>CM053793.1:135202683-135875183 GCA_028749045.1 Cupressus sempervirens | reverse complement strand
CTCTCTATCTCTCCCTCTTCCACCCCCTACTCTCCCATCCCTTACTCTCTCTCCCCCTATTCCACCTATCCCATCCCCTACTCTCTCTCTCACCTCTCTCTCACACCGTATTGTCCCGTCCTCTACTCTTTCTCTCTCTCCCTATCCCAACCTCTCCTACCTCCTACTCTCTCTCCCCTTATCCCACCCTCTCCCATCCCCTCTCTTTCTCTTTCCTCCTACCACCCTCTACCATCTCCTTCTCTCTCTTCCCCACCCTCTCCCATTCCCTACTCTCTCTCTCTCTCTCTCTCTCTCTCTCTCTCTCTCTCTCTCTCTCTCTCTCTGTGTAATGATCCCAGCTTTTAGCCTTCACGTTCTCCAAAATCTAAGTGGAGGATAAGAAAAATTAAAGTCATCCAATTAAAAATTAAAAGGTGAGTTTATATTAAAAGCTTTTAGGGTATGTATTGATTATTGGAAGGACGGAAGCCTCTCGTGATTTAATTAATTATTGCGAGGGAGGAATTTCTAGGGTATGCATTAATTATTGGAAGGAGAAAGATTCGAGCTCTTGCAATTAATTAATATTTTAGTTCCTTCTAGAAGGATGAAGAAAAGGATAAATAGGGCTGAAAGTCTCATTGTTGAGCATGGAATTATTGTGTCGGATGATTATAACTTGCATTTGATAAGAGCTTGGATGTGTGAATCACACATTTTTTTGCCAATAGGGGACGTTCATTCTCTGTTGTAACATTCTAGACGTCATTCCCTTAGGGTTAAGCTTTGGAATACATCTCTTTGTACTTGATTACAACATTTTTAGAATTAATATAATTTCAGTAGTTGATTCAGCTTTTGGGCATTCCTAGGTGTCCATTATAGTGGTATTAGAGCTTGCTTGCAAAGTGTTTGATGAAATGTCAAACAACTGAAGTATAGAGATTTTTGGTGTTTGAAGAAAAAATTACCTATTGGGGTTATTATAGTGGTATCAGAGCTATTAGTCCCACCATCCTGTGGAGTTCTTTTAGGGACTTTGGAATAGTGAGATAAAGGGAAAAGAGTTTGACAAAATGTATACCAATTCAGCTCAAGAAAATGCAATGCTTAGGTTACTTAGTTCATTAGAGGAGGGGCAACGGATGCAACAGGAGCATAATAGATGAATGGATATGATGTTGCAACTTATAGCTAGACAGATGGGCATCAATATTGAAGATTTGAATGTTGCTCTAGTGCAGGAGGTAGTTGCTTCCTTAGGTGGGATCGAGACATGTATAGAGCCACCCATCTATGATGTTGGTTATATGGGTGTTTCAGCAGAATCAGTAGAAACATGTGGGCAAAGTCAGGAGACCACATACGAAGCTTTGTCAGGAGATGGTGCTGAAGTAATAGTGGGATTAGGAGAACATGAGGATACTGTCATATCAGTAGCCACTTCTGTGTCAGTTGAACCATCCAATGAGGAGTTTAATGGTTTAAATGCAGTGGTTGATGTATTTTCTAATGAAGCCACACATGTTGATGATTATGAGTTTTCATCAACTACAAATTCAGTTCAATTTTTTGTTGCAGCAGTTAATGTTGTTCCTATGTCCATATATTTTGATGCGGCAACACCTATTGTTGATACAATTAGCATAAGTACATATAGTTCACCTACAACTACATCTTTCTCAATGTGTGATGGTGATAATATGCATTCTAGTCCAATTTATATTATGTGGATGGATATAAGGAAGAAAACATTTCATAGATCTTCTATGGAGTTTCCTTATGGTGACATTCTAACTTCATCAACACAAGTTTTGAATGCTAGGCTACATGGGTTGGTCTTGATGATGCAGGTTTGCAATTGGTTTTTCCATATGGATATCACATATTGGTATCCAAGTGGATGTTGGAGTCCATTATGTTAGTTAATTTCTTGAGGACAAGCTATTTCAAGGAGGGCAGATTTGTAATGATCCCATCTTTTAGCCTTCACATTCTCCAAAATCTAAGTGGAGGATAAGAAAAATTAAAGTCATTCAATTAAAAATTAAAAGATGACTTTGTATTAAAAGCTTTTAGGGTATGTATTAATTATTGGAAGGACGGAAGCCTCTCGTTATTTAATTAATTATTGCCAGGAAGGAATTTCTAGGGTATGCATTAATTATTGGAAGGAGGAAGATTCTAGCTCTTGCAATTAATTAATATTTTAGTTCCTTCCAGAAGGATGATGAAAAGGATAAATAGGGCTGAAAGTCTCATTGTTGAGCATGGGATTATTGTATCAAATGATTATAACTTGCATTTGATAAGAGCTTGGATGTGTGAATCACACTCTTTTATGGCAATAGAGGACGTTCATTCTCTGTTGTAACATTCTAGACATCATTCCCTTGGGGTTTGGCCTTTGGAATACATCTCTTTGTACTTGATTGTAGCATTTTTAGAATTAATATAATTTCAGCAGTTGATTCAGCTTTTGGGCATTCCTGGGTGTCCATTACAATGGTATCAGAGCTTGCTTGCAAAGTGTTTGATGAAATGTCAAACAACTGAAGTATAGAGATTTTTTGTGTTTGAAGAAATTATAACCTATTGGGGTTATTACCACTGAAATGGGCACCCCTAAATGTCCCAAAAACTAAACCAAATTGCTAAAAAGAATTATGTCGAGCAGTTTGCATTCAACCTCTTATTTCTCTGTTTAATGTTTTAAACCCCTTATAACTCCAGAAATTAAACGTTTATTTGTTTGTTGTGTTTTGTGCATGGAATTGGTATCATACAACATAAACAAGAAAGAAACTACAATAATATGCAAAGTGGTAATGAATTACTGCCAATAAAATGTTATTTTCATAATTCATAAAACCAAATACATGGAAAATTTATCAACTCACTAATTATTTCAGCATTATTGACATAATACTCTATCCCATGCTTTTGAACTTGCTGCTATAGTATTGTGTCCTTCAATCAGCCCACTACCTTCGTAATATCATTCCCTCAAAGCGGCATAAGCATTGGGCAAGTAGTGAAGAAGATATGAGCAAAATACCAAATCTACCTGTACCTGGAAATGCAACTAAATTGCCTGATAATGAAGTCGATAACAAAGAATTCCAAAGGCCAAACCCCAAGGGAATGACGTCTAGAATGTTACAACAGAGAATGAACACCCCTTATTGCCAAGAAAGAGTTTGATTCACACATCCAAGCTCTTATCAAATGCAAGTTATAATCATCCGATACAATAATCCCATGCTCAACAATGAGACTTTCAGCCCTATTTATCCTTTTCTTCATCCTTCTGGAAGGAACTAAAATATTAATTAATTGCAAGAGCTAGAATCTTCCTCCTTCCAATAATTAATGCATACCCTAGAAATTCCTCCCTAACAATTATTAATTAAATCACGAGAGGCTTCCGTCCTTCCAATAATTAATACATACCATAAAAGCTTTTAATACAAAGTCACCTTTTAATTTTTAATTGAATGACTTTAATTTTTCTTATCCTCCACTTAGATTTTGGAGAACGTGAAGGCTAAAAGTTGGGATCATTACACTCTCTCTTTCTCTCTCTCTCTCTCTCTCTCTCTCTCTCTCTCTCTCTCTCTCTCTCTCTCCCATACCTACTCTCTCTCTCCCCCTTATCCCAACCTCTCCCATCCCTCTCTCTCTCTCGCTCTCACTCTCTCTCTCTCCTTCGCCTACCCCCACTCTCTCTCCCTATTGCACCCTCTCCCATCCCCTTCTCTCTCTCTCTCTCTCTCTCTCTCTCTCTCTCTCTCTCTCTCTCTCTCTCTCTCTCTCCTATCTTCTACTCTCTCCCTCTCTCTACCCTCTCTATTGAAATCTAGGCTTACAAAGTGTGTGCGCACTATAGTGTGTACACACTATAGTGCATGCATGGTATGTAAGCATAAATTTAAAAATGCTTTAAATATCATGTGTGCACTATGGAATGCACATGCTATTTAAAGCTTTGAATTTACCAAGCTTAAGGCTTGGATTTTCCTTGGGGATCAAACCCAAAGGTTTGGGGTCTCAAAACTGATCTGAGACGTGTTTTGCAGTAAGGATACAAAAAATTGTTTATTTTTCTTATGTGTTGTCCTTCAATTTTGGCCATGGTTGAGAATCAATAAAATCAAGTTACATGATATTTCAGATCTCTGTGTTAGCTATCTAACCATATAATTTATTTTGAATTTGAACTATTTTAAGCCTTTCAACTATAATTTATTTTGAATGTATGTCTATTTTCGCTCAAAAACAAACATGTAGTAATTAGGGTGTTGGTTTTAGCTTGTTCATCAAATTTCACAACTTTATTTTTTAGAAACTTGACTCCATTCTACATACTTTAAATAAAAAAGTTTTAATTTTAGATTAGTTTTCAGTCATTTCTAGGGAGAGCACATAGATATTTTAGGTGTTTGGGATGTGTCCAATTAAAAAATTCATTAAATAAACAAATACACATTATAAAATTACCTAAAAAAATAGGGATATACTACATGGTGTTAGGTAAATTTTGACTAGAGCAATTAAAGAATTTCAAAAAGAAAAATTAAATTTTAGGGGGGCCACACTTTACATTATATTATTTTTTATTTTTTCTGAAAAAATAGTACCACTTTATGTGGCCCCTCTTTTTGAGGACCTAAAATTAACCCATTTTGAAAAACATTAGTAGTTTAGAAACTGGATTCAAAGGACTTATCTTAAAATTTTGAGCATAACTATCTTCAAATTCTTGTCAAAGTTCAGATATTGTTGATTTTAGAAAAAAGAAATGGCCACTTATACCCCCTTTTTAATCATTGTAATCATTATAGTGTTATATTATCTATGCTAGATCAATTTGGTTTGATGAGCATGTTGGAAATTGCCTAAAAAACCTTTACAACTCTTCTGAATGAAATTGTGTTGTAAGAAATGTTCCACAACCATATTTGGTAATCAAAACTAAAAAATGAACCAAACATTTTGGTAAAAATATAAATGAAAAGAGTGCATATTTTATAATAAACATGATTTTAAAAAATGTGGCTAGATTTGGGTGCTTACCAAATCTTCCATCAAGATTGCTTGAGATTGGCCCACATAAAAACTACAAGATCTTGAGTGACCACATATATGGACCAAATCATAACCTTGCCTACAAAAAATTAAACCCTTGAACACAATATGTATTTATGGTGAACCAATGACACTACATTCATCATTTCAATCAATCCTTTATAAAAAAATTTATAAAATTCAAAGGAAACATTAAATTCTTTGAAGACATTGCCCCCACCATATAAGAAATGTTATGGAAATGTATATACAAATGTTTTTTCTTGGTTTACATCAATACAAAAAAATTAAATAGGTCAAATTCTTAAATTGGGTGGAAAAAAAAAATCATTGAATTCTTTGAAGACATGGCCCCCACCAGATCAAAAAAGATATAGAAATTTATAGACTTTTTAATTCCTAATTTACATCCATATGAAGAAAATACAAAACTAATGGGCTAGATTATTAAATTGAGTGATCATTTGTATTGAAATATTTGAAGACACTACCCCCACTATATCACAAATATTATGAAAATGTACAGACTAATGTGTTTTATTAGTTTACATCAATACAAACAAAATTAATAAGCCAAATTCTTAAATTGAGTGGGAAAACATTTTTGTTAATGTCTTTGAAGACATGGCCCACACCACATTGAAAACTTTATGAAAATTTATATACATTTTTTTGTAGTTTGCATCCATTTGAAGAAAATAAAGAATCAATATGACTCCATTCTTAAATTCAATGAGAACATTGCCCCCGCCATATAGGAAATGTTATGGAAATGTATAGACTAATGTGTTTTCTTAGTTTAAATTCATACAAACAAAATTAAAAGTCAAAATTCATAAATTGAGTTGAATCATTTGTATTATTTGAAGGCATGGCTCCCACCACATGAGAAAATTAATGGAAATATATATATTTATTTTTCTTAGTTTACATCTATATGAACAAAATAAAAAATTAATTCTCTAGATTCTTAAATTAAGTGAAAATTCTAATGAATTCTTAATTTATAGACCCTCATTTATTTTCTTTATTTAAATACCTAAAATTAAGAGACTAAATTCAAAAATCTAGTGAAAAAAGTTAGACATACGCCACACCATATTGGAAAAGTTTTGTTTTCTCTTACATCCATACACAAAAATACCAATTAACAAGCTAAATTCTTAAGTTGGACAAATTCTTTGATGAAATGGGCCCCACAACATGGAAATGTATAGAATTTATTTTATTTTTTTAAATCTATATGAATAAAAGGTCAAAATAATAGACTAAATTTATTTAAATTAATACTGATAAAGAATCAAATTATACTCTACTTTCTTAAATTTATTAATGATGGAGGTCCACACCACCCTTACCCACTCACAATCAAGAAAGCAACAATATGGAGACCAAGAGAAATTTTTAAAAAAATGCGCCACAAGAAATTTTATTATACTTGAAAATCCTTACAACACCCACAAGATGATATGATAGATATGACTTCTTCATAAAGAAGTTTACAAATTCTTCAACATAAGAGAAATCGCAAATAAGAGTCTTCACACCAAGAGCTTCACCAAGAATTTCTACTTTAAGAGCTACACCTTTAGAGCTTTCACACCTAGAAGTCTTCACGCCTTCTAACTTCTACTTCTCAAGCTTCCACTTCTCAAGCTTCTCCTTAAGCTTGATTATAAATGCTCATATGGCTTGCTTAAATAGGCACTTACCAACCCATGCATGACTTATCCACAACCTTCTAGAATTCCTCCACAACCTTCTACAACTTACACAACTTTCTACAATATTCATAACTTTCTAGAATTCTACCCACACACCTCGATAAATGGAATGACAACCATTTATTTTTTTATTTTTTCTATTATGCCACCTATGCACCTCGAAAATAGAAATCCTCTTTTTCTTTCTTTTCTCCTTTTTCCCCTTTGTTTATTTTTTTATTATTTCTCCTCTAATTTTCATCACTTTCTCTCTCCTCCACAATTTTAATTTTAATTTTAATTTTTTTAAAATTTTTTTAAATTTTACATTTAACATGTCTCCCCTTTATTTTGGATGCAAGATGCTCCTGCATTAGACTCCCCAGGTTTGAAAAGATGTTCTAATAGATAGAAGAACATCTTTCAGGATCCAGCACATAAATCTCAAATTGGTTCTTCACATATATGTCCTCCAAATCTTCAACTTTCACACTCATTCCCTTGTTTTTCTTCTTCTTCTTTACATCCGCCACAGGTGTTCTATAGGTCTGCTTCCCATGCTGATTTTCAATCTTCTCAAAATCTGCCAACTCAACATGACTGCCAACACTCAGGTTTCTCCTACCAAGTGCTTCATT
This sequence comes from Cupressus sempervirens, assembly GCA_028749045.1. NCBI lineage: Eukaryota > Viridiplantae > Streptophyta > Pinopsida > Cupressales > Cupressaceae > Cupressus > Cupressus sempervirens. The sequence goes on along the minus strand of CM053793.1, from coordinate 135,867,772 downwards.
CTGCAAAGAAATCAAGGAAAACTTCCTACCACCTTTCTCAATAGTAAACACATTCCTAACACAATCATGCATAGCCCTACAATCATACTACCAAGGTCTACCAAGTAACACATGACAATTCTTCATATCCACAATATCACACAATACTTGATCCTTATACTGCCCAATCTAAAAATCAACAAGACATTGTGCTCTCACTTCCAAAGCATGCTCACCTTGCAACCAACCAATCCTATAAGGACAAGGATGTCTCAATCTCTTCAAACCAAGCTTTTGAACCATCTCCTATGCAACAAGGTTATCAGTACTACCACTATCTATAATCACCTTGCAAACTTTCCCAACAGACTTACAAAAAGTTTTGAACAAACTAGTCCTCTGACAAGAATCCAATGTCTTCTTACCCATTAGTACTCACTGAGCCTACAAAATTTCTCCTTCCTCAGGCTGATTTTCCTGGACTTCAACCTCATTCACAATAGTAGCTGTGCTACGAATAGAACATTCAAAAGATCTATGTCCTTCTTGACCACACTTGAAACAATTACCTCTAAATACACCTCCACTTGTCCTTCTTCTTTGTTCAATAGGTTTTGGTTCACCTTCTACTTTTTGTTTAGCATGTATCAAACTATCTTGCTTCTCCTTCCCTCGGGAACTACCTTGATTCTTCCTCTTTAGCTTCTCCTCTACTCTCAAAGCATACTGATAAGCATCCTCCACTGTGGAAATATTCAGCATACCAACCTCATGATAAATATTGAATCTCAAACCATTAATATACCATGCTACCTTCTCATTTGACAATTCTCTATGCCTAGACCAAATAGTCAACTTGTAGAACTCCTCGATGTAATCCTTCACAGTCATATCCTTCTATTTCAGATTCTACAACCTCTTAAATAATTCAAGCTCATAATCAGCTGGAATGAACTTTGCTTTTAACTTAGTCACCATCAATTTTCATCTAGTGATCTTCATTTCACCCTCCTCTTCTCTACCTCTTTGCAGTTCCTTCCACCAAAGAGAAACATGTCCCTTCAACTTAGTTTGTGCCAAGCTTACTCTTAGTGAATCTTCAATACCCTCAAGCTCAAAGTAGTCCTCTAATTCACCAATCCAATCAATTAGGTCTTTAGGATTCAAAGTACCTAAAAAATTAGAAACCTCCATCTTATGCTTCAGCTTCAATTGAGATCCAGGTTGAGCAAACTGACTAGCCCTAATTCAAATAGGTCTCTCCTCATGATCACTTCTATCCTCACTAGCAGCTTCAAAGTCTTTGGCAACTTCATCATATCTGTCTTCAGTACCCACATGCCTAGGTACACCACCCAAAGCACTCACAATTTCAGCAATCATGTCACTCTTTATAAATGCAATCTCTGATTTGACCTCTGCTCTTATCTTCTCTAAGATTCTTTCTTCCATCGCTTCACTAAGGTCATCATTTTCCTTGGGGTCCAATCTTCTTGGAGGCATCTTCCAAAAATTTAGCAAACAAATCCACCAATCTAAAAGATCACTCAGCCACAAGATCAACCTTCTTTGCAAATCTTGGTGTAAACTACCTCACATTCAATGATCTGTCCACACACTCAGGAACTCCTACTCTGATACCACTTGATGGAGAGCCACACCACACTTACCCACTCACAATCAAGAAAGCAACAATATGGAGACCAAGATAAATTTAAAAAAAATGCTCCACAAACAATTTTATTATACTTGAAAATCCTTACAACACCCACAAGATGATATGATAGATATGACTTCTTCAAAAAGAAGTTTACAAATTCTTCAACATAAGAGAAATCTCAAATAAAAGTCTTCACACCAAGAGCTTCACCAAGAATTTCTACTTTAAGAGCTATACCTTTAGAGATTTCACACTTTGAAGTCTTCATGCCTTCTAGCTTCTACTTCTCAAGCTTCCACTTCTCAAGCTTTTCCTTGAGCTTGATTAGAAATGCTCATATGCCTTGCTTAAATAGGCACTTACCACCCTATGCATGACTTATCCACAACCTTCTAGAATTCCTCCACAACCTTCTACAACTTCCACAACCTTCTACAACTTTCACAACTTTCTACAATATTCATAACTTTCTAGAGTTCTACCCACACACCTTGATAAATGGAATGACAAACATTTATTTTTTTATTTTTTCTATTATGCCACCTATGCACCTTGAAAATAAAAATTTTCTTTTTCTTTCTTTTCTCTGTTTTCCCCTTTTTAATTTTTTTTAATTATTTCTCCTCTAATTTTTGTCACTTTCTCTCTCCTCCACAATTTTTTTTTTTTTCAATTTTTTTAAATTTTACATTCAACATGTCTCCCCTTTATTTTGGATGCAAGATGCTCTTGCATCAATTAAAAACACGTATTGAATTCATTGAAGATGTGAATTTTTACAAATTAAAAAAGTATATAGTGATAGAACTTCCTATCAATACTTGAAGTTCGTTTAAGTTTGTTAAAAAACTATTGAATTACATGTATATGTGTGTTTAAAATTTTTCCATTAATTATAATATTAAAGATACATATTCACAAAAAAAAATGGCTTGAGAGTATAAGATCACACTAGGAGTTCAAATGACACAAGGCTTGATTAGCCACTATTCATCAAAAAAAAGAATAAGCAATAACTAGAAAAGTCCTCAAGCTGCAAGACCAATGCCAACCAAGGGTGGGTCTTTATCACAAAACCCCAAAAGTCCTTGGGGTCAATAGTTGGCTTAGAGGGAGTCCAACCGTCATCAATAGTAGCATTAACATCTTTTTTGCCCTCCTCTCTAGGTAGAGAAATGGCTAAGTCTAAAGAACGAAAAGCCTGTTTTGGGTCACATTGCGCAAATGACCAACTTGTATTAGGGGCAATAGGAGGAGCCACTAAGGACCAACCTCATCCCAACCTTTGTGGAAGCTAGGCCGAGTGGCAATGACCACCAAAACCACTAGGAGAGTGGTGATGGGGCAAAGACTAGGAAATATGTGATTAGTGTGTAGATATACTCCAACCTTGCTGGTAACCACGAGGATGAGTGTAGTCATTGGATAAAGCATTCAAAGGCATGCAAGCGACCACATAAGGTGCATTTCCCTAGTGAGCTAATAACTCTCATAGGTGAGCTACCTCTAGTGCAATTTTGCTAGTTTGTACTTGAATATGCATCATGACATTAATAGATACATACTTTAGAGTACATAGCAACATGAATATCAAGAAAGTTGTGAGAGAATAAAACAACATTGTGGTCTTTCCAAATAGTAAACAAAATCTTCATTCTAAAAGAATGACAAATCTGGGCATATCTAAAAGGAAGCCAAGGTAGATCTCCTAGAACAACCATATGCCAAGTGAAATCCTCTAGATGATTAGGCTTGAAATAATCATGAATCTAAAGTCAATACTTCTGGGCTCTTCTACATAACCATAAAATATGTAGGAAGCTCTCAGGCTGGCCACAAAAGGGGCATCTAGGATCTGGGACTCCTAGATCTCAGATTCGAGGGCCCAAAGGAAAGCCTTGGAAGATGAGGCACTAGGAAAAGTGAGAAATATTCAACTCCATAATGGAATGCCAAATAGTGGTAAATCTATTGCTCCAAGTCTTATAAGAAGAATGCAAATGCCAATGTTGATTGAGAGTATCAACCATTGGAAGATCGGGCACTAGCCATCAATACCCTAGCTTGGGCTTGTAACTAGTCATAGGAGTGGTAGGATACCACTTCCCATCTTTTTGCCATGGGTAAGATGAGTAAATACCAAGCTTGTTTAACAAATTGGGAGGCATCGAAGAAACTAGAAGATCAACTATCTGTCAATTTGAATGGATAAGCTTTAATTGCACCTCCAAGTCCTTCCATGAGTGAAGGCTCATAGTAACCTAGGAAAATAAGTCCTTGGGAGCTTTGATACCCCTTCAAAACAAGCGCAGAGTGCTAGCTCCTTGTGTCTTAGCTAAAGCAACAACTTGAGTAGCAAACAAGGGAGACCACCAAAGGTTTTGTTGTTTCATTGAGAGGCCATCTTTGAATCCATTACATGCCCAATGAAGCCAAGCTTTGAGGGATTCCAAGGCTTTCCAAATTCTTTGAACAACAAAAGTGCCATGAATCTAAGTAGGTTTAGGAGTTACAAGAAGGTTTTGAAAGCCAATCCCCTTCCAATTAGGCTAGTTAACCAAAAAGCCTAAAGAAATGCAGTGTCATAGTAAAATTTTCTAGGCCTCATCTTTAGTGAGAACCCAAATGACCCTGTTCGCACAAAGGGAAATCCCCTACTTGTGAGTAGAAAGAAGCCCATGTCCACTAGAATCTTTGGGAAAACAACAATAATGCCTGACAAATCTCTGAAAGACATGATGCATAGTAGAAAGTCCCGAAGGAGACACTTGAGCTTGAGGTAAGAAGATTTAGAAGGGGCCCAATAGGAAGAATGGTAGACATGTATAGCAACAAGCACTTTAGAATAGATTTGAAACTTTCCCGCAAGGGAGAGTGGCTTAGTGATCCAATATTCCAACTTCTTCTCAATTCATGCAAGAACAACATTCCACAACTCCACTAGGTAGGCTTGAAAAGCAAAGGGAATGCCCACAAACTTAAAAATTTCTCCATGTTGTACCCATTTCCACCCATATCGCTACAACCACATAGGGCCTCGCAAGAAAGATTGTTTGTAATAGAGGATTTTATGCCATTGAATGGTAGACCTAGAGGCAAGACAAAAAGTATCCAAACATTGCAAGGCATTGGAAATATTGTCTTCATTTTCCACCAAAGTAAAGAAGGAATCATCTATAAAATGCCCATTAACGAGTTGCATGGAGGAATTAGGAAGAGAGATGCTATGCACTAGACCCCAAGAAATGGCATTGGCAAGAAGATAGCCAAAACTCTAAACTGTTAACACATAAAGTGAAGGTGTCAGAGGGAAACCTTGATGAATAGATCTGAAGAGCCTAAAAGCTTTAGATTGCCTTCCATTAATGATGATGCAAGAAGAGGTATCACCAAAAAGAATCTGCACAGACTACAAAAAGACTAGACCAAATCTCAGAGCTTGAAGCATGACTAGGATGAAAGGCCACTCAATCTAGTCATAAGCTTTGAAAAAATCAATCTTTAGAAATAAAGCCTACTTCTTGGATTTTTGAGCCCATTCCATACCTTCCCAAACAACAATAATGTTATCCAAAATATATCAGGACTTGACAAAACTATTTTGTTTAGGGAAAATAATTTAAGGGAGCAAGTGCTGAATTTTAAGAGAGAGGGCTTTGGTAATGATCTTGTAGGAGACATTCAACAAAGTGATGGGCCTCAAACTGTAGATTTCCTCAAGATCACTAACTTTAGATATGAACTTAATATTACCCTTGTTTATAATGTTTCCTAGGGAATTAGAATTGTAATCTTTGTGATACACCTGAAGCAAATCAAGGTCAATATCATCCCATAGGATTTTGTAAAATTCATAAGGAAAACCATCATGGCTAGGGGCTTTGTCATCAGCCATAGAAATAACAACTTCCTTGAGGTTTGCAAGCATTAAAATTTTCTCACAAAATTCATATTTCTCAGGAGCAAGCCTATTAGGAGTAATAGCAAGGTAATCTTGTAAATCTTGGTGATGCACCTCGGATGGCCCTTGAGCCATAAAAACCTACTCATAGTGGCATGCAAAAGTGTAGAGAAAGTCTAGTAGGTTAGTAAGAACTTGTTGGTCTTCTCAGATGCATTTGATGCCAATTGCAAAATGATGAACCTACACAACATAAAAAATTTATTTAGAAGCTTGATTTCCAACCTCCAACCAATGGAGATGGGCATGATCTGAGCTCCTCAAGCAACATAATTGTCTAAAACTCACTTCTAGTGTTGAATATTGGCAAGCCAAACCTAGAGATCCATATCAAATGGATTCATGGCGAGCGCTTCCAAGGCCATACACAAATCTTTAGTTGTAGGTTAAGATCTTCTACAGTAGTTAGCCAACTAACCACCATAAATGCAAAGAAACCTCATAGTACAGAGGATGTTGTCATTCCACCATTGAATCCACCCAACCTAGGTGTGGGGTCAACTGTCAAGATTCCAAACTTGAAGAATGTGCATAATAGTCGATGGATGGGACAACAAAGAAGTATTTAGATAAAACTAAGTTATAGAAAAGATAATGGGGGAATGATCTAATAGCATTACATCTAGTAGAGGTGTGACAGGTAGGGCATAGTTGTGAGAAAATGAAAAAAAGGACTGTGTAGAAATCATAGCCCTATCAAGTCTCTTCGAGACTCTGTTAGACCCAGCTCAAAAATTGGACCATGTATGCCAAACCCCGTTTGGGTGGCAGTGAGTAGCATTGGGATTTAAAAGTAGCTTGTTTCACATGTAAAACCAGGCCTCTATTTCACTAGCTACCAATTGAAAAGGCAAAAGCCCTTCCTTGTTAGTGGCCAACTCAAACATGTTAAAGTCCCCACAAAAAAAATTAGGTCGCATGTGGCAAATGATCTACCAACCAGTTTGATAGGTGTGAACGCTCAACAACATCATTAGGGGCATAAGTGTTAACAATACCAAAAGAATGATTCTGAAATGACAATAAAATCCAAACCATGCTGGATTGAGGGTCAAATCCATGTGAAATAATAGAAGAAAGTAAATGAGGGGAAAGAAGAGTAACAACTCCACCTTGACCAACCTCATACTGAGAAGCAAATATGACACTGTCCAGTCAAATAACCTTATAAACTGAGGTAAGGAGAAATTCAACAACTTTAATTTCTTGAAGACAAAGTACATCAAGATTACCAAGCCGATGCTTGGTGTCATGAATAGAATATTTTTTAGGGAGGTATATCAGCCCCTACACATTCCATGAGAGGCAATTCATGGTAAACCAGCTTGCATGTCATCCTCGTCTCGAAGAGAGGAGAAACTGCTATGCAAAAATGTGGGAGCATCAAACATGGAGTCATCAAGAGAGACGACCCTCTAAATCGTCTCCCCATTATCATGATACTCATCATGGCCATCTAGGTTGCGAGACTGACATAAGGTTAGCTGAGCAATCATCGATGCCACTTGCGGTGCTCAAATCCATAAAGGATAGGATCAGGAGTATGAACAACCACTATCCCCTACACTCCAAGGTTTGAAATAGGAGGCAAATTTTATATATTTGAAACAATGACCAAATTAATAGATAAAATTTTAAAACTTAATTAAAAAAAAGAGTTAAAATTAATATTCTAAGTTATATAATTCAATTTAAAAATTATTTCATTGAACTCTTTAAAGACATGTTTTCCTATATATTGAAAATGTTATGAAAATATATTAGACTACTAGTTTAAAATTAATATTCTAAATTTTTAAATTCACGAAGAAAAGGATCTATTGATTTATTTAAAACATGAAATAATATGTATTGAAAAAGCTATGTGAAGTGATTTCCTTTTCCCAAATTTTATCTATATGATCAAAAGACCAAATTAATAGACTGAATTTGAAATTTTAGTTTAAAAAAGTTAAAATTTATAACTCTATTGACCCACCTAGAATGAATTTATTTACTTCGCTTTCCATCCACACAAATAAAAACCAAGTTAGATAACCGTATTCCTTACAAATACCTCTCTAGTCTCCCATGATAATTCTATCAATAGAGCTAATGAACAGACATAGCCTACCTTACAATGGAAATATATTGACTAACCTGTTCTCTTTTATTTCTATTCACACAAACAAAAACTAAATTATAGAGCCCAAATCTTACCTCCTCTCTTCTATAAATACCTCCTTAATCAAAAAATGTTGTCAAATGCATAGCAACTCTTGGGGTTTCTGATAGTAAAAGGTATAATTATCTCTCCATTTGAGAAGAAAATCAAAATGGTTATCAAGTTGCTTGGCCCTGCCTACGCCGCCTGTAGCAGAAGGGTTCTTGCATGTTTCATAGAGAAAGATATTGAGTTTGAAATTGTTCCTGTTGATATAATTAAAGGGGAGCATAAAAATCCAGAGTTCCTGCCTTTACAAGTGCGGATCGTTTCTTATAATATAATTTTCTTCTTTTGTTGGTTTTATAATAACCCATTTATACAGTTATTAGGTTAAGCTTATTGATTTGAAATTTGTATGATGTGTGATGCAGCCATTTTAAAAAGTTATAGTAGTCCAGGATGGAAGTCTCACTCTCTTTGGTAAAGATATTAATTGTGTACTTATTTATGCGTATTTCATTTTATTATGATTTAGCCAACATGCAGTATGCTGAATGTTTTAATTCAAAACTTATGTTGGTAGCTAACATAATTGCTTTGTTGTGATTCATCTACTTGTATATGTGCAAAATTTTCTGGGTAGTGCATCTACCATTGATATGATCACTGTAAACATATAGATCTGATTTGGGTAGTGTAAATCTGAGTTTATATGAATTGTGTATGTGTAGAATCAAGGGCTATCATAAGATACTATGCTGAGAAATATGCAGGACAGGGTACTCCTTTGTTGGGGAAGACCCTAGAGGAGAGAGCACTGGTTGAACAATGGCTTGAAGTTGAAGGGCAGTACTATAGCCCTCATGCTACTGCATTAGTTTATCAGCTGCTATTTGCCCCAAGGATTGATGTGCCTCAAGACAAGGCCTTGATTGAGAACAATGCCCAAAAGTTAGGGGAAGTGTTGGATGTGTATGAAGAGAGGCTGTCAAAGAGCAAATACTTGGCAGGGGATTTTTTTAGCCTTGCTGATCTGTCTCATCTTCCATTCACTGATTATATAGTTAATGCTACTGATAATGGATATTTGATCAGGGATAGAAAACATGTGAATGCATGGTGGGAGGATATTTTCTCTAGGCCTATGTGGAAGAAGGTTTTGGCCATGTGAAACAATGAATCATGTCGCTTAGGTTTCAAAGTTTCATTTTGTGTTTTGTAAAATAATGACACCCTCATCCACACTATAGATGATGGAATGTTGCATTTCAAGTTTCAAATATTTACTGTGGTATGAAAATTCATAAGACCCTCGTCTAGAATGATGTCTTTTGTGTTTCAAATTTTGTTTTAATAGCATAGTTTCCAGTTTTGAATTAACTGTTCCTTTTAATACTAAACCTATGGTGTTCTCTCTTCAAAAATGAAACTCGCTTATATATACTTCTATATATATTACGCCGAGAGTAATCATTCTCAAGGCGGCTATTTTCATTTAATCCCAAAGTTATTTTAATCATAGTTGAGATTATGAAAATGAAAATAGGCGCTTCTAGAATGATTACTCTTGGCGTAATATATATAGAGGTGTATATAAGCTAGTGGCAATTGCGGCACAACAGGAAAAGTATTTTAAAATTTTTTTCTATTTTTTTAAGGTTAGTGTTGAAGTATTTATTTCTTTTTAAATACAATTGTATAAACTTACTATAAAAATGTAATAGTGTAAACTTACCATAAAATTATTCTTGAATTTTTTTTTTTAAAATTCTATATATGGTGTTTATTTGTATCACTTTAATTCAGTTTTTTTTAAGCATAGTGTTATGTAAAATGTTATATTGAAGAGTAGAGTTATAGTTAGGGTTAGGGTTAGTGTTAGGGTTGGGGCTATTGTTAGGGTTTGAGTTATGGATAGGGTTAGAGTTATAGTAAAGAATAGAGTTACAATTAGAGCCAGGATTAACATTAGGGTTAAGGCTAGGATTATTTTTAGGATTACGAATCTTGTTAGGGTTATAGTTAGGGTTAGGTTTAGAATTAGAGTTAGAGTTAATGTTAGGATTAGGGTTAGAATTTGGGTTACAAATATAGTTAGGGTTAGAATTAGAGTTAGGGTTAGGGTTAAGGTAAGGGCGAGGGTAAGAATAAGGGTTTAGGTTAAAAATATAGTTAGGGTTAGGATTAGAATTAGAGTTAGGGTTTGAGTTAGAGGTAGAGTTGGAATTGGAGCTCAAATAAGGGCTAGAGTTAGAGTTGAAATTAGGGTTATAATTAGGGTTATAATTAGGATTAGGGTTAGGGTTAAAATAAGATTTATGGTTGGAATTAGAGAAAGGGGTAGAGAAAGGGTTAGTTTTAGGGTGATGGTTAAGGTTAGGTTAATATTTAGAGTTAGGGTTGTATATGGAGTTAGATTAGGGTTAAGGTTAGGGTAAGGGTTTGAGTTGAGGTTAAGGTTAGGGTTAGGGTTAGGGCTATGGTTTTCGTCTAGATTAAAGTAAGGGTTAAGGTTAGAGTTAGAGTTTTGAGTCAGGGTTAAGGTTAGAGTTAGGGTTAGGTTACGGTTTTACTGAAGGTTAAACTAAGGATTAGGGTTAGGATTAGAGTAATTATGGTAGAATTAGATTTGTAGTAAGAGTTATATTTAGGGTTAGAGTTAGGGGTAGGATTATGGTTTAAAAAAAGTAATTTTCTTTTTGGCATATTGTAATGTAAAATATTATAGACAAACATAGATATATGGTTAGGGACAAAGTTACCATTACAATTAATGTTAACCTTAGGGATAGAATAAGGGTTAAGCTTAGCATCAGGGTGGCTGTAGTTAGGGTTAGGGTTTGAGGTATGGTTAAGGTTAGGGTTAGAGTTATGGTTACGATTAAGTTTTGGATATGAGTTATGTTTATGGTTAAGGTTAGGGTTAGAGTTATGGTCATAGTTAAGATTAGGGTTAGAGTTATGGTTATGGTTAGGGTTAGTGTTATAGTAAGGCTAGGGTTACAGTTTGAGTCAGGGTTAAGGTTAGATTCAAGGTTAGGGTTTGAGTAAGGGTTAAGGTTAGAGTCAAGGTTAGGGTTTGAGTTAGGATTAAAGTAATGGTTAGGGTTAGAGCCCAATTATGGTAGAGTTAGATTTAGGGTTAGAGTTATGGTTATGGTTAGGGTTAGGGTTATTATAGGGCTCGATTTAGGGTTATTGTAGGGATAGGGTTAGGGTTTGAGTTAGGGTTAAGGTTAGATTTAGGAATAGGGTTAGGGTTTTAGTTACGATTAAAGTTAGGGTTAGGATTAGGGTTAGAGTCTAGTTATGGTAGAGTTAGATTTAGGGTTAGAGTTAGGGATAGAGTAATGTTTATGGTTAACTTTAGGGTTAGAGTTATGCTCATGGTTAAGGTTAGGGTTAGACTTATGGTTATGGTTAGGGTTAGGGTTATAATAGGGCTAGGTTTAGGGTTAGGTTTAGGGTTAGGGATTGAGTAAGGGTTAAGGTTCTAGAGTTACGATTAGCGAAAAGTTTTGAGCCAAGATTAAACTTAGGGTTAGGGTTATGGTTAGAGTCCAATTATGGTAGAGTTAGATTTAGGGTTAGAGTTAGGGACAAATTTATGTTTATGGTTAAGGTTAGTGTTAAGGTTAGGGTTAGTATTAAGGTTAGGGTTAGGGTTAGAGTTAGAGTTAGGGTTAGCATTAGGATGAAAATTTGAGTAAGGGATAGGGCTTGAATTAGAGTTAGGGTTCTTGTTAGGGTTAGGTTTATAATTAGAGCTAGAGTTAGGGTCATCATTAGAGTTATAATCAGTGTTAGAGTTAGAGTAAGGATTAGGGTTAGGTTTAAAATTAGAGTTAGAGTTGGGATTAGGGTTAGGGTTAGAGTTATGGTTAGAAATATAGTTAGGATTAGAGATAGAGTTAGGGTTAGGGTAAGGGTAATAATTAGGGTGAGGGTTAGAATTAGGGTTACAAATATAGTTAGGGTTAGTGTTAGGGTTAGAATAAGAGTTAGGGTTAGGGTTAGAGATAGAGTTAGAATTAGATTTAGAATAAGGGTTGGAGTTAGAGTTAGAGTTAGAGTTAGGGTTATATTTAGGGTTAGAATTAAGTTTAGGATTAGAATTAGTGTTAGAGTTAGGGTTATGGTTAGTGTTAGGGTTATGGTTGGGGTTAGCATTAGGGTTAGGGTTAGGGTTAGTGTTAGGGTTATGGTTAGGATTAGCATTGGGGTTAGGGTTACAATTAGAGTAAGAGTTAAAATTAGAGCTAGTGTTATTATAAGAGTTAGAATTAGAATTAGAGTTAGAGTTAGAGTTCAAGTTAGAGTTAGAGTTAAAGTTCGAGATAGAGTTGTGATCAGGGTTAGATTAGGGTTAGGGTTAAAGTTACCTTATTAGATTTAGGGTTAGGGTAAGAGTTAGGGCTAGGATTAGGATTAGAATTAGGGTTAGTGTTAGAGTTAGAGTTATATATAGTGTTAGGGTTAGGATTAGGGGTAGGTTTATAGTAAAAGTTAGGGTTAGGGTTAGTAATGGGGTTAGGGTTACAAAAAGAATCAAAGTTAGAGTTAGGGTTAGAATTAGGTGTAGGGATAGAATTAGGGATAAAGTTAGAGTTGGAGTTAGGGTTAGAGTTAGATTTAGAGTTAGATTTCGGGTAAGAATCAAGGTTAGGATTCGAATTAGCATTAGAGTTAGAGCTAGGGTTAGAATTAAGGTTAGGGTTAGGGTTAGGGTAAGAATTGGAGTTAGAGTTATAGTTAGGGTTAGAGTTAGGATCAGAGTTATAGTTAGGGTTAGAGTTAGAGTTAGGGTTAGAGCTAGAAGTGGGGTTAGGGTTAGAATTAGGGTTAGAGTTAGGGTTATATAATTTCAGGTTAAGATTAGGGGTAGAATTAGGGTTACAATTAGGGTTACAGATTGAGTTAGAGCTAGAGTTAGGGTAAGTGTAAAAATTAGGGTTAGGGCTAGAATTAGGGTTACAAATAAATTTAGGGTTAGAATTAGGGTGAGGGTTAGGGTCAGATTTAGCTGTAGGATTTGAGCTAGAGTTAGAGTTAGAATTAGAAATAGAACAAGATTTGGAGTTAGAGGTAGGGTTAGAATTAGGGTTAGGATTATGGTTAGCATAAGGGTTATGGTTAGAGTTAGGGTTAGCATTAGGGTTAGGGTTATAATTAGTGTTAGTTGTTAGATTCGTCAAATTATTGAAATTCAAATGGCCATACTTGAGATGCCACAACCAATTTTTATCCTCATAAGCCATATTGACAAGCTGATTATCATTTTGGCCAAACTTCAAAGGAAACATCCTATTCTTTGTCATAGGAACAACTATAATCACTTTATTTTTTTTATTCTTATTATAGATAGTACAATGCATGTTCTCAAATACCACTCTATAATTCTTCTCACATAGCTGCCCAGCACTCAATAAATTATGCTTCAACTTGGGAGTATAATAAATATCTTGAACACTTTTCATACCTTCCCTTGTCTGAACATCCATGGCTCTTTGGTGGCAACATCTACAGTATTGTTATTACCAAGGGTAATATTGGATCTGTAACTATCATCAAGCTTTGAAAATATTTCTTTGTTACTAGACATATGGTTAGAGCATCCAGAATCCAAATACCAAACATCATTCACATTACTTTCACCTTTCTCATAACACAAAAATAAATTACCTGAGGAAGGATCCTCATCTTGTTGGGCATAATTTGCATTATTGTTACCTGATTTCAGTCTACACTCTCTCTCAAAATGTCCATACTTATTGCAATAATAGCATTGGATGTTCCTTTTATCAAATCTGCCTCTACCTCTTCCTCCTTGAGCACCTCCTCTTCCTCTAGATCCTCTTGAAAATTTTTTATTTTTGCCCCTTCCTGAGCCTTTGTTGTTGTTACTACTGCTGCTAGCACCATCGTTCTTTAAAATTTGCAATTGGGAAGCAAAAGCCTTCTCATTAACACTAGTAGATGTGTCCCTTATTTTATCCTCATGTGATATAAGAGATCCAACCAATTCATCATACTCCATGGTAGCTAAATTTTTACTTTTTTCTATGGAAATTACTACAATATTCCATGTTGGGGTTAGAGATCTCAATACCTTTTGTATTATTTGCTCTTGAGCAATAGATTCACCAAAAGTGGCCATTTTATGAGTCACATCTTTCACTCTCACACAGAAATCTCCCACACTTTGTCTCCTTCATCTTCAAGTTCTCATATTCTCTTTTCAAGGATTGTAGCTTCACAACCTTGATCTGATCATTGCCATGGTAAGCATCTTTTAGAGTCTTTCAGGCCTATTTTGCTGTTTGTGCATCAACAATTCAAGGAAACAAGCTCTTATCAAGAGCCATCTGAATGTGAAACAATGCCATTGCATTTTTCTTCTCAGCTTCTTTCTTTAATCTCCTGTCATTAGGTTGGAGAGTATTCCAATCTGCAGGCTCTTCATATCCGGATTCAACGATCTCCCAAAAATCTTTCCCAATCAAAAACGTCTTCATGTTGATTGACCAATATTGGTAATCAACTCCATCAAAATTTGAGATTTGCAAATTGTTTTTCATGCTCTTATCTTTCAAACACCATCAACTCTGATACCAAATGTAGAATATGAACACCTAGACAATCTAATTTATACCAGCAAAGAAGACAAACAAACAAATAAACAAGCCTTCAAATACAATTTGTATTAAGACACAAAGTACGCTCTAGTTTAGAATAGAATCAAATGAATAACTTTTTATTACAAATTACACAGATTTTCTAGAACTCATAACATTCAATACCACTGCTGGTATATTTATTTAGAAAATAACTAATTAAAACTAATTCCTAATCTCGAGTTCTATATGGCAGCTTCAGCATGATTGCATGCATTATTAAGCATCAAATTTAAGAATTAAAACTAATTCCTAATCTCGATTTCTATACGACAGCTTCAGCATGATTGCATGCATTATTAAGCATCAAATTTAGGAATTTATATGACTACTGATAAACTTTCTAAAAAAAACTGCCGATAACCATGCAATATAATAAGACTTTTATGTTAACTGTTATGAGCTGAAAGATCAGCGGTGGAACTGGAGTTTGCCATTTCCGAACACAATCAATCTTGGCATTAATCTTCAATTATGAGAACATATTTCTGCCCATTAGCATGAATTTATGCAATAAATTCTCTCATTTCTTTCTCAGGGAAATTAACAGGGTCCAAAGTGAAATCCTTGAAAGCATCCATGTAATCAATGACTTTCCACATAACCTTGAGAGGTATATTTGCTTCTGCATATCCAGTTACAACTGATTTAAGGTCTGAAATGTTTTTGTATCCATATCTGCACTGGTGAAATCCTGTACAATTGAATCATATAAATACATATTAGAATGGTCGTACATTTGTTCCAATTTCTTTGTTCACACTAAAATTACTTTGGAAACATAACCTTCTTATCATAACTAAAGCGTTCCCTTACGTTAATGTAAGAGACTCTTTTAGATATTTGGAGCACATTCTTGTATTTTAGCCAGTGATGTCATGATGGGGGTCAAAGAAGGCCAAAGTTATATCCAGCTAAGAAGGCCATGGTTTAATAAATCTGCAGAAGTAAGGGGACCTCCAAAAGAATTCCTTCTTCTTACTATTTTAAGTACCCTGGGATTATCCGGTGAATTCAAAAACATTAACCAAATATATTTCTAATACAAGCCTAAGGTGCGGTTTAGTTGCGATAAAAATATTTTCTGCATAAAAAGATACATAAATGTTAAATTATCGTGATAGAGATTAGAGTTAGGCCTCTGTATAAGATTGCATCTGAATTAGCATTGATTTCAATGATTTCCGATACAGATAGGATGACAACATGTCAACGAAATTTCAAGGTAGTTTCCCTTGCAATTCACCATCACCTATCGAAAAAAAGGAAATGGAAATGAAGAACAAAGCTTTTGGTTTACCAGTGATGCATCTAAGGCAACATTGACTCTTACTTGTGCAATTGTGTTCAAAAATGAATTTATTGTGGTTTACTATTGGTACTGGAATAGTTCGAAGGGAAGATAGTGACTATTTTTCCCTTGAATTGTTAGCACATGTCAAAGCAATTGGTTTAATACTCGTGTACTTTCAGAATGAGCCAGACTTTCGCATACATTGATACTACTGATAATTCTATCCCAGCCATAAGTGATATAAGAGCAAGTGGAATGCCTCCCAAGCTGTAAATAACTGGATTTTATACTTGGCTTCTCAATTGATATTAGTGTTGCCAATGCTTGGTGCTCACACAAACTACCTGCTGGTAGATCATGTTGTAAATTTAAATTAGTTGTCCTAAATTCTAATCTGCGGGACAGCCTTAAATTTAGGACTGCGATGTAACTTCCCCAATCAAAAGTAAGAGTAAAGAAGAAACTCTTTGCAATGCTAGATAGTTTTTTGCATTCGATTGTGCCCAAAAAAAAAATTAAGTTTATAATTTAATCTAAAAATTATCTACAGTTCGTATGGATTGCAAACTCTAATAGCTTTGAACTCTCAACAACTTTCACAATCTTCAAAAAGAAAATTTCAAAGATCTTTTTTAACCTTTTCCATTTAACCCCAACTTTTTTTTTCACGTAACGGAAGATTCATTACTAGGTTCAGCTACTTTGCCTGAAAGAGTGATTAATAGGGTTAACCACTTAGCCTTTTGATTCTTATATAGCATAATACTAGCCCTTTCCGTAAGGCCTCATTTGGTTGTTGGCATAGGAATAGAAAATTAGAATAGAAAATGGAATAGGAATGGAAATGGAGAATGAGAATACAAATGGGCAATTCCAATCATAATCATGTTTGGTGCACTTGGAATTCGACTCAGAATATGTTAATCTATTGTTTGGTTGTACAAAAATGAAATAGGAATAAAGTTAAGTTTTGTACTTTTAAAAATAATTTTCCTATTTTTAAAAAAAAATTATTATTTTTTTGGTTAATTGATTTTCATTTTTTTAAACAAATAGATATAATTTAAAAAAATGTTATAAAAAAAAATTCAAAAAAAAAATTTAACAAAAAAAATTCAAAAAGAAAAAGTTTTAAAAAAAAAATTTTAATTCAAAAAAAAAAATTCGAAAAAAAAAAAAAAAAATTTAATAAAAACTTTAAAAAGGAAATTTAAAAAATAAAAATAAAAAAAATGAAAAATCAGAATGGGAATGGAAATGGCCTATTCCAATAACAGATATTTTTTGGCATAGACATATGTTCGAAAATTTAATGCAGCGTTGACGTTTGCCCCTCGAGCCAAATGCCCACCTACCACAGGTGACAACTCAGAACAGATAGAAAACATGAATGCGGTAGGTGAGATTTTTTTTGAATTTGAATGTTGAGA
Source organism: Cupressus sempervirens (assembly GCA_028749045.1). Classification (NCBI taxonomy): domain Eukaryota; kingdom Viridiplantae; phylum Streptophyta; class Pinopsida; order Cupressales; family Cupressaceae; genus Cupressus; species Cupressus sempervirens. The sequence continues at coordinate 135,850,628 of CM053793.1, read as the reverse complement.
GGGAAAATGGAATGTGATAAAAGGAATGTTATTCATTCTTCATTAGTGAGAGAGAAAGAAGAGTAGAGCAGATCAAGCAGATCTGATTAGAAGTTGCAGAGAAGAGTAGTGGAAGAAGATCTACATATCCAGTCATCGGAGTGCAGAGAAAGAAGTTTGTTTATTTCGTGCCTGCAGTTGCACATCTACTCTCTGATCATTCTATAAGTTTATTATTCATTAGATTCGACCTGTGAAGCAATGATTGCTCCAAGCGCTTTTGTATGCAGCCATTAGAGCTGCAAGTTTGAAGTTTGAAGTATTGAAGCCGTTTGAAGTTTTAGGGTAAATTCAAGGTTTTCTGGTTGAAGCCGAATGCTCCCAGATCTTGTATTGTTTTAAATCAAAGTTAAATACTAAGGAAGCAGGCATACTCGAATCTATTGTTCTTACTCTTCTATTCATTGCATTTGACAAGTTTGGTTGAAAGCTTAAAGTTTTGGCTTTTTGGTTTTAATGGTGAAAGCATTCACGTTGAAATAGTTTCTAAGTTATATTTCTTAAGTTTGAAACAGAATACTCGGCATCTTCTTTCTCAGTTGGAGCCGAGTTCACTCGGCATCCATTGGTGCCAAGCAATTATTGTGTGCCGAGCTCTTCTTGTGCTGAGCTCTCTTGGCACCTCTTGCCTGTCACTCGGCACCTTCATGTGCCGAGTAAAACTGGCACTCGACACCTTCATGTGCTGAGCAGAATTTTCGAAGTGCCGAGTATAATTTTTAAGTTTTAGGGTTGTGAGTTTAAATTTTTTATTTGTATTTTCTCACATGGTATTAGAGCTTTGAGGCCCCACATCCAAAGTGAGTTAGGGCATTTATTTTTTCTTGGGATATTTATCATGGCAGGAGATGCAGGAAAGATATGGCAGCAACCACCATCATTTAATGGACAAAATTATGATACATTTGCAAAGAAGATGAAAACCATTATGGTTGCAAATGATTTGTGGGAGTTTGTAGTTAATGGATTCAATGATGTGACTAATCCAACTCAGTATGCTGCTCTCACAAATGCACAGAGGACTCATTTGAAAGAGTCAAAGAGGAAGGATGCAAAAGCATTAAGCTTGATTGAAGCAGCAATGACAGAGACAATTTTTCCAAAGATTGTAGCAGCAAATTATGCAAAAGAAGCATGGGATATCCTTGAGACAAACTTCAAGGGGACTGATAAAGTTCGTGCTGTAAAGCTATAGAATATCAGGAGGGAGTTTGAGAACCTTCAAATGAAGGAGAATGAATCAGTTGCAGACTTCAGTTCAAGGACCTCCAATGTGATTAACCAACTGATGTCAAATGGAGAAGACTATCAAAAGCAGAGGATAGTGGAGAAGATATTGAGGAGTTTACCTCATAAATATGACCATTTGGTCATGACCATAGAAGAGGCAAAAGACCTCGCTGTTTTGGCAATGGATGAGTTGATGGGTTCTCTTCAAACCCATGAGTATAGGATCAATAGATCCACAACTTCTTCTACCCAAGACCAAGCCTTCAAGGCTCAGTCAAATCCAAGAGGAAGGGGGAGAGGAAGAAATGGCTTAGGCAGAAACTCCAAAGGCAGAGGCCGAGGTAATGGAGGATAAAGAAACGTTGCAGCAGAAAGCTCAGGAAGAGCAGATGGAGCAAGTAGCTCACAAAATACATCAAGATGAGGTAAGAAAAACTACAACTCAAATAAGAGTAATGTAGAATGCTACTACTGTCATAAATATGGGCATTATGCAAATGAATCTTGGAAGAAGCAGAAAGATCAGTCAGGACAAGCAAATGTGGCTGATGTGAATATGGGAAGTTAAAACACTACCTTCATCATGTGTAATGTTTGTCAAGAAGGAAGCCCTGAGGTTTGGTACCTCGACAGTGGATGTAGCAACCACATGAGTGGTAATGAAATTTTTTTTTCATTCATTGACAAGAGTTTCAAATCAGAGATTAAAATGGGTAATAATGGAACCCTACCAGTTGTGGGCAAAGGATCTATTATGGTCCGCACCAAGAAAGGTGAGAAAAAGGAAATACAAAATGTGTATTTCGCCCCTGGTATGAAGCACAATTTGATGAGCATTGGTCAGCTCATTCAAAATGGATACAAAGTGCTGATGGGGAATGACATGTGTGTCATTCAAGAAAAGGATGGGAGCAAGAACCTACTTGTAGTAGTTCAAATGAAAAAGAACAGAATGTTTCCCTTGAGGATTGAGACATGTTTCTCATCTCAAGTTTGTGCTGCACCTCCCACACAATCAGCTCTAAGGAGTGTGATTGAAGACCCCTCATGGCTATGGCATCTTAGGTATCGTCATCTTGGATATGCTGATTTAAATTTACTGTCAAATAAAAGAATGGTAGATGGTTTTCCATATGTAGGAAATTCTTGTGACAAGTGTGAGGCTTCTATTTTGGGTAAGCAACATAAGCTTTCCTTTAAATCTGAAAATTTTAGGAGGGCTAGATATCCATTACAATTAGTGCATACTGACCTAGTTGGTCCTATGCAAGTTACTTCCATTGGGAAGAGTACATATTTTATGACATTTATTGATGATTTCAGTCGTAGGACATGGGTGTATTTCTTAAAGAACAAATCTGAAGCATTTGATAAATTTGTAGAATTTAAAGCCCAGGCTGAAAGAGAATGTGGACATTATATCAAGGTCCTAAGATTAAATAGACGAGGGGAGTATACCTCCAATTCTTTTGTAAATTTTTGCAAGAAACATGGCATTAAAAAAGAACTCATAGCCAGCTATACACCACAGCAGAATGGAGTGGCTGAAAGAAAGAACAGGACCATTGTTGAAATGGCAAGGAGCATGATGAAAGAGAAAGGTCTCCCAACTGAATTTTGGGGAGAGGTTGTGGCAACAACAGTTTACCTAATTAATAGGTGTCCTACAAAGGCAGTCCGTGACAGAATTCCAATGGAAGCTTGGTCATGTATAAGATGGACAGTTGAACACTTAAGAGTGTTTGGATGTGTTGCATATGCACATGTGCCTAACGAGCAAAGGCAGAAATTTGATGACAAAGGTGTGAAATGCATTTTCACAGGGTACAACACTAAATCAAAGGCATACAGATTGTACGACCCATTGAACAACAAGATGATGCTTTCAAGAGATGTGAAATTTCTTGAAAATCAGTCTTGGTATGGTTCAACTGCTGAATCACCAAGCACTTCTAGTAAAGTACCAATTATGAGTGAAGAGGATGTTGATGAGCAGCAAGAAGAAGGAGCAGATAGAAGAAAAGACAAGCAGATTTAGATAGTGTCGAGCTCCTCTAGGCATGACCGAGTACCAGTGTCGAGTACCAGTGAAGACCGACCAAGTCAGCAATCCGACAGCAATGAAGATTCTAATCCCACACTCTCCTCCCTATTACCAAGAAAGACCAAGAGTCATAGGGAGATATACCAAGATGAAAGGTATGAAGATTATGATGAGAGTGTTAATTTTGCATTATTTTCTCATAGTGATCCAATATATTTTGAGGAAGTAATTAAGGAGAAGAAATGGTGTAATGCCATGGATGAAAAAATAAATGCTATAGAAAAGAATGAGACATGGGAGCTAACTGAATTGCCTCCAAAGAAGCAAGTGGTTGGAGTGAAATGCGTCTATAAGACCAAATGCAATGCTGAAGGCAAGATTGATAGGCATAAGGCAAGGCTAGTAGTCAAGGGCTACAAACAATAGTATGGAAGAGATTATGATGAGACCTATGCCCCTGTAGCAAGAATGAAAACCGTGCATGCTGTCATAGCAATTGCAGCTCAACACAAGTGGAAGGTATTTCAAATGGATGTGAAGTCTGCCTTCCTAAATGGTGTATTGAAAGAAGAAGTGTATGTGGAGCAGCCACCTAGTTATAAAGTTGCAGGTGAAGAGAACAAAGTATATAGAATGAAGAGAGCTCTTTATGGGCTCAAGCAAGCTCCAAGGGCATGGTATAGTAGGATTGACTCATATTTGATGAGCAATGGCTTTAGCAAAAGCAATGGTGAGCCTACTCTCTACATCAAGGCAACAAAGGGTAATGTGGTGATCATTGTTTTGTATGTAGATGATTTAATTTTTACTAGTAATGATAAGGCTCTAATTGGTGAGTTCAAAGAGGCCATGAAAAGTGAATTTGAAATGACAAACCTAGGTCTCTTGAAATACTTTCTAGGCATAGAAGTAAAACAAATGCATGACGGCATCTTCATCTCTCATGAAAAATATGCAGGGCAGATCTTGGAGAGATTTAAAATGTAGAATAGTAAGGCAGCCCCCACACCAACAACAGTAGGTCTGAAGTTGAGCAAGGAAGACACTAGCAATAGAGTGGATCCAACACTATACAAGAGTATGGTTCAAAGTCTAATGTATTTGACTGCAACTTGGCCAAACCTAATGCATGCAGTGAGTTTGATTTCCAGATTTATGGAAACACCAAAGGATTCCCATTGGCAAGCGGGAAAGAGGATCTTAAGGTATGTGAAAGGTACCAAGGGATTTGGAATTGTATATATTGCAAATGATGATTTCAAGTTGGTTGGTTACACAGATAGTGATTGGGCTGAAAGTTTAGATGATAGGAAGACCACTTCCGGATACATGTTTCATATAGGATCGGGTGCAATTTCATGGGCATCAAAGAAGCAACCTATTGTTTCTCAATCTACAATAGAATTTGAATACATTACAACAAATGTAGCAGTATGTCAAGCAATTTGGCTAAGGAGAATCTTGACAGATTTGAATGAAAGGCAAGAGGATGGAACCACAATTTATTGTGACAACATTTCATCAATTGCATTGTCCAAGAATCCAGTCTTCCACGGGAGAAGCAAACACATTGAAATCAGATATCACTTCATCAGAGAGTTGGTGGAGAATGAGGATATCAAAATAAATTTTTGTAAGTCAGAGCAGCAGCTAGTAGATATTTTCACCAAGCCATTAGGCATTGGACCTTTTGCACACCTAAGAGAGTGTCTTGGTGTAGTTGATGTGGATCAGCGGTGATCCTTGTTTTTTTTGGCTCGGGATAAAGGGGGAGTGTTGAAAAATTTAATGCAGCATTGACGTTTTCCCCTGGAGCCAAACACCCACCTACCACCTGACAACTCAGAACAGATAGAAAACATGAATGCGATAGGTGAGATTTTTTTTGAATTTGAACGTTGAGAGGGAAAATGGAATGTGATGAAAGGAATGTTATTCATTCTTCATTAGTGAGAGAGAAAGAAGAGGAGAGCAGATCAAGCAGATCTGATTAGAAGTTGTAGAGAAGAGCAGTGGAAGAAGATCAACAGATCCAGTCGTCAGAGTGCAGAGAAAGAAGTTTGTTTATTTCGTTCTTGCAGTTGCACGTCTTCTCTCTGATCATTCTATAAGTTTATTGTTCATTGGATTCGACTTGTGAAGCAGTGATTGCTCCAGGCGCTTTTGTATGCAGCCATTAGAGCTGCAAGTTTGAAGTTTGAAGTATTGAAGCCGTTTGAAGTTTTAGGGTAATTTAAGGTTTTTTGGTTGAAGCCGAATGCTCCCAGATCTTGTATTGTTTTAAATCAAAGTTAAATACTAAGCAAGAAGGCATACTCGAATCTATTGTTTTTACTCTTCTATTCATTGCATTTGACAAGTTTGGTTGAAAGCTTAAAGTTTTGGCTTTTTGGTTTTAATGGTGAAAGCATTCACGTTGAAATAGTTTCTAAGTTATATTTCTTAAGTTTGAAACAGAACACTCGGCATTTTCTTTCTCAGAACTCGACATCCATTGGTGCCGAGCAATTATTGTGTGCCAAGCTCTCTCGGCACCTCTTGCTTGTCACTCGGCACCAAGCAAGTGCTGAGCAAGTGCCGAGCTATCTGACACTTGGCACCTTCATGTGCCGAGTAAAACTGGCACTCGGCACCTTCATGTGCCGAGCAGTTTTTTCGAAGTGCCGAGTATAATTTTTAAGTTTTAGGGTTGTGAGTTTAAATTTTTGATTTGTATTTTCTCACAACATATGCTCATTTTAGGAGCAAAATTGGAATATGTCTTCCTATTCTCAATTCTGATTGAGCTTACCAAACAGCGAATATAAAACATATTCTAATTTCGTTTTCCTATTCCAGTCATATTCCAAAGTTAGTACAAACAGTAATGAAACAGGATTAGGCGCAATTGCAAAGACCATTACAGCAAAGGTTATGCCTCTGGAGAGGCAATCCGTAGGATAAATCTCTCAATTTGTTGGGATTCTCAAAAATGATGAAATGCTCAATTGAAAGGGGTGATTTCAGCTATGATGCTTTATCCTTGAGCAAAAAGGGCCTCTCTTCTGACAGATGGAATTACACTTTTTTGAGCCAAATCAGCCTACAGCAGTAGGGTAATCTCACTAACGAGGTATGCGGAACTGATAAGCACTGGTACTTGACTGTTTGCAGGGCTGTGGTTGATTTTTCTAGCGATTATGTTAAATACTAGGGTCACTAGGATTATGTGTGGGAGAAATTTCTTAGCAGCGCTTGGGTATCTGTATAACTAATCTAAAATCTCAACTGGGAACAAAAACAATCGTGAACGAACTGTTCTTACGATAAATAAGGTTTCTAAACTAATTTTATACTGCACAGTGGTTCTAGGATAAGTATCGTAACATAGGAAGGAATTTTGATTCTTGGGTATATACGGGAAAGAATCTGGAGGTAAAGAAAAACATGAAAGAAGAAACATCTTACCAAAAGACCAGTATGGCATAGCGGCAGGTCTGCCCACTAGGCCAGTGTACTGCTGAACGACAGAGAGTGGAGAGGGGCCAGAGAAAAAATAGAAGTCCAAAACTTCCCCGATAACTCTATATGTCAAGTAGTTGCCCCCATTCTCAATATCCATCGCATTACTATTAAGCAACAATACTCCATGAGCAACACCCTCTTCTCTTACATCCATATAAAATGGATGAGACCCATACAAATCCAGACTCCCAGTGTCCAGGTTCCAGAAAGTATAATTGCTTCCATTCCTGTTAAGCATAAATCCAGGCCTGTTGCTCTCCCCCAATCCATACAGAGAAACATTTGAGAGAAGAACAGTAGATATCTCCAAATACTGGTTTTCAAACACCATATATCCAAATAGATTAGCATTTCCTTGACCGTGTGCAGGACATCTCCGTTGGATCTCCTTGTAACTGCAACCCCAAATGGGTTTTGGTTGTATGAAAACTGCAATTCAGGATCATCAGAATTACTGCTATCATCATCAACACCAGAATTACTGCTTTCATATCTGGCAACTACTTCTCGGGGGACTTCCCACCTTTCTTTTTCTGCATCGGTGATATAAAACATTCATTAGACTCGTACCTGGAAAATTTCCATCTCGTCCATTAGTATCACTTTCAAATAAGGCAGAGATTTCCCCGCGAATAAACTAACGTCCGTTTAAGGATTTGTTACAGTTACCTGACATGCATTTTGAGACTCTGTATATCCGGACCATGAAGCGAATTATTGGCGATAAGCTGCAGTTGGGCTGTTAAGGATTTGCCATCTGGTGCCTCGGCGATGTCTATGCTGGCATCAAAACAACAATTTTTTATTAAATTTAAATTTGAGATAAAATGATTTTTTATTTATTTAATTAAAATATAATATATTTTCTATATTAAGATTAGTTTGTCTATATGAGGTCTCCTTCATTGTAGACTCATCTCCTTTTGATGTAAAAGTTAAAATATAGTATCTTTCCTATTTCAACATTAGTTTGTTATTGTGAGGTCACCTTCATTATAGATTCATATCATCTTTAATTTAAAAGTTAAAATTGATTTTTCACCTTTCTAATTTAAAGTTAACTTAAACAATAAATTTTGACAATAATTTATTGTTCCCATATTTTTATAGCTATTCAACATGTTCATTTGAATCATTTCTTAATAATCATGATTAATTATATATTCACATTTACACGCTTCAATAAATACTCCAAAAATAATTTAATTATATATACACAACTAAGAGCATACCTTGTCCATATGATAAGCTTTGCTGAAGATATTGAAAAATTTGTGTGCCTCTTATGTTTCCTATTTAGTCCTTTTATTAGTTTGAAATGAATGAATTTTGTGTGAAGTTGGATTTGTTGTTTCATACCTCTTCTATTTCATGTTAGTCTTTTTATTCATTTTCAAGGGAGAGGTTTAATATAGGCACATGTTCACAAATGAATCAATTTTGTGGATAGTTGGATTTTTTAATTTACATTATCTACCTATCAATTTATAGATACTCTTATTTGCCAAGCACTTAGCTTGTTCACATGCCCTCATATATTTTACATATCCATTTTTCTATTGGATTTATTTGTTAGATTAACCACCAACATTTCCATTTGGAATTTGTGACATTGCTTAACTGCCTCCTATGTTATATAAGTTTAGTGGTTGTATCGGGCATTACCATGTTGGATCATTCTAACAAATTGGCATACCATTTTGGCATCACATATTAAGTGTTTGTAGACCAAGGCAAGCAACCCGAGAGTCTCTCATTGGTCCATACACAACACTGATATTTGACATTCACATTGGTATAAACATACATTGTGCAATCATAGGTGGAACATAAGAGTGTTGAGTCACTCTTGATGTGACATGAAAAAGGACAACATTGGATTGATGTGGTAGGTATCTAGTTTAGAGTCTTCATAGAATACATGGTTGGAAGGCTCTACGTAAGGTAGCACTCTAGGAAGACTAGCATGCCTACTAGTCTAGGTACCTATGAGTAAGTAGTCATGGGTGCTATGTGACTAAACCGTGTATGCAATTCAAATATTGAATTTATCATATGAGTGAAATTTTTGAAATAGGGTTTTGGCAACCAAAAGATGTAGTGTAAAAAGAAAACGTTATGCTCAAAGTTTTTCATTTGAAAAGAGAGTGCTAAAGAGAAGTTGTAGAGGAGAAGAGCCAAACAATAGAAAGGTTTCTTAGAGACAAAAAGGAACAAGCAAGAGTGAAAGGTGACACAAGGTTGATCACAAAGAAAGCCAAAATAGAGGTAAAGAGGTCAATGAGCCTTCAAGAATTGGACAACGCATCCACAAGCATTACTAAATTTGGCCCAATTTTTTGATGACAAGGCACATTTGGTGAAACTAGTGTATTTTCTTCCCATTTCCCCACGATAAAGAAAAAGACAAAATCATTTTTAAAGTTGACCACATGTGAATGGCATGATTTGGCCCGCGTGAGGTTTAAGCACCAAATTTCCATGCAAGTCACTCAATGTTGCAAGCCCACATATCATTGAAATTACTTAGGTAAGGACATCTACTACTTCAATTTTATGTGATTTGAAAATGAAATTGCCTAGCTACAAACCTAATTTTATTTGAAAATGACATTTCTTGAAACTACTAACAATCTATGCAAAAACACCATCAAGTATGCCCTAAGAATACTATAGCCCTTGTTGCATTTGAGAAGCACAATTTATGTCACCAATCTTTTCGGGATGACTTTCTATCAACACTAAGTTGTATTACAAATGCAACCGCTTTCCTCAACTATACAACACACTCATTCCCATGGCATTAATATAATCATTTAGTGTATCCACAAATCTTGATTATGGTTTTTTTTCAAATTATTGTTTGTAGGGTTTTGATTTAAAAAGCTAGGTGAGATTTGATGAGAAATAGATGGGATTTTTTTAAGGTGCGTAAGAATATAAATAGTCATGAATAAGAAGGCACTAAAAAATGTAGTTCCTTCACTATGATCATAAATAATATTTGGGCATGGGCAATGTTCATGCCATCATACGATCATACATCAAACAATCCAAACAACCCTTTACGAATCTTAGCTACAACCCCACACACTCCTTTATGTTCCCCTATGACCTAATTTTGCATTCACTTACTATCTACCTTTTTTACAACACACATATTCATGCATGCATTCATTCCCTTTCTTAGGCTTTTGAGATACATGTTTGATATATTTCTCTCCATGCATCTCATCTCATCCTGTTTTTCCACCTCTCCTAACACCAATATAAGAAGTCAAGACACCATCTCCCCACAATCCACATATCATATTTTGTAAATGGCTAAATGGGGATATTGGGAAGAGAATTCAATAATGGAGGCTCTTAACTTTGGTTGCATTCATGATAATAGTGATGCACAACTACCTCCTAGATTTAGGTTATATGCCATTGTTAAAGAGCTCATAATACATTATCTCATGAGAAAAATTTTAGATAGTAGTTTCACAGGAAGGGTCACTATTGAAGTTGACCTAAATAAGTGTGAGCCTTGTGACCTCCTTGGTATGTTCAATTCCCTCTTTTATTGTTCACCATGTGTAATCCCACACACCCATTTGATCTCAAATGATGATATGTGCATGCTGAATGCTGAGTGTCTATATAGAGCACTCCAAAATCATCCATTTCATACCTTCATTTTTACACAATGTCTTTCCAGTTTCTTTGTATTCACACGCCCGATTTAAATTCCATATGAGCACTTGAGAATTGTGTCAATCTCATGCTCATTTGATCATAACTACTAAATGATGATTATTGTAAATGAGTAGTTCCAAATCTTAATGGAAACTATTGAAGAGTGACCTTGGGGCCTTCCCCTTAGGGCCTTTGACCAATGTTCACTCATAGACTTAAATCCTAGATCCACATGACTTTATTGGGTCCAAAGGAAAACAAATCAAACAACTTATTTGGGGCTACTTATGTTTCTAGAAATATAAGAATGTCACTCACATATATGTTTGTTTGATTATAGATTTTTGTCTATAACATAGTTTATCTAAGGTTTTAATGATATGAGATTTATTAACGTTGGAAATCTGATTGAAAAGCTCATTGTTGAAGATCAAAGGAAGAGATTTTTGCTAATAGAATGTTTTCAATCATTATTTTTTCATTGATATCAAACTGCTATTTGTAGGAATGACAATTGCTTATAAGATCCAAGCACTAGATCACTTAGTTTATTGATGAAGAGGGTTTGATCAACAAGATGTAATAAGAGCACTTAAGGGAAAGGTTGAGTTATGATGTTGTAATGAAGTGCAACGATCAGTTAAGACAATGGTTAGATGATGTATTGATGACATACTCAAAGATACAAATGTTGGTCACACTTAGAAACATTAGAAGAATAAGTTGTAACAAGGTTGACTGCAAAGCTTAAACTACGTTCATCAGTGGGTGTCGAGCAAGCTAGTTGAAGCCAAGCAAATTCTTAGTTGGAGTCGAGCAAAAGGAAAATCTAGTGTGTGTCGAGTGATCTTAAGGTGCCAAGCATCAAAAATTCTTAGTTGGTGCTGAGTGAATTTTAGGTGCCAAGCATTAGTAAAAACGTAGTTGATGTCGAGTAACATAGTATGTGCCCAGCATTAGGATTTCAATAGTCCTAAGCTACTATATTATTTTAAATGATGAAGAATCACCAAATCTGAGTTGACATATTTGTTACCTTGAATTTTGTGAACTAGTTGGAGGATAAGAATGATGAGCTAGTAGCACAAAATTCTATGTAAACCATTTTTGGGTGAATTCAAAAGGATTATTCAAGAAGTTTCTAGAGAAAAGAAAACATGGGCTAGATACAATGAATCCTACCTAATCCATATGAATTGAAATCAAAGGAAGGAAGAATTGAGTGGGAAAGGAACTCCAAGACTTCTATTTAAGGAGTTGTAGACCAAGAAGCAAATGTTGCTACTACTGCCGAATGCCAATTTGCGAAGTAGTTTGAAGGGTGTCAAGGAGAAGACATCTAGGAGAAGGAAGAATAGATCAAAGAGGTTCTACTTCGAGAAGTGGTCAGAAAAGAGATGATTGCACTAGTACAATGAGCATGGAGACTCAAGGAGACTAAGCTTGAAAGGAGGGAAAGCTATCAAGAGTTGAATAGATTAAAGGCTAGGCAATGTGAAGAGCTAAAGAGTGATCTGAGATCTGCAAGTTTAGTTGTATGTTTTAATTAGGTCAAAATCCCTAATTGTTACTCTCTAGTAATTATATTAATTAGGATAGAAGGAAAATCCTATGGACTTAGGTTGGCCTAATAGCCATTTGTAAATATTTTAACAAGGTTGCATTCCAAGCAAATGTTCTAAAGTCCTCTAACCAGGACCACTTCTAAAAAGGTGGTTAAATCTTTTAACCAAGTCACATTTAATAGTGTGTTGTAGCCTTTAACAAGGTAGGCCTTTCATAGGGCATCAATTCAGAAGAGTGAGAATTGAGTAGCATGTTACTGGTGATTTTTCCCAAATTTGGTTTCCACATTTATCACTATGTTATGTGTTGATCTTTTTGGTGTTATGCTTGTATGTTGATTTACAGTAACTTGTTGAATAGGAATTTTAAAGCTTGGATGAATGTATGATTGAATGAGCTCACTACAGTTAGTAAAAAGTTTGAATTGGACATGTATGACCTTGAATAACTGATTCACTGCCCACTCTCAGTTATTCTAAAGCATTTCTAAAAATTAATTCAAAATATAAATAAATTTGATGTTATCTCTAGATTAGATTATATCCTAATATTTTAATCAAAGTTTCAAGTCATATTAACTATGATTTATTATCATAACGATAGATGAAATATTGATAAAAAACTAAGATAGCTTTCTATATTCTGATGGTAGATCATAGAAAGTGATCAGAAATGTTAATAAATAAACTAATACATGCTCTAATCTGGAAGCAACATTAAAAGATAAATATGTTTACACATGCTCTAATCTAGAAGAAACATTAAAAGATAAATATGTTTACTTTGTGAAACATTTTCCTTCTTGCAAGCTTAGTTGGTGAAACAATTTACTTTATGAAACATTTTACTTTGTACATGGTCCTGAGTTATATTATTAAAATTTACTAGCAAGAATGATCTTTAATTGGAGTTACATGACCTTACAATCTATAATTTTTTACACAGGGAATAGAACAAGAATATCACTTTTCCTCTCGGCAACGTGAGTGCTATGGATAGCTTAATTTTTCCTAACAAATATGATCAAAAATTAAACTTTATTCAATATAATAGTCATTAATTATACATCAATGGCTAATATTTTAGGCCAACTATTTAAACTATACACCAACTAAAATCAATAAAAGGGTACTCTACCATGCCTTATGTTTGCACTCTCTTCAAGCTCTAAGAAAACTAATCTCTTCTAAAGAGGAAGATAAATACAGAGAACAAAGGAAGAGAGTAGCACCAAAAATTAAGCACTTAACTTGTTTTAATAAAACCATGAGATGAGTGTGTGTATTTAAGTGTAGAGACTTTGTTATATTTGATTAGATCGAGGAAACATTCTTCTTCAAATTTATCTTAATAGGGATAAGATTCAGATGTAGCCAACTATCTAGATCATTAATATATACTCTTTTTTGACACCTTTCCAAATCAACAGGTCTAAGTATTGATATAAATCATCTATGTCATGCACTATATGCTTGAGGCTAGATCAACATTAAAAGCAATATCTTTATGAAGCAACAATTTTATGATTATTCAGACTACAATCCCATATCTTCAATCATTACTTTTTCCAAAACTTAACATTTTTCTTTTTAGAAATATGGTTTGAAAATACTTTGGTGTGAATTTGAAATATTTTAGAGGGATTTAAGATTTAAGATTCATCTTAGAGTAGGTTACAGACACCCATCAAAGTATAATGAAAAGACTATTATTGTCAAATGATTTTTATAGTTGGAAATGAACTGGAAGATACACATACAAAATATAGAAGAATAGACAAGGCACATTATTCTTTCACATAATACTTTAAAGAGATGTCATCTCATAAAAATCTATGATTGTGGGATATGCAGTAAATGGATATATTAAATATAAGTTGTTTGAACTTGTAAAGAAATGGAATTGTGCATTTCTAGATGCATAGTTATAGATTTGATAGAATTTTTTTAGTTGGAGAGGAAAACTTCCACCATTAACCACTATGCATAGTTCCATTTGTTTACTAGCTCGAACAACATATATTTAATATTTTTATTTACTACATATCCCAAAGACATACTAGTGCAAGAGCACGAAGAAAATACATCAAATTATTCTATAGTATTCATAATTAAAGTCAAATACATTTGCATTAGTAATGTCATTTTGAGTCAACATGAATCAATATTAAATTTTAAAAGAGCCTATTATAATGGCTTGTCCTAATATGGTCTTCAATTGATTATTTGATAAAATTTGTATAAAATAACTATGAAGTTGTAAGATGGTGATAAAATACATTTTTATTCCATTCTACTATGTTTGTAATGTTCTTTTTAAGTTGTACATTCATTTGAGTCATATATTGTAGAAGTTGTGAAATGCAACTTTTCAAAAGTTGTGAAAACATAAAATGGGAAGTTGGATGGTCATGAGAGGAAGATGCTTAGTTATGACTTCCACATGAAGGTGTAAAGCCTATTAAAACTTTTTTAATGGCCATTCATAGGCATGGTGTAAAGTAGGATAAGCATTCGAAGCATTTTGATATCATATTTTCATTGTTTAAATCTATTGTTTTGTTGTCTTGAAAGTTTTTCCTCTTATTTTCAGGTCTTGTATGGCCATGTATAACTTTGAAACAAGTGTATTTCTACTATGGTACTTTATTAAATTGAATAATCTTTCCATTTATTTTGGTTTGAGATGATTTCATGCACTATTCAGGAAGTTATCAAAGTTTTGGTAAAAACTATTTGTAACTGCCCAAACTCTGATTCACAATGACTAGTTTTGGGAAAACAATCGTAACTTTTTATTGCACCTTGGATCTTTCTATAAGTTGAATACATGACATATAATTACCCATTATACAATATTAATGGTGGGGTTGGCTTGATTATGAATATTTGACGAGTTATTGATGACTATTTATGAGTGTATTTTCATGACTAGAATAGAATTTATTTCACTTGTGTTAATGCCTCTAACATGTTGAAGAAATTGTGTTGATCATTGAACTCTATGGTTTATTTAGGGGCCCTTTAAGGGTTTTAATATGATACTTGCATCAAATTGGTATCACAGCTAGAAGATTTTGAGTGTGTGGATAGAGTGTTGAAGGAGGTAGTCCACACCATGACCTAGCTCAAGAAATATTTGTTATTTGGCTTTTACTAATTATTATGGTTTTAGGTACTTGTCCATCTAGATGGAAGAAGCAAGACATGGAAGGTCTTTCAAGAGCCAAAGAGATGGTCCAAGCCCATAGGAGATCATCTATTAGTTTCCAATAGACTAGGGAGAGAAGCAATGAGGAGAAATCCCAGGCGAGGCAAGAGGTTAATGGTGAGTTGATGCAGCATGCATAGGTGGACATGAGGTTGGTGAAGCACCATGGGTGGAAGCCATATACACTCCACTGATAGGATTCACATGAAGATTACTTGAAGGAATATTGCAGCAACATATAAATAATGAAAGAATAACAAAGAGGCATGAAATGACAAAGATGAATGAAGATAAAGTTGAAGATCCCACTCAAAAAGATTTCTTGCAGTTTATTTTCATCCATGTTTCCAAGGGACTTGGAAACTTTTCAAAGTTGGGAGTATGGTGCAGGAGCACCAAGAAAATACATCAAAGTATTCTATCATATTCATAATTAAATTCAATTACGTTTGCATTAGTAATGTCATTTTGAGTCAACATGAATCAATATTAAAGGTTAAAAGAGCCCATTGTAATGAGTTGTCCTAATATGGTTTTGAATTGATTATATGATAAAATTTGTATAAAATAATCATGAGGTGGTAAAATGGTGATAAAAGACATTATTATTTCATTCTAATATGTTCAGAATGTTCTTGTGAAGTTGTTAAGTCATTTAAGTCAAATATCATAGAAGTTGTGAAATGCAACTTTTGAAAAGTTGTGGAAACACAAAAATGGGAAGTTGGATGGTCATAAGAGGAAGTTGAGTAGTTATTGTAAGCACTCAAAAATGGTCACCTTGACTATGTGCCCCAGTTTCATAATTTATCTCAAGACCGAATCAGTATTTGTATCATCATTTCATTTGATCAAATTAAATTATTTGAATTATTCAATTTTTTTGAATTATTTAATTAATCATTATTATTTTACATCAATTTCCTTGATTAAATTGAAATTAATTAATTTAATTAATGGTTGATCACTTTGATTTTAGGCATTATTTAACTAAAGGAATTTGCTCCCTTTTAATTAAATAAAACCCTTCTCCGCATTATTTTATGTGCAACATTTATTATTTTAAAAGAAATAAATTAAATAAATGTCACACACTTTACTTTATAAGAAAAGGGATTATTTTATTTTTAAAATACCTCTCATCTTATAATTTTTATGGAGTTTTACACTCCACATCAATAATTAAATGCTAATTACACATTCTTTTATGTGGTCACACCCTTTCATTTAATTTTCAATTTCCCTCCAATTTCCTCATGCCTCTTGGCTTTGGTATATAAAGAGACCTCCATTTCTCATGACGCAATTTTATTATCAGAATTATGCTATATATTTTCAGAGCTTTCATGTGATTTCCTTAATGACTTGAACCATTCTTGTGATTGATCATACTTTCATACACACTTGATGCTACTACTATACTTGCAAATTTGAAGCTTTCTTGAAGACTTCAAGATATCTTGCATGGCCATGTCCATTTTAATCTTCCATTCATTCTATGTACTTGCAAAGACCAAGACCTATGTTCATATGGGAGCCACCTTTCTACAAACCTCTACACATTGATAATAGGAAGCTATGAGTCAATTCTTTAAATCTTGCATTTTCATGGAGTTTTATTGATTGATCTTGAGTGTAAGTGTGTTTTTAATTTTTCCAACTTTTTCACATACATTTTTTGGTACCCACCATGGGGCAACCGACCTTTACATGTTGGTTTTGGTTATTTTTGGAGCTAACCCCCATGTGCAAATTTACTTGGAGATGAAAACCCTAGATTTTCAAAGATTTGATCATATCTCCCAAATGGATTGGAGTTTTATTCTATATTTTTGTTCATAGGTTGGTGACATATCAAAGAAGCTTTAGTAAATAATTCAAATTTTTTTGAGGTATTATGAAATTTTTATTATTATTTTCTTTATTTTTCATAAAAAAAAGTAATTTTTGATGTAAATCAGCATATTTTTCAGAAATTTATAGATTTTTAGAAAGTCCCTTAAATTCTACATGGGATCCATTCTTTGTGTTTTAAATTTGGATGCAATATCATAGCTCATTTGGTCGATTTATGAAAACTAGTCTATTTTTGGACAATGACTCCCTAGGGTACAAATGAAAAGATCTTTTTAAAATTTTGACATTGTTCAGAGATCTCTCTATTTTTTAATAGGGGTCTCTTTTCTACATTTAAGGTTTGAGATCCAAATTTATGTCATATAGGTCCAATCTTGTTGACTAGGTTAAAAATCAAAATTTTTAAAAAATGGCATTTACTGATTAACTTGCACTTATTTTTCACATGGTTCAATACATAGTATGAGTTGTCATTTGGATTTGTTCTGTTATTATTTATCCTTATAATTTATTTTCAGATCTAACCCTAGGGTTTGCATAAGTTGAATATAAATTGCATATCTTGTTTGCTTGTTTGCTTGTCTTGTTTATCAGAGAGTTCGTGGCTTGCTTGCATGGAAAAGATCAACAAAAATAAAAATAAGATAAAATTTGCTAAGTGCATTGCATGGATTACCAAGTATTATATTTGAAGCTCTATAACATTTGGTTTCCTTTCATTAAAATGATCCTCTAGCATGTCTTACTTGAGTGATTTCTCACTTTCATAGATCACATTTCATTTTTTATAAAGGAAACGAATGAACATAGATTTATTTCTCACATATCTATTACACATAGTAATTAGGACCTATGAACACTATTTTTGGATCTTGAGAGAGTGAGCTTTATAGTTCTTCTTGACAACTAAACCACTTGTAGCTAGGGAAGGTGATGATCAACTCTTGGTTTAAACATTGTCAAGTCTTTGACTATTAACAATATTTTCTCTCTTGGTACCTTCTAGAGAGAAATAGAAATCATTGTTGTCAGTAGAAAAACTTTTTTGAGTTGGTCTCAACGATTTAGTCGGTCAATTAATCTATTTGTTGTGTTTTGGTGAGGTGAAAAGGCTAGAGGATTATGCTTTGTTCCCTTTGGGAGCATCATAAACTCAGAACCATTGAATCCAAACTAGTCCCCATGTGGTCTGTATTGTAAGTCACCTTTAAGAGAGGGTTAACTATAGCAAACACTCCATTTATTGGGTAAACTATGCTAATCAGAACATCAAAGCAATGATAGCCATATCCAAAAGTAACAACCACTATATAAATGTCCCATTGGAAGAAATGTCCACAAGTGCAACCATGTTATGTTTTTGACATTCTCAACATCTTTGATTGATGAAATTCTTGAAATGTGTCAAAACCTTGGTGCATCTAGATTGGATGTCACATGCATGATCTTGAAAAAGTTACTATTAACCATTATTAGAAACCTTTCTTAGAGGCCAATTTTTCTTTACTAGGTCTATGTACATGATTGGAAATTCTTTTTAGAAAATACACAAGTACTAGTTCTAGGGATTACACTCATACTATGACACTATTCTTGTTCATGTGCAAGGTTGCTTTTTCCCTTTCTCATTACTTGTAGATGTCTTCCTGAAATCCATAATTGTTGTTCTATGTGCCTAACTATCATTTATAAATCTAAAATTTATCATAGTTATTTAAAAAGAACGATCAAACCTGAGTTCCCCGAGTTTTCAACCCAACTTTATAGTTTACTATCCTGCTGCTACCATGCTATTGTAAACCTATTTCCTAGTTAGCTTTAATCATTTGGAGAGTTCAATTCATTGGTCTAACTCTAGGGTTACCTTGTTTTTGTCATTCTTGAGTTGATCTAACCATTGTGGACCTAATCCTAAATGTCTAAACATTTTGGTCATTTCGATTCTTGTTTCATAGCTCCCTTGAGTTAGCAAATCTTGCCTTATCTTGTTGACAAAATAAAGACTTGAAAAAGTTAGAGACTACCCTAGTGGAGAAAGATTTCTCTTAGATTCTTTGATCTCATCCTTGGATTGTGGGTATTCACTTGTTTAAACATATCGTTTTGTCTCATATTATTACACTACAACTCTTCGATATTTCCACAATTGTGAGACCTCTAAACATATTGTGTTCAGAAATCGTGAGACCTCTATATCAAATTGAGTTGACAAGAGTTACAAACAATTAGATTATTACATTTTATTAACCATAAAAGTGACTACTTTATTACCCTAGTGTGATACCAATGCTTCTTGGAGTCTTCCTATTTACTAGCATTTTCCCTCTCATGCTAGTTACAACTAGGGTTCAAGTGATTCACAATGAATGACCTCAAGTTAACTTTAATCAATTACCCTTAGTACCAACTCATCAAAAATGTAAAGAAAAAGAACCTATCTTTGATCACCCACCTAAGTGAGAAATGGAAATTTAGTTTAATCCTTCTAATCATCTTAGTGAGTTGAACGCATCTAGAGCTTCCTCTCATCTTGAGTGTAGAATCTTTGAGCAAGACATGTTATTCACTAGAAACAAAGACAAAAGCATGGATGACATGATTAATGATAGATTTCAAGAACATGGAGTTAAGCAGTTGAAGCCACATGGAACTCATGAAGATAAATATGGATATACTTCAATGAATGATTTTGGTAGAGATTTACATGGATGAAATCAGCATTACTCTCCATTTCTTACTCCTCCTAGATTGTCACCTATATCTTTCCATCCTATGGATGATAAAGCTAGACAAAAAGAAAAATAAGCACCTCAACAAATTGATAAGAGTTTTTCTAAATCAGCACAACTTAGATAGAATATTACTTCTAGAGTTCCCTTCTCTCCTAGAAATGCTATGGGGTGACTTAATGATTTTGAACAATTCAATGAAAAATACATGAATGCCCATGTTACTTACAGGACTAAAAATATATAAAATAATATTATTAATGAAAAGGCTAGCCTACTTAGAGAAAAAGGAAAATAAGCACCTCAACAAATTAATAAGAGTTTGGCTAAATCAGCACAATTGAGACAGAATATTACTTCTACAGTCCCCTTCTCTCCTAGAAATGCTATGGGGGGACTTAATGATTTTGAACAAGTCAATGAGGAATACTTGAATGTCCATGTTATCTATAGGACTGAAAAGATAGAAAATAAGATTATTAAAGAAAAGACTAACCTACTTAGAGAAAAAGGAAAATAAGAACCTCAACAAATTGATAAGAGTTTGGCTAAATTAGCACAATTGAGATAGAATATTACTTCTAGAATCCCCTTCTCTCCTAGAAATGCTATGGGGGGACTTAATGATTTTGAAAAAGTCAATGAGGAATACTTGAATGCCCATGTTACTTACAAGACTGAAAAGATAGAAAATAAGATTATTAATGAAAAGGCTAGCCTACTTAGAGAAAAAGGAAAATGAGGACCTCAACAAATTGATAAGAGTTTGGATAAATCAGCATAATTGAGAAAGAATATTATTTCTAGAGTCCCCTTCTCTCCTAGAAATGCTATGGGGTAACTTAATGATTTTGAACAAGTCAATGAGGAATACTTGAATGCCCATGTTACTTACAAGACTGAAAAGATAGAAAATAAGATTATTAATGAAAAGGCTAGCCTACTTAGAGAAAAAGGAAAATGAGGACCTCAACAAATTGATAAGAGTTTGGATAAATCAGCATAATTGAGAAAGAATATTATTTCTAGAGTCCCCTTCTCTCCTAGAAATGCTATGGGGTAACTTAATGATTTTGAACAAGTCAATGAGGAATACTTGAATGCCCATGTTACTTACAAGACTTAAAAGATAGAAAATAAGATTATTAATGATAGAGTCTCACAAGGTGGAAATGATTTCATGCCTTCTACTCCTCTTCTTGAGTTTTCTAAAGGTAATGATGAAGAGAGGCATCTGGAGAAAGAAAGACAAGCCTACATGGATGCATACATACAACATGAGGCTAAAAAATAAAGCTAATGAAATAAAACATAAGAGATTTAATGATATGCTTTCACAAGGTGGTAATGCTTCCCCACCTTTTACTGCTTCCCCACCTTTTACTCCTCTAGGACCTCATAGATCTACTCAACATGTGTTAGCTTCACCTTCTCCTAGGATAAATAGGAGGAAACCATCTCCTCCACCTAGGAGAGGTTCACTTCCTCCAAGATATTAGAATAGATAATATTCATAACAATGCCCTAAACATAATACACATGGTTTTGGTATAGATTATGATCAACTAGAACAAGATCCTAACTTTGACAAGTATGTGATCAATATATTGAACTCAATATGGATAAATATTTCATGGATTTAATCAAAAAAGGTGTTCAAGTACCTTACAATTTTGATGTGGATATAAATATCAAGAGGCAAGATCCTTCTTTTGAAGGGCAAACAGGACATAATGTCAAGATGTTGATGGATAAACTTACACCTAAGAATCCATTCTCTCTTCAAAGTGTCTGTCCTCTACCTTTTGAGAGGTGTATTCTAGAGGTTGAATTACCCAAGAAGATAGATTCTCCACATTATGATAAATATGATGGGAATGGAGACCCTAGTGATCATGTGAGGCAATTTTTCACTTTGAGTCTAGATTTTTTAAACAAAGATGCCTACCTCATGTGATTATTCCCTCAAAGTCTAAAGGGCCAAGCTATGGAATGATTCACTAAGATAACTCCCCTACTTAATAATTTTGAGGAACTCATTCAAAAAATTATCCAAAACTTCTCCTACAATGTTCAAAAGTCAGTTTCATTGTTCAATCTATGCATTCTCAAGCAAGAGCAAGGAGAATCCTTTTTTTCTTACAAAAATGGAGAAAATTATGCTCTATCTATGCTAGGAAAATTATTGAAAAAGAAAGGATTGATATACTTGTGAGAAATTTGGTTCCTAAAATGAGAAATGAATTATGAAAATTAGTTTTTGAGACTTTCCATGCCATGGTAGAAAATGTTTTCCGTATTGAAGATGTTTTGAAGAATCAAGTGATTCTCAAGTATAATGTAAATGGAAACAAGAATAACAACAACAATAGAAATAAGAACAAGAATACTTCTTGGAATAAAGGAAATCAACATGTGGTTAATGATGGTGTACATGACACCTCCAAGTCTAGTGATCAAGCTATTTTTATATTATCAGATGGCATCCATGCTATGAAACTTCAAGCACCCTCTCAATAGAATAATAGAAGAAATTATAGATCTAATAATAGAAACCCTAAAGAAAGAAGGATTTTTACAAAGATTAATAGACCTTATGAGAAAATTTTGAAAGAATTGGTCACTGGAAAAATGTTAACTTTGATTGAGAATTGGCAAGCACCTACTACAAAGGGCCCATATTGGGATGACAATGCTTATTTTTGTTATCATCAAAGCAAGACTACTCATACTACAAAAAATTATCAATGGTAAAATATGCAAGTTTACAGCACCTACTTTTGATGAAACAAACAAAATTTCAGCTAGAGCATGGCTATAAAAATTACAGACCTTCTTCACACTTAACACCATGAAGGAGAGTGATGTAGTTCAATTTGCAAGTCTACACTTGGAAGATGCAGCCTATGATTGGTGGTATCATGGAATGACTACTCAAGGACATGATCAAGTAACTACATTTGATGATTTTAGTCAAAGAGTGATAGATAGATTTGACCTCAAAGATGATGAAGAGTACTTTAAAGAATTGTCAAAGTTGAAGCAAACCAAATCAGTTAATGAGTATATATAAGAGTTTCAAAAAGTGGTTGTTATGGTACCTGATATGAGTGAAAAGAGGATTGTTTATCTTTTTCTTGATGGTTTAGAAGATTTTTTTAAGGGTTTGGTTAAGGCTTTCTCACCCTCAACCTTATAGGAAGCCATCAAAAGAAGCTTGCAACTTGAAACTTGCATGCCTATGAAACCAATCACTAATCAAAAACCCCCAAAACTTTGGCAACATAAGGGAAATTTTTAGAAAAAGACTTTCCCAACACTACCACCAAAAGATGTGATAAATGTGGAAAAAGAGAAGGTAGATGAAGAGACTAGGAGTGAATTATGAAGAAAAAGGCTTTGTTTTACTTGTAGAGAACCAAGGGTTCCACAAGAGAGATGTTTAGGGAAAGGTCAAGTGCACTATATTGAAGTTGCTTCAGACTCTGATTTAGATGAGCATGAGGATTCCATGACACTAAGGAGGAGGTAGAAGAAGAGAAAGAAAAAGAATTCATCAAGGATGGCACTTTAGCAGCATTATCAGGAGTCCCAAGATACCATCCCTTTCAAATTCGAAGGGTACTGGTAGGGAAAAGGTTGACAATTCTTCTTCATAGTGGGGCAACTCACAATTTTATTGATGAGGGATTTGTCATGAAAAGAGGGCTAAAAGCAGAAGATTTTGAGGGATTCAATGTTACTGTAGCTGATGGATTCACTATGCCTTGCACACAGGTGGTAAAACAACTCAAGATGAGCTTAGGAGATTATGAGTTATGTGATGACTTCTATGTGGTTGGCATTAGGGAGATAGATCTTGTATTGGGTGTTCAATGGTTGCATTCTATTGGAGGCTATACATGAACCATCAAACTATGGATTTTAAATTTCATTCCAATGGGAAAGAAGTCATATTGAGAGGCTTATCAAATGGAGCAACTAAGGTGGTCTCTGCATAGAGGATGGAGATGAATTTTTGAAGAGGACAAGTAGCATGGGCAGGAGGAGTCATAATCCACCCAACAAGCTCTTCAAAGAATTAAGGTAATTTCCATTTTGAAATTCAAAATATTCTTGATAAGCATATTATAATTTTAAATGACTTGCCTCCAAGATTACCACCAGATAGAGGTTTTGAGCATGTTATAGAGTTAGAATAGGGTGCCAAACCAGTTATAACAACCCCATACCGCCATCCAAGAGGTTATAAGGAAGAAATTGAAAAAACTATTAAAGAACTCCTAGACATGGGATTCATAAGGCCTAGCTCTAGTCCATTTGCATCATCTGTGGTACTTGTCAAGAAAAAGGATGGTACAATGAGAATGTGTATAGATTATAGGGCTCTAAAAAAGAACATAAAAAATAGGTATCCCATACCATACATAGATGAACTCATTGATGAGTTACATGGTGCTGTATACTTCTCAAAAATTGACTTAAGATCAGGGTACCATCAAATTTGAATGAGGGAAGAAGATGTGGAAAAGACTGCTTTTAGATGTCACTATGGGCACTTTGAATTTCTTGTTATGCCATTTGGCCTTACTAATGCACCTGCAACATTCCAATCTTGTATGAATAAGGTATTTAGCTAGCATCTTCAAAAAATTGTTTTGGTATTTTCTGATGATACCTTGATTTACAGTAAAACATGGGAAGAGCATCTAAAGCACATAGACACTATTTTGAGAATCCCGGAGCAGCAATCTTTCTATGCTAAGCTATCTAAATGTGAGTTTGGTTTGATAGAGATCCTATATTTGGGACATATTATAAGTGCTAAAGGAGTACAGGTTGATCAATAAAAAATTTAGCCAATTCTGGATTGGTCTCCACCCACTAATCTTACACAGCTGAGAGGTTTCTTTGGGTTGTGTTGCTACTATAGGAGATTTTTTGAGGGATTTTCTCCGCTTGCTGCCCCCTTGACTGATTTGACAAAGAAAAGATCTTTTTTTTGGACAGAAGCGGCACAAAAAAAATTCGATAAGCTTAAGGAGGTAATGAGTTCATGCCCTGTGCTTGCAATTCTAGATTTCTCTTTACTTTTTGTTGTTGAATGTGATGCTTCTAGAGAAGGTATAGGGGTTGTCCTAACTCAAAGGGGAAATCCAATAGCATTTGAAAGTAGAAAACTAAATCAATCAGAGAAAGGCTACTCCATCTATGATAAGGAAATGTTGGCAATCATGCATGCACTTCATAAGTTTAGACAATATTTAGTATGTGAGAGATTCATTGTAAAGACAGACCATAATATCCTCAAGTTCTTATTGAACCAAAGGGATTTGGATGGTCATCAACAAAAATGGGTAAGAAAATTGCAAGCTTATAATTTTGATATTGAATACATCAAAGGAAAGAATAATGTGGTTGTTGATGCTCTCTTAAGAAAGCCCACTCTATGTTCCTTAACATCTATCTCTGTTGATTGGAAAGTCTGCATAATTTTAGAGTATGCTAAAGATTCCTTTGCCACCAAGATTTTGGATAAGTTAGTGGATGATAACATATACAAGGTTGTTGATGAATTGATTTATTACAAGAACAGGATCTTCTTAGTGCCAAGATCAAAAACTAATTAGAGGATATTGAGGGCCTTTCATGACACACCTTTGGCTAGTCACTAGGGATACTTCAAGACATACAGGAAAATTCGAGAGTGGTTTTCATGGAAGGGTATGAAGGAGGATGTCCATAAGGACATTAAGGAATGTATGGTATGCCAACAAAGCAAGAGTGAGCAAAATTTTCCTGCAGGGATGTTGTAGCCACTTCCTATTCCTGAACAAAAATGGGAAAGTATTTCCATGGACTTCATCACCGGGTTGCCCAAGGTTCAAGGTAAGGATTTCATATATCCGGTGGTAGATAGACTAATTAAGTATGCGCATTTCTTTCCTATCACATCTGATTCCAACGTATCACAAGAGACCGAATTATTCTTCAAGGAAATTTTTAGATTACATGGCTTGCCTAGAAACATTGTAAGTGATCGAGACAGTAGATTCCTTAGCTCTTTTTGGAAGGAGCTCTTTCATTTGGTAGGAACTAAACTCACTCCCAGTACTAGCTATCACCCTCAAACAGATGGACAAATAGAGATAGTTAATAAATGGATAGAGGGGTATTTGAGAAACTATGTTTCAAATGAACAACATGCTTGGGTGAAATGGTTGCACCTAAGGGAGTATTGTTACAATACATCTCATCAAATGTCTATTGGTATGCCTCCTTTTCATGCTCTTTATGGTTATGATGCCCTTTCCTTTGTTGATTTAGTACTTTCAGATAGCAGAGTACCTGCAGCAAGTGATTTCATCAAGCAAACGCAAGACATAATAAGGTCCCTCAAGGATAATCTACAACATGCACAGGACCAAAAAAAGTTGTATGCTAATAGGAAAAGGACTCAAAAATATTTTGAGGTGGGAGATTTGGTATTTGTCAGGTTGCATCCATATAAGAAAAGCACCTTGAAGAGGAGTGGGGCAGAGAAATTCAAGCCAAGGTTCTATGGGCCTTATAAGATCACCAAGAAGGTAGGAGAGGTAGCTTATTAATTGGAGCTCCCACCAAATAGAAAAATACATAATGTTTTCCATGTATCTTGTCTAAAGGAGGTTCTAGTCCAACAGAACATAGTATCTATAGAATTTCCACCTCTTGATGATGAAGGGAAATTAGTTTTGATACCAGAAGAGATTTTGGATACAAGAGAGAAAAGATTGAGAAACAGGAGCATCATAGAGCATTTGGTCAAATGGAAAGGATTACTACTAGAGGATGCAACTTGGGAAGGAGCACATATTATTGAAAATTCCAATCTTTTTTGCTTGAGGACAAGCAATATTTGGGAGGGGAGGACTTGTCATGTCCCCTTTTCAAATATTTAAAAATAATAATCTTTGCTAAGGCAGGCAAGCCCAAAAAGGTGAAGTTTCGGCAAAAGGGGCTAATATTTGGAAACCAATGGAATAATAAATAAAAATTATTATTAAAATATATTTTATTAACCCCTCTTAGATGTGAGTTAGGTTTATGCCCTCTTTTAAGGTATTTGGAGGTATTTTGAGCTCATTCTAGAACTTGATTTTCGCTTATTTCTTTGTTGTTCTTCAAAGGCTGCCAAACCCGTGGAGAAGGAGACCCAAGGATGAGATTTTTTAGGTTTAAAAGAAGGCTAAGGATGGGAGTTTGAAGCCATTCCTTTTGCAAGCTCATGCAGAGTTTTTCGTTGTGCTGAACAATGCAGATTTGTGAGTTTTCGGGTGTGTTTTTTGTAAGAGTTTGGAGTTTTCGGTTGAGTATTTCATATCAGTTTTGGTTGCTGCTATATTTTATAATTTTAAATGTTAAAATAGAGCTTAATATATGTATTGGGACATGGTTAGACTTATGTGATAGATTATTAGTGTTTTGTGGTAACTCCGGGCTATTTTGCATTATTTTTGAGAGTTCGATGAGCATTGTTTTTGTCCTCTATTTGGGAGTTTTTTTGTAAATGTTATATAGATATGTAAAAAAAAATTTGTAGGCTATTATGCTGCTAAGAATTTTTGTAAAAATGTCCATTTTCAGATTTATTAATAATATGTGAAGTTGTGAAATTTTTGGCACTATTTCAGGCATACCCGATTTGGGGTTTATTGAGAAATTGGTGGATCTTTGTAATATTGGTTGTTTGATTTTTAAAATATAATTAAAGGCTTGAAATATTATATAAAATCAAAAAAAGGTACATTTCAGTGGTATCAGAGCTATGATCTTGCCAGCCTGAGGGGTTGTAGAAGTTTGCATGCAACTAAGTGAAAGAGAAAAGAGATATTTACAGCGAGAAAAGATTAAAGAAATTTTGATCAAAGCTCCAGTTGAAAGTAAAAGTACAAAATCCAAGGAAGGAAAAGGTGTGGCTGATCCAAATGAGATGACAAATAAATTCTTCCAAGACATCCAAAATACTCAGAAGTAAACAGTGGATAGTTTTTCAGAAACTAGAGAGGCTTTGTGAATATTGACATTAAAACTACAAGGAGTTGCATCTATTAATAAGAAAGGGAGCACTTCAAAGGAGCCAAGAAATTTGAAACCCACACCATCTAAATCAAAAAAAACTATTTTCTTTCCTGCAGATGAGCCACCAGTGCCGAATTCAGCCCTTAATCCTGTGGAAGAGGTTACAGGTAACTTGATTGCATTAAGAGCTACTTACAATGGATTAGATGATGACTTTTGCAGTTTGGTTCCTTTTAGAGAATATGTGCATATGATGAACACTTTGATGCCCAAGAAAGAGTATAGGAGGGAGCATGACATAAGTGGAAGAGAACTCAAAAATAAAATAAGCAAGTTTAAAGCACCTACTTTTGATGGAACAAACAAAATTTTAGCTAGAGCATGGCTACAAAAATTACAAACCTTCTTCACACTTAACCCCATGAAGGAGAGTGATGTTGTTCGATTTGCAAGTGTACACTTGGAAGATGTAGCCTATGATTGGTGGTATCATGGAATGATTACTCAAGGTCATCATCAAGTAACTACATTTGATGATTTTGGTCAAAGAGTGATAGATAGATTTGACCTCAAGGATGATGAAGAGTACTTTAAAGAATTGTCAAAGTTGAAGCAAACCAAATCAGTTAATGAGTATATAGAAGAGTTTCAAAAAGTGGCTATTATGGTACCTGATATAAGTGAAAAGAGGATGTTTTATCTTTTTCTTGATGGTTTAGAAGATTCAATTAAGGGTTTGGTTAAGGCTTTCTGACCCTTAACCTTACAGGAAACCATCAAAAGAAGCTTGCAACTTGAAACTTGCATGCCTACGAAACCAGTCACTAATTAAAAAGCCCCAAATCTTTGGCAACATAAGGGGAATTTTTAGAAAAAGAATTTCCCAACACTATCACCAAAAGATGTGATAAATGTGGCAAAAAAGAAGGTAGATGAAGAGACTAGGAGTGAATTACAAAGGAAAAAGCTTTGTTTTACTTGTAGAGAACCATGGGTTCTAGGACAGAGATGTTTGGGGTAAGGTTAAGTGCACTATATTGAAGTTGCTTCAGATTCTGATTCAGATGAGCATGAGAAATTTCATGACACTAAGGAGGAGGTAGAAGAAGAGAAAGAAAAAGAAATCAGTAAGGATGACACTTTAGCAGCATTATCAAGAGTCCCAAGATAACATCCCTTTCAAATTCGAGGGGTACTAGCAGGGAAAAGGTTGAAAGTTCTTCTTGATAGTGGGGCAACTCACAATTTTATTTATGCGGGAATTTTCATGAAAGGAGGGCTAAAAGAAGAAGATTTTGAGGGATTTAACGTTACTGCAGCTGATGGATTCACTATGCCTTGCACACGGGTGGTGAAACAACTCAAGATGACCTTAGGATATTATGAGTTATGTGATGACTTCTATGTGGTTGGCATTGGGGAGACAGATCTTGTATTGGGTGTTCAATGGTTGCACTCTATTGGAGGCTATTACATGAACAATCAAACTATGGAGTTTAAATTTCATTCCAATGGGAAAAAAGTCATATTGAGAGGCTTATCGAATGGAGCAGCTTATCAAATGGAGCACCTAAGGTGGTCTCTACAAAGTAGATGGAGAGGAATTTTTGAAGAGGACAAGTAGCATGGGCAGCAGGAGTCATAATCCACCCAACAAGCTCTCCAAAGAATCAAGGTAATTTCCATTTTGAAATTCAAAATATTCTGGATAAGCATAGTATAGTTTTCAATGACTTGCCGCCAGGATTACCACTAGATAGAGGTTTTGAGCATGTTATAAAGTTAGAACCGGGTGCCAAACCAGTTATAACAACCCCATACTACCATCCAAGAGGTTATAAGGAAGAAATTGAAAAAACTATTAAAGAACTCCTCAACATGGGATTCATAAGGCCTAGCTCTAGTCTATTTGCATCATTTGTGGTACTTGTCAAGAAAAAAGATGGTACAATGAGAATGTGTATAGATTACAGGGCTCTAAACAAGAAGACCATAAAAAATAGGTATCTCATACCACGCACAGATGAACTCATTGATGAGTTACATGGTGTTGTATACTTCTCAAAAATTGACTTAAGATTAGGGTACCATCAAATCCAAATGAGGGGTCAAGATGTGGAAAAGAGTACATTTAGATGTCACTATGGGCACTTTGAATTTTTTGTTATGCCATTTGGCCTCACTAATGCACCTGCAACATTCCAATCTTGTATGAATAAGGTATTCAGCCAGCATCTTCAAAAAAAATTTTTGGTATTTTTGATGATATCTTGTTTTACAGTAAAACATGGGAAGAGCATCTAAATCACATAGACACTATTTTGGGAATCTTGGAGCAGCAATTTTTCTATGCTAAGCTATCTAAATGTGAGTTTTGTTTGATAGAGATCCTATATTTGGGACATATTATAAGTTCTAAAGGAGTACTGGTTGATCAACAAAAAATTCAGGCAATTTTGGATTGGCGTCCACCCACTAATCTTACACAGTTGAGAGGTTTCTTTGGGTTGTGTATCTACTATAGGAGATTTTCCAAGGGATTTTCTCAGCTTGTGGCCCCCTTCACTGATTTAATAAAGAAAGGAGCTTTTTTTTGGACAGAAGAGGCACAAAAAAACATTTGATAAGCTTAAGAAGATAATGAGTTCATGCCCCGTGCTTGCAATTCTAGATTTCTCTTTAGCTTTTGTTGTTGAATGTGATGCTTCTACAGAAGGTATAGGTGTTGTCCTAACTCAAAGGGGACATCCAATAGCATTTGAAAGTAGAAAACTAAATCAATCAGAGAAAGTCTACTCCATCTATGATAAGGAAATGTCGGCAATCATGCATGCACTTCATTAGTTTAGACAATATTTGGTATGTGGGAGATTCATTGTAAAGACAGACCATAATAGCCTCAGGTTCTTCTTGAACCATAGGGATTTGACAGATCATCAACAAAAATGGGTGAGAAAATTGCAAGCTTATGATTTTGATATTGAATACATGAAAGGAAAGAACAATGTGGTTGCTGATGCTATGTCAAGAAAGCCCACTCTATGTTCCTTAACATCTATCTCTGCTGATTGGAAAGTCTCCATAATATTAGAGTATGCTAAAGATTCCTTTGCCACCAAGATTTTTGATAAGATAGTGGATGATAACAGGTACAAGGTTATTGATGAATTGATTTATTACAAGAATAGGATCTTCTTAGTGCCAGGATCAAAAACTAAGGAGAGGATATTGAGGGCCTTTCATGACACACCTTTGGCTGGTTACTAGGGATACTTGAAGACATGTAGGTGAATTTGAGAGTGGTTTTCATGGAAGCGTATGAAGGAGGATGTCTTTAAACACATTAAGGAATGTATGGTATGCCAACAAAGAAAGAGTGAGGAAAATTTTTCTGCAGGGTTGTTGGAGCCAATTCCTATTCCTGAACAAAAATGGGAAAGTATTTCCATGGACTTCATCACTGGGTTGCCTAAGGTTCAAGGTAAGGATTGCATATATGTGGTGGTAGATAGACTAACTAAGTATGCACATTTCTTTCCTATCACATCTTATTTCAAGGCATCACAAGTGGCCGAATTATTCTTCAAAGAAATTTTTAGATTAAATGGCTTGTCTAGAAACATTGTCAGTGACCAGGACAGTAGATTCCTTAGCTCTTTTTGGAAGGAGCTCTTTCACTTGGTAGGAACTGAACTCACTCCTAGTACTAGCTATCACCCTCAAATAGATGGACAAACAGAGATAGTTAATAAATGGATAGAGGGATATTTAACAAACTATATTTCAAATCAACAACATGCTTGCATGAAATGGTTACACCTAAGGGAGTATTTTTACAATACATCTCATCACATGTCTATTGGTATGCCTCCTTTTCATGCTATTTATGGTTATGATGCCCTTTCCTTTATTGATTTAGTACTTTTAGATAGCAGAGTACTTGCAGCAAGTGATCTCATCAAGCAAAGCCAAGACATAATAAGGTCCCTCAAGGATAATCTACAACATGCACAGAACCAATAAAAGTTGTATGCTGATAGGAAAATAGCTGAAAGATCTTTTGAGGTGGGAGATTTGGTATTTGTTAGGTTGCAGCCATATAATAAAAGCACCTTGAAGAGGAGTGTGGCAAAGAAACTCAAGCCAAGGTTCTATGGGCCTTATAAGATCACCAAGAAGGTAGGAGAGGTAGCTTGTGAATTGGAGCTCCCGCCAAATAGCATAATACATAATGTTTTCCATGTATCCTACCTGAAGGAGGTTCTAGGCTGATAGACCATAGTATCTATAGAGTTACCACCTCTTGATGATGAAGGGAAGTCAGTTTTGATACTAGAAGAGATTTTTTATACAAGAGAGAATAGATTGAGAAACAGGAGCATCATAGGGCATTTGGTCAAATGGAAAGGATTACCACTAGGGGATGCAACTTGGGAAGGAGCACATATTCTTAAACTTTTCAATCTTCATTGCTTGAGGACAAGCAATATTTGGGAGGGGAGGACTTTTCATGTTCCCTTTTCAAATATTTAAAAATAATAATCTTTGCTAAGGCAGACAGGCCCAAAAAGATGAAGTTTCGGAAAAAGGGGCTAATCTTTGGAAACCAATGGACTAATAAATAAAAATTATTATTAAAATATATTTTATTAACTCCTCTTGGATGTGATTTAGGTTTATGCCCTCTTTTAAGGGATTTGGAGGCATTTTGGGCTCATTCCAGAACTTGATTTTCGCTTATTGCTTTGTTGTTCTTCAGAGGCTGCCAAACCTATGGAGAAGAAGACCAAAAAATGGGATTTTTTAGGTTTCTAGGAAGGCTAAGGATGGGAGTTTGAAGCCATTCCATGTGCAAGCTCAAGTAGAGTTTTCCCTTGTGCTGAACAGTGCCAATTTGTGAGTTTTCGGGTGTGTTTTTTGTAAGAGTTTAGAGTTTTTGATTGAGTATTTCATATCAGTTTGGATTGCTGCTATATTTTAGAATTTTAGATGTTAAAATAGAGCTGAATAAATTTATTGGTTCATGGTTAAACTTTTTTGATAGATTATTAGTGTTTTGTGGTGATTTCGGCTATTTTGTGTTATTTTCGGGAGCCCGATGAGCATTGTTTTTGTCCTCCATTTGGGAGCTGTTGTGTATATATTATATAGATCTAGAAATTTTATTTGGTAGGCTTTTATACTGCTGAAATTTTTGTAAAAATTTCCACTTTCATATTTATTAATAATATGTGAAGTTGTGAAGTTTTTGGCACTATTTCGGGCATACCCGATTTGGGGTTTATTGAGAAATTGGTGGATCTTTGTAATATTAGTTGTTTGATTTTTAAAATATGATTAAAGGCTTGAAATATCATATAAAATCAGAAAAAGGGACATTTTAGTCACATGTTGTTCTGAACATCTCTTCAGATGAGATATACACTAATTTCAAATTATGTAAAGACAAATTTAGACATCTTGATATAGGAATGGGAGAATACAAAATCAATTATGCTTTTACTCTTCTAGTTTCACCTTGTTCCTATGGATTACCTTCATATGAAATGAAAATTTCTTCCCGTACTAAGAAAAAATTTGATAAATTTGTTGTACCCTCTATTCCTATGGAGGAGGAGAAAGAAGAAATTGCTATTAGAAACTAGATTTATAAGGATGAAAAGGTTAAACACGATAAAACTTTTCACCAGATCCTATCAACTATGGGAAAGGTTATACTTTTGTTAAAGATATGGGCTATCCTAGTCATGGTCCTTTGAGTCATGAAATGGATGTACATTCCAAACCCCTTGATTGGCTTGATGGAAAAAATTCTATACATACCATTTCTTTGGGATTTTGAAATAATTATGATGATGGACCCATCTTTGATATTTATAATGATGAAGATGAGGAAGTATATATACATAATGCTTCAAATCAATAGGATATGTGTGATGATTGGGTCCCTTTGAAAAATCTTCTTTGGGGGGATGGGCCTAATCTAGTTAATCATGAAAAAGAAGCTTCCACTTTTGGAACCCAACATGTTAATGAAGATTCTGCATCAAGAGGCCAAAATGGCACAAACATGGAAAATGATGAGTTAGATATTGAAGATCCTAATAGAGAATGCCAACATAAGGATAGTGTTCATTTAATGAAAAGAGAGAGATTTACTCATGATAACAATCAAGCTTCCATGTCAAAAGGCCCCAAACCATCATGGTGTAAACATCCTAGTCGAGATTCAAAAAAAATTCACATGAGTATAATGGGATTCATTTTTAGAACCTTCTACTTTTGATTTGGGCATTCATGTAATTCATACTTATGATGCTTAGCTCAATGTAGATAATGAGCTTGACTCTCCAGTTATTAGAAGGATTTATGATTTAAATATTATTAAGGAAAACCACATAGATTTTGATTCTTTGGTTGCCAGTGAAGATGAGATCCATATTTTTATTCTTGAAATTCCACATCCTTATAGATTAATCCCACTTTATGGGCCTACATAACTAGTAATCACACTCCTACTAGTGCCACACCTTTTTCATCAATTTATGGTTCTGAAGTTGTTTTGCCTTTAGATGTTGAAATTACATCATTGAGAGTTACTCTTAACAGTTTAGTGATAGATTAAGATTACAAAATTATGATAATACAAGAACTTGAATTACTTGATGAGAAAGGAAAGGTTGTCTTTGATCACATTAGAGTTTATCAGAAAAGGTTATCTAAGACTTACAACAAGAAGGTTCATCTTAGAGAGTTTTTAGTGGGAGACCTTGTTCTATGTAAGAATCCCAAGAATCCACAAAATAGACCTCAAAAGGGAAGTTTGAGCCTAATTGGTTGAGTGCTTACATTATTACAACTACTTTTGGATCAGGTGCTTATTTGTTATCTACACCTAAGGGAGATCAACTCCCCAATTCTATTAGTGTCCTTCATCTGAAAAGGCTTTACTCTTGATGTCCATGGGGCATCTATATATATTATATGTATTTATGGGTCCTTTAAAAAATTCAAAAATAAATTTGATATTGCAAAAATAAAATAAAAATTACAATAAATCCAAGTAGCATGCATTGCTTGAGGCATTTACACTCCTATCCATCAACATATCTCCTTCACAATTAGCCATTCCTCCATCATGCCTTATTTTGACTCCTTGGTCTAGAATTGGTCTTTTCTTTGTCTAGGGGGCATACATCTATGTCAACATAGGTATCTTGGATGTGTTAGTCTTTGGGACACTTAATAAATGGTGTTTTTCAATGCCACAATGATTTTTTTTAAACACCACCCAAAATAGTGTTTCTCAACACTACTCTAGAATCTTGAGATCCTTGCCTACTTATGAAGCTTTGACTATTTCCTTGAAACTCGGTGTCGATCATCACATTACAAAATTTAAAATTAATGCTTGAGCTATGCTTTAATCTTTCTTTGTGTGTTGGCTTTTCACTACTATACATACATACATACATACATACATACATACATACATACATACATACATACATATATATATATATATATATATACATACATACACACACATGTTTATTGCACTTCCTATTCTTTTATTCCCTTCCTAGTCTCTCTAAGATGCATAGCTAGAGGACTAGGGATATGCAGTTTCTTTTTCTTTGTGTGATTTGATTGACATTGATTTATGTTGAGTGTCTCTATGGTTTCTTTTGAATGCATAGCTAGACAACTATGGATCATGAGACACATTTTTGGTTGATTTCTTTCTTGTGTTCTTTGATCTCAAGACTTGTAGTGTTTTTCAACACTAACTGAATCACATTCATTTCTTCATAGTCATCTTAATTGCTAGTGATGGTTGTGTGATGCTTTTGAGGCTAGTGATGGTTGTTCATTTTCCATACAATTGATATTAAATTCATATCTTCATGTTTATGACCAATGTAGGTTGTGTATCTTGGCTCTATGATTAAAACTAGGACCTTATACTTGGAGAAAGTGAACAAATACATAAAATGAGCAGAAGTGTCATATGACATGAACATGCATTTTTATCTACTTTTCTTTTTGGACGTTTTGTTTCTTATTTTGGATGTCTCCTTGATATTTTTTAAACCTTCATCATATCTTATCACATTGTGCTCTTTATTTGATATTTTTGTTCATGATCTTAATCAAAATTTCCTATCTTAAATAGTTGATTTTTTTTTGAGGCATTTTTTGTTCAATTGATATTTGTTAGAATTACTAATCTTTCCTTTGTTGTATTTATTTATTTATTGGGATAAACCAAGGTATACCTTATGTATTATTTATTTTTCCTCTAATCCACATGTAAAGGACATGTCATTCTTGTCCTATTGTCCACTTGTGAAGACAACTCATTTTTTGTATTTCCTTTAATAAGGAAAATAGATATTCCTCCTTAAGAGGAACTTGACACTTTGCACACACCTTTTATGAATGTCGCATTCATAGAAATGGGAGTTACACATGCAAAGACATGCAACTCCTTTCTCATCTCTTTAAAAGAGGTGCTTCTCTCTCTCATTTTCATCTAGTCTTCGTTATTCATATGAAGTTTTTGATGCTATTGTAAATGAGCTATTGTGCTCCATTTCTTCTCTCTCTCTCATTCTTAAGCTTTTTCCTCATTCATAATACTCACAAGGGGTTTTCTTTGCTTTCCCTTTATCAAATCCTTGTCTCTTGTGTTGCTTCCTCTTTGGTATTGCTCCATTGATCTTGTATCATTTGTATGGTAAAACTCTTCTTGCTCTCTTGGATTAAATCTATTATTTCATTCTATTTTATTTTATTATATTTTATCATTTCAATCAATTTTTCTTACATGGTATCAGAGCTTTCTAATCCTTGTTTTGAGCTTTTTTGAAGGTTACCATATTGGAGAACTTTCTTGAGAGGAGAAGTGAAGAAAAAAAAAATCATTCCTATTTTTTTGCAGGTTTTTTATTCTATCTTCAAGTTTTTTGTCTAATCCTCTTTGGAAGGTTTATCGCCAAAGAGTTTTTCATTTTTTTAATTTTTTCTAACCTCCTTTGGAAGGCTTGCCACCAAAGGATTCTTTATTTGTAATTTTTTTTATTGTATCTAACCCTATTTCTGTTGCAGGTTTTTTAAGTTTTTTGAAATTCAAGTTTTTTTTTTTGTTTTTTGTTTTAGAAAGGAAAGTACAACAGTTCGTATTTTTCTTATATCTCATAATCTATGATTTGGGTTTGGTTGAAATTTTAACAACATTTAGAAGACATAAAAATGAAAAAACCCTTTCAATTTCATTTGTATCAGAATAGTATTGCAAAATTTATTATACTGTATGTGCAGTATTATTTATTTTTCAAGTTTTAAGATAGCAGTTCGTATTTTTATGATATCTCTCAATCCATGATCTGGGTTTGGCTAAAATTTGAACAGCATTTAGAAAACATAAAAATGAAAAAAACTTTTAAATTTTTATTGAAAATAGAGTTAAATTAAAAAAATTATTTCTCTCTGTGTGTAACACATTTTTCCAGTTTTTCAAATTTTTATTTTTCCTATTTCTTCAATCTGACCAGTGGTTTTGCAGGAAACATTTTAGTTTTTAATTTTGACTCTCTAAATATCTTAATAATTATTTAACATTCTTGTGGATAATAAGTCTCACTTTTTTATTTCAAATCTATTATTTAAATTTTAAATGTAATTTTTAAATCATGTCGACTTTAATTCCAGAAATCAAGTTAAATAACTCAAACTATCATGCTTGGGAAACTCATCTTTCATTTATATTTCATTTTAAGCATATTTTAGATGTTGATACTAACCATTTTGTAGTTCCTCGTGCCTCAGCTACACAAGATGAACAAAATGCATGGAATACTAAAAATGAAGAAGCCCTTGCTCTCATTGTTATATCTCTTAACCCAGATTTATATGTTCTAATTTCTCATTGCACTAATGCCCATGAAGCTTGGGATATTTTAAAGCAAACATATGAAAGGCCATCTGAATCACGCAAGATTCAATTGCAAGACAATTTGGAAGACTTAAGGTATATTGATTTCAAATCCATGGATAAATTTTTACTTAAATTTGATTATATTAAAAGTCAACTAATTGGATTAGGTGTTACTCTCACTGATATTAGATTAATTACCATTATTTTAAAGAAATGTCTTCCTAGACAATTTCAACAATTTATTACTAATGTTCATTCTCAACTTGCTATTCCTACTTTGTCTAGTAAATTAACTTATAGTATTTTTCAAAATTTGTTGCGTCAAGAGGAAGCTAAGTTATTACAATTTGGTACTCTTAGATCTAATGAACATGCATTTGTGCCTAAAAATAAAAATAAAAATCTTAGAGCATCTTATCATGCTCCAAATAATAATCAAAATCAAAATTTTAATACTCACAAATTCAATAATAATCATAAAAATCATAACTTTAATAATCGTCACAATAATAACAACCTATTTAATTCTAAACCTTCTTTTAACAACAATAATAATCAAAATACAAATCGTAATAATAACCATCCTAATCAATATAATAGTCCAAATAAGAAACCTCATTATACTTATTGTGGGAAAGATGGTCATTTGACTAATAATTGTTTTAAAAAACAAAAAGATAAGCAACCTATCAATAACAATAATCAAAACTCTCATCCATCTCGTCATGCTTTTACTGTTAGTTACAATGTTCTTAAAAATTTAGAATGGATTATTGATACTGGTGCTTCTCAACATGTTACATCTCATAAAGAAGTTTTTAATTCTTTGCAACCTGATCCTTCAAATACTCCAATTCAATTAGCTAATAATCATAGTTGCAAAGTTTAAGGATTTGGTGATATTAATGTTCCAAATGGAAAGTTACATGATGTTCTTTATGTTCCTAACTTGAAAACCAATCTCCTTTTAGTTGCTAAATTATGTCAAGATTACAAAGTTGAGTTTCATAGGGACATGTGCTCTGTTATTCATCCTAACACTAATGAAGTTGTTGCTAATGCTAAGTTAGGCCATGATAACTTATTTAAATTTTCTAGGTTCACCTCTTGTAGACACTCTTTGCACAAAGATATTACTTTTAATATGGAGCATGAAAGGCTTGCACATTTGAAAAATGAGCATATCTCATCTAATACAGTTGAAAATTTACCTCCTATTGCTTCATCTAAGATGGCATGTACAAAGTGCATGAGTGAAAATATGCAAAATACAAAAGGTTATCAAGCTTATAATCTTATTACTAACAAAGTGCACATAACACGAAATATTTGTCTTACAAAAAATGATGTGCACGATTCTTCTAATGCTCAAAACGAACAAGTTCATGAAAGCAGAATTGTGTTAGTGGAGGACCAACCTCCTTCTCTAAACCCTACTCCTCATATATCTACTTTTATTCCTCCTATTCTTTCTTACAATGGTAATGGTAATGATGCATTTATAGATCATAGTAATAATGCTAATATTGATAATGGTAATAATGCTAATGTTGAAAAAAATGATGCATTCATACATCATGACTCTTCCTCTAGTGATAAATTTGTTAAGAGAAAAAATAAATGGTTTCAAAAAGTACTTAGTAAAAGAGATCAATTTTTAGAATGGGTGGACTTCAACCTAGGAGGATTAATTACTGCAAATATTGTTTGATGTTAATAATTCTTTTTCATCATCTTTGGCATTTCTCTTTAGTATGTTTCTTAGAAATTATGTTCTATATATGATCTTAATTCTATTTGTATGATTTCATACCATGATAGTTTAGGTATATTTATTCATCTGTATATATGGGGGCCCACATATATATCCTGATAAATATACAAATTATTATGTCTCTTGTGACTTATCAAATATGAGGGCATTCTTTATTTCACATAAGTAAATTTATTTTATTTATTTTTCTTATTCCTTGGGATTATGAGTTATTATACACTATTTCCTTCAACATTTATTTTGGTCTACTGATTGGCACATAAGTGCAGTTTATGCTTTTCTAGCATCATTCTATTGCCATATTGGCACTTTATGGTTAATACCATTTATTATTGGAGTTTCCCTCCAATTTTAGTTAAATTGACCCATCTTGAAGGCATTTTATTTTTATTTGAAGGCAGTCAATTGTTAATACTCATACTCCTCCCCTTTGATATCTTTGAAAACATGCCATATAATGTTATGTATACTTCTTTGCTTAAATCATGAGTCATGCAAGTTATGGATTGGTCACCCATTAACTTGTAGTAAAATGACTTATTAGTGGACTGTCTATAGCCACATGATTGAAGCATTGTTGATGTTGGATTCATTAGCTAGCCTTTTCTATGGTCTTTTCTTGAAAGTTTTGATAACATATTTGTTCTTTGCAGGATATGATTTATCTTAATTTCTTTGCGGTACCAAGTTACACTTATATTTACTCTATGAGAATTTACTTATACATAAAAACTTTCTAACTTGAATATAAGATGAAATTATCCTTGTGGATAGTTTCCTTTGTTTCTATGTTTCAGGTAATCCATCAAGGCACATACAAGATATCATTATTTGTTGTATAGATCCTATGCCACATGAATCCACTTGAAGATCTAACACACTTGAAGAATTATCCACTTCTCTTGGCTCTCCAATGATGTACCCATGATAATAAGAGACCTCTTGCAAAATGAAAATATTTCAAAATCAAGTTGTAATATTGTAAATTGGTTTTGACAACATCTCCCCAAGTAAAGATTAAAGGGGGTGTTAGAATTAATAATCTTTATTTTTTTGTATTTATTTATTTATTGGGATAAACCAAGGTATCCCTTATGTATTATTTATTTTTCCTCTAGTCCACATGTAAACAACATGTCATTCTTGTCCTATTGTCCACTTGTGAGGAAAACTCATTTTTTGTATTTCTTTTAATAAGGAAAATATATATTCCTCCTTAAGAGGAACTTGAAACTTTGCACACACCTTTTATGAATTTTGCATTCATAGAAATGGGAGTTACACATGCAAAGACATGCAACTCCTTTCTCATCTCTTTAAAAGGGGTGCTTCTCTCTCTCTCTCATTTTCATCTAGTCTCCATTATTCACATCAAGTTTTTGATGCTATTGTAAATGAGCTATTTTGCTCCATTTCTTCTCTCTCTCATTCTTATGCTTTTGTCTCATTCATAATATTCACAAGGGGTTTTCTTTGCTTTCCCCTTATCAAATCTTTGTCTCTTGTGTTGCTTCCTTTTTGTTATTGCTCCATTGATCTTGTATCATTTGTATGGTAAAACTCTTCTTGCTCTCTTGCATTCAATCTATGATTTCATGCTATTTCATTTTATTATATTTTATCATTTCAATCACTTTTTCTTACAATATTACATTCATATCTTCATGGTTATGACTAGTGTAGGTTGTGTATCTTAGCTCTGTGATTAAAACTAGGACCTCATACTTGGCCAAAAAGAACAAATACATACAATGAGTAGAAGTGTCATATGACATGAACATGCATTTTTGTCTCCTTTTCTTTTTGGAGGTTTTGTTTCTTATTTTTGGAGGTCTCCTTGATCTTTTTTGAATCCTTATCATTTGTGATTACATTGTGCTCTTTATTTCTAATTTTTGTTCGTGATCTTAATCAAAATTTCCTATCTTAGACAATTGATATTTCTTTGAGGCATTTCCCCTCTTCTTTCTATCTCTTTCATTTCTTTGTCTTTCGTTCACTTTAACCTCATTCTTTCTTCTTTATTTGACCTTGATTTTTGATGCTTTGTCTTTTTGGTCAAATTTTTTCTTGGGCATATATCTTTGTGCTTCTTGATAATCCTTGGTCCTCTTTAATTGTGGTGCTTTGAATTGAGGGAACATTAGGTTCGTGCCTCTGGTCTCATGTGTGAGAGTTTCATCAATAAGCCTTCATTCTAATTTGATCACATCTATCTTATTCTTTCTCAGCCTCTCCTTCATTTTAATTTTTATCATGAGGGGGTAGGAACACTCTGTTGCTCTTCATTGCTTGCATATTTGATTCAATATCTATCTATATCTTTCTGCCTAGCTTGGGGGAGATGATTATTTTACCTAGGGCATGTCAGTGCTTGGCTTATCATTTTAGTTAGAATTCTTTAGAATAACTGAGAGGGGGGGGGGAGGGTGAGTTAGTTATCCAAGGTCCAATGATGTCCAATTCAAATTTTCTAATTAAATAGGAATGAATCAAAAGTGTTGTCCTTCTTCTTTCTTATCATGCATGCAATTAAACATTAAACAACCATGAAAAGTAAACATGCATCACACCATAAAACTATGGATTTTGATGACCCAAAAACCCTCCAAGAATAAGAAGGTAAAACTGGAGTGGGGATGATACCCACAAAATAACTACGCAATTGATTTCAATCACTTCTAATGGTCTATCCT
The DNA here is from genome assembly GCA_028749045.1 of Cupressus sempervirens. Taxonomy (NCBI): domain Eukaryota; kingdom Viridiplantae; phylum Streptophyta; class Pinopsida; order Cupressales; family Cupressaceae; genus Cupressus; species Cupressus sempervirens. Next base: position 135,808,297 of record CM053793.1, on the reverse strand, counting down.
ATTAAAGGCTTGCCCTGTTAAAGGCTACAACACATTATTAAATGTGACCCTATTAAAGGATTTAAAAACATTCAACTTAGAATGTCAACCTGTTAAAGGATTTACATAGAGCTATTAGACTCACCCAAGTTCATTGGATTTTCAGTCACCTTCCCAAAAGAATTAGTCATCCCTCTCTAAGGATCTCCTATCCTCCTCCTAAGGATCTCTTTATCTTTCTCCCGAGGATCTCTTATCCTTCTCATGAGGATCTCTTTATCCTTCTCCTAAGGATCTTCTATCCTTTTCTTGAGGCTTATCCACCTAGCTATTAAGCTAACCTAGCAATGTAGGGTTTCAATGTCTAATAGAATGGTAAGAAAGTGTTGAAGGGTTTTGACCTGATAAAGATTGTAACCCCAACTGTGCAGATTTCAGATCACTCTTCAATTGTTTTCTTTGCTTGGCTTTCCTCCCTTGTAGTGTTGACTACTTGTTCACCCTTCAAGATCTATCTCCTTAAGTTCTTCCACTCATTATGCCAATGCATTCTATGGTCACTTGATCAACTAAGAGTCTTGATGCTCTGTTCTTACTCCTCTTAGCTTCTTTGTATGATCACACTTATGACCAGCTCCCTCTCATGTATGCACATTTGATCTCTAACCTATAACTCCTTATAAAGAAGTTATGTTCTTCATTTCTTGCTCAAATTTTTGAGAAAATGGTATTTTTTTCCCTCCAAAATTTTTCTTCTAGAAACTTCATGATAAATCAATTAGCATTTTCCTTGAACTAGTTTGCATGGATTACATAGAATTGTATGACATCTACTCATCATTCTTATCATCCAACTAATTCACAAAATTTAATGTAACAACCTTATCATTACTGATTTGGCAAATCTTTGACTTAAAAAATAATGCAGCAACTCGACATCATTGATTTATTGATGCTTGGCTCCCTCTGTGTTACTCGGCTTCTATTGTTATTTTACTGGCACTCAACACCTATGACATTTCTACTTTTCTCGGCACTTGAAGACTTACTTGACATCGATTATATTTTTTGGCTACTTGTCACTTGAAGGATTTTGTGTTACTTAGCATCTAAATAATCACTCGGCTTACACTAAAGTTGAACTTGCTCAGCTACAACTAGGAATCTACTCAACTCTCTCCAATGAACTTAGTTAGTCTTTACGAAAGTCTTAGTTAAACCTTACATCTTTGTTATGCCTTAGCATGTCCATCCTCTTAGATAATTTCATCAACACACTATTTCATCAATGGATTAGCTAATCCTTATAATTCATTACAACATCATAACTTCAACCTTTCTCTAGGTACTTTAGTTACATCTTATTGATTGTCACCTCCTTGTCAATCAACCAATTGATAGTATTTGGATCACTTAAGCAATTGTCATTCCTCCAAGTAGAAAGTTTGAAATTAATGACAAAAAAATGATTGAAAACATTCTTTACCAATTCTATTATTCTTCATTCATGATCTTTTCAATCATTTTCAACAATCTCCCTCTTTGGCATTGATGGCAAACCAAACTGATCAAATGATTAAGCTGATAAACTTAGTTACCACCAAAATTACATACATTTTTTGCTTGGTATATTTTGTTGATACAGACTGAATCCTTTGTTCTGCTTCTCTCTCTAGACTATTGTAATCCTTACTCTTCTGAATCTCCCTCTTTCATATACATCTCTCATATATATATCTCCCTCTTTACTTTGTATTGATTAGTTTCTCATATATCTCCCTCTTTGACATAAATGCCAAAGATGTAGCATCTTCAAAATGCTAAGTATAAGCTTTGCATCTGATGTTTTCTCCCTCTATCATCATGTATGTGACTGATTTGGAATTTTTGTTCTTGTTGTCATCCTCTACATCATTCTTCTAACATTTTCAATAATCTACTCCTACTGATGTAGGGCAGTTTGTCTATTGCTTTAGACTACTTGAGTTAGGGGCATTACTCCCAACTTGCCTCTAAGATATCCATAAGCATCCTTGGGCAATGGTTTGGTGAAGATATCTACCATTTTTTCCTTTGTGCGAATGTACTCCATCTTTACTTGTTTGTTTTCCACCAATTCTCTAACATAGTGATACTTGATTGCAATATGTTTGGTTTTTGCATACATTACTAGATTCTTGGATATTTTTATAGCACTTGTATTATCACAATATAGTATCATAGGTTTGGTTACCTCTTCTTTCATTCCTTTCAGTAGATGTTTAAGCCACATAATGTTTGTGCAAATGACTATTTCTGCCACATATTCTACTTCTGCAATGGACTGAGATGTGAATGTTTATTTCTTGCTGGTCCAAGTAACTAGACTTTTACCTAAGAATAATGCTCCTCCGCTTGTGCTTTTCATGTCATCAATGTTGCCTCCCCAATTTGCGTCTATGTATGCATTGAGCTCAAATTTATCATTCTTTTTGAAATATAGGTCTTAATCATCAGTTCCTTTGAGATACCTCATTATCCTTTTTACTACCATGAGATAATTTTTTCTAGCATTAGCAAAGAATCTAGACACTATTCCAACTGCTAATGCTATGTCTGCTCTACTATGTACAACATATAGTAGTTTTTCAATCATGAATCTGTACATTGTTTGATTGACTTTAGCTGATTCATCATTTTTGGATAGCTTGTGTCCTATTCCCATTGGTGTGTTGACTGGTTTGGAGTCTTCCAATCCAAACTTCTTGAGTATCTCCTTGATATATTTTGATTGTGTCACAAATATTCCATGTTTTAGTTGATGTACTTGAAATCCTAAAATGAACTTGATTTCTCCAAACATAGACATCTCAAACTCATGTTTCATTTTGTCAACAAAACTTTTGCAAAGCACTTCCTTTCCTCCAAAAACTATATCATCCACAAATATTTCAAAAACAAGAATTTCCTTACCTTCTTCTAATTTGATGTACATGTTACTATTGTCATCAATTCTTTCAAATCTTATTTGCACTAGATACTTGTGAAGTCTCTCATACCAAGCTCTAGGGGCTTGCTTTAATCCATATAGAGCCTTGTGTAATTTTCATACCTTTTTTTTGTTATTTTTATCAACAAAACCTTCTGGTTGATCTATGTAGACTTTCTCTTCAAGTGTACCATTCAAAAATGTAGACTTTACATCCATACGATAGAATTTAAATCCTTTGAAGGCTGCATATGCTAGTACATGTTGTTTAGTGTGGAGCCTGATTAGTCCCCAAGTGGGAGATTGTTAGATTGTGGTGACTGATCAGGAAAGTACTGTACATACTTCATGAATATTGTACATGGTAGCCAACATATTATGGCCAACATATGGCTGACATGTTATAATCCTAAAGCGATTTAATAATTGTATAAAAGGGCTTAGGGTTGAATATTTTTTATAATATTGTGATACAAAATTGGTTCTTGTGGCGATATTGAGCTGTAAGGGATTATGAATTGTAATTAGGTTGTAATCACTGGATTGTAATAAGATCGGACTTGCTGTTTGGTGGACGTAGCCTGGGGATTGGGTGGACGTAGCCCAGGGATTGGGTGAACCACGTTAAATATTGGTGCCTTGTGTTCATTTCTGTGTGTTCTATTATTTTCTATTATTGGTTATATTTGCATGTAGTTTTTATTTATGTCTGTGGTTTATCCTAACAAGTGGTATTAGAGCAAGGTTATCTTTCAGTTATCCTCTACAGGAAAGTCTCACGGTTAAGTGGGAGTCTCACAGTTGAGTGGGAGCAATGGCAGATGAGGTTAAGTTGAGGGTTGACAGGTTTAATGGGCAGAACTTCCAGTTATGGAAGATGCAAATGGAAGACTATTTATATCAGAAGGATTTATGGAAGCCGTTGGAAGGAAAAGTCAAGAATCAAGGAACTATGTCAAAGGCTGAATGGGATCTTTTGGATAGAAAGGCACTCAGAAGCATTTGGTAATGCTTGGCACCATCAGTGGAATTTAATATTACAAAAGAAAAGACGAAAGAAGATTTGATGAAAACCCTAGTGACATTGTATGAAAAGCCCTCCACTTCAAATAAGGTATTTCTCATGAAGCGTTTATTTAATATGAAAATGGCAGAAGGTGGATCTGTTGCAGATCATTTAAATGAGTTTAATACTATTACTAGTCAATTATCTTCTGTGGGTATCAATTTTGATGAAGAAGTTAGGGCTCTCTTGATTTTGTGTTCTTTGCCTGAAAGCTGGAATGGCTTGGTAATGGTAGTGAGTAATTCTATTCCTGGATCTAGTACCCTAAAATATGATGATGTGATCGGTGTTATTTTAAGTGAGGAAACTCGTAGAAAATCCTTAGGTGGATCTACATCAGGAAGTGCTTTAAATGCACAAAGTAGGGGCAAAACGACTGAAAGAGGAAGTAACTCTAGAAATCATGAGAAATCAAGAGGAAAGTTAAAGGGGAGGAGGTCTCAATTGAGAGGACCAAATGATTGCTGGTACTATGGGAAACCAGGGCACAAAAAGAAAGATTGCTGGAATCAAAAGAAAAATGAAAGAGATAAATCAAATGGAGACAAGGAGGAAAATGTGGTAAGTAACAAATCTAAATAGGATGCTTTGCTTCTGCCTTTAGAGAGTGTTGATGATTCATGGGTTTTAGATTTTGGTGATTCATTTCATGCTACACCTCATAGAGGTTATTTCATTGATTATGTCCAAGGGGATTTTAGGCTTGTTTATTTGGGGGATAATGAACCCTGTCAGATTGTTGGAAAGGGAAAAATTAAGATTAAGTTGCAGAATGGGAATCATTGGCTACTACATGAGGTAAGACATGTTCGAAAACTAAGTAGAAATTTAATTTCAGCAGGGCAACTCGGTGATGAGGGTTGTGTAGTTACTTTTAATGATAAAAATTGGAAGGTTTCAAAAGGTTCCCTTGTAATAGCAAAAGGTGTGAAAGTAGGCACCTTATATCTTTGTACAGGTCATATTGTTCCTTCTACTTTGATTATTTTAGAGAAAAATGAATATTCAGGAACAATTACTACAGTTGAGTAGGGAGAGCAAATAGTTGCTGTAGATTCTGATACAGCGTTGTGGCACAATAGACTTGGGCACATGAGTGAGAAAGGTATGAAAGTAATTCAATCAAGGAAAGTTTTACCAAGTCTAAAATGCGTGAATATGGATTTCTATGAAAGTTGTGTGTATGGAAAAAAAAAGAGAGTGAGTTTTGTAAAGACAAGGAAGGAAAACAAAAAGGAGAAATTAGAGCTTGTGCATACAGATGTATGGGAACCAGCCTAGGTATCTTCCCTTGGTGGCTCTCATTATTATGTTACATTTATTGATGACGCAACTAGAAAAGTATGGGTTTATTTCGTTAGACAGAAATTTGATGTATTTCAAACTTTTAAGAAATTGAAATGCTTGGTTGAAAATGAGACTGGTAAGAAATTAAAATGTCTCAGATCTAATAATGGTGGTGAGTATTGCAGTCATGAATTTGAAGATTATTGCTCCACTAATGGTATTCTTAGACAAAAAATTGTTCCAAGGACTCCACAGGAAACTGGAGTGGCTGAACGCATGAACAGGACTATAATGGAGCGCGCAAGGAGCATGAGGTTGCATGTTGGGTTGCCCTTACACATGTGGGCGGAGGCTATCAATGATGTGGTATTCCAGAGGAAGCATGGACTGGTAAGAAGGTGAGTTATTCTTTTCTCAAGACCTTTGGTTGTGAAGCTTTTGCTCATATAGACTCTGAAAATAGAACCAAGCTAGAAGCTAAATCAAAGAAATGTGTCTTTGTTGGATATGACACTAATGAATTTGGTTATAGGCTTTGGGATTTTGAAAATCTTAAAATTATTAGAAGTCAGGATGTCATATTCAATGAGAAAGTGTTGTACAAAGATCTGTTGCAGCAACATGAGAAGAAAGAAGATGATTATGTAGTGCTGGATGATACTCCAAAAGCTAATGTTCCAGCCATTCCTCATGATGTGCAACAACTGCAACAACAAATACCACACACACCAGTGAATGTTAGATGGTCAACAAGGAAAATTAGACCTCCACAAAGGTTTTCTCCCTCTTTGTATTCTATTTTACTTACTGATGCTGGTGAACTTGAAAGTTATGATGAAGCTGTGTAGGTGGATACTAAGATTCAGTGGGAGTCTGCAATGAAAGATGAAATGGACTCTTTGCTGAAAAATAAAACATGGGATTTGTGCAAGTTTCCTACAAGTAAAAAGGCTTTACAGAATAAATGGGTTTACAGGTTGAAAGAAGAGGAAGGAGGTAAGAAAATATTTAAGGCCAGGTTAGTTGTAAAAGGATTTGCAGAGAAAAAGGGAATTGATTTTTATGAGATATTTTCTCTTGTTATTAAAATGACTTCTATTCATACTATTTTAAGTCTTGTGGCTACTAAAGATTTGCATTTAGAGCAGATGGATGTTAAAATAGCCTTTCTTCATGGTGATTTGGATGAAGAAATATATATGGCTCAGCCACAGGGTTTTGAGGTCAAAGGTAAGGAGAACTTAGTGTACAAATTGAAGAAAAGTTTATATGGCTTGAAGCAAGCACCTCGGCAATGGTATCTGAAATTTGACAGTTTTATGCATAAGAACGGATATAATAGGTGTCATTCAGATTACTGTGTTTATTTTAAGAGGTTGGATGATGATAGCTACATTATTTTATGTTTATATGTTGATGATATGCTTGTAGTTGGGTCTAACATGGATCATATTAAGGGGCTGAAACGCCAATTAGCACATGCATTTGCTATGAAGGATTTGGGGGCAGCAAAACAAATCCTTGGTATGAAGATTTGTAGAGATAGGAAGAATAGAACATTGACGCTATCTCAAGCTAATTATGTTGAGAAGGTGTTGCAATGTTTCTCTATGGAGAATGCTAAAGCTGTCAGCACATCTTTACCTGGTCATTTGAAATTGACTAAGGAGATGTGTCCCAAGACACAGGAAGAGGAGGATAAGATGTCCAAGGTACCCTATGCTTCAGCTATAGGAAGTTTGATGTATGCTATGGTATGCACTAGGCTAGATATTTCACATGCAGTGAGAGTTGTTAGCAGGTATATGAGTCATCCAGGATTTGAGCATTGGAATGCTGTCAAGTGGATTCTTAGATATTTGAGAGGAACATCCAATAAGTGTTTACACTTTGGGGGCTCTACTACTGATTTACAGGGCTATGTTGACTCAGATTTGGCTGGGGATATTGATACCAGGTGGAGTACTACAGGTTATGTCTTTATTGTTGGTGGGGAAGCCGTGAGCTAGGTTTCTAGGTTACAGAAGATTAATGCTCTCTCCACTATAGAGGCAGAGTATGTTGCTGCTATAGAGGCAGCCAAAGAGATGATATGGCTTCAGTTCTTCTTGGAAGAATTGGGACATCCTCAGAAGGATAATTATTTGTTCACAGATAGTCAGGGTGCCATTCATCTTGCTAAGAATTCAGCTCTACATTCTAAGACCAAACACATACAGTTGCGGTACCATTTCATTCAGTCAGTTTTGGAGGATGGACAGTTAAAGCTGGAGAAGATACATACCAATGACAATCTAGCAGATATGTTGACAAAGGTTGTAACAAGGGAGAAGCTAAACTCCTCTTCAGCTTCGGTTGGTCTTTTATACTGAACATGAATAAAAGAATAGTAGAATCTAGGATGGTTTGATCCAGTGGGAGCCCCATGTGGTAGTGGTATTGCTATAGGATCAGTCTCCAAGTGGGAGATTGTTGTTTAGTGTGGAGCCTGATCAGTCCCCAAGTGGGAGATTGTTAGATTATGGTGACTGATCAGGAAAGTACTGTACATACTTCATAAATTGTAGCCGACATGGTAGCCGACATATGGCCGACATGTTATAACCCTAAAGCGGTTTAATACTTGTATAAAAGGGCTTAGGGTTAGGTATTTTTTATAATATTGTGATACAAAATTGGTGCTTGCGGCGGTATTGAGTTGTAAGGGATTACAGATTGTAGTCAGGTTGTAATCACTGGATTGTAATAAGATTGGACTTGCTGTTTGGTGGACGTAGCCCAGGGATTGGGTGAACCACATTAAATCTTGGTGCCTTGTGTTCATTTTTGTGTGTTCTATTATTTTTTGTTATTGGTTATATTTGCATGTGTAGACACCTAAATTTGATTACAGTGCTTTGGTAATCTAATTTAGCCATCTCTAAAGGCATCATTAATTAAAATCTTATTTAATTAATCCTTTGCCATCCCTAGTTGATTAATTTAATTAATCATCTATAGTCCTAATTGATAAATCAAATAATCTATTATTTATCAATTAAATCCTTTTCTCCTATCTAATTCCAAAAATCCCCATTTATTAAATAAATCTATTTGATAAATGAAATCCTCAAATTCAAAAACCCCTAACCTATCTCTAATCCTCCATTTAGCCTAATCCACCCCATCCACCCATACTAACCAAGCTTAGCCACTAACTCACCCACCCTCATTAATGCCATCCACTTGCACATCTCTAACATCCCCAATCTAATCCTAAACCCAAGCCTAATCCATCCCCTAATGTTGTCACATTCCTTAAACAAGTTTAAGACTTTCCTAATCCAAACCAAAGTCTCCCCTCAAAAAAGCCCAACCACTAAGTCATGAGTGCTCTTACAAAACATAAAAGACTCTTACAAGCCCACTCATGACTCTTACACCCATCTTCCACACTCTTCCCTCTTCCACACTCATTCCTCTTACATCCCTCTTACATGATCAACCACACTCATCATGCCTTTAACCAACCCTTTACCCTACCCTCTCACACTCATCCTCCTTGTGACAAGTGTCACCTTCCCATTGGTTCTAAACAAGCACAATCCATGTGCTCCCCTTTGAGTGCATCTTAGCCCTCCTTAAGCTTTCATCCATGCTTGCATCTATGCCCTCCATCCCTCTACCCCTTAGCCTATAAATTGAATCCCATCCCAAGCCATTTCATCAACAATCTTTGAGCTAAAGTTACCATACTATTTTAAGAACCAAAGCCATCAATCTTACCCTTATAATGCCAAATTGAGAGCTCACAAAGCTACCAATTTTCCATTACCCATCTCCATTGAAGCAGCTTTTGAGCATCTTGAGCATACATCCACAGCAAAAAGACACATCTACAGAATTGAGAAAGCATGGAGTGTTTTCTCTTGTGAGGTTTGCGCTTCTTGTTTGCTTTCTTTGTCTAAGCATATATGTGAATTTAGTTTTTGGTTTGTGAATGTTTGCTTTATTTGTTAATGTTCTTTGCATAATAAATCTTGTTCTACAGCATGTAGTTTTTATTTCTGTCTGTGGTTTATCCTAACAGTAAGGTCCTTAGTCCTTCCATTCTAGCAACTAGAGAAAAAAATTTCTCCATAGTCTAGTCCTTCTTCTTGTGCCTACCCTTTACAAACTGGTCTTTCCTTGTTCCTTTTGATTTCACCATTTTCATCTAGCTTGTTTCTAAACACCCACTTGGTTCCAATCACATTTTTGTCAGCTAGTCTTGAGACTAAGGTCCATGTCTTGTTCTTCTCAATTTGTTCTATTTCTTCTTTCATAGCATTGTACCAGTCATCATCTATTATGGATTCACTTATTATTTTAGGTTCTATTTTGCTGAGTAGACATGTTTCACTTCTATTTCTATTCCTTGCCATTGGTCTTGCGTCTTTGTTTCCAATAATTTGATCTGGAGGATGATTTCTTTTTACATACTTTGCCAATACTAGTTCTTTCCTTGTTTGCATGTTGTCTCTTTCAAAATCTAAATCCTCGTGCATATTTTCATCGAGTATTTTTTCATTTTCTTGATGTTGGCTATTCTCAGAGTCTAAATGAATATTCTCTAATTTCTGCAACTCGGCTTCTATATGTGTTTGCTATTTGGCATTCACTATTTGTGATTCGATTAGATATTGGATTTTTTTGTTGATTGTCATTCTGAGTTGCAATTTCACCATTATTAGGTATACCTTCATAAAAGTATACAAAGGTCTTGTATTCTTCTACTTTTGTGGTGTCCTCAACAGTTTAAACTTCTACAAGATCATCAAACTTCACATTTGTACTTTTGACTACTTTGTTAGTGTTGATATTCAAGCACTTATAAGCTTTGCTTCTAGTAGAATAACCAAGAAATGTGCCTTCCTCACTTTTTGCATCAAACTTTCCATTTCTAAACTCTTTATATATATAAAATTTGCATCCAAATATTTTGAAATATTTTAGATTACGAGAATGCCTATACCATAATTCAAAAGGTGTTGCATTTGTACCTTTCTTGACTTGAACTCTGTTGAGTGTGTAGACTGTAGTACTTACAGCTTCTCTCAAGTACTTGAGTGGAACATTTTTCTCCATCATTAAGGTCCTAGCATAGTCATTAACTGATCTATTCCTTCTCTCTGCTATACAATTTTGAGGTGGAGTCCTGGGTGCTAATGTCTGCTTTTTGATTCCTCTTTCATTACAAAACTCTTCAAATTCTTTTGATGTGAATTCACCTCCTCTATCAGATCTGAGACATTTTAGACTCTTTCCAGTCTCTTTCTCTATTTTGGTCAAGTACCATTTGAACATTTGGAATGCATATGATTTTTCTTTCAAGAACATGACTATCATCATCCTTGAATAGTCATCTACTAATAGCATTATGTATCTATCACCTTTGTAGCTTTGTACTTCAATAGGACCACACAAGTTAGTATGAACTAGCTCTAATACTTCATTAGAAGTATAACTCTTTCTTTTGAAAGTTGACTTAGTCATCTTCCCTAGTTGGCATTGTTTGCACATGGTGTTATTAGGTTTCTTCAACTTTGTTAGACCTCTAACTTTCTTCATCTTGCTGATGCTTAATAGATTGTCAAAATTTACATGACATAGCCTCTTGTGCCATAACCATACATCATTAGTTTGTACAATGAGACAACAAGCATCTTCCATGTCCAGATAAAAAAATCACTCCTAGTTTGATCACCTTTTCCTATTAGACTTCCTTGAGAATCATATATTTTGGCAATTCCATTTCCAAATTCAACCTTGTATCCTATGTTGCTTAACTGTGAGAGACTTAACAATTTATAATTTAGGCCTTCAACATAGTATGCATTATCACATGATATCCTTTTAGTAAGCTTGATACTACCTTTCCCTTTGATCTGACATGGTGCATTATTAACAAATCTAACACTATTTCCTTCATATTGAGTAAAGGTAATGAACTTACTTTTGTCTCCAGTCATGTGATGAGAGCATCCACTATCTATGATCCATCTATCATTCTTGTTCATGCAGGTTCCCAGGGAAGTTGCTTCATCTTAATCTGATTCATCTTTCATAGCCACATAGACTACTTCATCATCATTCTCGTCAAAGTCTTCTTCAACAATATAGCATCTTTTGCCTTTACCTTTGTAGTCCTTGTTGTCCTCTTTCTTGTTCTTGACATTGCCTCCATCCTTGTAATTTTTCTTTTGTGTGCATCTGGCTGCAATATGACCAACTTCATTACAATTAAAAAAAATGATTGGTAGCTTACCTTTGAATTTTCATCTTCCTCTATGAAATCTTCTTGCTAGTAATGCCTCTAATTGGTCTACACCATCTTCATTAGTACTGCTGTCACTGGATACATACTTTGTTTTTCCACTCTTTTTCTTTGTCTGCATCTCCTCATTATCTTTTAATGTCATCTTGGCTTTCAATGTAGATTCAAAGTTTTTTGGGTTTTAGTTATCAAAGTTGGATAGCTCAAGGCAATGAATTTTCCAATTATTCCTTCAAATGACAATGTGTTGCCTGGTACACACCTTAGCTCTTGGATTGTTGATACTCTTATAGTATAGATAGGAAGCAAAGTTCTCAACTATTTGCTACATATTGTTTCTTCTGCTAACTATCCTCCTAGCCTTCTTATGGCACTTACTACTTCTTTCATCCTTGCACCGTATTGAGTGGCATTCTCTCCTTCTTCCATTTTCATATCATCAAACTTTCCTCTTAGGCTTTCTCTTTTGGCTCTCTTGACATTGTCATCTCCTCCATAGATTCTTGATAATTTTTCCCACATCTGATGTCCAATATCACATCCTTTGATGTCATCATACTCGGCATAGCTTACAGTTGAAGCAATATCTAACATTTTTTTATTGTGCTCCTTCTTCTTTCTCATGTCATCTATAGTGAGGGGTCTTGCAGGGTCTACATGATCAACTAAGATTGAGGACTATGCATAGTCACCTATTGAACCAAGATGTAGCTTCATTAGAATTTCCATGCAACAAAGTTTTCTTTGTTAAGCTTGGGAGCTTCTCTCTTGGACATCTTGATCTTCCTACTACTAGTACCTTGAAACAAATCAACAGTGAACTCTAATACCAATTGTTAGAAATCTTTAGAATAACAGAGAGGGGGAGGGGGGGGGGGGGGTGAATTAGTTATCCAAGGTCCAATGATGTCCAATTCAAACTTTCTAATTAAATAGGAATGAATCAGAAGTGTTGTCCTTCTTCTTTCTTATCATGCATGCAATTAAACATTAAACAACCATGAAAAGTAAACATGCATCACACCATAACACTAAGGATTTTGATGACCTAGAAACCCTCTAGGATTAATAAGGAAAAACTAGAGTGGGGATGATACCCACAAAATAACTGCACAACTGATTTCAACCACTTTTGATGGTCTGCCATGTTAAAGGCTACAACACATTGTTAAATGTGATCCTATTAAAGAATTTAAAAACATTCAACTTAGAATGTCACCCTATTAAAGGATTTACATAGAGCTGTTAGGCTCACCCAAGTTCATGGGATTTTGAGTCACCTTCTCAAAAGAATTATTCATCTCTCTCTAAGGATCTCCTATCCTCCTCATAAGGATCTCTTTATCCTTCTCCTAAGGATCTATTATTCTTCTCCTGAGGATCTCTTCATCATTCTCCTGGGGATCTTCCATCCTTTTCCTGAGGCTTATCCACCTAGTTGTTAAGCTAACCTAGCAATGTAGGGTTTCAATGTCTAATACAATGGTAAGAAAGTGTTAGAAGGGTTTTGACCTGATAAAGATTGCAACCCCAACTGTGCAGATTTTAGATCACTCTTCAGCTCTTTTCTTTGCTTGGATTTCCTCCCTTGCAGTGCTAATAGCTTGTTCACCCTTCAAGATCTGTCTCCTTGAGTTATTCCACTCATTATACCAATGTATTCTATGGTCACTTGATCAACTAAGAGTCTTGATGCTCTATTCTTACTCCTCTTGGCTTCTTCGCATGATCACACTTATGACCAACTCCCTCTCATGCATGCGCATTTGATCTCTTATGTATAACTCCTTGTAAAGAAGTTATGTTCTTCATTTCTCACTCAAATCTTTCAGAGAACGATATTATTTTCCCTTCAAATTATTTCTTCTAGAAACTTCATGATAAATCCATTAGCATTTGCCCTGAATTGGTTTGCATGGCTTACATAGAATTTTGTGACATCTACTCATCATCCTTATCATCCAAATAATTCACAAAATTTGATGTAACAATCTTATCGTTGCTGATCTGGTGAATTCCTAACTTAACAAATAATGCAACAACTCGGCATCATTGGTTTATTGATGCTCAACTCCTTCTGTGTTACTCAGCTTCTATTGTTATTTTTCTAGCACTCGGTACCTATGGCATTTCTACTTTCCTCGGCACTTGAAGACTTACTCGACATCTATTATATTTTTCTACTAATTGACACCTAAAGGATTCTGTGTTACTCGACATCTAAATAATCACTCCGCTTACACTGAAGTTGAACTTGCTTGGCTTCAACTAGGAATCTGCTTGGCTCTAACTAGCTTGCTCAGCTCTCTCCAATGAACTTAGTTACTCTTTACAAAGACTTAGTTAAACCTTACATCTTTGTTATGTCTTAGTGTGTCCATCCTCTTAGAGTATGTCATCAATACACTATTTCATCAATGGCTTAGCTGATCCTTATACTTCATTACAACATCATAACTTCAACCTTTCTCTAGGTACTTTAGTTACATCTTATTGATTTCCACCTCCTTGTCAATCAACGAATTGATACTATTTGGATCACTTAAGAAATTCTCATTCTTGCAAGTAGCAAGTTTTACATCAATGACAAAACAATGATTGAAAACATTCTTTACCAGTTCTATTATTCTTCATTCATGATCTTTTCAATCATTTCCAACAATTTTCTGGGTGTTGATATTTATCTTTTGCCTTTATCTATCTTATGAATTGAACAGCTAAAAAATTGTTGGATTGTATTCCACAATTTTGAGTCCCCTTGGGAAAATTGTCTTGCATGACTATGAGTCCCCTTAGGCAAATTACCTTGTCTGGCTATGACTCCCATATAGGCAAGTTTGTGTAACAAGAGTTTTGTGTTTATTTATCTTTAAACTTTGAATCTTTGGTTTCCACAGCTATAAGGCCCTTGGGAAAGTTTGTGTTGGATCATTTGAATCTTTCATTGGGTTCTTTAACTCAATATGTTCTCAATGCTCACACATTAGTCAAAGAGGGGCAAATGTAAGCACTCAAAAATGGTCACCTTGACTACGTGCCCCAATTTCATAATTTATCTCAAGCTTGAATAATTATATGCATCATCATTTCCTTTGATCAAATCAAATTATTTGAATTATTTAATTAATCATTATTATTTTACATCAATTTCCTTGATTAAATTCGAATTAATTTATTTAATTAATGGGTGATCACTTTGATTTTTGGCATTATTTAATTAAAGGAATTTTCTCCATTTTAATTAAATAAAACCCCTCTTCACATTATTTTATATGCAACATTTATTATTTTAAAAGAAATAAATTAAATAATTTTCACACACTTTATTTTATAATAAAAGGTATTATTTTATTTTTAAAATACCTCTCATCTTATAATTTTTATGGAGTTTTACACTCCACATCACTAATTAAATTCTAATTGCACATTCTTTTATGTGGGCAAGGATCTCAAGCCTCCCAGAGTAGTGTTGAGAGACATTGTTTGGGATGGTGTTAAAAAAAAAACCATTGCTGTATTAAAAAAAAATCATTTATGAAATGTCTCAAAGACTAACACATCCAAGAGACCTAAGTTGACATAGATGTATGCCCCCTAGAGAAAGGCAAAGAGCAATTCAAGACCAAGGAGTCAAAATAAGGCATGATGGAGGAATCATTAAATGTCAAGGAGATATGCTGATAGATAGGAGTGGAAAGGACTCAAGCAACGTATACCACTTGGATTTATTTCATTTTTTTTTGAACTTTTGGGATATGTCATTATTTTTGAATTTTTTTCAAGACCCATAAATTTGTACAATATGTTGTAGAAGTTGTGAAGTACAACTTTTCAAAAGTTTTGAAAACAAAAAGTGGGAAGTTGGATGGTCATAAGAGGAAGTTGAGTAGTTATAACTTCCACATGAAGGTGTAAAAGCTATTAAAACCTTTGTAATGGTCATTCATAAGCATTATGTTGTTAGAGTAATAAGATATTACCTTATTAATTAAATCATTTTGATTTAATTATTAAGTCACTTATTATCTCTAGTTTACTTAAGCTAAATTTTAGGCATATAATAATTAATTATTTTATTAATTATTATCATTCAACCCAAATTAGTTTCCTATTAAGGTTTTGATCTCTATTTATAAGAATTAATCTCTTTGTATTCATTCATTCACCTTTTGTAATAGCAATCTCTTTTTTCTCTCATCACGAATGTCTCATTTATGGATCTGAGAATTCCAACCTCCATAGATTTTGCTTCTCTCTTTTTGTGGTAGGTTTTTACATGCATGTGATTCTTGAGAGCTATGGGGTTGATCTTTCATCAACTTCAACACATTTAGATTTTTGCACATTTCTTAAGGCAATGATATTTTAATTTTTGGCATGCAAATTGAGATTATTTTTTCAAAAATGAAGATTTTTGGCACATTTCCCAAGGGGGAAAATTTCTAATTTTTGGTATGCAAATCAAGATTTTTTAGCACACAAATTAAGATTTTTTGAAACACAAATTGAGATTCTTTGGTATGCAAATCAGGACAATTTTGGTATGGAACTAGCATGCTTCTTGAGGTAATTTATGGTGCTATGTGCATACTTTTTGATGTATTTTGGCTTGGATCCCAAGGAAATTTTTTACTTTTCCCTTCTAGCACTTTTTTGATCTACATGTGGTTTTTGGTCATAACTTGCTCATCCAGACTCTATTTTTCACAAATGAGATATTGCCAAAAAGTTGGTTCCAACGCCATAATGATGGTTCAGTTTGTTTAGAATTTTGATGATGTTTGGTTGCTAGTTTATGCAATCAAATTTAGAAGTTCTATTTTTCACTTTTTGAGACATTCTATTTTTTAGATTCTGCTCCGAGAACATCATCAGTTTGTTTCTTTTTTTGATTTCTGGTGGATATCTTGGTTCTTTCACATTTGGAGATCAATTTTGTTTCTTAAGATGATTTTTCATGGGTTGTGCTATCTCTTGTATCAGCCTTATGTCTCTTTTTGTTGACATCCTTTTGTAGTGATTTTTTAAATGCACTGAGATAAAATTTTGCTCTATTGCATTTCGAGATCTTAGATATCTTTGTGTTTTATTGTACTCACACTAAATTATAAAGTACCTTGGGGGGTTTCATGTTGGCCATATTTTCCATCTTCCTTAGTCAAGTGAGTGTTCCTTCCATGAACTTAGTCTCATGATGTGTCGATGGTATATGCCATTAGAGGTGTTAGTACTTTTTTTACACTCTTGATGTTCCTGGTTCTTTCTGCAAGAGATATTGCATTTAGTTTTAGTGTTCATGTCTTGCGTGTCAATGTTATAGGGGGGTTATGTTGGTTCTTTTTCTTTCTTGGTTTGATGGAGTGAGCTATGTATTCAATATTTGATCCTATGTACTAGGCACAATGGTTGGATACCTATGCATTTCAGTGAGATGGATCATTTACCATATAGACATTCTATCATTAGTATTTTTGGAGGCCATGAATATACCTTCCATCTTCAATTGATCAACTCTTCATACTTATTCTTCTCTACCTGGTCATGTTCTATACAATGGAGGTTTTTTAGATCAACAGTTTGGCAATGTTTGTAGCTTCATGCTTTAGTGGTGTTCCTCATGATCATCTTTTGTTCCTATCTTCTAGGACGTTCCATAGTTTGGAGGCTTCTTTAGTCCTTCACTAGTTCTTTTTAGCATTATTTTTATCTCTTTTTGGAGTAAGGTTTTTCTCATGTGGTTTTCTCTATTTCTCCTCTTTCAAGAGATTTGGTTTTGATTGGGTACCTCATCAAGCCTTTGTTGATGGGACCCAACTTTCCTTTCAACAATAATTTTTAGGTTTTTAGCTACTCCCTAAGTTTATCTTAAGGGGGGTGTTAGAGTAATAAGATAGTGCCTTATTAATTAAATTATTTTGACTTAATTATTAAGTCACTTATTATCTCCAGTTTACTTAAGCTAAACTTTAGGCATTTAATAACTAATTCTTTTATTAATTATTATCATGCAAACTAGGTTAGTTTCATATTATGGTTTTGATCTCCTTTTATAAGGATTAATCTCTTTATAATTCATTCATTTGCTTTTGATAATAGCAATCACTTTTGTTGCTCATCAAGAACATCTCCTATATTGATCTAGGAATTTCAACCTCCATGATTTTTGTTTCTCTCTTTCTATGGGATGTTTTTGCATGAAAATAATTCTTGGGAGTTGTGGGGTTGATCTTTCATCAAATTCAACAGATGCAAAGTTGGATAAGCATTGGAAGGATTTTGGTATCATATTTTTATTGTTTAAATTGATTGTTTTCTTGTCTTGAAAATTTTTCCTCTTGTTTTCAAGTCTTCTATGACCATGTAAGACCTGGAAACAAGTGTATTTCTATTATGGTAGTTCAATACATTTAATAATATTTATATTTCTTTTGGTTTGGGATGATTTCATGCACAATTAAGGAAGTTATCAAAGTTTTGGTAAAAACTATTTGTAACTGCCCAAAACTCTAATTCACAGTGACCAATTTTGGGAAAACAATCATAATATTTTATTGCACTATTGGATCTTACTATTGTAGACACCCAAAAATTGGAAAAGACTTAAAACACCACAACTTTGATTAGTCAACACAAATTAAGGAGGAAATTAGAGGAAAATAACAAATTTTCAAAATAAGGATTACATGAAGTCATTAATCAATTCAATCATCTATCAAATTAATATGACCTAAACCAACTTCAAAAGAGGAGAAAAGAGATTCAAAATCCTAAAATGAAATTGAAAAGAGAGAGGGAAAAAGATAAAATTTTGAAAATAAATAGAATTTTTATTTTATCAATAAATCTATTTATCCTCACAAAATGAAAATCCTCCTTTTATATTATAAGGAATTGAGAAAAATGCATATTTTTCCTCAACATCAAGATTTTTGGACTCTTTCTCTTGTCTCTGATGAGACATTTTAGTTGAAATAAAATCCACATTTATCTTCAAAATCAAGACTTTTGGACTCCTCTTGTCTCTTATGAGACATTTTACTTGAAATAAAATCCACATTTATCCTCAAAATCAAGACTTTTGGACTCCTCCTCTTGTCTCTTATGAGACATTTTCAATTTCACCTCTATCTACCAGTTAAAGGTAAAAATTAGATTCTTACCGCTATCCCTTCTAAATGATATAAATAGAAGGAGAACTCAAAAGCAAAGGGACCTAATTTTTAGGCATCTACATTATAGGCATATTTAGAATGGTCACATTGAGCATATTAGCATTGTTATTCTAGCAAGTTTATGTCATTTTGATAGCATTTTAGCTTTTTTTCATGTTATGTAGTATCACCTTAACACATGTTTAGCTCATTGCATGTCCACTTTGATAGTATTCTAAGAGTTGTTACTCGCACGTAATCTGCATTCTCATCTTAGATCTTTCATACATACTAGTAGATTTGCATCTTAAGCATACCTCTCATTCTAGAACTATCATTGAGATGCCAATCTAAGAGCATTGTTAGCAGTTGTAGTTAGGGAAATATGGGATGTTCATATAGTTTTCATTATGACAATGATTTCTTGGGTTTAGTCTAGTTCATTGTTATTTTATCTACACTCTACATTAAGGTTTCATAAATACATTAATACAATGTGTAACAAATGGCACCCACTATGGGGCTTCATATTAAAGCCTCTCTATTCTTCAAGTTTTCTTGCTAATATATAATTTTTCTTTTAGATGTATTAATATCTTCTTTTAGATCTACATATTTTTCTCTAGTTTTGGTGTAGATCCAATCTTCTATAAGTTTCATAGCGGGCTTCATAATGAGATCAGAAAACTTTTGAAGATGTTTCCAAGCTCACAAAGATCAGATCTACCACTCCCCTGATGTAAAAATGCTTTTACGCATCATTTTAATGCTTTCACCTAGTCTTTTAATGCATTTGAATCATTCTACTATGCATTAACTCATTCTTATAGTGCATTTGATCATTCTTATAGTCCATTTGATTATTCTTATAATACATTAGATCATTGTTATAGTGCATTTGATCATTCTTATAATACATTATAGAATTTTTATAGTGCATTTTCTCATTTTTATGGTGCATTTAAAGATTCTTATAGTGCATATACCACTTTATGTGACACATATGGTGTTTCCTATTATACATCTAATTCGATCTATTAACCTTCACATCCAATGTTTAGATCTAATTTTTGATTGTTTATATACCTCATCTAAGCTAACAAGAACTCTCAGGCTATTTGAAATGTGTGATGGGAATGAAGACCCTAAAAAATGTGCCTAGCCTTTGCTAGCTCCAAGACAAGTAAGTAGATCAAAACCCTCATGAATTAGGTTGAGACATTTTCTTTTAAGTTCATAACCTACTCTAAGTGGTACGTTTGACCTCACTAATCTAATCAAAATTAGGCCTATGATCAACTAAGGAGAGTTGATTATAATGCCAAACCTTCTATAAGGGTTAGTAATAGTCAAATAAGGAAAGAGGAAACACATAGTTTAACCAAGAACCCCTTTGTCTACTGTAGTTAATGGCTTAGAATATAACAACACTTGTTTGTTATTTTTGGAAGCTAAAAGCAATAGGGATATTCTCTCACTTTCTTAGAGTGATCAAATTCCTAGACCTATTTATGATTTTCATTTTCCTACTTTCTACTAGGTAGGATTACTTAACCATAGAAAGGCTACCTCCTGAGTTTCCTTAGAAGGGCCGATGAGAGGGAATGCCTCCCAATCTTGCACTCCCAATCAAATGTACGACATCTATGTTTGGGGCATTGCCTTCCTCTAGTGGTCTTGTAAGGGATTGTGCCAAACCTCCTTAGCATTGGTGGGAAGCTCTTTGTTATAGGAGAGGTAAATTCAAATATTAATATTTAAAAACTAAAACCCACAAGTCACTAGTTCTAGACAACCTTGTTAGGAAGCCCTTTACTTCCATTTTTTTTTAGGTATGTGTAGTTTTAAATTTTATTGTGGCCTCTACTATTGTGATTGGATGTTTTTAAAAAATTTAATAACAAACCCCAGTTCGAATCATAGTCCTTCTAAAAGATGTGACTATAAAATGATAACGAGAAGCCAAGTTCAGATCTAGAACATGTGAAAGACTCTAAAATAACATATCTACAACTCCAAAAAATGCATTTGGATAATCCTATGACACTTTTGAACTCTTTTATAATGCATATAACTGAAAAAACACACATTTGAATCTTTAAATAGTGCATATGATTAGTTAAATAGTGCATATGATCAATGAAATATAAAATTTAGTCAATCTTGTGACACATCTAAGAAAGAACCTAAAATAGAGGCTATCTATGCACTAGACATTTGCAAACAAACAATGGATTTAGATACCCTTTTTCCCATTAATATTCTCCAGACTGAGAGATCCTAAAATTGACTAATTTGAAACAAGAAAATCTACAGAAATTATTATTAATCTAATAACCCTCATTGCTTCATTTCACATTCATTCCCTACAGTAATTCATGGGAGTGAACTTATTCTATCAATATTTCCAAATACCTTATATATCCTAGCTTATTACTCTTCAGGAATCATGGTAAATGGAAATTCTCATATTGTGAAAATGCATAAGAGTTAGAAGAATCCTATTCACTTCTCATGCCACTACACAAAACTAGTGTTACCATGAAGCCAAAATGATCACCTATATGGGTGAGTGTCAAAATAAGCAATAGAACCATCAAACACGTGAAACCTCTAGATCTCATTGAACTTGTTACCCCAATAGATTGTTCACCAAACATTGTTACTCATGACTCACCTCTATTCAACCAAAGTTCAGAACCCTTTGCCAAAATGGGTTCATCTAACATATGAGATGAAAAGAGCATTGAAACTAAAATTGAAGACTTTATGCAAAATCCTAAACTTTTCGATATCATGGACAAGATTCTTGAGACACACAAAGAATGCTACATAATAGCATTAGCACAACAAGGCACAAAATTTCCATCTAACTTTGATGTGACCAATCTAAAATGAGATCAAGAAGAGTCACCCTTAGATATTTTTGCACAAAAATTACAAGACTTACAATTGGAAATGGAAAGTATGAAGCAAGGGAAAATACAACCCGCAGAGTTTAGCTTCGAAAACATATGTCCTCTACCATTTGATAAAAGAACTACCTTCACACCTTTCCCTAAAAATGTGTAGATACCAAAATATTATAAATATTTTGGTACATCAGATCCACAAGATCACCTTAGACAATTCTATACACTAAGTATGGAGTTTGTCCATGACACAATTTACCTGATGCATCTGTTTCCCAGAAGCCTTGGGGGGCAAGCCATGGAGTGGTTCTCCAAGATACCCTCCAACATTAAAACCTTTAATCAATTAGCTTCCATTTTTATTGCCCAATATTCCTATAATATCAAAAGGGAAGTCACAATGATCAATTTGTGTAACACAAAACAACTTCCTAGTGAATCATTCAAGGTATTCCTAGAATGGTGGAGATGCACATTTTCCAAGTATCATAGAGACATACTGAACAAAGAGAAGACATACATCTTCATCAATAGTCTCTAAAAACCCATGAATTACTAGCTGCAACTCCAAGGGCCTAAAGATTTTAAGACTACATTAGAAAACACGACTAAGGTAGAAGAAACCTTAATAAACAACAACATTATTAAATGATCTAAAGATGGTAAGTGTTTTTCCAACAATTCCAAATTGAGTCACAATTCCTTTGATTAGTGTACTAACAAACACAAATTATGGTGGACAAACAATAATAAAAACATTGCTAATGAGGGGGTGGTTGAAGCGAACCATGTCAAACATCAAACTCAACCTTCTCTAAATCAGCCAGGTCCTATTGTCAACAACACCAATCCAAATACACCTTGACAAGAGAACACTCATCCATTTTACCAGCATAATATGACATCTCCCTCTACATATAATCAAAAAGTTTCTTATAATCAAGATCATCCTCCATGAAGATATCAGTCTTCTGATATACCCAAGGAGTATACACCTATCGAGGTGTCTTATAAAAGTTCTTTATGAACCCTCTTGGCTGATGAACTCATTGTGGTACCTAAGGCCAAACACTATGAACCCCAAGTCAAACTAAAGTGGTGGAATGACAAAAAGATTTGTGCTTATCACTAAAATAGGGGCCACTTAACAAACAATTATTTTTCCCTTAAGGGGGTCATACAAAAATTAATCAATGATGGCACTATCAAAGTGAATAACTTTAGAGACAATGAAGGCTAGATGACCTTCAATAACCCTTTCATGAGTCATGAAAAGGGTGAATCCTCTAGAGCTATTTAGGAGGAACCTCCTCACAATAAGGTAAATTATGCACATCACTACAATAGCACCATTGGCATGATCTCTAGATTTGATGACACTATAAATGTCATCATAATTAAGGATAAAAACAAGAAAAAATCATCAAATGTTGTTACCCAAGGTGAAGCCTCTAAACTCATTTTACCAAGACCTATGACAAGTTTTGATCATGCAAATATGAGTTCCTCCTTGCCTAAATATAATCTAGTCAACTAGTTACTTAAGACTCTCGTTCATATCTCCATTTTTGAGTTGTTGCAAATCTTGCCAAAATATAAAGAAATCCTCACGAAACCCTTATTGTCAAATGATCTGGATGTGAGTAGGTTTCAAAACATGGTAAACAATCTTGTGGCTCCTCATTGCATCTCCTTTTTAGCCCAAGATGATATGTCCATCATGTAGCTACAAAATTATCCTCTACATATTGAAGTCTTTATCCACAAAAACAGAGTTAAGAGATCATGGATTGATGGTGGGGTAGGTCTCAAAATTTGCACACTAAATCTAGTGAAAGCCCTAGGATATACAGAAGATCCTATTAATCCAATGAAGAAAATCACCATGAAAGCTTACGGTGATGAGGAAAGATCCTCCAAAGGTATGATTATTCTACTGATCAGGGTTGAACCATTTATGAAAGAATTATTTTTTCAAGTCTTAGACTTGCAAATAACTTATAACATCTTGTTAGGAAGACCATGGATTCATGACATACAAGATGTTCCTTCTACTTATCATTAATGTATCAAATTACCATAGATGGGTCAAGAGGTGACCATAGTTGGGGAAATTTTTTTTGCACAATATTATAACTCTCTTGTTCCTCATAATAGGGAGGCCATTGGAACCCCATGGTCCACATTGATAGATAGTTCATGTTCTGCCAGCCGAAATAATGACCACTCATCTACATCAACTAAGGGTACAAATACTAGTGAAAATTCTTAAAGGTGTACAAATACTTAATGTCTAATGTTTAATTGAAAAGACATCAAACATTAAGAATGCCATGAACCATAGAAAGAGAGAAAGATATCACTAGATATATAGAATGAAGAGAGAAGAGAACACATTTAATATCATAGTTCATCTGACTAACTAGATTAAATCTCTAGGTCTAGCTCAACTGAGTGACCGATGTATAAGTGATGCTCTTAAAAGTTGATTTACAACATATTGTAGTCCATCCAAAAAATCAGTAACAAATCCCAACTCAGGCCATCTTACATACAAGCTCTCAAGGCACAAGATTGGTTACTAAAGAGCAAGGAAGACTTTGCCTAAAAAAGGTTTGACTAAAGACACAAAACATCATTACATCATATGCAAGTGCATTTTGAGTGCCCCTAGAATGGCTTCTCAAAAAAATCTCCTCTTTGAAATGGCTCTCAGAATTCTCTCTGGTATGTCCAAAATTCTGTCATTTGGAATGACCTCTCTGGAATGTCCTCATAAAAGAAAACTCTCCCCCTTTTTATATAAATTATTTGCCTAAAATAGGCTAAATTTTTTTTTTGTAAAAATAGGCCTTATAACAAAATAGCCTTCGAATTACCCCTTGGCCATTTTTTTAACAATGTTAGTTTTAACCCAAATTTGGGGTTATTATCATACAAAATTAAACACAAAACCTTATTTATAAGGTTGGGGGCATTTGGTTACAACTTAAAAATTATATTTTCCATATATATATTTAAATGTACAAATGGTGCAATGGCTAACTTAATTTTAGAAGGGCTACTAGTTTGGGGTTCCAACCTCACCGGTGGTCCCCTTAAAAGGGTTGATTACATATTCAAAAATAAATATAAATTAAGCCATGTTGTTTTCAAAGACTGTCAATGGCCTAGTAGCCACCAAAGAATTTTTTTAAATCGCAGTCGGGGGTTCGACCCCCACCACTAGCCACTTTGTCTTCACATGTCATTACCTTGTAAAACAACTTGCCACATACTTTCTAGGTCATCTATTTGCCAACTACCATGTGGATGCTGATGAGGCTACCACGTCAGCTTACCAACCTAGCATTGTGGTGCCACATGGCTTCCTTGCCATACACGTGGCACCACAAATTTTTTCAATGTTCCGCCATGTCAATGACACATGTTATTTTTTCCACATCACCTTTTGACTTAATGCTGATGTCATATGTATGGATATGCCACCTCATCGAACATTTTAGTCAACCACCTTTGACTGCGCATATCTTTTGCATACGAGCTCTATTTTTGATGAAGCAAACAATGTTGGAATCATGGCGATGAGACCTCTAACTTGATGCCATTTTCAACCAATTTGGATATGGTCAAAATTTCATGCCTATTTTTGGTCAACCTCTAATATGCCTATTTGACCACGACTTTGACTAGGCATAATTTTTACATCCAAGCTCTATTTTTGATGAAATGAACATTTCCAAAAAGCTCTTGCCGAGATCTTTGAATTAGTGTTGACCTCAACCAATTTTGGAGAATTCCAAATTTCACTTTTTTATGGCCTTTGGTCCAAGGTTTGGCCCAACTTTAACTGGTCATAACTTGAGTTTATAGACTCCTTTTTCACCCGTTTAAGTTGCATTAGATTCAGAATTCTAATATCTTTGACATAGAACTAATTATTGGAGATTTGAAGCTACGTCAATGATTCATGAAAATATCCTTTAGATCATGGTTTTTCAAGTTCTTCCCTTCCTTTACCATCATCACCAAAATACCCTAAAAAAACACATTATGAAGAAATAGATAGGTTGATGAAGCAGTTTGATAGGAAGTGTAAACTCCAACACAAAGGGGTAGATGAGTACTCAATTTTCTTATTTGATCCCCCATTCTCTCCAAGATCTCATGGAAAATCATCATCCACCACTAGACCATATCACACACATGTTGTTAAGGCAATTGGAGTACCCCTTAGCACAATAGAAGAAATCAATAAACAAAATATTGACATCACCCCCCATCTACATAGAAAAGGTTTTGATCTAATAAAAAAGATGGGATATATAGAAGAAGGTCCCTTATTGAAAGAGAAAGGAAATGTCGAACCTCTTGTAGCATAGTTATGGTCCAAAAAATTCAAACTAGGGGTAGGGTATAGTGAATAAGAAAAAGAAAAAAGAACCCTTGATTCTCTTCCCAAGCACAGTGATTTTGCCTCTTCTGCTCTAGCATGGCTATCAAAAGAAAGAGGTGGTAATAGCATGAAGGCAACTGATATAATAAATGTAAACCTATCTCTCCCTGATTCACACCACATAAGAGAACTATTCATGGACACCTTCAATAATGAAGACAATGATGACTCCACTAAGTGGGAGTTTGAATCATTACCTAAAGAGTCCATCCATGAAAAAGATTGTGATGTTGTTCACATTTTTGTATCTAATGATTTCACTACACAAGGATCAACCTCTCATCTAGATCTTACTTCACCAAGAGTCAAAATGCAATAGAAAAACTTAGGGGCTACTATAGAAAAGACACATCACACTGCATCATATGAGGACGATGGACATATTGAAGGGTTCAAGTTTCAAATCCTATTTCCCGACTTCTTTCCAGGAGAAGTTGAACATGACTACTAAGAGTCACTTGTGAGCTCTACTTTTCTTGACACTTTAGAAGAAGCACATGTCATGGACCTAAAAAATACAACACATGAACCATCTAACAAGA
Organism: Cupressus sempervirens; assembly: GCA_028749045.1. Taxonomy (NCBI): domain Eukaryota; kingdom Viridiplantae; phylum Streptophyta; class Pinopsida; order Cupressales; family Cupressaceae; genus Cupressus; species Cupressus sempervirens. The sequence goes on along the minus strand of CM053793.1, from coordinate 135,781,641 downwards.
TCATATCTTTGAACATTTCAAAACCCTTTAGATATTATGAATCACTCTCCCTAGTCCATGCTAAAATCATTAGCTAGGATATAACTGAGCCTCACCATATTCTCCATTTTGACACTAACCACAATGTCTTCATCTACCTTAATTCTATTGAACCATCTCATCCATGAAGAACCAAAGAAATACACATCACCAGGTCTGACATCAATCACATCAGTTATACTAGTACATGTCAAGCAATTCATAGCCTTGAGGATCACTACCAAGTTATAGCCAATAATGAGAAAAAAAAATAGAAAAAAATAGAAGTAATGCATCCAATGGTGAAAACCCAAATGTGGCACCCATTAATGAGATGATTGATACCTTACCTAAGTACTCCAAAGAAAGATCATCTATCTTAATCGAACCAAGTGAAAAAATCAACATTGGTATAGAGCAAGAACCAAGGATCACCTATTTGGTGTAGTCTTTAAGCATAGAGGAAAGAATCACTTTCATTTGCTTCTTTGAAGAGAGGTAAATAAAATTTGCATGGTCTTATGCAGACATGCCAGGATTAGACCCAACTTTAATCCTCCATCATCTCAACATTTCTCTAGTGGTCAAACTGGTCAAACAAAAACTCAAGAAAATGCATCCCCACATAGCTCTACTAGTCAAAGAAGAATTGGTAAAATTGATTAGTACCAACTTCATCCGGCCCCTAGCATATGCATCATGGATATCAAATATTGTTCCTTTATTGAAGAAGGATGGAAACATACACATCTGCATTAATTTTTGAGATGTCAATAAAGCATGTCCTAAAGATGATTTCCCCCTTCCCAACATTAACACCATTGTAGATCTGACAGTGGGCCATTCGATGTTTTCACTTATGGATGGATTTTCAAGGTATAATCAGATCAGGATAACTCCGAAAGACTAAGAGAAAATAGCCTTTACTTATGCATGGGGCACATTTTGTTGGAATGTGATACCCTTTGAGCTAAAGAATATAGGGGCCACCTATCAACTAGGCATGACCACTATCTTTCATGACATGATGCACACATTTATGAAAGACTATATAGATGATATCCTTGCCAAATCCCATACTTGAGAAGAACATCCCCCCATCTTGGACAAGATATTTTCCCACTTAGAAGCATTCAATGTTAGGCTAAATCTAAAGAAATGTGCAATTGTTATCAAATCTAGCAAGCTTTTAGAATAAGTTGTCTTGGCCAAGGGGATAGAAGTTGATCCTAAAAAGTTATAGGCCATAGTTACCATGAAACCAACAAAGAACTTGAATTAGCCATGTTCTCTGTAAGGAAGGCTTCAATCAGTCCATTGTTTCATTTTCTAGTTAGTAGAGAAGTGTGTGCCTTTTGCTCACTTATTACACAAAGACATAATTTTCAAATGGGATGATCATTGTTAGAAAGCTTATGATTTACTCAAAACCTACTTGATGAATCTACTTGTGTTGGTGCCTCTAGTGTCATACAAACCATTACTACTATATATTTTCCTAACTAACAAATCAATTGGAGTCGTCTTAGCACAAGAAAATGACCAAGGAAAAGAAAGGGTCATTTATTACATCAATCACACCCTGGTCAACTATGAACTAAATTACTCCTTTATTGAAAAGGCATGTTTAGCCATCATTTTTTCTTCCCAAAAGCTACACCATTAAATTTTGACACATAAGGTTAAGCTCATCTCCAAGACTGATCCCCTCAAATATCTTCTTAGCAAAATAGCATTAATAGGAAAATTGGCCAAGTGGGTGAAGATCCTAAGAAAATTTGATATCGAGTATGTTAATAGGAAAGAAATAAAAGGAAAAATCATCATTGATCAATTGGCAGATGCACCTATAGAGAGCTCAAATCCTATCTTAGCTAATTTTCTAGATATGCACATCCTTCCTATAGAGCCAGTAACTTGGAAGTTCTATTTTGATGGTTCTTACACACACAATGTTCCAAGCACCAGTATTTTTTTCATCACGCCACTAGGTGTTACCATCCCTAAATCCTAGAAACTACTTTTCCCTTGCACCAAAAACATGGTAGAATATGAAGCCTTGGTCTTAGGCCTCAAGCTAGCTTTAGAATGGAAACTAATAGTCCTAGAAATTTATGGATATTCCCAGTTGATCATCAATCAAGTCACAGACACATATCAAACAAAGGATGAAAATTTCTTGCCTTACAAACATATGGTTGACACACTTAAGGCCCTTTTTGTTCATATTAATTTTGAACAAATTTCTAAAGACAAGAATAGATTAGTAGATGCCATGGCCACCTTGGCCTCCTTGCTTTAGTTACTGAAGCAACATGAGCAATATAATTTCTTAGTAAAAGAGTTGGTTCAACTTGTGTTTACTCAAACTAATTCCCTTATCATTTGTTATTTAGATACTCTTGATTCCCTCTAGTATAACCCCATTATCACTTGCCTATGCTATAACACCATCCCCTCTAACCTTTCATGCAACCAAAACATAATTTCATTTGACAAACCTCGCGCTACACTTTGGTAGCTAATACACTATATAGGAAGGGTCTTGACGGTACTTTGTTTAGATGTCCTAAGAAGGACAATTCAAGAGTTGCTTTGCAATAAGTCAATGTAGGGATTTGTGGGCCACACACTAGTGGTTTTACATTAGTAAGGAAGATTATTATAATGGATTATTTTTGGCCAACCACGGAAAAGGATTTTATTGACTATGTTAAGACTTGTAAAAAATGTCAAATCCATGGTAATCTTGTTCATGCACCAGCCCAAGAGTTCAACCCTTTGGCCACACCATGACCTTTTTACTAGTGGGGTTTTGATTTAATTGGAGCCATCCACCCGCCTTCCTCTAGTGGACATAAATGGATTATTACTACCATAAAATACTTCACCAAGTGGGTTGAAGTAGCACCACTTGCTGACTCTATGGGAAAACCAATCTCTTCATTCATCCCAAACCATATCATTGTTTTGGTAAATAGATTTTTCTTCTTCTGACTCTCTTTTCAATTTGCCCAATTTCTAATAAAGAAAAACTTTACACAACAGTTGGGAACTTGTTTTTAAGAATAACTAGTTTGCCTCTAAATTAAGGTACAACTCCCTATGTGAAAAATATTCAATGAATTATGTTTTGATCCTAAAACTAATGTGGGATATGCTCTTAACCCGAGAGCAGAAAAGGAAAACCAAATTAAGCCTAACTAGAACTTAACTTAGGCCAAAAAATTCTCTAAATATTGAAAATAGATTCACGTATCAACACCTCTTATTAATCCATAAATCCATTCGTACAAAACTAGAGTAAGCTGAAATTCAAATCTAAACTAAGACTGAAAAAGCTGAGGAAAAACTAATAGAATCCTTCCGCCAAATGAATTACAACAATGCTTATTACATTCATTTGAATTTGAAAAATAGGGGAAATGAAACTCTGTTCTTCCCTAGTTCTCTGCAAATAGAAAGGAAATACTAAGTAATCACAACACCTACTGGAGTGGAAAATAATTGAAATAAAATACCATTCAATTGGCTCTGCAACAAATAGTACTTCACACCAAAATTTTCCAATCATTGATTCATCATTGTATTTCATATATATAGGTTTGAGAGATGACCGTTACAATAAGAATATTAATTGGTTCATCTTCTTTGGATGACAAATGGTAAGCTACCAATTTATCATATCAAAATATTAACAAAGATTTCAAAATTTATAATAGAAAATGAAAAGTGGGAATCTGAATCACTTGGACTTCTTCCCCTTTTTAGTTTTCGTCCTATATGCCCTAGCAGCAAACATGATGGGAATTAGTTCTTCGTGATTGGTCACTTGTATGTTGGTGAATCTCAAAAGCCATCTAGAATGCTCCAAAGCTAATTCTTTTACTTATTTCAGCTGACTGGTTATTCTTTCAGTAGCCACGTGCATGCATCCACCAAGCATTTGTAGATTCATTACTCTATTTTGGCTGCTTGAAACTACCCCAGATAGATTACTCAAACATGTAGAGAATTTTTTTTTCATCACTTCTACATCAATCAAAGATTTCCCTTGCCCACTGGTTTGTGACTTAGTGTGCAATCCTTGTATGAGCTCAAATGCTCTGTCCTAGGTCTTCTTCACTTTATCCTCTATTTCATTGAGTCCCTTCTCAGCTTCTTGAATCATTTCTAGCTTGAACTACATAGTTTGGAGCCATTCATTTAGGAATTCATCTCCCTTCTTCAGAATCTTTGCTTTAACTGCATCCTTAGCTTTCATCTAAATAACCATCTCCAAGAGAGAAATACACTCTATACACCTCGTCCTTTCTTTGGCCAAGGTATTACTGTTAGAAGTAATGTTATTCCTTTTAGTCTCTAGTCGAAGGATAACATTTCCAATTTGATCAATTAGGGAAACTACATTTGCATTGAGTTTCTCGATCCATTCTCTTCCTATCTGACCAAAATGCCTATCTTTCTGGAGTTGTGATATGAAGGCCTATACTTCCTTTGTTGAAGGATTTTTAGTAGCAGGCACACTAGTGATGGTTTGCAATGGAACAACTAATTGCCTGATAAACCTCCTTAACTCCTCTATTTCTACTTTCATTATGATCTTTGACAACTTTAGATTCTCCAATTGTTCTTCTATCACCTCATTACCTAATTTCCATAGGCCTACTTTTGTATCATGTCTAGCCTCTCCAAGATCAATTGAATGTAGAGTGAAGTCCTCTGGTGTCATATCTTCAATTCTCCCTACCTTGTTTGGTTTTGCTAACTCCATAGTTAAGTGCCTTGTTTCTGGATCTTGTCCCAATATTAACGAGGTCTTCTACCTTTTAGCTTTCACCATAGCAGAGCCTAAGCGCACTGCGTGAGATACAAAATCCTTTGAGGAAACATTTTCATCCTTTCTTTTCTTCTTCTTTTCCAAAGTATCCTCGAGCCAAGATTCTGTACTAATCACCTTGGAGGCTGTTCCAAGAGATTTGATGTTGAACATCTTTTTCTTTACTTGAGTTGTTGTCACTATAGTTGCAAAAAATTAGGTTCTTTGAATCTCGAGAATGAATCCAAGATGAACCTAGAGCTTTTTCTTCCTCTTGAGTTTTCTTTGCAACTTCATCAGATTTAGTGAATTCATTACTACTACTCTGATCATCTCCAATCTCTACTATTTGAATAGGAGAAACAACAGGCTTTAGAACAGGAGCACTTATAGAAGGAATAGGGCTATGATGAGGGGATAGGACTAGGGTGTTATGAGGAGATTGAGTTTGAGATGGCTGAGAAGATGAGGGTAGTATGTAATGTGGAGGTGAGACTAGAGAAGGAGCTATATCTTTTTGCTCTTCAGTTCCTTTTTTAGGTTAAGCTTGAGCTCCAATAACTGGTAGTGATCCACCTTATAGGTTGAGGCTACTAGAACATTTTTCTCTAGGGGTTGATCATCTCCTCCTATGGATTGGACTAGTTCTCAAGATAGTAGCACTAGGTGCAACACTTTGAGATGAGGCAGGAGTAGCTACAGGTGGAGAAGCCTAAGTAGTTCTAGTCTAGTTCTAACTTTTCTTAGCTGTCCACTCTACCCACTTCCCAGTTCTTTTGATAATTCTTGCCATGATAACATTGAATTTTTCTTCTATGTCAACATATGGCTCAGAACTAATGTGGTTATTCCTCAACTTAGTCAAATATGTATTACTGTACATATTCTGACCATCATCTTCCAATCCTTCCACATCTAAATTTATGCCATATGTCTTTACCTGATCAACTGTGAATCTGGCAAAGGCACGATGTCGACACTCCAATTCATTCTTATAATCTACCCAATAATCCTCCATGGTTCTCACATGTTTGATTATGCTTCCAATTTGAAGCACATCTCTGGCATATCCATTAGGATCAAACAGGGGCCTTACTGCTTCATATTCTTCCAATTTGAATTTACTATCAAATGCTTTGAGCATATTCTTTGCATCTAATATTGTTTCACAACTATATGCTCCAACCTTTATAGGGAATTCATACCCTTTCTTCTTCAAGCTAGTGCTCAACACATTCACCTAGAGTGCTTGCCTCACTATGTCCATGAGCACGATGATATCATTTGAGTATCTAGGTAGCTTCATTGGAAAACCATCAAATGTTACAAGACACAAATAAGAAAATGATGAGAACTGGATGAAATAACTGCCAAATTGATCAATGGTAGCCATTACTTCTAGGCTAAATCTCTATTCTGAACACCCTTGGAGCTCCCTACAAATTCTCATGGTGAATGCATCATTTACCCGGATATACTCCACATAACTATTCTATAATTGTAAGCATGGATAAAACTCATAACTTTTTACATCATCAGGAAAATTCTAAATTCTAGGGAGTCCCAACCACAATTGGAGAGAAGCCAACATGTATATCAAGAAGGAGGACATATAAAATGAATTGTAAAACTTAGCTGCACTAAGAGCCTTAGAGAGATGTTCACTGACCTCATATGCCTAGTCAATATACTGTGTATTTGAGCAAATAACTTGCACCAAAAAGAAGTACTATTCAATGAAATTAAAAGCTTCTACCTCACCTTTAAGTTGATGCAACAGAACCAAAATGTCAACAATTTTTGGTTTGAGGTCTGAGCCAAAAAGAGTTTAGGGATTTTACTCTTAGCTCTTGTTGGCTTTTGAAACCAAGACTGCATAATCTCCTTCCTCCAGACCATCTTCTTCAAAGAGAACTCAGACATAGCTCCTCCTATTGTCAAATCAGAGAACACCTCCCATTATGGAATTTGCAAGCAATTCACTATCGCTTGACAATCAATGGAAATCAACAGCGTTTGATCAGGCAATATAATTTGTTTAGTATCTAGGTTGTAATGATTGATGCATTCTAAAATCAATTCTGGGGCCTAGACTGCTATAGGGAACCCAACTACTTCCACTAATCCACTTCTTCGAAGCTTCTCTATTATAGGATGGATTGGCTCTGCTCTTAATCTACTTTGGAAATCTTGCATATCGTAGAAACGGAGTGAAGTATTCATGATAGTCGACTGTGCTGACTTAATTCCACCCAATCCATTGAAACCTGTGAATCCTTTCGCGATTCTGTTTTATGTATAATGGAAAAAATTCAAACTATTGCAAATGATACAAGAACCAACTTTGCAAATTTGAGAATTACTTGAAAGTACTATTCAACTTGATAGTATAATAGTAAACGGTAATTTGAAAATCTGTTACTTCCCTTTTATAAACTAACCATAGATTTGCCCGTTGAATTTCATAAATTGCGCCACACAAGAGAAATTAAGAGTAGATCTGTTAGATTGGTGGATGTAAAGGTTTTAATGAATTTATCTTAGTCTTTTCACTATTCCCATTGGCTCAACGGTAATTTTCATTAATTATTGGTTTACTTTTTGTTTCATCCCCTTTTTCAAAGAAACAAGAATGGAGGGCTTCCTAGGGAAAAATCTGCATGACTCAATTCTACTTGCAAAGACACTTTTCAATTCACTGAATTGATTTTATTTACTTGCTCAGAATAATCTGCAATCAATTTACATACTTACCATGCTTGGAGGGATGATCTTTTACAAAATGCAAAAAATGGCCTTCGGTGGTAGAAAACCCACAATGGAGACACCAATTTTGGATTCTCTGCCACCATCTTTCTTTCATTTCTTTGCCTTGACCCCTTTATAAAGCCTTCGAAGAACATAAAAGTAGTTTCGCTGATGGAGAGTGGGACCCATTACATCATCTTATTTTCCTATTTATGCCTTTGTGGAAAACTTACTTCTTTGTTCGAAGGCCACCATAGGAGAAAGCACTTCTGAGTTTTACGTCGATGCTTATTTCGCTCACCCCAATGATTTTCGAGTAATTTTGATCATGAAAATATAATTTTATTTGGATGATTGAACCATAGTGTGGCTTACCCATCTTTGTTTCATCTTATGATTAGCAGTTATGGATCCCGACGGAATTTCACCTTTTGGGTATGAAAACCCCCAATGGAGAAGAAGGAATGTGATTTTCTGCCAATACAATCATTTTACCTCTTTTGCCTTATCCATTTTAAGTAAAGCCTTCAGAGAAAACAAAACCAACTTTGTAAATGAGAAGTGGGGTGCACTGGCTTTGCCTGTCCCTTTACATACACCATTTCAAAAAATTGATTTCTAACTTCGAAACTCGCCCTGGAGAAGATCTTTCTTGATTTTTTTCCAATCACTATTCTGGTCATTTTTTTGGACTTTAAAACAATTAACACTATGAAACCATGAAATCATTTGAATGATCCTTTCATAACATCATTAATCTTACTTTAGTAAATCTTACAAATAGCATTCACCAGTCTTAGCAGAAAATAACCTTCGCGGTGGAAAAACGTGCTAAGGAGAAGCCAAAAATTGATTTTCTACCAATTCAATTTTCTCTATCTCTAGATTAAATAAGCTGCAAGAAAATCAAATGATATAGCACAATTCAAGATACCCCATCGAGTATGGTTCTAAACTACCCATAAGACTCATGACAACCAAGAATTACCCACCCGAGCTATACATGACACGAGAGAAAGGAAAAGGTAAAAACTCGGTGGAGAAACTAAACTCCCAAAAGGAAGGACATATGACTAGACTTTGACAAAACATGTCCTTAGTTCATTTTCCACTTTGCAAAATTTGTATATGGTGAAAAGTGGGGCAACACATTGTGAATTTGGAATACCTCATGCCATTCTCATTGACAATGCCTTGTACTTTAAGAATCAAGTAGTTGATGAACTACATCCTTCTCTTTGGTTTATGGTTGTGAAGCCATTATTCCCTTAGAGGTTGAGATTCCATCTTTGAGAGTTACTCTTCATGATATCCTATTAAATGAGGACTATAGAGTGACTCATCTAGAGTAGTTGGAGTTAGTAGAACATCAACATACAACACATGAACACCTCAAAGTGTATCATAATAGATTATCAAGACATTACAAGAAAAAGGTCAAACCCTCTATCTTTCAAGTTGGTGACCTAGTGCTTTGCGAAAACCCTAAAAATCAAGCTGCTAGGGAAAAGAAAGGAAAATGGGAGGCCAATTGGATTGGTCCTTACATTATCACGAAGTCTTTTGGCACTAGTACTTATAGACTTGTAGATTGTGATGGTGTACATCAAACAGAACCCATCAACAACATCCATCTCAAGAGGTTCTATGTCTAAGACTTTGAGGCAACATATCACCACCAAAAATACCACAAAAATTTAAAAACACTAGAAAATACCAAAAAAAAAGGGTGAAAAATGCCACTTTTGGTTTCAAAAGGTGCAAGAGAAAGCACCTTTGAACTTCCCTAAACAACAAAAGTCCTTCAATGGTGAAAGACAGTAAAGATAGAACTGAAGCAATTTTTGTATAGATAAATTTTGTTTGGTTATGGCTTACCTAGCATAATTAAGTTAATTTTAGACATACCCTATTTAGAAACACTAGTGGGTTTCAGTTCAATGGTTCCTTGACATCAAACACAACTCATAGCAACAAAGACAATCAGTATAACAACACCAAAGGGAAGCACAATAGATTAGGAGAAATATGGAATCAGATTATGTATTGAGATACCATCGACATGATTTGTAGGAAAATTAGTGCACCTCTTAGCTATATGCCATGGTCAATAATACCCAATCTCTATTCTAGCTTTTTATTCAATCCTTTTACTATTCCAAAGAATCTTTTTGCCCTCATCATCTCCAATATAGCTCCCTAAGCCAACTTTTAGCCCTTTTGGCCCACTTTGGTCTCATTGACTCTTTAGGTAACTCCACATGGTCCTAGCTATCTCCACAGTCCAACAAATCTCACTCACATCCTTACTTCACCCCCACCAATTGGAAAATCACCAAAAAATTATCAAAAAAATTTCAAAAATTGTTAAAAATTATCAAAAAATTCAAAAGTTATAAAAAATTATCAAAAAAATTTTTAAATTATCAATAAAATCAAAAATTTGTCAAAAATTATCAAAACATTCAAAAAATTGTCAAAAATAATATAAAAACTCCAAAAATTGTCAAAAAATTCAAAAATCATAAATTTTTTTCAAAAACATTCAAAAATTATCAAAAATTGCCAAAAACATTCCAAAAGGGGTAATAATTGTCAAAAATAGCCAAAAAAACCTAAAAATTAACATCCCTAAAATTTGAGTCAAACACGCTTTGTTTCAACTCAAATAAGCTATTCAAATATACATAAATTATTGATGTATTTTCCAAACCAATGATCCATCGATTTCTTGTCAAACTAGTGTCCCTCTATAAGTGTTTCTCTTTCAGGATAGGTTTGCGTACCTCGACCAGTTTTATATGAAATCAATGGTGTGGATCACTATATTAAAAAAAAATATTTAAATACTTTATGGCTCCATTACCTTGGGAAAAACTTTAAAAAAAAAAAAAAAGTGTGCCTCAAGGACATTAGGAAGCAATGTAGTTATGTCCTGAAACATCTCGCTAGGCTTTGGAAAATCTGGCACAATGCAAATAGTGAAAGAGGATCTGGTAGAGTCCCTTATCTTTCCTCTAGCCAAGAACAACAATTCTTGACAAATTATTACTCTTGTTTTTGTTGCAGTGGCCATGATTGATCTAGACCCCTCCAACAAATATATCAATGCTATCCCGAAATGCCTAAACATATGTCTAATTCTTTCATCATCCCCTAATAGGGGACATAGAATAAGTAAGCATAAGTTTGAGATATTATAGGCATCTCCTTGCCTTTTTAGGCCCAAACGCCTTTTTCAAAGCCCTATTTTGGCCTTTTTGGGCATAAACACCTTTTTTAGGCCTTGAAGTGCCTTTTTAAGCCCAAACACCTTTCTCAAGTTCCTATTTTAGCCTTTTCAAGCCCTCGAGATGCCTTCTTAGGCCCAAACACCTTTTTTAGGCCCCTAAAGTGCCTTTTTAGGACCAACCACCATTTTCAAGGTCCTATTTTTGCCTTTTCAAGCCCCTGAGATGCCTTTTTAGGCCTAAACGCCTTTTTCAAGCCCCCAAAGAGCCCCTTTAGGCCCAAACACCTTTTTCAAGGTCCTATTTTGGCCTTTTCAAGCCCCCAAAGTGACTTGTTAGGCCCTAAAGTGCCCTTTCAGGCCCTAGATGCCTTTTTCAAAGCCCACACATCCTTAGTGGACACCAAAGCACCATTTTCAAGGCCCTTCTTTGTCTCTTTTGGCCATCAAATACTCCTATAGGTCCCAACACTTTTTTCCCAAAACTCATGAGCATCCATCTCAACGCATACCTAACAAAAATCCTAACTCTGGCCTTATGCATGCCTATAAAGGCTATCGATATATATAATATCGTGCCTCACAATTTGTGGTTTAGCACTTCTTAGTTTTTTGACCATTAAATGTCATGGCTCTCCAACCGTTACAAAAATTTGTACTCATCTTTCATTGGAAGCTGACCCAGACATTTAGTTTCCCACATACAAGTAAAGGTTTGTCTTCCTTTACAGATTGTATTGTCTCCACTTTTATGAAGATTGATACTTTTTCCAAAAATTCCAAAAACATTTGAATATTCCCAAAAATTCCAAAAACATTTGAATATTTCCAAGATTCCAAAAACATTTGAATATTCCAAAAAATTCCGAAAGCATTTGAATATTCCCAAAATTCCAAAAACATTTGAATATTCCTAAAAATTCCAAAAACATCCAAAAATTCCTAACAATGCTAAAAACATCCAAATACATTCCACAAATATAAAAAATAAACACAATAATGTTCATCTGACACATTAACATTACCACTAGTTATCCTCTTGCTTGCCACAAAAAGAAATACAATTTTTATTCTATTATGACAACAATGACAACATTACATTCAAATATCCTTTGGCAAATCATTTATTCTAGCCTTCCAGGAGGAGGTGGCAAGGGAACGTGTCTAATCAATGGCATTTCTTTAGACCTAGCTTCTGAAGAAGAAGCCCCTAGCATCAACCCTCTATTATATAAATTTTTGATGTTTTGATTAGTTATAATATGTTATAATCTCAAAATATTATAAGTCAATATTTCAACATTTAAGAAGATGCTCTCTCAAAAAATGCAAAAACATAGTAAATCATATAAAAAAAATTAAAAAAATATATTTATCACTAGAGGAGGGAATCCTCTTCATGAATATGTAATTTTTTTTAAGAAGGTATAGATTTGATAGGGAAGTTTTGACGGGAGGAAAAAACTGTTGGATTCTGATAAGGTCGAACTTGAGTACTTATAACAAAGAAAATATACATAAAAAATAATTATTTCTTTTTTTGCTCACTAGCTATACATGTCATATATAAAATATGTTCAAATCAGAACAAAAAAGATTATTTGCACATACTTGTTTGACGGGAACTACATCTTATATTTTTTATAGTTAAAAAAGGGACTTCAAAATAAAATAAAATGAATTAATTCTTAGTAAAAAATAAAATAAAAATTATGGGCATAAAATTCATACAATTCTACACATTTCATCTGTTTACATCATCTTCATATTTTAAACACAAATACCATTTCTTTTGTCATTAATGTTGAACTGTCACATTCTGATATCACGTTTCTTTATAAAAGGTGACACAGGTTTGTGATTTTACCCATCCACACTGCATCCATAGGAATCAGAAACTTTCCACCACACAACTACACATTTAACGGTTGAACAAATTACCTATCCACAAGTTATGTCTCCTGCCAGTTCTCTTTTAGGAATTCTTGGTGATAAGTCTCATATAATAGGTAGCTTCCTAGTGTACCTTTACTATCTGTTGCATATCCACAAACACATTCTCCACCAAGTTGTTTATTCTTGGTACAATGATCACTCATTGGACCACATCCTGCTCCTACTGCATTTGATCAGTCACCATTTGCTAATGCTCCATGTTAGCTTTTGTCTTTCCTAACTACCTCACCTTTGACTCACTAAATGCTAACTTCTCCTATAGTTTCAATGACATGGAGTTCAATTTTTCAATCACCTCCCTAAATGACTCAAACTACAATTGTTGTAGCACTAGCTCATTTTGCATGCTTTCCAACCCCATTTACACCATCTTTAGGGATTCCTATAATCTCTGAGCTTACGACCCCTTTGCCCACATCCCCATGTGATTATCTTCTGAACACAATTACTCCACACATAGTTCTGCTTCTAGTGATTGTAACCATGCCTGCTCTATATTCACCACCACTTAGAGCCATCTTACCTCCATTTGTGCTCCATCTTCCCATGCCCTCTCCATCAATCCTAGTAGAAACTCAACTTCCTATTCAACATTCTCTACTTGGACTCTCTCTATAGCCAACATTCTCCACAATTCTTCCATGTCGCTTGATGATTGATCTCCATCCCCCACCTCTAGCTATGATTCCTCCATATTTACACCACTTGCTTCCCCTTCCATTAATCCTTGTGTCATAATTTTAAGGCTAATCACTACTCCACTCATTTCCTCACCCACTCTAATGTCTCCAACATCCCTGAGAGCTTTTTTTGTGGGATTTTCAAGAGAATTTATCTCCTCCACCTCCTCCTCTGCTCCAAACATACTCTTTTTCATCTCAAGAAAAAATTTATTTTCCGACATCATCATCTCATCATCATCCAATACCACCTACAATGCTTATAGCATTGCAGTACCGAAAAGCATCATTAACATTAATAAGTTCATTTCTTCTAGCTTGATCCCCACATCTTCAAGTTGTGCTAACCCTCATCCTACCTAACTTGATTCACCTTATTGTTTGGGCTGATACACTAGCTTGTCAAAGGTTCACCAGATGCACTTTTCTCTTTGCCCTTACCTAATCCACCATCCCTTGCCAGCATCACCCTTCTACTACAATTGATTTGGTGAGCCTAACTTGCTTTCACTTACACACTACCTCAGATTTCTTAATCAATCTAACAACCATGTTAGATTGACCATCCCATTCCCAGGCTATCTACCTATTTATGACCATCACTCACCTGGACTCACTCTTTAATGAACCTATCACACGTCTGCATCGAGTTGCACTTGTACTAGGCACACTTCTACCATTCCTACACCATAATTACCATCAAAAAAATTATACCAACCTTCTTTACCAACACACACTCCATGCATTCTGGTACCAATTTCCACTAACATATCTCATAATTTGTTTCCCAACCATTACAACCACTTTATCCATGGTTTGAACAAATTTTATACTAGTGCACACAACTATTGGCACTACTAATCTATAATTACTTGTTTTTCTATTACTATGCATTTCTAGTACCTTGATGATGTACTTGACTAGAGGTACCAGGATGAAGTCATGATATTTTATTTGCCTTTGATTTTTCACTATTCAATTCTAGTGATCCTCTAATTTCATGCATTATTGGTGTCCACTTGTAAGTGCCTCCTCTCATTTGGAAAGCCATGTGTACCTCAACCAATTTTTTATGATATCTTAGGTGAGGACTTTATTTGACATTTAATTGTTTGCATGCCTATTTTTATTTACTACGGCTATAACATTTTTTTTCCAATAAATTGTCACACTTTTCATATACATTATTCATGATCGGTGGTACTTCTCAGTGTGGCACAATATTCATATCACCATAGTTGAACTAGTGGTGGTTGTACTTGGTCACTTTTTATTAAACACTCTATGATGATAGTTAATTTGCATCCCTTTACAATAAAACTATCAACAAGTTGCATCCATTTAGTTTGCATTTATATCTAAGGTCTCTTGTGAACACACTATTGGTGCATAAATTAGGATAACACACACAGAGATCTCATCAATAGTGCTAAAAAACAAGGCTAGAAACAATGAGTAAGGTTATTCATCAATAAGTCACCACCCAACATACTAGTGCAATGGTTAACACTCTATTATTGTGGACTTGGTCTCATCACAACACTACCACCTTGCATCACGCTTCATTCTTGCCTATCATCTATGCCACCTATTGCATTATGTGGCTTTTGAATCTCAAACAATTTCATTTCATCACATTTCATGTCTTCCCTTCTTCTTTCATTTATCACAATTCATTACATCCAATTTCATTTCGTTGCATCCCACAATGCATTTCATTTCATTTCCCCTATTTCATTCTAATTTTGTCCCATTTTCGTTCATTTAAAAATTTCATATTTCATTTCATCACATTTCATTTCCTCCCCTCTTGTTTCATTTATCACAATTCATTACATCACATTTCATTATGCCCAATCTCATTTGCTTACATACCACCTATTGTTTCATTTAATCACATTACAACTCATTTCATCATAGTTCATTATATTAAACTTCATTTCATTATATTTCATATTATTACATCAAATTTCATTTCATCACATTACACTTCATCTATATGTATTTCATTACATCTACATATTTCATTACATTCACATATTTTCCACATTTTCATTCCTTGCATTTTTATTTCATTCATGCATCTTGTTACTTAAGATTTTCATTCATTTACATTTTTATTTCATTTACACCTTCATTTCATTTCACCACCTCACCTCACACCACATCTCATTTCATTACATATGACACTTCATTGCATTACATTACATTAAATTTTATTCCATTTCATTCAATCCCATTTCATCATGCCACATATCCTATTTTATCATAGTAGATCATTGTTTCCTATCACATTTTCATTACATCACATTTCTAATTCACTTATAAATTTTATTTCATTTCATTACGTCTTATCACATTAAAAATTTCATTGTATTACATTTCATATTGTCCCCTTACATTGCATTTCATTTCATTACGTTTTATTCATACTTTTAATTATATTTCATTCTTTCCATGTCATTTTATCTATTTTTATTACATTACATTACATTACCATGAAATTCATTCTATTACATTTCATTTATCACAATCCATTTTTCATAGTTCATTACATTATATCACATTATATTAAAATTCATTTTACTACACCACATCACATCTCATATCATTACATCATGTTACATTACACACATTGTCATTTCATTACATTCAGACCATCACATCTAATTTTCTTGCATTACATCCTTATTTTCATTTATTTATTTCAATCATTATCCAGATATCATACTATATTAATCATTCAGATATATATTAATATCTACTACTATATATCCATCAAATCATACCATCACATGCATACATGAGTCCATGATATAACAAGTGCACACCTCTACAAATCAACAATCTCAGATATCTCATAAAGAAAAAGATTGAACAACACATCAAAAGGATAAAATAAACATGAATATAACTAAGACTAAAAATGATCACATAATATGAAAATCAACAGATCACAACATTTATCCATGTGGATATCCAAAGATCACCAAGTACATCAACATGAATATCAACTGAACATCAAAAGAATAATCATACATAATGATGAGTAATGCCATATCACATAATGTATACTCATCCTTGCATAGGCAGCTGACCCAAAGGTCCCTACCCTTTGGGGGTCACTTGTATCCTCTCATGGCACTTACTTAGTCACATCTATCATTTGCATGACCTGTACAGTTACGGCCATCTGACTAGTTGATGCTTCATCTATCCTCAATGATGGTGGTGGTGGTAGTGGACTTAGTGTCATTATGGTGATAAATTCTTGTAGTGTACTCATCAACTCACCCATCTGAGCCTCCATGGCACTCATCCAAGCTTCCAAATTAGTGGATCCCCTTGGCCTCTCTGGTGGTGGTTGTGCATCTAGTGACACCTGCTACTATCCCTTTGGCTATACATTTGGTGGATCTTTGATCATAGCTTGTACCCATGGCCTCTATCATCGAATAAACTATATATGATAGGGAAACCTAGCCCTCACTTTCTTTGCCCTACTCTACTCAACACCTTTGTTTTTCTAACTAGCTCCTATTCCACCACCCAACCCCCCTCACACCTCCATAGCCCTAAATCCCTCCAACCCTCCCTACACCTACTAGTCTCTACACTGGACCTTGTGCCACATCTCTATGTAGTAATTTGATGGCTATTTGGCCTAACCCTCCATATATGCCCCATGCTCTAACCACACCTGTCGCTCTCCCTCTAACCCATCATCTCCCTCTCCCTCTTCTTAGACCACCCTTATCATCCTCATCCTCATCCTCCCCTCCACTCAAAAACTCATCAATCCCTAGAATAGGCTCTTCTAGATCCATGTATCTTAGAAAGGGATGCTCTCAAAACAATCATGCATAGTCCCCCTCCATCCCTACATTTTCCTCTCCATCTTGCAATGCCCATGACTATGGTGTGTCTATCATCTACACAAAGGCCTCTAGAAAAGCCTCATACTCCAAGGTTAATCCCCACACTTCCCTCTCCAAATGAACCCAAGCATAATGTGTTGACCCCTATGCTATGCCCTGCTAGCACCTATACTATCTCACCACCCATTGGAAACAAAATTACTCTATCACTACAAGTACTCAGCCAAGAAAATATCTTAGAACAAAGAAATATACCATCTCATCATCATCCTTGAAGCATGACTCTGTGAACCTATATGGTCTTCACACAACCTCATCAATATCATCCAACATACGTTGCCAATACTTTATCTTATCCAAATCAGGCTACATGATCACACTAGAGTAAGTATACATGTAAGGCATATCTTGTGATTGTTGTAACACACATACCAAATGAATAATGGGTAAATGCTCCCATGTCCATAGCTATAAAAAAATCACTCCTATTGATAGTGATGAGACTCCCAAATATACAACCTGATGCAAGTCATGGTACAAGTGGGCCAATATATAGTTGCCCCATGCAAATCTCTATGGCCTATCTATCATATACTATATCAACTGACCCCATCGAACTAGACATCCTCACCCTCATCAGTTTGGCAATAAAAACTATCCTATCCATCCAGCCAAAAGTGTTGGAAATGGATCATACTGTAACATCTAGAACCATGATACACTATCATCCCTAATGTTGTCATCTCCAAACACATCTCTGAAAGCAATTCCATCTATAGTTTGATCATAGTATGCTAAATCCCGTACTCTTAGGATCTATAATATCTAATATACATCCTCTAGAGTCATGGTCATCTCACTCATCGACAAATGAAAGGTGTTGTGGTCCAAGTCCTATCGCTCAGCCACAACTATCAATAGGCCCCAGTTCACTTGGAACTGGGGCATCTGTAGTAAGTAAGTAAACCCACATCTATTAATCACCTATAGCTCCTTGATTGAAAATCTACCTACTGCATCTAGAGACCATGGATACATTCCTCACACCATGAGCTTGCACTCACTTACCTGTTTACATAAAAAAAAACATATGACAAAATCAATTTTCATCCCAAGTGATCATCATACATCAATCTATTGTCTATATCTAACTAATCCACTACTGGTTCTATCTTGGACCTATTACCTGTCCTTATCTATCCTAATCCAGACCTTTTTTGTTTTCCCTACTCTATATCCTGAGCTAGGGCATCATTCTTTCCCTATCTATCATCATACTGATCCTAAGACATCACTTCATGACTATTTGATTGCTATTTTTTAGTCGCTATGATCCATCCCTAGTTGACAGACCTAGAATCTATCCCTTTGCATTATCTTATGTTCAATTATGGCTTTACAATCTATTTTCATCCTTCAAAGGTCATTTGCACTATTTCCTAGGACATATGCACTATAAGATTTATCAAATGTACTAGGAAATCCATATGTGTTATTTTAACTTTTGAAAGCACTATTTCATACCTTGAATACACTGTAACATAGCTACACATTATTAAAATGATCATATTCACTATTTAATAGTGTAAAAGCTTTTGAAAAACATAAGTCTTAAGACATCATACATATGCGCTATAAGACCAATCAAATGCACTAAAGCGTGCAAATGTGCTACTATACCCACTATATACACTACATTTTCACTATATACACTAATTTTCCTAAAGACTAGGCTCTAATATTTGCTAATTCATCCTTTCAATGTGCTACATAATTATGTGAATGTGGTAAAAGAAATTGAATGTGCTAAAGGAAAAGATAAATGCACTAAAAGACTCAAACTACCACATTTATCACAAAAGATCACTCAAAATTCTTAAAAAGTTAGGTACACATTAAAAATATTAATAATGGAGGATGTTGATGACTTACCAAGGTACCATAGTCTACTAGATGCTCATACCTATCGCCCCTCTCAAATATGTTCTCTCGTAAAGGGACCACCATCCTCATTAGCTCAGAGCTCCAAAATGGCAAATGTCAAATGAGAGTGTGAAAATAACATGGGTAAATAGCCTTTTGACCTATTTAACCCTTCTTAGGGGAATTAATATCACTTTGTCACTCTATTTACCCAACATTATAACCTTTTTGCTCACTTTCATGAATTGGGTATTGTATTAAATCAACTTGATCATCTTTTTCTATCAATTATCCAATATTTCAGAAATAAAATTGGAACCTCCTTAATTTTTACACATTCATTTTTTTCCAATTTCATTTATGAGGGGGCAGTATATCTATATTAAACTATGGCATCCAAATTGGGGTGTCAAATTTTTTTGAAAAATAAAAAAGGTTCTACCCCAGCCAAAAATTTCAAACTTCAAATCAACCAAAACTAGGGTATCCAAGAAGAAAAATCACAACATCAACGAGAAAAATCAATGACAATCAAAACATCAAATCATAAACTATCAGACATCAAGCCATTAACAAGTAGACGCCATGACAACTAAGAAATGCTAAACTATCATCAAACATACATACAATCATTAGAATTTGACCTAAAATCAAAAAATCAAGACAGTCTTTGAACTAATATGCTTCACATATTAGCTCAAAGAGGGGCATTTGTAGACACCCAAAAATTGGCAAAGACTTAGAACATCACAACTTCGATCAATCAGAGGAAAACAATAGACTTTCGAATTAAGGATTACATCAGGTCATTTATTGATTAAATCATCTATCAAATTAATACGACCTAAAGCAACTTCAAAAGAGGAGAAAAAAATAATTAAAATCATAAAATGAAATTCAAAAAGAAGAGGGAAAAAAACAAACTTTTGAAAATAAATAGAACTTTTATTAAATCAATAAATCCATTTATCCTCACAAAATGAAAATAATCCTTTTTATTATAAAGAATTAAGAAAAATCCACATTGATCCTCAAAATCAAGACTTTTGGACTCCTCTTGTCTCTTATGAGACATTTTAGTTGAAATAAAATCCACATTTATCCTCAAAATAAAGTCTTTTGGACTCCTCTTGTCTCTTATGAGACATTTTAGTTCAAATAAAATCCACATTTATCCTCAAAATCAAGAATTTTGGACTCCTTCTCTTGTGTCTTATTTGAAATTTTCAATTTCACCTGTATCCACCAGTTAAAGGTAAAATGTAGATTCTTACCCTAACCCCTTCTAAAATCCTATAAATAGATGGAGAATTCAAGAGCAAAGGGACCCAAGTTTTAGGCATCTATATTATAGGCATATTCAGAGTTGTCATATTGAGCATATTAGCATTGTTATTCTAGCAAGTTTATGTCATTTTGATAGCATTTTAGCTTTGTTTTCATGTTATTTAGTATCATCTTAAAACATTTTTAGCTCATTGCATGTCCATTTTGATAGTATTCTAAGGGTTTTTGTATGTTACTTGCATCACACACTCTCCCTTCCATTGAATGAGAATGTTCTATAAATGGGTCAAGGGGTCAAGTTTATGTTGTCATTAGTGTTGAAGAGAAAAAAATTCCACCATTTCATAGGAAAAAAACACAATATAAGTTCTTAATTATCACTCTAAAATCATGTTGCAATATTGGATACCAATGACTCATTCGATGGTCAAAATTGGTGTTGGGTTATTCTTTCACACAATGCTTTAAAGTGATGTCATCTCATGGAAATCCATGATTGTAGGATATCTAGTAAATGGTATAGGTTGTTCGAACTTGTAAAAAAATAGAATTGGTGATAGTATGTATCAAGAAATATTTCACAACTTTTCTAACATACTTCTCACCTATGCTAAAATGGGAGCTTGCGAATAGGGTGTTGACATCAAGTAAAGAATATTAGATAATGGTGAAAGTCTTCCTCTCCAACCAACATAATCCTATCATTTTTTACAGCTACCATCACCAATTCCATTTTTTTACATATTTGGACATAAGGGTGGACATCAAGAAGTTATATTGCATTTTTTCCTATTAAATGGTGGAATATTGGAATCATACAATTTTTAGTTCATACATTGAACTAGAGAATAGTTCATAATAATCTAACTTATATAACAGGTTTCAAACTTTTATTAGTTCATAACAAAATTGGGTTGAACTTGTATAATTAGAATAGTTCATAATAATTAAACTATTCTAAGAATGATTTCCATTCTATAGCTATTGCAATTATGAACTAGTAGCTCATGAAAAAATTCCAATGTATGAAATAAAGTATGATTGCTAGCCTTTAGCTATTCCAATTATAAACTCATAGTTCATAAGAACATTTTGTTATGAATTTTTATGGACCTAATGTAATTTGTTTGGACATTATTATGAACTATTTTAATCATACTTTAGTTCATACATTGAAATATTGTCATCAACTATTCTAATAGTCAGCCTAGTATAATTGAAATTATATTATCTTCTAGAATTGAGCTACAAAACCTTGACAATCTTTGAAGATCTTCTATTGCACAAGTATCTTCTTCACTTTTTTGCTTCTTTTATAAATTAAAATCCTTAGGATATAAATAGATTTCAACTTGAATTACATAAAATAGACATGGAGAAGCCACATGGCACAAATGGGTATATTGATACTTCTGATTCTTTTTCCCAGTAGGTAAACCTCATCGTACTTATTCAAATTAGATACAAGAAAAAATTATTTTATTATGTTCTATTCTTCAGTGTATTGGAGTAAGTTTGATACTGTTAACAATATTATTGTTAAAGATGAATGGTTGGGGAAAGTAAAAGGAACTTGCACTAGTCCTTGAGTAGAGCTCTAATGAGAAGGATAATAATGTTATTATCAAAAAATACAAAGACCCAGTTGTTGAGGGGTAAAATGCTATCACTAATAATAACACAAATAAGACTAGGCACATTGAACAATTTCTCCCTTATCCATTCAATATAAGAGAAAGAGGGGCTTCCAATGATAACTCTCAATAAGTCATAGATTTGAGTAGAAAGGACCCCAAGGTGGATGAAGGGATATCAATTCAAAATCTAGAATCTTATTGAGGAAGTACAATAGGAAGTTCTCTTTCATGCAATGTAAACAATATATATGGAAAATATATATCTAAAATATATAAAAAAGAGCCTACTATGGATCTCAAAGTAGATATATGCTAAAAAGAAAATAAATGATAAAGTCCTTAGCTTAAAATACATAAGGAAGATGTATTTCTGCTGAATAACTCGCAAATCCAAACATTTTTCAGAACTTTCAATCAAAGATCTCAAAATGAAATAATAAAAGATGTGAAACCCAAAAATATCCCTAAAATTCAAGATTGAAAGACTAGGTTGACCTAGGAATATTTCCTACAACCAAGATAACGTAGTTAGGTGATAAAAAATTAATGACTCTAGAAAATTTTTGAATAGTAGTTTCCATATCTATAATCATTTTTGTTGCCACCCTACAAATCTGTAACAAATGTGTATGTGCGGGTGGCTATGAAGGTGTTTACCTTAGTCAACCCCCCTTTATGGTTATTTTCACTTCCATGAATATTTGTTATAAAACATATCGTATGTATGTGTGTATGTGTGTATGTGTATATCCTATATTTTTAGACCTAGAATGTAAATATGCTAAAATTCTAAGAATATATTCTATAAGTGAAACCCTATCATGTAAGTATGCATGTATGTAAATGTAAATTTATGAAGATGCAAGGAATTAGATCTAAAGTATGATGTAGAAATCATACCAAGCCCTCAAGGCTAAATTACTCTAACCATCTTCGAGATCCCTTCATAACTCCATGTTTGATAAATTCAACTTTGAATGCTTGATGAATAATAATAGTCTCATTTGTAATGAAGAATAGGAATCCAAGCCTTTGCTTTCACCTTTCAATTTCCTTAAGTTAGATTGGGTTGTCCATAATTGCTTGATTCTTGCTCCTATCATACCATGTCATGTCATGTTATGTTCAAATGAGGGATTTAATGCTCTTTTATAGGAGATTTTTTAAAATTACTCCACAAGAGCCAACTACATAAGTGTGATTTCAATAGGAGTGTTAACCATCTTGAAGCACTTAATCAATAGAATCCTCGAGACTAGGTTGACCTGGGTTGACCTAGTCAACCTAGTCTAGAAAAAGTCAACCTAGGTTGACCTAGCCTAGAAGGTCGACCTGGGTCAACCTAGTCTATAAGGTTGACCTTCAGTGTCTTCTTGTCCAAATTCTAGACTAGTAGGAGTTAGAGATAGAATTGATGTGTCACACTATCATCCAGAGATCTAATCTAGGATTTTGAGTTCGTTGAAGGAGAGGATAATCATATATTAGGTCCTAATGTAGTGAATATGTGAAGAAAGAGGGAAATCAAGGATGATCTTTTAGGTCCTACCTCATTTTCACCTAGGAAAAGGAGGAGAAAAGTTGTGAGTGCATACTTAAAGTGTCATTATGAAATTCAAACTCACTAAAGAGGAGCTAAAATGTCTTAAATCAAAGTACATCCAATTTAAGATGGCACACTTAGCCCCCATTTTAGTGACATATGACACTATGTGCATATGAAAACTAAAGTAAGAAACATAATAATAACTTGCCAAAAGGATATAACAAAGTCCACATGGACAAATCCTACAAAAAAACATTAGTGATTGCATCCTACAAAACCACAAGTTAGTGAAAATAAAAAATCACCTAGGACTTACTATAGAGGATGCAAAAACTTGCACATAGTCATGTCCTCCTTGTTTTGGCTTTCTCATTTAGAAGGGTTGAAACAAGGGATCACACTATACACAATGAAATCTAGATAAAACATGATGATAAAAGCCCATCAAAGTGCTACTAGATCAGCTCTGAATGCTTTGAGAGGGTCTTGGTAGGCTAGGTAACTAAATCATGATTTTAATGCCTATGACAGGTGTTTGAACTACAATTGGAATAATTTTTACATTGTCATTGATGACAAACCTTATTGGTAAGACATTTTCTATCTCAGTAGAGTGCCATATCAACATGATTGATGAAGAGGACTTGGGAAGAAGAGATAACAAAAGGACCTAGAAGAAAGGTTGAGCTATACAATGGGCACTTGATTATTCAAACCTTGACAAGATAATATGATAGTTTAAACATAACCAAAGTGGAGAAGATAGTTGTATTGAATCCTAGAAGAAGTGATGAAAGGTAGAAAAAATGCATAGGCTTGGATGAGAAAAAGAGTAGAAGATTAAGGAACTAGAAGTATGTGCCAAGTGATGCTAGTATCAACCGAGAAAATAGTAGAAGGAAAGCAAATACAATGCTAACTAAGCATTAGTATTGACTAAGTATAAGAAAGTATGATGAACATAATAGTTAGTATTGACCAAGTAATGAAGTAATGACTAGGCATCAAAATCTAGTGTCGGCTGAGTGACAAAATTTTTTAATTTGTGAGGAAATCTTAATTTCAAGTCAACACAATTGAATTCTTAGAATATGGAAAGCATGTTGAAGATAAGGATGGCTGACCTAGAGAATTTAATTTATGGGAAATCATGTTTGAGTGCTTCTATGCATGGATTCAAAGAGGATTTCAGAGAATTATCTAGAAGAGAAAGGAGGAAATGAAAAGATGAAAGGATTCAATGAATCTGACCAAAACTTAAGGTCTATGATGATGTTTAAGCAATCCAAAAGATTAGAACTACCTATTTAAAGAGGCATGAGGGTGAACTAATTAAGGTTAACAAGTAGATTTTTTTTTATGCTATTGACTAGAAAACTTAAGTAGGAGGCTAAGAAGAGTTATGAAGAAGCATGATTTCTTGGAGGATTGCCAAGTAGATTAGAGATAGAGATGATAATGGAGGTAAACCAATGGATCAATGTATGAACTAAATTGTGATATGTATTGACAAAGTGATTTTTATTTATCAAATCAGCCTACTTTTACTTTCTAACCATTAGATTGGTTTAAAACCCTTTAATAAAGGTTGACTTAATAGTCATTTGTAAATTGTTTAATCAAGGTAAAATTCTAATGGAATGTTCTAAAACCCTCTGAAAAGGCCACTCCTAATAGGGTGATTAAATCCTTTAACAAGGTCATGTGCAATAGTGTGTTTTGTAACCTTTAATAGGGTTGGCTCCTCACAGAGCTCACTTTAGAAGATTGAAAACTGGTAGCATGTTACTAATGGTTTTTCTCAAATGAAGTTTCCATGTTAAATCCTGATGCCATACTTGTCTGGATGTTATTTGAGATGTTTTACTATTAATGTTTACATTCTACAAGTTTGTTACTACTAGGAAAGTGGACTACAAGTTTAATATTTCTAATTATTTTCTATAGAGATTGAGCTACTAAATGTTTAGATCTAAAGTATTTGAAGTGATTAAAAGTTGAATTGGTACATGTGGACTTGGGGATAACTATTTCACCCAACCCCTCTTCTCAATTATTCTAAATCAGTTGATAATTAGGAGATAATTTCCACAACACTTGGTATTAGAACTTGGTATCAGAACTTGTGGTTCTTGTAGAGAAATGTTTGAAGATACTTAAATCTAAAGATAAAGATGATAAAAATGGAGGTACCAAAGTTGAACAAGGAGATCTTCATTGCATGGAAGAGTCTAATGAAGTTGAATTTGGTAGAAATTGGAAGAGAAATACATTGTGGAACATGCATATGTAGAGATACCAAGACCTCTAACAACTCAATAAATGAAAGAGAACCAATAACACAATCAAGTAATGTTGGATATTGCATCAGCCCTAATCTATATTGAGTTTGGTGAAATAAAGGAGTACACAACTGCTAAGAAAATGTGGGATACACCACAAACTATCTATGGAGGAGACAAAAATATTTTAAGAGAAAAATTAAAAATCTTGAGAGGCAATTTTGATGAGATGAAGGATGAAAGAATGTGAAAATGTTGCTCAATATTTTAGATGAGTCAAGAGGTGGTAAATGTTCAAAATGTAAAGGATTAACTAAGAGGGGAGGGGTGAATTAGTTACCTAAAAAACAAATCCAATTTCCTTAATATGTCAATATAACTTAAAAAAAAATTCCTTGCTGAAAACTATCACCTAGTTAACACTAAATATAGTGTTGTTACTTGATTAACACCAAACATGCAGATCTTAAGATATTTAAATGCAATTAACCTTAATTAACTTAGTTGTAGAAACATAAAGTAAATAACATGAATACATGAGACACCAAGATTTTGTTTTAATTTACAAGTAGGAAGATTTACTTCTAAGAAGGGGGAGGGGTTGAATCAGAAGTAACTAACTTTAACCTCTAAAAAACATTTTAGCTAGAATCATTCACATGCATCTAATTCATCTAGTAAACATAAAAGTAAAGACATGCATGAAAATAGATAACACAAGATTTGGTAACCCATAAATACTCCAAAATGAGAAGGTGAAGTTGGGGTGGAGATGACACCCACAAAGTATCATTGCATCAATATGTCACTATTTAAGGTTACAAAGTTTGATCACTTCCAATGGTCTGCCCTATGAAAGGCCTATCCTATTAAAGACTTTACACCCTATTAAAAGTGACTTGGTTAAAGGATTTACAAACATTCACTTGGAATATTACCTTGTTAAAAGATTTACAATCCTGTTAAGGATCTGCAATGTGGCTATTAAACAAATATAGTTGTTAGGCCAACCTATCAATATAGGATTTTCATTCTCACAATACAACAGTTAGAAATTATAGAACAATTTCTTGACCTGATGACCTGTAATCCTTAATTGTTAATTCCAGATCCTCATTCTATCATGTCTAGTTTGATCCTTTCTTGATTTGATATGTCACTCTTCAAAACTCTAATACTCTATCTTGATCAACTGAATTTTGTAATGTTGTTTTTCTCTTTCTAAATCTTTAACCCTTTGGCACTTTACTATAATTCACCCATACACTTCTCACATGAACACATATAATGGGTTATTTTCCTTCTTTTAAAGATTTCAAAGACTTATGGTTAGGTATGAATCTATGATCAATATTTACTCTTCATTTCTTGATCAATTCTTACATTTTTCCTATTGGTTGAATTCCTTCTCCATTTTTCTCATTGGCTGCACGATGATTACATAGGTAATGCAAAAGATTCTATCTTATCTTCAAGATCCTTCAAGATTCATCCTATGTCAGCTCCAAAAATGGTTTACATCTAAGTTTGTGAAGATACAAACTCATATGTAGATTCTATGTTACTCAACACTTACTAGTTGTTGATGCTCAGCACATATAGAAATTCTATTTCACTCGACTCCTATAGTAATTCTATTTTTTTCAGCCTCTATACTTTTCTTACCACCTATAGTGACTCAGCATCTATAGTGACTCAACACTTGAACTTCACTTGACACTTGAAGTTCACTTGATACCTAAAGTTCACTTGACACCTATTGAATTCTCTGGCTAGACACATACTGTAGCTCGACTTCTACATTATACTTGGCATTAACTGAAGAATTGGTTAAGTATGTTGACACTCATTTGCTAAAACCAATATAAGACCAACAATCTCCCCCTTTGACATGAGTGGAAAAAAAACTTAACATTATGAATCTAATCTTTTTGAGTATACTTCACATTCTATTTGGCATATGTACAAAACTTCAAAAACTTGTTCAATTTTTTATAGAAAACTATATACCTCAAAAATTTGTAACTCCCCTTGAGCTAATATGCCAATTCTATAACCAAAACTCTTGTTCTGAATTTTTCTCATGCTGATGTGTGTAATACTATTTGTCTTCTCATTCTTTTGCCTCTTTTTCTATATACCCTATTTCTATTTTGTTTTTATTCTTTGTTTCTACTCCCCCTTTCATATCTTCTTGCAGTTTATCCTTTTGTTTGTATCTCCTTATTTCTCCCCAAAATTTTATATCTCCCCTTTAGGGTATGTCTCCCTTTATTTACACATCCATTCTTATTATCTGCCCTGAAATACTATATCTCCCCCTTTTTGACACTTATGTCAAAGGGTCCTAAGAATGAATGGAATAGTTAGTCCAAAATGTTTTATTTAACTCCAATATCATCTTCAGAGAAGAATCCCAATTGTCTAAGGAAATTTCTAGTGATTTGTGCTAGATGGCTGTCTCTACTACAAGATGTACAGGGCCTTCTAAGGTAGAAAGATTTGGATCTTTTTACAAAACATTTTTTGGATAGGCCTATTCCTTATGTATGACTTCTAGATGTGGAGTAATAAAAGATTGAATCTGCATTGATTTGGCCTTAATATTGGCCTCTTATGTTTTCCATACAACTAACTCCTTCTAGGTGTAGCATAGTTGCAAAATGCTTCTCACTCTAAGCTGGATCTTTGAGTAGCTATGTGCTAGAAATCTTTAGATTTTGTTCCAAGCTTAGTATTGTTTAGCTAGTTTCTTGTGTGAAGTTTGATGACTCACACAATATGGAGTACAATGAGAATACATTCTCAAGTACTGTTTTCACTTTTTCAATCTTCTTAGCTAATTCTACTTATGAAAGTGCTATTTCACTATTTTCTCATTAACTTTCATTTGAAACTTCTTTTCAGACTATTCTAATAATTTGATATTTGTATCAAGGTCTTCATTTTGTATCCGGTACACTGTGTTGGATAATTGCTCCATGATGGGCTTGGTTTCATTAGGTATTGGAAAGCTAAATGTATCAAGAAATATCTCTTTTATTTCCACTAATTATTACTTCTATCTATACTCAATTTGAGTATCTCTTGTTTCTTCCTTCTCTCTAGTGCCTCTTGCACTTCATTTATCTATACTAGGTTCATTTCTTTGGAGTCATAATTTGGTATGAATATTTCTTCATCAAGTGTAGGGTCTCCATAGTGAAGTACCCTTGATATTTTGGTGGAGCTTAAGCCTGGTGTTGATATTTGCAGTGGTACTACATCAGTGCTTGGCTTCTCGGTAGGAGTCCTTGAGGTAGGAAAGTTTAGCAATGTTTGTATTGCCTCTTGCTCCTTTTCTTTAGGGATTTTCTCCTCTTCGTTCTCTTCTTCGCTACTACCTTGATCAATAATAATGATTTGAGGAGGTGCACCTTGGTTTTGTGTTGTAAGAACATCTTGTATTGTTTGTTCCCTTCTTGGCTCCTCTGCAATTGTTGTCACTCTAAATGTAGAATCAACCCTAGCAATTGTATCTTGTGTTGCTTGCTCTTTTGGTTGATCTATTGTAGTTGTGGGAGGTTGTGAAGGTTGTTCGTGTGTGTTCACCTTTTCTCTAGTGATCTTTGCTATATCCTTTTGCAATTCTTTCACACTCACCAAAATAGGATTTGTGCACAATTGTGATTACATTATGGTTTGGTGAAGGATCTTTTTAAGATTCTCTGCAATCAATGGATTGATGTTCTAGCCTAAGGTGTTAGAAACATCATTGACAATTACTATTTTTGTAGGTGTTGTATGTGGAGGACTTTGGGGTGGCAATTCAATGTCTTGGATACTTTGTTCTTGCTATTGCTCCTCAATTGTTACCTCTTCACCTTGTGTCTTCTCCACTATTTCCTATTCTTTCTCTTTCTCTCCTTCCTCCTCTTTTTCATTTTCCTCTTCCTCTTCATCATTTCTCCCCTCAAAGGGATCTTCTTTCCCTTCCTTTTTTTGTTCAACTCATAAATTAATTTCCACATATGTGTGGACTTTTGCACAACATCTTCAATTTGATTTTGCAAAATTCTAAAGGCTCTATATTTGGGTGTAAATTTGCTCTCATATTTCTTGTTAGCCTTGCTTATTTGATCTTTTGTAAGGTCTGGCATTACATGAGCCAATGTATACTCATTTATTTCATTTTCCATTTTAAGGCATTAATGCAATTTATTCTCTACAATGAAGCTTAGCTCCTTAGGTGTTGAATTATCTAATTCAAGTGGGTTAGTCATGAACTTACCCATCATAGTGTAAATGGATTCTTCCACTATGTTTTTTTATTCCTTTGGAAACTCATTAAAATCTATGGTCTTTAAACTAGTAAGATCTGCATTATCTCTGATGTTATTACAAACATTTTCCAATTTAGACTTGGTCGAATGCCTTACCAATCTAAATCGATCTTCATCAGACTTTGTCCTCTCTTCATTTGATTTTGGGGGTGCAACATATTTTCTTCTCTTCCTTTTTTTCTATAGGCCCTCCTTGCTCTATTGTCTTTGGTTTCCCCTATTCTTTTGCCACTTTGGTAGTTTCCCTAGTGTTTTCCCTTGTAGTTGGCTTGGCTAGGCTTGGCTTTGTTGCTTTCTTCTTTCCCTTGGGTTATGCAACTAGATGTTTTTGTTCTTTTCTTTTCTTTGGCTCTAGATTTGGTGGTTCTTGCTTGGCATCTTCCTCCTCATCTACATCCTCACTCATTCCTTGTGTCAAAGCAAGTATTTTCTTTCCTTGTTCTTCTTCATCATCTTCTACTTCCTCATCTCCTTCTTCTCCTTCTGTAGTGCCCTCACCAAACATGGCCTTCAGTTTCTTCACAAGTTTATCTTTCTTATTTAGTGTGGAGGTAGTCTTTAACTCCATATCCACCTTTGACCTAACCACATCATAGGTTCCAAAATGTGGTGCACTCTTATTCACTTCCTTAGCCAATAGTGCAGTTATAGCTGTTGATGCCTCATCTATATCTGTTTCATAGCCAAGAGGTCTTAACCATCTAAATCTTGGTATAGAAGCTTATATATAGGTTTAGTCAATATCTACAAGAGATCATGCATCATTTAAATGCTTCTCTACTAAGGAAACTGGTATTCTTAGCCTTTACTTCATTGTCTTCTTGAAGTCTTCAACATAGCTAGTCATTAGGGTCTCAAAATTAGCTTCCATTTGCTCAATGTATTCATTAACATGAGCTATTATTGACCTATTTATTTTCCAGACAACTTTTCCAAAAGAAGGAAACTCATTCTATACATAAAAGAAAATGCAAATCAAAATAGCACCAAATTTGCATTCGGCTCCCTTATTTCTCCTGATTGCTACTAAATTTTCAGTAATTTGTTACAGTTGTAGTTTTGCAAGATCATAAGTATGATCATTCTTCACTGATTTGTAGCCCACGTCCACTACAATTCAAGGCATGCTATTAAGTTTGTTGGATTGGTAGAATTTGTGTGCAATGACTCTAGTAGAAAAATTAACAAGAGGGTCTTGAATGGTATCAATTATCATCCCTCTCTTGTTCCACTTGGCACCAATATTTTTCTCAATTGCCTCCTTAGAATCACTCCTAAGGGTCTTTGGCCAATCTAGGGTTGGTTAGCCTATCACTCTATGTAAAATTCTCTTTGTGATTTTCACTAGACCATACTCCAACCATAAGATTCCATCATGTATTATGCTAAGCACTAGTCTGATCCATTCAATCTTGAAAAATGTAGGGAATTCTAGGGCACATGTTCAACTCTTCATTTCAACAATATGATATTCTTTCTTAAAAAATCCGTTATCACATAGTCTCTCATAGGCTTCCCTCATTTCCATGTCTCCTATGGCTCCAATTTTATAGTTGTAATATTGTCTAACATCTTGAACCATAACTACCTTAGGGTGTATGATAGATAGGGCTCCAATCGGGTCATTTTTATATGCAACTTTAGGTTGTTTCACTTCATTGGACACTAGCTAGACTTCAATAAGTTCCTTCTACTATGTTTTCCTAGAGCTAGAAGCCATTTGTGCAATCTAGGGTTTGTACACAAAGAAAATATGAAACTATATAGCTTGACACAAATGCAAATACCTTGAAATCCATGAAATCCTACTAAATTGCTATTCAAATCTACTAAAATACTAGATTCTCTACTTTGAAGTTGTTCTATGCTCTTTTTCATCTTTTCTCTTCATTTGAAATGAATAAAAATGATTGAAAATGTGATAATATACCCTATTTTCATAGCATTTAAGGCTTAGTGCATTTACAACTATCCACTTGGCTTCTTAACGATTTCTGCATTACTTAGCTTCCATTGCCTTTTCATCACTCGACCTCCATAGAAGTATCCCTTGTATTCAACTAAATTTTCCTCTTTTCTTGGCTTCCATTACCAACTTGACTTCAACTATTCATTTAGCTTCTGCTATATTTGACAATCAACTTGGCATGCATTGGGATTTTACTCGACATTTGAGGACATTTTTTCTAACTCAGCAACACTAATGAAATCTTGACGTTTTAACTTTTCATCTCTATTCATGTTGACCTCTTCTTTTTTAGTACTTACTTGTTTAGGAATTAATGTATGATAAAGCTTTGTAAATTAGTCCCTTATGCCTTCTTGTACTTAGTTTGATGAAGTATGACCACTTGACCTTTTAGGTGAAGTGATCTCTTCATTTGATGTGCTACTTCCATCTTTCTTCTTCCATGTCTTATTCATTTCTCCTTTGATGTGTTCAACATCCACCTTTTCTTTTCCTTTTTTGAACTATGAGTTGGGTGCCTTTGACATTGTTGGGTAATTCATACTGATATGACTAGTTTTCAAACAACTGAAGCATGTAGTTTGATCATCCATCTATTATAGTTTGCACTAAAATGTGTTCTTATGCAATTTTCAAGAATGTGTCCATATTCTTAATAGTAATGATAGTTATACCTGGTGTTTTAGTCCCACTTGTAGTGATGATCATGGTTATTTCACCTTGCTGGTTGATTAGGTGTCCACATAGGCTTTGATCTACACTCAAAATCTCTATATCCATATTTATTGTAATTGTAGCAGTGACCTATAAATCTTGGTGTTTTTATAGTCTTAGTCTTGCAGTCATGTTCTTGATGTCCTTGCTTGTTGCACTTATGACAGTGATTAACATTCTTAGGTTTTTCATGCTAATGAGCATTCTTGCTCCTACATACGTTAGAGGTATGTCCTTTTTTACCATAGAAGTGACAAGTAGGTTTAGTATTCTTACCTTTGTTACTTCTTTCTTTTGTAGTCATGGATGACTCTCTTTGTTTAGTGCTAGTGTATCCTAGACCTAAAGTATCATTGCTTGCCCTTGGTGATTTCAGTAGCTACTCAAAGTACTTAATGGACTCATTGGGTTTTCTGAAGCT
This sequence comes from Cupressus sempervirens, assembly GCA_028749045.1. Taxonomy (NCBI): domain Eukaryota; kingdom Viridiplantae; phylum Streptophyta; class Pinopsida; order Cupressales; family Cupressaceae; genus Cupressus; species Cupressus sempervirens. The sequence goes on along the minus strand of CM053793.1, from coordinate 135,748,212 downwards.
CTCTACAATTTCATTCTCTCTTTTTAGGTCATTTTGCAGCTGTTCATTTTTGCATCTTTAGTGCAAAGATCTCAATGCCCTTGATATTTAGTTCATGGTGTGCATTCATGATCTGGCTTAGGGTGTCTAGCTGCATGTTTGAAATTCTTGCAAGTTCAATTGACTTTTTGTCTAGTCTATTGGCAAGATTTCTCTTGTCTTCTTCTAGCACAACCTTATCTTCAATGGCTCTTTTCTTCTATTCAGTCACCTCACAAAGCATCATGGCTTGTGATTCTTGTTCAAGCTTGAGTGTTTTGATTTCTTCTATTTGGGCTCTATTTTTCTCCATTAGATTTGCTATTGTTGCATCAAACTCTTTGGAATATCCATTCAATTTTTTTTGAGGTGTCAATCTCCTTGTATTGTGTATCATTCTCATCTATGGAAATCTCCCTTCTTCTCTTTAAGGATTTTCTCAATTCCTTTGTGGCTTCTTCCAAAGTGTGTAGATCAAGTTGTATATCAATTTCTTGATTCTCTATGATCTTCCCAATCTTTTAGACTTCCATTTCCAGATCTTGTCTCCAATCTTTAAGGCTCCTTCTTGTGAGAACCATGCTTTGATACCAATTGTTGGAATTTACAAGTGGGAAGAATTACTTTTGAGAGGGGGATGAATCAAAAGTAACTATCTTTAACCTCTAAATTTTTTTTTAGATAGAATCATTCACATGCAACTAATTCATCCAGTAAACATGAAAGTAAAGACATGCATGAAAATAGATAACACAAGATTTGGTAACCCAGAAAGCCTTCAAAATAAGAAGATAAAACTGTGGTGGGGATGACATCCATAAAGTATCACTGTAGCAATATGTAACTATTCAAGGTTACAAATTTTGACCACTTTGAATGATTTTCCCTGTTAAAGGCTTATCCTGTTAAAAACTTTACAACCAGTTAAAAGTGACCTAGTTAAAGGATTTACAATCTTGTTAAGGATCTGCAATGTTGCTATTAAACCAATATAGCTATTAGGCTAGCCTATCAACATAGGATTTTTATTCTCATAATACAATGTTTATCAAATATAGAAGAATGTCTTGACCTGATGACTTGCAATCCTTAATTGCTAATTCTAATCCTCATTCTATCCTATCTACTTTGATCCTTGCTTGATCTGATATGTCACTCTTTGAAACTCTAATACTCTATCTTGATCAGCTAAATTTAGTAATTTTTTTTTGCTCTTTCTAAGTCTTTACACCCTCCTACACTTTGCTATAATTCACCCATATACTTCTCACATGTACACATACAATGGGGTATTATCCTTCTTTTAAAGATTTTGATGACTTAGGGTTAAGTATGAATTTACGATCAATATTTACTCTTCATTTCCTACTCAATTCTTACACTTTTCCTATTGTTTCCATGCCTTCTCCTTTTTTCTCATTGGCTGAATTTTGATTACATATGTAATGCAAAAGATTTGATCTTATCTTCAAGATCCTTTGAGATTCATCCTATGTCAGCTCCACAAATAGTTCACATCTGAGTTTATGAAGATATAAACTCATATGTTGATTCTATGTTACTCAACACTTACTAGTTTCTAATTCTTAGCACATATGGAAATTATATTTCTTGGCATCTATATTCTTCTCAACACCTTTAGTAACTTGGCATCTATAGTGACTTGACACTTGAACTTCACTTAGCTCCTAAAGTTCACTCGACACCTATTGAATTCTCTAGCTTGGCACATACTATAGCTCAGCTTCTATATTATACTCAGCATCAACTAAAGAATTGGTAAGTTTTTTGACTATCATTTGTCAAAACCAATCTGAGACTAGTAAATTTAACATGGAAACCTAATTTGGAAAAACTAGCAATCACAACTAGTCACTATTTTTCACTATTATGAAGTGAGCCTTGTTAGGGGCCAACCCTTTTAACGGTTACAGAATACAGTTCTAGGTGTGACCTTATTAGAGGATTTAATTTACTTTTTTAGGAGTGGCCTTGTTAGAGGTCTTCAGACACTTTAATCTAGAAATGACACCTTGTTAGAGGATTTACCAAATAGCTATTAGGCTAACTCTATTAGGAGATTTGATTCACCACTAAAATTATTAGAGAGTAACAATGACTTGACCTAATTGTTAATGCAACTATCTTTGCTGATTTTAGATCTCTGTTCTAGCTTGATTAGTTGATCCTCTTTGATTAGAATGTTCTTTGCATCTTAGTCAACTTGGATACTCTATCATCTTGTAGATATTCTTCTAATTTACTTCCTTAATTCATCTTCTTCAATCCCATGCTTATTTATTTCAATCCTCAACTTGACCTTATACTTATATGAATAATCTTGTCAAGTAGGCTTGAATATAATTGTAATCAAACAATTTTCATGGCTTAAGTTGGCTAGTATTAGCCAATAAATCTACCAAACTCAATATGTTGTTAGTCAGAAAATATAGAATTGAGTACTCGATCAACTTAGAGAAAATCTTTGTTAACTAGCCTAACTTGGTCAATATTGATTCTAAATTAACTTTTCTTTGGTAAATAAGTGAACTTGGTCAACAGAGCATCCATGCTAACTTTTCTTTGGTAAGTGAGTGAACTCGGTCAACATAGGATCCATGTTGACTTTCCTTTGGTAACTGAGAGAGCTTGCTTAGCATAGGATCTACCTTTGATGCTCAAGTGAGCTTGGTGAGAACTAACTCAAAACTTGGTTATAACTGGAATGCTCAACCAACATAGGAAATTATCTTCAATTCCCAAGGGAGTTTGGCAATTACTAATTTTCTTGGTAAGGCTTGACATTTTGTGTAACATCAAAGACAACATACAATTGAATAATTATTTTCAACAATCTCCATCTTTGGCATTGATGGTAACACAATATGTCTGTTAGAAATAATAACATTGAAATTAACTAAAATAAAAGAATTAACAATTAATCCAAGAGAGTTTGTGAAAATAGTTACCATAAACTCAGATCCAAGAGAGAGTGAAAGAATGAACAACCACCAATGAATCAACAAGAGGAGACAAAGATTTGAAAGGTGAGAGCAAAGAAAACCCCTTGTGAATAATATGAATGAGGAAAATGCCTAAAGAATGAAAGAAGGATAGAGAAGAGAGAAAATGGAGCCACTGGCTCATTACAAGAACTACATAGTGATTGTGTATGTAGAATGAGAAAGAAGCATCTCTTATAAAGAGATGAGAAGAGGAGTTATTTGTAACTCCCAAGTGAATGATTGCCACCTTCATAAGTGTGTGCATAAGAAGTGTCATAATCCTCTTAAGGAGGAATAACTATTTCCTTAATAATGGAATTACAAAATAGACTTGTCCTCACATGTGGACTAGAGGACAAACAACATAAGGGATACCTTGGTTTATCCCATTTAATAAATACAACCAAGGAAAGATTACCAATTCTAACACCCCCCTTTAATATTTACCTGGGGAAATTAGATCAAAGGGTACTAAACCCAAATTTTTACAATGAAAATAGCAGCAAATTGATCTTTGACAATGACTTCTTTTATGCAAAAGGTCTCTTGTGAGTGTAGGTAGATCTTCGTATAGCCGAGAGAGAAGTGGATAGGTACACCAAATCTTGTATGTTCTAGATGGATTACCTTAAAAAAATAGACACAAGAAACAAGAAAACTATCCACAGGAAGTAGTTCATCTTATATTCAAATTAGAAATCCTTTTGAATAAGGATAAGAAAATTTTCATAGAGAAATAGAGGAAAATAAAACATGTTACCACAAAACAATGGAGATAACCTGATATCAAGTTAAATTATATGCTCAAAAAATTGTCAACAAGGACAAATTGAGTAAAAAGCTTGATCAATGCTTTCATGAAAAGTTTATTATACTAATGCACAAATGACCATAGACAAGGCCAACTAATGATACTTGCATCAATATTGCATCAATCACGTGGATATAGACAGTCCATTTAATGAATCATCCCACTGCGAGTTAATGGGTGATCAATCCATAACATGCATGACTCATGATCTAAGCAATAAAGTATGCAGATCATTATCACATTAATATATGAAAATAAATTAAAAAGAGAGAGATGCTGATCAAATTAGTATTATCATGATTTGTTAGGATACTCAAATGAATGGATTATGAGGGTGTAACAACATATTGCCTTCAAATTGGAAATTCATCATGGACAAGAAACTTCATTGCCATGAGAAAAAAAAACATCATGGGTCAAAACAAATTTTTCAAATAGAGTCTCCAATATTGGAGTGCTCCAAGATATGGTAGCCTTGTCACCTATACACTCAAAAATGAGCAAAGTGTAGGAAGTCATACCATGACTAAATCAAAACTAGGAGCATACACCAAGGAGATAAAGAGATTGAAATGGGAAATCCCCATAAAATATCATCCTTGTATTGAGGAACAAAATGGAACAAGATGGAGAGAAACTCGATAAATATCAACCTCTCAAAGTAGAGCATATAGAATCAAATGGAGGGAAACTCCATATAAATATTAATCTTTCAAAGTGGAACCAATAGAACCAAATGGAGAGAAACTCCATATAAAATGAGTGCACACCAATATAGGATGAAGGTATACTCCATGGGCCAGATAAGGAAACTATGTATTAGTTATACTAAGGGGACCTACATAGTTATCCTTGAAAAAATTGGCTCCCTACGCAACTCAAAACAAATATCATATAAATCATGTATATCGATAGTATAAAACCATAAAGTTCCAACATGGGCATAGAATGATCAAAATATCACAATAAAGTCGAAGGCAAATGTGTAAGATAACTCATAATCCACTCAAAATGAATTAAACTTTATTTTCAAAATGCAGAGATCCTAGGATGATCAAAATAAAAAAAATATGTATATCAGGTGTAAAACTCCATTGAGGGTAAACATGAGTACTTAATTCATTTTGTGAAGGTATAAATCAATTTCTAAATTATTATAGTCATAAAATTATATATTTATCTGGGTATATATGTGTGCACCCATATATACTTAAATAAATATATGATAAGTCACAATATTGGAAGGATCCTTATATATATATATATATATATATATATATATATATATATATTCTTTACAGAATACTATTTTTAGTGAAATTTTAAGTAAATTGATAAATGCAAATTGAGCCATTCTTTTGATGGGTTTTAATCACATTCCACATTGCCAGGGCAATGATTTCTATTTAGTTTTATTATTTGCAATCATGCTCAGTTTTCACAAAAACATTCTCTGGAAGATCTTTATGCTCATCTTTTTGCATGCATTCATGTCTGTATTGATTATTAGTCAGAATGGGGCATCCTTATGATCTTGCACTATCCTATTTCTTGTATCATGAGCATGCTTCTCTTCCATCACCTTCTTGTTTAGCATTTATTAATGTGATTTTACTATTGTATGCTTCCTCTTGTTTAGCATATATATATATATATATAGATCAAGTAGAATGAACATTTTGAATAAAGACAAAATCTTCTTAAATAGTACTTTTAGATAGAAGAATCTAATCACAATTATTAGGAATGATTGCCAAAATAGAGTGCTTTTTTGTAGAAAAAACTGAATTTTCAAAATGATAAAAGCCGAAAAAGCATCTTACATGAACAGATAACGTGGTTAATTAGCAACAACCCTTTTTTTTAGCAATGATTTCTCTTTATCATGTAATGCTACAAATGGAAGACTTAGAATAATATTCTAAAAATAATAATCAAGAGTTATAAAAAGTTGTCACAGAATATCTTAGAATAGATGTTGTAACAGGTGAGTAATGATGCAGACCTGGAAAAAAATGTTAGAGGAATAATTCTTCTGCAAATATAGAAACTGTATCTACTAATGTTTTGTTCAAACGTTACAAAAGAATCTACAAATATCCTTAAAATAGAAACTTAAAAGTAGTATCTAACTAATACAAATTATAATTATTAAAGCCAAACGTACAAGTTATAAATAAATTTTATAACTCGCAACATAATAGTAAATAACCAAACTTATAGGTTATAAATTAATTTTATAACTTATAGGTTATAACAAAATTTTATGACTTGAGAATATGGAATTTTAATTAATGTTTTTGAAAGAGTTTGAAATATGAGAATATCTGCCAATGTTTTGTTCAAACGTTACAAAAGAATCTACAAATATCCTTAAAATAGAAACTTAAAAGTAGTATCTAACTAATACAAATTATAATTATTAAAGCCAAACGTACAAGTTATAAATAAATTTTATAACTCACAACATAATAGTAAATAACCAAACTTATAGGTTATAAATTAATTTTATAACTTATAGGTTATAACAAAATTTTATGACTTGAGAATATGGAATTTTAATTAATGTTTTTGAAAGAGTTTGAAATATGAGAATGTCAAACATTTAAGTTATAAATCAATTTTATAACTTATGCTACGACCATTCTAAAGGCTTATTAAATAAAACTAAAAAATAAGGCTTTATTAATAAAGTAATACATAAAATGTCTTTTAAAACTTAAAGCATTCATGCTTTATCAATAAAAACTTAAAACATAAATGTAAGCTTAGCTATTATTTAAAGCATGTTATTACTAAAATAATAAAAATGTTATCTTAAACCTTTGAGATTTAAATTTTTCTTAGAATAAAATGACTTTATAAAAAGTTAACACTTGCTAATTAAGAGTGATTAAAAAAAACTTATTAAACTTTTTTTGCACAAAAAACTTATTAAACTATTGCATGCAAAGCCTCTTACATAAAAGGCCACTCTACTAACATGCAAATATTGCAGATTATAAGGTTATGCGATGCAAATCTCACACAGAGTGACAAGAATGGCAAGTTAGAGAAAGGTCAGCTTATTACAAGCTCTTCTTATCTTGTGAAGCGGCGGAAACAACATTTTCATTTTCTTGAGGAATATGGAATAAAGGTTAAAAAAGTTAGGCATGTAGTGAACCTGGAGGCGATTCAAGAAGAGCCAATGCACACAAAGAAAACACACACTAGAAGCATCAGAAACCATTGATTTCCCTCATTTTGTAGATGTGATGCGATGCAACATGAAAGGGGGCAACTTTCACACGTAGCTCAGAGATTCTTTTAAGGTGCTTGACAAAGAGGGCACAGGGATGCTTTCTATGTCCGAGCTCCATCATGTCCTCACCAGTGTTGGGGAGAAGCTCGAGACCTCTGAATTTGATGAATGGATACAAGAGATTAAAGTCGATTCTGAAGGTAAGATATCTTATGAGGAATTCATCGATAGGATGATGGCCAAGTGATATTACGGTTTTTTGGGTCTATGTGGGAAGCATCTGATATGCAAAAAACTTTATGCAAGACCCCACGCATCTTAAATAACTCTACAATACTCAAAAGGCTTGATTGCACTAGATTAGAAGATAAGCTATGTGCAAATGAGCTGTTGAGCAATGGAATCAAAACTTTTAAGCCTCAGAAGATGAAAGGCTTACAAATCCAATCCCAAAATGCCAAGCTAGGAAGCTAGCAATTTGAAGTGATTAATTTTCAATCAAAAAAAAAAAACTCAAATCAAATCCAAAGATAAATGTAAAAAAAATTACAAGAGGAAGCACAGAACAGTAAAATCACATTAATAAATGCCAAACAAGAAGGTGATGGAAGAGAAGCATGCTCATGATACAAGCAATAACATAGTGCAGGATCATAAGGATGCCCCATTCTGACTAATAATCAATCAGACATGAATGCATGCAAAAAGATGAGCATAAAGATCTTCCAAAGAATGTTTTTGTGAAAACTTTGCATGATTGCAAATAATAAAACTAAATAGAAATCCTTGCCCTAGCAATGTGGAATGTGATTAAAACCCATCAAAAGAATGGCTTGATTTGCATTTATCAATTTACTTAAAATTTCACTAAAAATAGTATTCTGTAAAGAATAAATCTTAACCTCTATAAAAATAACATTACAAGGCAACAAATAATTAATCAACAAAGAAGCCAACGTAAAACACTAAAAGAACAAATGTAGAGAACATGACTTAGATCAAATAGATGAAGGAAAGAGATATAAAGAAATTTCTAAAACAAAGATCAGATTTGAAGAATTTAAAGGAAATTTCTAAGAAAAACTAACTAAAAGGGAAACATAAGATAAGATCAATTTAGAGAATGTTGACAATTTCTATAAAAAAAATTAGGATTTAAGTAATTAAAATAAGAGACAAAAAAAGATTTATGTAATTGAGGAATAGAATCATAAATAAGATTTGAAAATAATAGATATTGTTGAGAATATCTAAAAGGAATATACATATTAAATATTTTTAAAATAGATGAAAGAAAATAATAATTTTTTTTAAAAAAAAAATAATATGAATAGAAATATAATCAATTATAATGTAAGTCATAATTAATATTATTTAAGTTTTCCCTCCAATCAAATGTTACGGAAATAATAATGTAATAATTTTTTAAAATATATATATATAACAAAATAATAATAATAAATACTATTAAACTTAAATTAATAAATGCTACTTGTTAAAACAAGAGCAAAAAACAAATTTAATAATTTTTTAAAATAGAGATACCTAGGTGGAGATTATTCAATAAGATGCGCTTCCAATGAATGACAACCATCATCACATAAAACTCAAAACAAGGATTAGTAGCTCTGGTACTTGAAATGAACTAAAATAAAAGAATTAACAATTAATCCAAGAGAGTTTGTGAAAATAGTTACCATAAACTCAGATCCAAGAGAGAGTGAAAGAATGAACAACCACCAATGAATCAACAAGAGGAGACAAAGATTTGAAAGGGGAAAGCAAAGAAAACCCCTTGTGAATAATATGAATGAGGCAAATGGCTAAAGAATGAAAGAAGGAGAGAGAAGAAATAAAATGAACCCACTAGCTCATTAAAAGAACTACATAGTGATTGTGTATGTAGAATAAGAGAGAAGCATCTCTTATAAAGAGATGAGAAGAGGAGTTATTTGTAACTCCCAAGTGAATGATTGCCACATTCATAAGTGTGTACATAACAAGTGTCATAATCCTCTTAAGGAGGAATAACTATTTCCTTAATAAAGGAATTACAAAATAGACTTGTCCTCACATGTGGACTAGAGGACAAACAACATAAGGGATACTTTGGTTTATCCCATTTAATAAATACAACCAAGGAAAGATTACCAATTTTAACAATGTCATATTGCAATGGAATATTGAAGAAAAATAGAAGGATAATATCCTTAGTTTGATTATTATTCTCATCCATGAGAACTCCCTCTATTAGTAAGAACTCCTTCTAGCATCAATCTCTTCCTTAGGAATGATTCTCTCACTACAATTTCTCCCTCTTACAGAAAACTCTCCTTCTTTACTAATACAAAATTTCTCTGCTATGATAGAAATACCTCCCCCTTTGACATCTCATGCTAAAGAAAACAATCAATGGATATGCCATGTACTTGATGTACTAATTCATATGCAATATGCTCTAACAATACTATATCAACCTTGACTGATCTTCAAATTCTTAGTTGATGCATCACTAAACATTGTTTGGTGATCTTTAGATAGGGGAATAACCCCCTAGATAACCTCTTAGATATAAAAATGCACCCTTAGGTAGTCACTTGGTGAAGATGTCTACAATTTGTTCCTTTATATTCACATATTCCAATCATACCTCTTTGTGTTACACTAATTCTCTTAGAAAATGATATTTTATTGCAATGTATTTTGTCTTGGTATGCATCATTGGATTCTTGAAAATATTAATTACACTAGTGTTATCATAGGAGAAAACTTCTAGATCCTTGATTTCTTCCTTCATAACTGACAACAATTTTTTGAACCAAATAATGTTTGAACAATTGACTGCTGCTACAACATATTCTACTTCTATTGTAAACTGAGAAATGTAATTCTCCTTCTTGCCTGTCCAAGACACTAGCCTATTTTTAAGAAAGATAGCTCCACCACTACTGCCTTTCCTATCATAAATACTTCTTTCCCAATCATCATCAACGAAGTCTTTTAATTCAATGTTGTCTATTTTTTTATACCACAAACCATAATCTTCAGTACCTTTTAGATACCTCATGTTTCTTTTTATTGCCAATGCATGATTTTATTTTGGATTAGCAAATAGTCTTGCCACCATACCAATTTCTAGTGCAATATCAAGTCTTATGTGCACTATATGCTGAATTTTTCTAATCATTGATCTATATGTAATTTGATCTACCTCTTTGGAATCATCGTTTTTTGAAAGCATGTGTCTAGTAGACATAGGTGTTCTAACTAGTCTAGAATAAACCATTCCAAATTTATTCAATATCTCCTTGATGTACTTTGATTGAGTGATGTAGATGCAATCCTTCTTCTATTGAATTTGTAGACCAAGCAAAAATTTGATCTCTCCAAACATTGACATTTCAAATTCCTTACTCATTTCCTCCAAAAAAGATTTGCACAAGTCATCATAACCAATAAATAATATATCATCTACAAAGATTCAACAATATCTTCTTTGGTAGTCCTTCCTTGATGTATAGACTATTGTTGTCATTTGTTCTTTGAAAACTATTTTTAACCAAATAACTATGAAATATTTCATACCAGGCTCTAGAAGCTTGTTTAAGACCATATAAATCTTTGTGTAATTTACAAACCAAATTCCTTTTGCTAGAATCTATGAAACCTCCAGATTTCTCAATTTAGATTTCTTCTTGTCAGATTCCATTCAAGAAAGCTAACTTTACATCCATCTAATATAATTTGAATCCTTTATGTGCAGCATAAGAAAGTAGTGTTCTAACAAATTATATTCTTGCAATAGGAGAAAATATTTCTACATAGTCAATAACTTCTTCTTGAGCATAACCTCTACATACTGGCCTTTCTTTGTTCCTTGACACTTCTCCATTTTCATTCAACATATTTCTAAATACCCATTTTGTGTCAATTACATTTTTGTCCTTGGGTCTAGGAAAAAGAGTTGAAGTTTTATTTCTTTCAATTTGTTCAATCTCTTCATTCATTATCTCAATCCAACTTTCATTGTCTAATGCATCTTTTACAGTTCTAAGTTTAAACTTAGTAAGGAAACATGTACATTTTAGTTCATTCCTTGTTATTGTGCCTTTTGACTGATCTCCAATGATTTGCTTGGGTGTATGATGCCTTCTAGAATATCAAGAAAGTAGAGGTTCCTTATTTCTAAATTCACTTAGTTAATCATGCTCAAAATGATCTTCTAAATCATGCTTGGGTCCAACTGTCTATGACTCGAGTCCTTTATACCGTGACTCAGATTCTACTGGCTGAAACTCAAGTCCTTCTGATAGAGACTCAGGTCCCTTAGACTGTGACTTGGGTTTCAATGGCTACAACTTGGGTTGAATTGAAGATTTAGGGTACTTGGGTGGTGAAGACAACTAATTTCTAATTGCATTTTCTTGAAATTTAGGTAAAGTATTAGGTTCATAGTAGATAAAGTTTTTGTAGTTTTTAGGTTCTTTGCTACTTTTTTCTTCACTCTTTTCTACAAACTCATCAAACTTTACATGTGCACGTTCTATAACCTTGTGAGTAGTAAGATTCAGACATTCATATGCTTTACTTTTGTTGGAGTATCCTAGGAATATGCCTTCATCACTTTTCACATCAAATTTTCCTTTGCTTGTCTCTTTTAAGATATAAACATTTTCTTCCAAATAATTTGAAAAAAAAAAAAGTTTATAGCCATACCATAATTCAAAAGGAGTTTTATTTGAATCTTTCTTTAGTTAAACTCAGTTTAAGGTATGAACTGTTGTGTTGATTACTTCCTTCCAGTTTTTGATTGCAACATTTTTCTCTATCACTAGTGTCCTTGCACAATCCATAATGGATGTATTTCTTCTTTCTTCTATGCCATTTTGGTGAGGTCTACCAAGTGTAGATACTTGCCTTTTGATTCCTCTTTCATTGCATAATTTAGTAAATTTGTTTGAGGTGAATTCACCTCCTCTATCTGACCTTAGACATTTCAAGTTCTTTCCTATTTCTTTTTCCACTCTAGCTAGATACCACTTGAAATTTTCAAAGGCTTGAGATTTATCTTTTAAGTACATTACTGTATTATCCTAGAATAATAATCAACAAATAAAATAAAATACTTATCTCCACAATAGCTTTCTATGCCAATAGGTCCACAAAGGTCTATATGAACTAGCTCAAGAACTTCTTTAGAGTGATAATTCTTTCTTTTGAAGCTTTTCTTTCCCATCTTCCCAATTTGACTATTCTTGCACATGCCCATATCAAGTTTCTTTAGGCTTGTAATGCCTCTCACTCTTCTAATATTGCTTATGTTGACCAACTTATCAAAATTCACATGACATAATATTTTATTCCATAACCAACTTTCCTCTATTTGAGCTAGGAAACATGAACTTTTAGTTATATCAAGATAGAATAGATTACCTTTTGTTTGATTGCCATTCCCAACCAGATTTCCTTTCCCATCCAATAGCGTGTCCTTTCCATTCATGAGTTCTACCTTGAATCCAATGTTGTTCAATTGTGCTACACTAAGTAGATTGTGTTTTAGTCCTTCAATCTAGTATGTATTGTCACATCTGAGTTCATTAATTAATTTAATGTAGCCTTTTCCTTTTACATAACATGGTTCATCTTTTCCAAATCTAACACTTCCACCATCATAGTGTTCCAAGTTTTAAAATTTTGTTTTATCACCAGTCATGTGGTGAGAACAAAAAATATCTATGATCCATGAGTCATTCTTGTTAATATGGGAAATGAGGGCCATCTTATCATTTTTATCATCTGATTCATCTTTAATAGAAATGTAAACGATTTCATCATCATCGCTACTATTAGAGTCTTTAGCCATGTAACAAGATTTCTTACCTTTAACCTTGTTATCTTTGTAGCTTTTGAAATCTTTCTTGCCTTTGTACTTGTACCTTTTTTCCTTCTTTCTTTGGACACCTTAAAATAATGTGACCAACTTATTCACAAGAAAAATAGATTAGGGACATTTTACCTTTGTACTTTCCTTTGCCTTTAGGGAATCTTCTTGTAAGTAGGGCTTCAATGGTTTTAAGAGAATCATCATAATCTTCTTCATCTTCACCGTCAGACTGTTTGCTTTTAGATTTTCCACATTTCTTTTTGAGTGATAGTTTAGCTTGAAATGCATACTCATTGTTGCTAGAGTTAGTAAATAGTTATCAAAGTTATCTAACTCAAATATTGTCAACCTTCCCACTAGTGCATCCAAAGTTATCACATTTTTGGTATAACATCTCATCTCTTGAATTGTTGAAACTCTAATTGCATAAATATGAAGAAGAGTTATAAGTACCTTGTTGACCACTACCACATCATCTATTTTCTCTCCCTAGGATTTGATTATACTTACACTTTATTTGATTCTTTCACTTTATTGTGCAATGTATTCATCTTCTCTCATCTTTATTTTATCAAATCAACCTCTTAGACTTTATGCCTTATCTCTCCTCACATTTTCATCTCATCCATAGATATATTTTAGCTTGATCCACATTTCATGAGCAATAGGACAATCTTTGACTTCATCAAATTTAGCCTAATTGAGAGTAGAGGCAATGTTAATCATCATTATGTTGTGATTCTTCTTTTCTATAATTTGTTCCACTATCAAAGGTCTAGTAGGTGCCACATAAATTTTCTCTAAGTAATTTAGGCCTAAGTCTCCAATGGTTTCCAAATGAAGCTTCATAAGTTCCTGCCATACTTGGAAGTTATCTGTGTTTAACTTAGCAATTTCCCTTTTATAAGACATCTTGATCTTTATCTTAGGTCCTTGAAATCCTATTTGCAAGCACCATATACTCTTATACCAATTGTTGGAAATATAAAGGAGTAAGTGAGAGAGGAGGGGTGAATCAATTACAAAAAAAAAAAAAAAACAAGTCCCTTAAGATGTCAATATAACTTTAAAACAATTCCTTGCTAAAACTATCACTTGGTTGACAATAAATATATTGTTGTTACTTGGTTAATACTATAATACCCCAAAATTGGCACATTTCCATATTAACCAACTTTGGTTTATTCAATTATTCCTAAGTCCTATTTTACTAGGAAATTCTGATTCTGACAATCATTACTTGACATAGATGTCAAATGCAAAAACCCTAATCTACATTAACCACATTATTTATTTAATTCCTAAGTATCGACTCAAATTAGATACATAAACCTATTGATTTAATTTAATTTAATTTAATTAAAATTACCTCTTTAGCTAATGAACAAAGGAATTAAATACATTTAATTTAATAAGATATCTCCTTTCTTTAATTATTGAATTTAATTATTCAATTAATTAAAGTTATCCATTTATGAGGCAATTTTCTATTTTATTGAATTAAATATTCTCAAAAAGGGATTAACTCCTTTTATCATTCAAAAAGGTAGTCAGTTAACTCCTTTTATCACTCGAAGGAAACCAATTAACTCCCTTTTCATGAGGAAGTTTCCTTTATGATTGGCTCTCCAGTTGAATCTTGATCATCGATTCTGGTTAATCTCAACCATCGATCATCTCTTTGATTCTATAGAATACGCTCTCCATTCCTCATTTAATAAGTAGAAAATTGGAATTTGTGTCAAACTTATGTTGAAATATCTATTCAATTTGCTCTTGCATTCTTAGCTTAATTCTTGCATATCCATTTCATTTTAGTTTAATATACATCCATTTTAGGATAATATATGTCTTTATTTCTTATATTAATAATGCTTTCTTATCTAGATTAATGTTGCATTTCTAATTTAAGCTTAAAATCCTTATTCTAGAGGTCTAGTTGCCAGGTTCTCATTCTGAGAGAAAAGACATAATCATTCTAGTCAAAAGGCAATAGGTCAAATTGTTATATTTACTCAGATGAATAATCTCATATTCATTTTGGGATGACCTTTCAGATAAAGACCATATTGAAGTGTGCATGAGGATCTGAGGCCCACTATTCATGTATAAATTTCTAGCACACACCGTGGGGCTTGAAAAATCAAATTTTTTTGCCCCATTTTCTATATTTTCTACTTTTTTTATTGTTCTATCACATTCGTCTATACATGTATCCAAATTTTCACATGAGAAATCTCATTTTTGTACGAAGAGCTAAAGATTTTGCATATTCCTCTATAGTTTTTTGCATGAAAAAGTGCATAAGCACATGTTTTCTTGCATGCTTCACTTTATTTCTTCATGTAGGTCTATGTAAGATTTTGCACAAAATTCTACAATAGCATAGTTTTCAAATTTTCAATTTTTAATGATGTTTAACTAACAATTTTTCTTTGAAGTATATCTTTTAGATTTTTGTTTTTCTGTAGCATAACCATGGTTTGCAGGATGCTTCATGAAGAAACCTTTTATCCAAACATTTCAAACTTGCATTGACTATGTGAATGTGGGACACGTGTTAAAGATATGGATGACAAAAAAAGTTTATTCCAAACCCACTTAAATGTTGCATCTTCTTTTATTGCTTTTCACACATAGTATAAATAGGGCTTCTGAACTTCATAAGGTGCAAGACAGGGGAATAGGGGAGTATGCTCTTTACCACTTGGAGGTCATGATTGAGGGTAAATTAGAAACTTAGAAGTCTCTAAAAGATGACATTTGAGGGAGGCAAGCAATTTAGTGGTTCTTCCAAATGAAGCCTTTAATAAAGAGATGATGATTTCCTTTTAGGAGATAAAAGTCTTGGAATAGGCCAAGGTGGGATTGATTATGCTAACTTGGTGATTAATTTATCTTGCATGTTTGGGCAAGGAAATGAGGTAGATGAGAATTCTCTTTCTCGTTGAGAGAAATCAAAAACTTGGACCCTTAGATCTGAAACACCAGTCTGAGTCAACCTTTATAGGGCCTGTCAGAGTGATCCAACCTCTGAGAATGACCAAAGTGAGTACACTCCTTTCGTCGAAGAATCCACTTCACTCTAATAAAGAAGTTTTTTTGGGAGAAAGACTCCAAAGCTATATTAATTTCCTCTTCTTCATTCTAATATCACATATCAATAAGAGGCTTTGTAAACTACACTAGTCAGCACCAGCCCCAATCTTACTAGTCATGTTTGTTCACTTACAAATGTTGGTGTGGGCTACTAGCCTCAAATTGAGTTGTGAATCCACCAAGGAGTAATATGAATAGAATCCATGTAAAATATTCTTACTTAGGTGCTACCTGGTTCACCTCCAAAAGGAGGCATAATCTTTGTGCAAGGAAGGGGAAGAATCTCTCCTATAGAACTCACCATAGGCATGCAACTAGGCACTACAAGGTGGTAGGCATACATGACCCCTGCCACAAGGGTGTTCTTTCAATGTATATTTTATTGAGCCCTTTGAATACACAAAAAACATGGGCACCCTCTAGGGGGTGACAAGGCTATCTGAGGTGCACGCATGCACATAAGTTGTGGGACAAAGGTTTTTCCTTCTCTACCAATTTTTGTTTTAGGGATAAAAGCATGTTTGTTATTGAGTCTTTAAACATTGTCCAAACCTATCAAACAAACTAAAGGTCAAGACTCCCCAACCCTTCTAAGTTGCTTTGTCCTTGGTTGGGTTGTTTGAAACTACTACTTGCTTCTCATGTTTATCTAAAAACCAATTGTTTTGTTCAAAACAACCAAAATGTTCTACAAAACTATAAAATAGCTTACTACTTGTTTGAAATTTGTTAAAAAAACCAACAATATATCCAGAACTATCTAAAACTCACAAAAGACTCTTCAAAATTTAAAATCTTGTCAATCTAGTCTCTATTTTCACACTCAATTTTTGAAAAAATTGTGTGAGAACCTTTTGCTTTACATTTCTTCACACAGCCTTGGCTAAGTTTTCATGTGTGCCTATGAGAATCTTCGTGCAAGATCTTGTAGACTAGTCCTATTGTTGGACCTGTATTGTTTTCAATTATCACACCCTTGCATGACTTTGCATAAGTCCTCGCATGAGAAGACTTTGTAAAATCTATTGTTCTAAATCTTCGCCTAGGTCTCTGTGTCTTTTTGCATGATTTCCTAGGAATCCTCATGCAGAATTGTGCCTGTGAACTATCAAAATTTTCTATGAAAGCTACTTGCACTCTAAATTTGGTCTATTATTTACAACATTTTACCTCTTCTCTATCTATGAATAGTGTCAAACAAAGGCTTCTTACTTAGCTAATGACTTGTGACTTACACAAAAACTAGTCTTATGTCTTATTTACTTTATCCTTGGTCTTTTTTTCTTTTCATACTTCATCTAATGATAGTCATAATCTTTGGCTGTTCTAGCCATTATTTAGATAAATTGTACCTTAGTATACAATATGCTTATCTTTCTTTTTGGGACTACATTCTAGTGTGATCCTTTTTTAAGCTTTCACTTTTTGTCCTTGTCTATGACTATGGCAACAAGAAGTGGAAATATATTTTATCCCCAAAGACCTAGATGAGGTAGAGCTAGAGGTAGTAATCATGGCCAAGGTCACTCTTCATTTCATACATAGTCTATCTCTAGTTCATCTAGTGAGGAATCTTCACAATCCCTCTCACTTGTTAGATCATCTCATGTTCGGAGAACATTCTCTATAAATTTACAACAAACTTGGAATCCCTTGTATTAAGAAGATCCTAAAACTAGAAAAATTCATACCTCTCCAAACAATATAGCTTAAATCTTATTTAGACAAAATTTTCAAGCAAAATACATTGAAACTTATCACATTCCTACAATGGCTAATCAAGAATCTGGACATGGAGAACAAAGTAGAGATCAAGATAACCATAGGACTGAATGACATAAGGAACCTCTCTTTAATTATGAGAATGAATAAGAGGTAAAAATACCCCCTAAATATCTTGAAAAGTGTCTTCAGGAAAAAACTTCCAAAAGGTCATGGAAATATTTCTTAATGAAGAGAAAGATAAATGCTTTCTCAAACTTGCTCAAGAGGGAGCCAAGCCACCTCATCATTTTTACATTGAAACCATCATTACACTTGAAGAGGAAACAAAGACTTCCAAATTGCAAAAGAAACTGAAAATCATGCAATAACAGTTAGCCCTAATGATGTGTGATAAAGAAAAACCTACAAAGACATACACATTAGATGTTCTTTGTCCATTTCCTTTTGAAAAGAGTGTAGACATGCCTCCTTTTCAAAGAGAAGTTGAGTTACCTAAGCATGATAAATACTTTGTAACTACCAATCCCTAAGATCATTTTTGGGAATTTGGTGCCTTTTCTATAGAATTTATGCTTAATTAGACATATCTAATGCATTTATTCCCAAGAAGTCTAGGTGGTCAGGCTATGGAGTGGTTCTTACACTTGCCTATTGGTATCAAAACATTCAATGGGATTGCTAACTTGTTTTTCGAACATTACTCTCACAACTTACAATAGCCGATTAATATTTGAGACTTGTGCAACCTTAAACAGAGAATTGGGGAACCTTTCCTCACATTCCATTAGAGATGGAGACAACTTTACACAAAATACTCACACAAAATCCCAGAAATAGAGAAACTTGACATCTTTATGGATAACCTCTTGCTTGATTTTAGGTATAAAGTTAAACTTCAAGGTCCATGTACCTTCAAAGATGTGGTCAGACAAGCTATCTAAATAGAAGAATTCAAGGTAAAAAAGGGTGAAATAAACCTTCAAAAGGACACCAAACAAGGATCAACCTCTAATAAAGACAAGTCCATATATGTGAACAAAAACTAAGAGGTTCTACATGATGGAGTTATTGACAACATGACTCCTAAACCTGCTAAGGTAGTGTTCAATCTTACAAATAATCTTAGAGCATCCAAGAATGTTGAGAAACCTCCTCCTATCAATAAGACATCTAAGAAAAAACCAAGGAACACATGAGCTACATGTCCTAAATGAGATTTTACACCTCTTGGTGAACCTTTGGATGTGGTTTACAAGAAATTGTTACAAAAAAAACTCATTTCTCCATTGGAAAATTCTCATCCTTATGATCTACAACCATGGCCACCATGGTGGAATGAAATTTCATTTTTCAAATACCACCAAAACAAAGGTCACAAAACCAATAATTGTATTAACTTGCATCACAAAATCCAAGACCTAATCGATAATGGTGACATTTTTTTGGATGGACATAACAAGAACTTGGATCACAAGGCTTTCAATGAGCCATTCCCTCACTATGAAAAAGGAGAAAATGTGAAACCAAAACCTAACAACAAGGTCAACTATACATACTCAAACAATGATGATAAGATATTTTGTATGGTTGAACTAGTCAGTGTTGAGTATTGTGACGTTATCAACATCAAGGGTAAACAAGACAAAATTTGTCTTAAGAGGGCCTATTTCCAACACAACTGATAGCGACTCATCACAAACTTGTACCAACATTATTATACATTCTTATACCAAGTTAGTACTCAAAGGCCCTATGCCTTCTACTCCTGAGATAGAACAACACAAAGACAAACCTCTTGCTAGTCCATCTAGCAAAGGAACAAAACTTGCTAGTTATATTATACTCTATTAGTTACAACAAACAAGTGCTCAAATCATGATCTTTGAACTACCCAAAATCTTGCTTGCTCATAGGCATATTCTCAACAAAGCCCTCATTGAGGAAATGTTCCTCAAGATCTTGATCTTGAGAGATTCCAATCTATGGTGGGTCATCTGACTTCACCTCACTATATGAATTTCTTTGAGGAAGATTTCAATTCACTAAATCACCTTCATAATCCACCTGTACACATTGAGGTCATGATACACCAGAAACATGTCTAACACATGATTATTGATAATGGAGCTAGTTTGAATATTGTCCCTGCTAATTTTCTCAAACAATTAGATGATTCTAAGGAGTCCATTGACCCTCACCAGAAGATAACTATCAAAGTGTATGATAAAGCCAAGCACAAGTTTTTGGGTCTTGTTGTGTTGACTCTTCAGGTTGCTCCTATCAAAAGGGATGTCACTTTTTCAGTCCTGGACATTCCCTTATCTTAAAATATTCTACTAGAAAGACCATGGATACATGGGATTCAAGTTGTACCTTTCATTTATCATCAATGTCTAAAGTTTCCATTTCACAACTCTAGATTCACCATACTTTCAAGTACTAGCTATACCTGTAACATGTTGAAATCTACTAAAAACTTTTGTACCTACTAATAGAGAGTCCGTAGATTACCATGATAACAAGGTCAAGCAAATCAAGCAGTCACTAAAGATGAATAAAATTGGAATGGGTGAATATCAAATGGAACCTATTCTATCTTTGACATCTCTTCCTAAATCTTCCCATCATTATGGGAGACCATCTAAAGCAAAGAGACCTTTTGTGTTGACATCTCAAACTAAGTATAATGGTACATTTGTCAAAGCTATAGTCCCTCTCAAGGAGGAAAGTGAAATCAGAGCTATTGTTGCATGGATCTACAAAGAGGAAACTCTATTTGACCTCACATAATAGTCTTATGAAATTATCAAGAGAAGTATGGTCTAGGTGTTAAACTCATGAAATGCTTTGGCTACAAGGGAACTAGTCGTATTGGATGTAATAAAAATGGTCTAACTGATCTAGTGAATGTGATAGCAAGGAGGAACCAAGATACATCTAGTCTAGGCTTCAAGAAGATTCCCTTCCATCTAGGGATTAAAAAATTGGTACTAGAAACTAAAAATTCATCTAAAAATGAGTCACAAGTTGAGTCTGATGATCGTGAAGATAATGTTGATGATGAGGATCCTTATCCTTTTCCTATACCTAATGATCTTGCTAATTTTTTTGTTGAACTAATGATTTTGTACCACATGTCAGCACCATGGAGGGTGATAGTGTTTCTTCTAATGATACCACTAACTCACATCATACTCAACAAGAAAAAGAAGAGTCTAGTCATGCTTTACACATTGAGTATCTTTTTAAAAATCTAGATGATAATGAAGTGTTTGTCCCTATCATTGATAGGGAATTTTACAATCTGTGACCATGTAGCATAGATTCTTACAAATATGAATTCAACTCACTCTTAGAAGAAACTATAGACAAAGATATAGATCAAGTTCATGTCTATGAAAACCTCCTTGAAGTAGGTGAAGTGTCGAGGGTTAGGTTGGATGAGTCTTATCCAACTAGTGTCATCACGTCTTTGATTAATGATGTTAGAACTCAAAGGAATTCAAACACACTTCCAAACAACATCGCTCTGGGTCTCAAATTGTTTTTCCAAGCATTTGATGATTATTTCATGAGTGCTATTAAACCTATTACTTTTCTTTCACTCACCTATCCTAAGTTCATAGATTGGAATTTTAATGCATCTAGTGAAGTCCCTACATTACAAAACAACTATTCTCTTGAATGTTACTTAAATGCTTTAAAACTTGTGATGTCTACCACCAACAAACAAAGTATCAACATGATTGAATTTGACATTAAGTATCTTAGTCATACACAAGAAAAAAAGAAATAAAAGTTTTGATGGTGAAAACCACATTGTGGCAATGTTAGAACCTAAATAAGTAAATAGAAAAGACATATCCAATGGTGAAAACCTCTTTGAGGCTCCTACAAATGAGATATTTGATGCACTTCCTAGTCATTTCTAGGAAAGATCATCAATTTTGATAGAGCCAATGTAGCTGGTCAACTTGAGAATAGAAGAACATCCTCACATGATACATCTTGCACAGTCACTATCTCAAGAAGAAAATGAAGAATTAATTACCTTCTTCCAAGAAAAAAAGATAAAATTTCCATGGACATACTCATACATGCCAAGATTAGATCTTGATCCCATAATGCATCACTTGTCCATTGCACACGGAGTTAAACCAGTCAATCCAAAACTTAAAAAAATGCATCCTCATGTTGCATTGCTTGTCAACGCTAAATTGGAAAAGCTTTTGAAAGCTAGTTTTATCTGAGTTATTGATTACATTTAATGGATATCAAACATCGCTCCAATCCCCAAGCATGGAAAATCTATTAGAGTCTATACAAATTTCTAGGACCTAAACTTAGCATGTCCAAAGGATGATTTTCCACTCACCAACATTGATATGATAGTGCATATGATGGCAAGATATGAAATGTACTCACTTATGGATGAATTTTTTGGTTATAATCAGATCAAAATTGCGCTAGAAGATTAAAAAAATACTACTTTCACTTGTGCATGGGGAACTTTCTATTGGAATGTGATACCATTTGGCTTGAAAAATGCTAGTGGTACATATCAAAGGGTAGTTACTACAATTTTTCATGAAATGATGCATAAAACAATGGAGGACTATGTTGATGATACCATAGTTAAGAGCACAAAATGAAATACTCACCTTGAAGATTTAGGACCTATCCTAGATCGAATGGGGAAATTCAGCGTAAGACTTAACCCCAAGAAGTGTGCATTTGGTGTAACATGTGGGAAACTACTTGGCTACATTGTGTCTGCAAAAGGAATTGAGGTTGATCTAGAGAAATTTCAAGCAATCATGGACATGCCTCCACCTCATAATATTAGTTTGATGAGGGCATTATAAGGAAGAATTCAATCCATTCATAGATTCATCTCACAACTAGCAGATAGGTCACAACCTTTTACCAAGATGCTACATAAAGGTGTCAAATACAGTTGGAGTCAAGATTGTGAGCATAGTTTAACACAGGTAAAACAATACCTTGTTAATCCACCAATCTTGATGCCTCCCATTCATGGGAATCCAATCATCTTGTATATTTTATCAATAGAATCATCTCTAGGTATCTTACTAGTGCAAAAGGAAAATGATAACAAGGAAAGAGCTATCTACTACCTAAGTCACACATTGATTTCTTATGAAATGAATCATAGTATCATTGAGAATGCTTGCTTGGTATTTGTCTTTTCTTCTCAAAAGTTGAGACACTACATGCTCACTCATACTAGATGACTGGTTGCTAAAATTGATCCACTAAAGTACTTATTCAGTAAGGCAGCTCTAACAAGAAGATTAGCTAAGTGAGTCATGATACGAAGTGAGTTTGACATATAGTATGCTGAAAAAAAGGCTATCAAAAGACAAGTGATTTTTGATCAGTTAGTAGAAGCACCAATGGAGAGTCTTCTTCTACAAAACAATAATTTTCCTAATGAATCAATTCTAATGATTACACATTAAACTTGAGTGATGTTTTTTGACTGTTCCTTCACACAATAGGGATTAGGTGCTAGACTTTTGTTCATCACACCATAGATGTACTCACTGCCTCAGACATACAAGATTTTGTTTCCTTGTACAAATAATATTTTTGAGTATGAAGTTCTCATTAATGGCATGAAGATTATAGTTGAATGGAGAGTGGATCAATTAAACATCTTTGGTGATTCACAACTTCTAATCAACCAGGTCAATGACATATATCAAACAAAGTATGAGAAATAGGTTCCTTGTAAACGCATGGTGGATGACTTGAAGAAATACTTTTCTCATATCACTTTTCAATAGATTCCTTAGACATATAATAAAGCAACTGATGCTATGGCTACTCTAGTTTCCTTGTAACAGATGCTAAAAAATGATCTTTGACATGAGTTCCTAGTGGAAGCATTACTCTATCCTACTTATGAATCTCTTGAATCTAGGATGATTTGTTCTATTGTAGGAAACAACTCATCCCACTACCACCACATGTACTTTTACTTATATGACCAAACCATTCCAGACAATCTAATCTGGAATGAAATATGCCACCTTATTCATAATACTTCATAGTATGTTATTATTATTGAGGGCTTGCTTAGGAGAGGTGTTAATGGAACACTCCTTAGGTGTCTAGAACTTAATGAGTCCAAACACACATTAATAGATGTACATGAGGGCATTTGTGGATCTCACTCAAATGGCTTGACACTAGCTTATAAACTTATTAGAGCTAGTTACTATTGACCGAATATGGAGCAAGAGGTGATCAAATATGCTAGATCCTACAAACAATGTCAAATCCATGGGAATTTGATTCATGCTTCAGCTAGAGATCTAATTCCATTTGTTACACTATGGCCATTTCAACAATGGGCCTTTGATCTCATCGGTCAGTTCCACCCATCCTCTTCAAATGGACATAAATTTATCATTATTGCTATAGACTACTTCACTAAGTAGGTAGAGGCAGTCCCTCTTTCCATAGAAAATCGAAAAACTATAGCCTTGTTCATTATGAATTACATCATATGTAGGTATGGTGTACATTCCTCTATAATAACTAGCAATGGAGGACAATTTAAAAATAAGGATCTTAAGGAGTTGTGTAAAAGGTTCAAAATCATGCAACATTGGTCTTCTATTTATTACCCCCATGGCAATGGTCAAGTGGAAGCATCCAATAAGGCGATCCTTAAGATTTTGCATCATATATTTAGTAAATCTAGAAGGGATTGGCATCTTTAGATTAATCCAAATTTATGGGTTTATAGAATGATTATCAAAACTCTAATAGGTACAACACCCTTTTCTTTATTATATGTAGCGAATGTTGTACTTCCAATTGAGGTCAAAATTCCTACTTTGAGAATCTCTGTTAAAGGCCTCATTACTAATGAAGACTACAAAATATCTCCGCTTTAAGACCTAGAATTGTTAGATGAATGTTGGCAAGTGGTGTGTGACCATCTTTGAGCATATAAACAATGAATGTCTAGAAGTTACAATAAGAAAGTTAATCCACATGACTTCCAACTAGGAGTTCTCATTCTATGAGAAAACCCTAAGAATTACCAACAATGAATACAAAAAGGGAAGTTCAAACCTAACTAGCTTGGTCCATACATAATCACTATAGTGTTTGGATCTAGTGCTTACCAACTTTCTATAGTCGAGGGAGAGGTGGTGAAGGAGCCCACCAAAACTTTCCAATTAAAGTGATTCTATAGTTGATCTGATCTTAGAAGCTCTCTATAAATACTTAAATGTCCTAAAAAAAATCTAAAAATTGCAAAAAGTCTTAAAAAAATCATTACATTGGTGAAAACCTAGCAATAGGCACCTTGGTAATAACATAAAAAATGAAAAATTCAAAAATACAAAAAAATCAAAAAGAGAAAAATTCAAAAAAAAATTGCAAAACAAAAGAAGTGCCATTGATGGAAACATGGAAACAGACATCATGGTAGATAAAATAGAATTTCTACCAAGAAGGTGAAAACTTAGTAAACATGCACCTCTTGTTCCTAATGCTATATCTTACAGTGCATCTTCAAGCTTATGTAGGGTTTCTTTCCTTCTTTTTTTTGTTAATTTTGCTCATGTATCCATGGATTGAATCTTTTCATAACTTGGGGGTAACCCCTACATTGTCATAATAATATCTCTCACATTAGTCACCAGTTGTTCTAACTACATCTGTCTACTATCACTAGTGTCACTTAAAGATTCCTCATACGAAACATCTCTCACATTAGTCACTAGTTATCCTAACCATGTCTATCTACTGTGGCTAGTGTCACTTAGAGATTCCTCTCATGTAACATCTCTCATGTCAGTCAATAGTTGTCCTAACTATGTCTATCTACTATTGCTAGTGTCACTTAGAGTACTCATGTTACTTAGAGATTCCTCTTATAGAACATCTCTCGTGTTAGTCACCAATTTTCATAACTGTGTCTATCTACTATTGCTAGTGTCACTTAGAGATTCCTCTTATGAAACATCTCTAGCGCCAGTCACTAGTTGTCTTAACTATGTCTATCTACTATCTCTCGTGTCACTATTGAGATTCCTCTCATGGAAGATTTTTCCTATGTCAGTCACCAGTTGATCTAACTATGTCTATCTATTGTCGCTCATTTTCTTACTAAGGTTCTTTTTATCGAAGATTCCTCTTTGACTTCAATCACTAGTTATTCTAAATATGTCTATCAACAATCATTTCATATATTTTTTGAACATTGACACTTGACATCAGTCCTAAAACAAAGAAACTAAAAATCAAAACAATGAATTCTTTTGAATGTATTGAGATTTTTCTTTGTTTGTTTTTCTTTCATTTTAATCATGTTTCCTTGAGAAACTTGATGATGTCATTTTTGACTAGAGAAGCAAGGATTGGGGCATGGTCTTTTCTTTTCTTTCTATCTGTGGTTTAGTTCTAATGATCTGAAGCATACATATAAATGTGGTGTCCACTATAAGAGCCTCCATCTCATATTGGATGGTCATGTATATATTGACTCCTTTTATATGGATAAATCGGTGAGGTTGGTCCTTCTCCTTGCTTGTATATATGGAAAACTATTGTCTTAGGTTATGGATGCAAGGGCAATTGCAGGTAGAATACTTACTAATTACTTAGCATAAGAGGGATCTCTTGTGTATCTGTTGTGTCTACATGCAAGAAACATTATGTACATCCTAGCATTTATGCTTTGATGCTTATGTCAACTTGCTATATTCAAAAGGAAAAATGTTCTGGTCATTTTAGCTTCTTGTTCCTCGAATTCTTACATCTAATCCTAAAAAAACTAGAACATATGGCCTATTCACATTTCCATGATTTCAATGTCAGTGCGAAATATATGACGTATGGGGTTTTGCTATATGCGCAGTGATGATAATTTTTTAAGCTTGGTAACTAGACCTAGGGTTGTATCTAGTTTAAGGTTGGATCTAGCATAAGGTTGCATTGCATGATCTACTCACATAAGTTTTGATCATTGATTTACTTGCATCCTTCATGGTGAGGAATTGTTAGCTTCTTTAAAATATCATGTTTCTTCATGAATGCACAAGTGTTCGATCTTTGATTTGTCCTATTGATCTTCATAGGATACCTATCGCTTTCAACAAAAATAGAACATTGCATGAGATGTTAGTTCATTCACATTTTGCATTTCATACATACTATCATAACTCATCTAATCTACATTAAATTCATGGATCACATCATATTTCATTCATAATCATAATCAAAAACATCTCATGAACAATGAATTATAACGACATAAAGTGACACATGCGATAGTACTCAAATCAAAATCTCATATATATATATATATATATATATATATCAAAAGTGTACATCTAAGGAAAAAAGGAATGCTACCTATGTGTTTTTTATATTAAAATGATACAAGAAGGTGTTGGCACACCAATGGATATGGAGCCAGATCAAAATTGGAGAAAATAAAACTAACTCTCTCCTGCTCCCTCACCTCTTGGAGGAGGAGGAGGAAGCAGAGGAGGAGGTAGTAGAGGAGGCATATCTGGTCTAGCTATGCGATGTACACCTCCTGACTCTCAAGCATACTAGGACAATTGAGGCACCTACTTAGCCTCATCTACAACCATTGCTACATATGCTGAAAAATAATATGCTACTTGAGTAGACTATAGTTGAATCTCATCCTACTACTACTCTAATATCCTCTCCACTATCTCTAGCTACTCTTGCAATCTTGTTCAGCTATCTATGTATCTTTAACAACTACCTATATCTATAGCTCTCCTAACTATCATGAGGCTTGTTATATATGCTCTCTAGCCCTCCTAAAAGCCTCCTAGGTCCCTATACCAGGATGGTCTTGCATCTCTTCATCCAATTTCTCAGCTCTCTACTCGACTGGCTATTGCTCCTATGTGTGAGGTCTCTATCGTTGATTATGACCTATCCTAGTACCACTTGAACTTCGATTTTTCCCCATCTACTGAGGTGGTATTTGCACCTATCGAATCTGATGTCTCACCTACTATAATCCCTATGATGGCTGATATGGTGGTTTCTATGGTGGTGCTCATGGTGGTTCTTATGATCCAAGAGTTGCCATCCCCACTAGATTGGTAAAGTGCAAGAAGGGATGGCTCACAAAATACACCTGGTAAGTTTGCATCATCCCTCCATCTACCACTGCTAGAAAGTACTACCACTATGTCAAAACATAGTTGATGACATCTATCATGGATCTCCTTACATCCAATCTCACAAACCGTCCATGCTCTACATCTATCGCTAGTCAAGCATAGGAGAAATACTCCTATAAGATGTCCTATGACCATCCATACTGCCACCACACCCATGTTAAAGGAAATCTTTCTATCATCTAAATGGATTGACATATCAATGTTTGTGAAGTAAACATGTGGCTCAACTCTTGGGTTGCATCATCCTAGTCCTCAGTCTCTCTCCAAGGCCACCATACTATGAACACTAAGTCATCAAGATAGGCCCTCCACTAATCAGTCTTCCCCAGACCTATCTGGTTAAGCTATCCTTAGTATTTGCATATGTATGACTCTACTAGTAGGCGCTCCCATGCCTAGATCTACAAAACATATACTCCATCCATCATGCTCTTCTTCTTGTCGTAGACTATCTCATGTATCTTGTGATATATATGTACAAGTATGCACTATCCCCACCCAAATCTATCTAGAGTCACCAACATCATTTGGAGCATCTTGCCTTATCTATACTGTAATGTGTTCTAGCCTCTGTCTGATAACAAAAAGAAATTGACAAATATGCCTAGGTTTGATGCTAACCTATGAGTGTGCCCATATCTATGCATAAGCTCATCACATGTGATGGCACTACCCATAATCAAGTTCTCCTAGAAGATGGCCCTTAATGCCTCTATTCCTACTTGTGGAATAGTGTAATAAACCACTCTTGGACCATGGAATGGAATGCAAAAAATCCTGTAGATGTACTCCAATGTCACTATCATCTCCTCCTGGGGTAAGTGGAATGCGTTCATCTCTAAATGGAAACTATCCACTAGTGTTGTAAGCTATGATTCACCAATACTAGTGGAATCTAGCAGAAATATGATAAACCCATTCTATCTATATGAGTCGTGTCAGCATCAGTGAGCTATCATTATAGTGTCCCATAAGGTAGATAGTATGATCAGAACCTAATATCCTAAAATGTAACCTACACACACAAACATAAAAGGAAAACAATCAATCTCTACTAAACAAACACAATGAAACAAAGTGAAAAATTGCAACAAAAAATCAAAATTTCAACTTTTAAACTTGCAATTACCACCATTTTTTTCTTGAATGAGATTGCACATCTTCATGTGGGGAAGCAATTATTTGTGTGAGGAACATTCAAACAAAAGAGCAAAAAAAAGACTAAAATCTAGGGCTCCTTGCACAACACGAGGGTATATCCCATGAGAATCCCCACTAAACTAGGTGAAGAAGGTAGTTCTTTGTGTGAGAAGAGACATGGTCTATGTGAGGAGAGACATCCTCATGCGAGGACTAGCACAAAAAAGCTTTAAAGGCCCTAAAAATATGCTCAATAGACTCAAAATGCATGAAAAACTTAAAGTGAAGCAATGCTATCGACTACTCATCAGAGGTTCATACTTCACTGACTGGCTGTGTCATTGAGAGTGTTCAAATCAATGCCTACAAATGGGGACCACCATTTTTGCCTTAAAGATCTCTTCTTTACTAAGACAAAAGTGCAAATGATTTGAAAATGACCCTTTGGGCCCTTATATAGGTTTTGACCTAATTCTACAAAGTGCTCTAATCTATCCAAAAATCACCCCCTAGCTAATTTGACTACTCTAAATCCATATTTGGGATTGAATTTGAAATCTAACACACTTAAATAGCTCAAAATTGCATTTTAAATTTTTGGGACCAACATGACCAAACACTTGTGTAGTCCATTTTTCTAATACTTTGTGAATTTTGGAATCTTTTCAATCACATTTTATCCAAATTTTCTAATAAAATTCTAGAAAAAGTCAAATCTAACCCAATCTAGTCAAACTTTGGTCAAAATCAGTCTTTTAGACCTTGAAATCATTTCAAATTGACTTCAAAATTTCTTCTTATCATTTTGATCATTTCTTTATCTTTTTGAACCTTAGATTTCTTCAGTATCTTTTAACATACTGCACTACATCACATTTCTAGTATGTCATCTATCGATTTTGTTCCCAATGGGCTAGGATGATTACATCATTGAATCTAAAATTTAAGTCAATCTAAATTTTATGTCCTCATTACTCAGGGTATCTTATTACTCAAAGCATCTCACTCCTTTCTATCTAGAATATATGTATCTTTTGATCAATATGATCACATCTTATAACATTTCTAGTTAGAGTTTGATGGATAGGTATCAAGATAGTCTAAACCCTAATTCTTAAGGATCAAAACTCATTCTGGGGATGATTCTATGCCTCATGGTTGGATCTTACTATCGTTTATGGACTAGTATTTAGGTGGTCTATCTAGACTCTAGGGGATGAGTCTTCATTCTCAAGATAATTCTAAATTCTTCCTAAGGATTAAGCTTCAATCAGGAGATAATCCTAACTTTTGCTAAGAATTAAGCCCCATTCTGGGGATAATTCTATGAATCATCTTTAATCTTGTCATCTTTTAATGGACAGATAGTGAGATAGTCTAAACTTGGACTCTTGAGAGTTGAGTCTCATTCTGGGAATAATTCTATGAAATTTGACAAATTTTTGTGGTATCAACTTTGGTATCTAGGTGTTCTATCTGGATTCCCTAAGGTTAAGCTTCATTCTAAAGATAATCTTAAAAAGCTTATCAATTAGTCCCCATATTATCAAGTTTGGAACCAATCTTATTTCTTGATTTATGCTTCATACTTCTAATTTCTTTGAATCAAACATGTTTCTTGCACATTCATTCAAAGAGGGGCAAATGTAATACCCCAAAATTGGCACATCAACATATTAACCAACTTTGGTTTATTCAATTATTCCTAAGTCCTATTTTACTAGGTGATTCTGATTCTAACAATCACTACTTGACCTAGATATAAAATGCATAAAACCCTAATCTACATTAATCACATTATATATTTAATTCCAAAGTATCGACTCAAATTAGCTACATAAACCTATTGATTTAATTTAATTTGATTATAAGTGTTTTACTTTAATTAAATTAAAATTACCTTTTTAGCTAATGAACAAAGAAATTAAATACATTTGATTTAATAAGATATCTCCTTTATTTAATTATTGAATTTAATTATTGAATTAATTAAAGTTATTCATTTATGAGGTCATATTCTATTTTATTAAATTAAATATTCTCAAGAAGGGATTAACTCGTTATATCACTCAAAATGGAATTAGTTAACTCCTTTTATCACTCAAAAAGAAATTAGTTAACTCTTTTTATCACTCAAAAATGAATCAATTAACTCCTTTTACCACTCAAAAGTAGTCAATTAACTCCTTTTATCACTCGAAGACAACTAGTTAACTCCCTTTTCATGACAAAGTTTCCTTTATTACTGAATCTCCTCTTCAATCTGGATCATCCAGTCTAGTTAATCTCAACTATCAATCATCTCTTGGATTCTATAAATTAAGCTCTCCATTCCTTATTACATAGGTAAAATACTGGAATTTGCTATGAACTTATGTTGAAATGTCTATTCAATTTGATCTTCCATTCTTAGCTTAATTCTTTCATATCTATTTCATTTTAGTTTAATATGCATTCATTTTAGCATAATATATTTCTTCATTTCTTAGATTAATAGTGCATTCTCATCTAGATTAATCTTGCATTTCTCATTTAAGCTTAAAATCCTTCATTCTAGAGGTCTGGTTTCCTGCTACTCATTCTAAGAGCAAAGGCATAATCCTCCTAGTTAGAAGGCAATAGGTCAAACTATTGGCTCTACTTGGATGAATAATCTCATTTTCATTTCAGGATGATCTTTTAGATAATGACCATGTTGAAGTGTGTGTGAGGATCTAAGGACCACTATTCACACATACAAATAATGAACATACAAATTTTAAGATATTTAAATGTGATTAACCTTAATTAACTTAGTTGTAGAAACATAAAGAAAATAACATGAACACATGAGACACCAAGATTTAATTTGGAAACCCAATTTGGAAAAATCACCAATTGCAACTAGTCACTATTTTTCACTCTTTTGAAGTGAGCCCTATGAGGAGCCAACCCTATTACAAGTTACAAAATGTTGAGATAATTGGTGTCCCACACATTGAATAATATTGTTATATTGTATTAATTTATTTTATTATGTATTGTTACACCTAGATGGATGCGCAACATATAAAGATTCCCATGGGATATATTTGATGAGTTGTATTATAACATTGTAATAATATTTATTTTAATTATTTAATATTGGAAAAAAGGAACTAAATTTTTAATATTAAATGTGGGGTCAATGGGTTAGGTAGCACATAGTTTATGTAATACCACTTGGTGGTTTTGTAAAGCTTGCTACTATATAAGTAGCCACAAGGGTAATTTTTGGTATGAAAAAGACAAAGGCAGAAGGGAAAGAGTTGAGTAGGACAAGGCTTGATAGGTTAGCCAACGGAGCATTTGTGAAGGTTGGAAGCATGGCATGGGATGTGTGGATTCATGCTTGTTCACGTAGATTTCTTTGTTTTGGCTATGGCTTTGAAGGCTTCCATGGTTGTATTGCAATGGTGTTTTTACTAAATAATACATGGTGGTAGATGCTTCTAATGGCTGGGTTTTTCCCTCAATGAGGGTTTTCTAGGGTATATCTTGTCTCACATTTTTTTGTGGCTATTTTGTCTATTCTCTTGCATGAAGATTTTAATTGCATATTTGTTTTAGATATATTATGGGTTATGTTAAAATAGTTATATTCTTTGTTACAAGTTTCCTTACAAGTGGTATTAGAGCTATGGTTTTATTATTGTAACCCTAGATTGAATCGAAGGGAATGCATGAGAGGATAAAAGAAAAGGCAAGATATATGAGTTGTTTATTACAGATCTAACGGTTTTGGGTTTACTATCATGATAGAATATTGGTATATTTTAGGCATGTGAAATTTTTGATCAAAAGGATTTTTTAGATGTTTCATTTAAATGAGGGTTTTACAAGGAGCTTGCATAAATGACCTCCTAGGAAAAAATAAACCTCACCATTGGATTCGAGTTGATGTTTCCATAAATTTTGATATATAATATATCTTAAATTGGCCATGTTCAAAGGAAATCAAAGATTTTTTAGGTTTCAGCCCATGATGGTTGTCAAATTTAATCCTGTCAAAAATTTTGTCACAAAAAAAATTGAAGTGAAAATGGTAAAAGGACTATCTTAGTGAAACAACATATCTTTCTCTTAGGATATCAAATTTCAAACTTCTTATAGGTGTTGGAAAGCTAATTTAGAGCACTACAACTTGGTGTACATTTGGTTCTATGATTGTGAAATTTTGTTAGGCTTTAAGAGCCCAAAATTTAGATGTTTATTTTGAACACAAATTAGGGCATAAATTGGGAATATAAAGTTAGATTTTTGACTTCAAGTAGTCAATAGAAAGCTCCTAGAGAGCTCTATACATTGGTTCAAATTTGATGTAGGTTTGGCATGGTTTGTTTGGTGATATATTGATCTAAATAGTTTATGGTATATATTGACTATGGTAGCATTGAGATTTTATGACATTGTATATTTGGAGAATTAAGATTTGATGTCATTGTATACTCAATTCATATTTTATATTGGTCTCATGATGATATGGTTATCATTGTTTGGTTTGGATAAGTATGATGACTTGTTGGGTCTACAAGTTGTGTAGTGTTGCAAGAAGTCTATACATATAAGTTGCATTTATAACTTGGTTATGAGTTGTCTTTTCCCATTTATCTTTCATCTTTGATGTATATTTAGATTGGTGGCTTGAATTTGGGTTGTTTATGCCCTAGGTTATATGATTTTCTAATTTTTCTTCATGTAAAAGGGATGAGATGTTGTTACTATGTATAGTCAGTGTGGAGGGTTGTGGTTGACTATTTTATATTGATAGGTTGGAAAATTTTAGAGTTAGATGCTCCATTCATGGATGTGATCATGATGCCATAGATTTTGGCATGGCATGATTAGATAAATAGGTACATCCTTGATGTTCATTTGTTTGGATTCTTGATTAGGCTATGGTGGTATATCTTCTTGGTTGAGGATCATGATTATTTAGTTTTCTTTTGACGATCTCATGATGTGCACTTTGTGTTCTTTGATTGTTTAATGCATTGGTTGATTCTCATGGTTAGAGGATGGTTTTCTCATCATGACATCATGCATAGCTTGGATACATAGTTTAGTGGGACCTTGTGATAGTGTAGGATTAGTTCCTGGTTTAGTTTATATCTTGTTTGATTTGGAGATCTTGGTTTCACTTGGTATTAACACTTTGGTTGTGTGTATAGAGATAAATGATCTTAATGTAGAAGATGGGTTTTATGATGCCTTGGTACCATGTCTGAGTGTGATTTTATTTTTTTGCATTGATATATTTATTGAGTGTTTGTATATGTTGAATATTTGTCTTAGATCCTATGTTTGCAAAAACATCTTTGACATTTGCATGTTGCACTTAGTTATCTTCATAGTGTGTGAAGATGGTTAGATCTTCAGGACTCATGGGGTTCTTGGTTATCTTCATGGTGTGTAGACATGGTTCTTCATGGTATGTGGAGATGTTTTTTTTCATGGTGTGTGGAGATGGTTGCATCTTCAGGACTAATGAAATTCCTAGTAAAGGTATGGTTTATGCTTTCATTTTGCAAATTATCGTTGGTGTGAGGATGATTTTATAATTATGTCATGGTATACTTTTGATACTAATTTAGAGTTGTGACATGTTATAGTATGTTCATATGGAGCATGCTATCTCTTTAGTTGAGATGGTTAGATCATATTAATATGTTTATGTTCCTAAGGCCATGGTTGGAACTTTGACATTGATCTTAGCTTAGTTTTTTGGTATTGAGTACATTGATCATAAGTTAGATGCCTCATGATATTTTTATGTTACATTTAGATTTGACATGGATTGATTTTTTATAGGTGCTCATGGATACTTAGAGATGGTCGTGATGCTTGTTTCTCTTGGATTAGAGATGTGTTTGTTGGGATGGTTGATAGTTTTAGGGGGAAGTCCAAGGGACATTCATCAGATATAGAATTGAGAGGAGATTTTTCTTAGATGAGTCTTGGTTGGAGACTTGGATATCTAGATGAGCATTCTCTTTCCCCACTCTTGTTCTACTTGATGTTTTTCCATTTGAGAGGTATAGCCCATTATTTCTCTCAAGTGCCTTATATTTATGTTTTTCTTTCATGGATATGGATCTTGAGCTATGGGATGTGAGTTAGTTTTGGAGGGTTCATTTGAGAGATGATTTCGCATTGATTATCTCTATTTTCATATGTTTTTATGCTAGTTGATTTTGGGAGATTGTTTTTTATTAGGCATATTCGTTGGAATAGGAATTGTTTATCTATTTGATCTTATTGTGAGAGGCTTACATTCATGACTAGTTATATGGTATGGTTTGGGTGTTATTGAGGCTTCTTGGTTGGGCTTTTATAGAGGAGATCATACTTTCATAGTTTACATCTAGAGATGTGTGTAGAAGGACATGATATAGTTTATGATTTGCATGGTTTCTCTTTGGTCTTGGTTATCTTCTTGGATGTTTGGTTTTTCTTACTTTGGGGTCACGATTGGTTGGAGATTGTGATCACTAGTTTGTGTTCATGTATGTCATCTGATAGATGACATGGTTATTCCTTTATCTCTTTCCTCTGTTGGTTATGGAGAACTTGGGAGACTTTTGGAGATTTGTTATGAAAGTTATTCTTGTAGGTTATTAGTTTATGTATTGTGGATTTCCTTGAGACTACATGGATTCACTTCTTTTAAATTTTGTGAGTGGATTGTTATAGATTTGACATTATCTTTTGTAGTGGGAGCTTCTTGGTATTTATGTGGTAGGTATTTCTCTTGAGGCTTGTGAATGCATGTTACAGATTGGGTATGGATAGTTGGATGGGTTTGGCACTTGTTGTGGGTGTTATTTCAGCTATGGATATTTTTGACAAGTACAGATACATGCGATTACCTTTGGATCAAGTTTTTTTTTGCTTTATGATCTTCTAATGTGACAGGTTGGGTGGCTTTCTCTTCAAATGGCTTCTATTTATGTTTGGTAGTAGTGGCATAATAGTAGGTGAGATCATTCATGTTTTAGATGTTGGATACTTTGATTTTGTTGCAGTTAACAAGGCAGAGCACTTGGTGTACATTGATCCATGATGGTGGATGTACTAGAAAGGATTGCTCCCTTATTCATTTATGTGGCTATAGATTGACCTTATGAAATGTATACAAAAAGTGGGAGATTGTTGAGATAATGGGTGTTGCACACATTGCATAATATTTTTATACTTTATAATTTATTTTATTATGTATTGTTGCACCTAGATGGACGAGCAACATGTAAAGATTGCCATGAGATATAATTGATGAATTGTATTGTAACATTGTGATAATAATTCATGTAATTATTTAATATTGGGAAAACAGAATTAAATTTCTAATATTAAATGTGGGGTCAATGGGTTAGGTAGCACATGGTTTATGTAATACCACTTGGTGGTTTTGTGGGACTTGCTACAATATAAGAAGGTACAAGGGTAGTTTTTGGTATGAAAAAGAAAGAAGGCAAAAGAGAAAGAGTTGAGCGGGACAAGGGTTGATAGGTTAGCCAAGGGATAATTTGTGAAGGTTGGAAGCATGGCATGGGATGTGTGGATTAA
Organism: Cupressus sempervirens; assembly: GCA_028749045.1. Taxonomy (NCBI): domain Eukaryota; kingdom Viridiplantae; phylum Streptophyta; class Pinopsida; order Cupressales; family Cupressaceae; genus Cupressus; species Cupressus sempervirens. The sequence continues at coordinate 135,711,485 of CM053793.1, read as the reverse complement.
TTCTTGTTCACATAGATTTCTTGGTTGTGGTTGTGGCTTTGAAGGCTTCCATGGTTGTATTGCAATAGTGTTTTTTCTAAATAATACATGGTGATGGATGCTTTTGGAGGCCAAGTTTCTCCCTCAATGAGGATTTCATAGGGTATATCTTGTGTCACATTTTTTTGTGGGTATGTTTTCTATTCTCTTGCATGTATATTTTAATTGCATATTTGTTTCAGATCTATTATGGGTTATGTGTAAATGGTTATATTCTTTGTTACAAGTTTCCTTACAATAGAATAGACTATTAGGTGCGACCTTGTTAAAAGATTTAATTCACCCTATTAGGAGTGACCTTGTTAGAGGTCTTCATATACTTCAATCTATAAATGCAACCTTGTTAAAGGATTTACCAAATAGCTATTAGGCTAACTCTATTAGGATATTTGATTCACTGCTACAATTATTAGAGAGTAATAATGACTTCACTTGATTGCTGATGTTACTATCTTTGTTGATTTCATATCTCTATTTTGGCTTGATTACTTGATCCTCTTTGATCATAATGTTCTTTGCAGCTTGGTCAACTCAGATATTTTGTACTCTTGCAAATATCCTTCGAATTTGTTTCCTTTATTCATCTTCTTTAATCCCCATGCTTATTCATTTCAATCCTCAACTTGACCTTATACATATATGAATAATCTTGTCAAGTTGGATTTAATATACTTTTAATCAAACCATTTTCATCCCTTAGGGTGGCTAGCATTAGCCAATAAATCTATTAGACTTAATATGTTGTCAATTGACTAATATAGAATTGAATACTCGGTCAACTCAGAGAAACTCTTCGTTAATTGACCCAACTCAGTCAATACTGTTTCTCAACTAACTTTCCTTTGGTAATTGAGTGAACTTGGTCAACATTGGATCTATGCTACCTTTCCTTTGGTAACCAAGCGAACTTGATCAACATAGAATCCATGCTAATTTTCCTTTGATTAAAAATTAAACTCAATCAAATAGGATCCATTCTAACTTTCCATTGGTAACCAATTGAAATCGGTTAACATGGGATTTTCCATTGATTCCTGAGTGATCTTGGTAAGAACTAACCTAGAACCTGGTTATAACTGGAATGCTCGGCATACGCAAGAAACTATTTGAATGACTTAACTATAATTTTTTGAGTGTTTCATAGTTGAAAAAATCAAGATATAGAGTTTAATTCCATCACAAGAAGACAAAGATATTTGAAGTTACTAGAGAATTAATTGGAAGTGAAGAATAGACAAGAGGTAACTTGCTCTGTCTAGATTTATTTGATGAGATGTACTTGTTTATACAATTTGATGATAAATGACTACGACATAAAAGGTTATGTCATGTGAAATTTGACAGTTTGGTAAGCATTAGTAAGATTAAAAGAGTAAGAGGATTGCCAAACTTAAGGAAATCTAAATAATGCTATCTGTAAATAATTTTAGTTGGGTAAAATGAAAAAGTCTAGTTTCAAGAGAAAAATCTATTCATCTAATGATATTTTGGAATTGGTTCATATTGACCTTTGTGGACCTATTAGAGTGCAAAGATACTATGGTGATAAATATTTCATTCCATTTGTTGATTAGTTCTCGACAATGATATAGAGAGTTTCACAGTTGAAAAAATCAGGATATAGAGTTGAATTCCATCATAAGAAGGCTAAGATATTCGATGTTACTAGAGAACCAATTGGAAGTGGAGAATAGACAAGGGCTAACTTGTTCTATCTATATTTATCTGATGAGAGATGCTTGTTTGTACAATTTGATGATATATGGCTATGACATAAAAAGGTTATTTGATGTAAAATTTGACAATTTGGTAAGCATTAGTAAGCTGAAAAGAGTAAGAGGATTCCCAAAGTTGAGCAAATCTAATAATTCTATGTGTAAATAACATTAGTTCGGTAAAATTGAAAGTCTAGTTTCAAGAGAAAAACCTATTCATCTAGTGATGTTTTGGAATTGGTTCATATTGACCTTTGTGGACCTACTGGAGTGAAAAGATACTATGGTGATAAATATTTCATTATATTTGTTGATGAATGCTCTACAATGATGATTGTGGTGTTTCTAAAAGAAAAATTGATGAATTTCAATTATATATGTGGTATTTGGCAGGAGTTGAAAAGGAAACATGTAAAAGTTTGAAATGCTTGAGATTTGACAAAGGAGGAGAGCTTATCTCTAATGAATTCAACATATTCTACAATAATAGAGGAATCAAGAGACAAATTTTATCACTTATAACCCGTCCACATAATGGAATAGCTAAAAGAAGGAATAGATCAACCATGGATTGTGCTAGAACACTAATGATGGAGGAGAATGTGTCATAGAAATATTGGAGATAATATGTAAGTACAATAATCTATAATTTGAACTAAGTACAATTCAAGAAAGGTACAAATATTACACCCCTTGAGTTATGGTATGGGTATGCACCTAATGTGAAATATTTTAAAGTCTTTGGAAGAAAATGTTATATATTGAAGGATAATAGAAATGGAAAATTTGATGCTAAAAGTGATGAAGGAATATTCCTTAGATATTCCACTAAAAGAAAATCTTATAAGTGTTTGAATCCTAACACTAACAAAGTTGTGGAAAGTGCAAGTGTGAATTTTGATGAATATGCATAAAATAATGAAGTTGAAAGAAAGACATAACTTGAACATTATATAAAATTCATATATGTCAATGAAGGTGTGCCCCGCACCTTACCTTATCTAGAGAAGAAGGCTACTAAGAAAAAAATAACTATGAATTCTAAGCTGCAACAACAAGCTACAAAGCAACAAAATGTAGGTGTTGAGTGTCAGCAAAATGATGCCAAGATACAAGAAGAATTTGTTGAGAACTAGGAAATCAACACCCAGAAACAAGAAATAGAAGAAGAGATACAAAATGAACTTGAAATAAATTTTCAAGATGAACTTGTAGAAGAACAAAGAAGAAGAGAGCCTCCACTAGCAAAATATGTGAGAAAACACCATGCACTTGAACATATAATTGGAAATATAGACTTTGGAGTTATAACAAGGAAAACACTAAGAAGTGATGCATGTTTACCTTGTGAATTTGAGTCTAAATCAGTGAAGGATGAATTTGGATAATGAATATTGGATTCAAGTAATGAATGAAGAAATTTAACAAATAGAAAAGAATAAAACTTCTTCATTAGTATCTAGACCAAAGGAAAATAATTTTATTTGTACTAAGTGGGTTTTTAGGAAAAAGCTAATGAGAAAGGACAAGTCTCAAGAAACAAAAAAAAAAATTGGTATACAAAGGATATGCACTAGAAGAAGGAATTGACTATGGGGAGACATTTTCCCCAGTTATAAGGTTTGAAGGAGTTAGAACTCTACTTGCATATTCTTCTTACAAAGGATTAAAATTTTATCAAATGGGTGTCAAATCTACATTTTTGAATGTAATACTAGAGGAAGAGGTTTAAATTGAACAACCAAAAGGATTTGTTGATACTAGCAAAAAGAATATAGTATGTAAACTACAAAAAGCACTATATGGATTGAAACAAACCCCTATAGAATGGTATGAAAGGTTGCACAACTATTTGGTAAAGATTTAATGATATCATATTTGGAGGAAAAGATGCATTATGAAAATTATTTTCTAATGAGATGCACAAGGAATTTGAAATGTCTATATTTTTGGAAATGAAATTCTTTTTTGGTTTACAAGTATATTAGATGAAGAAAGTTATCTAGATTACACAATCAAAATATATCAAGGAGATACTAAAAACCTTTGGGATGGAAAATTCAAGACCAATCAACACACTTGTGATTAATGGTCATAAGCTCTCTAAGAGTGGTGATTCTACTAATGTAAACTAGATATTGTATAGATCAATGATTGGGAAGCTATAATATATTGTTCATAGAAAACCCAAATATTGCATTAGAAGTTATTTTCTACACATCCTAAGGAAAATCGTATGATGATAGCAAGAGTACAAGTGGTGGAGCTTTCTTTCTAGGAAAGATATTAGTTTCATGGACAAGAAAGAAGTAGAACTACAATTCACAATTAACAACATAAGCTAAACATTTAGCAGCAGTAGTTAATTGTTCTAACATTGTGTGGATCAAGCAATTATTGAAAGGAATGAAGGAAGAGATCATTGATCTAGTTGTTATCTATTTTGATAACATAGTTTCTATAAATGTATCAAATAATCCTATGATGCACACAAAGACCAAGAATATTTCTATCAATTATCATTTCTTAAAAGAAGTAGTTCAATATAAAGAAGAGAGATTGGAATATGTGAATACTAAGAAGAAAATAACTGATATTTTCACTAAGGCCTTACCTAAGGATGCACATGAATATCTAAGAGGTAAATTGGGGGTGATTCCCCTAATTGGGGCTATATAAGAAAATATGGATCTCTACATCAAATGTGTTGATCAGAATATCTTACAAGATGATGCAAAAAGTCACAGTTTAGGAGATGCCTAAAGTATTGAAGAAAGATGACAGGTGAAGAACCAAAATTAGAACACTGACATGAAGATATCTACATGATGAAAATGAATTGTCTTTGGCATTACTGTCAAAAAGGAAGATATTAAATAGTTTGTTGACCCACTTTTGTTTTCCATTCTATCAGCAAAAGTGAGTTTTGTATTTTAGACGAGATCAATATTTTTCCCAAAATGTTTTAGTCTAAGTCTAGATCCTTGAAGGCTAGGTTATCTCTATCAGATTTTCCCATTTTTCATTCTCTCTCTTTATGGCTAAGTGGTTGTTTGTTTTACCTTGTGATTGCTTGGGTAAGTTAGTTTCCAATTCAATAGAGATCAAATTTACTCATCAAAGATCAAACACATTCTCTATATGCTCTTGGCATACCATCTCATAATAAACAAGCATAAGTAGAGTATTGCCTTCTCCTCAATAGGTTTTCAACCCATGAAGGTAATTTCCTACAAAAGACCACTTGGAGTCATATATAGCTCAAAAGCATGCAAAGGGTAGATAATTTTGCAAAAAATTAATGCTTAATCCAAGATGAATCTCCTAAACATTGGAGTTCACCATCACTCAAACATTAAGCCTCGGTGGAAAACCTAACAGTTTCTTCTCTATAAAGGGTTTCCAACCCATGAAGATGGTTTTCCACAAAATAGCTAAAGGCAAGAAGCATAATGTTAAATGCTACACAAGAAGGTCTGTATACTTTAATCAAGCATCCTTAATACCTAGAAATGCAGTTGTTGAAGGTTCAATCCATGAGGGAGTGTTAGCAAAAAAATAGAAATTGCCTTCTACTCGGTGGGTTCCTAACCCATGTAGCTGATTTTTTTCTTATATAAGAGAGATCGAGCTAACAAGTGAATTTTTTCCCCACATAAGATTTAGAGTATGTTAGAAAGATATTAGAATGGATCAAACCATTATGGAAAGAAGATATAGTCAAAATCTCACATGGTGGATTTTCATCAATGAAGTACCCCAATGGAAAATTTCCAAAATGAAAAGGAAAATGGAAATTTAAGTAATAAGCTTATAGAAAGTTACCATTGAGCTCCACAAAATAGTGAAAAGACCCCTAAGTGTCTATTGAGCTTTTGTATTTACTCTCCAATAGGTATTTCTTTAAATTCCATCTGTGTGGTGTAAATTCTATAGAATAACAGATGAATCGAGAATCTCATATAAACGCACATAGGTAGTTAAAAGATTTACCTTATTTCTTTGATTCCTCATTCTATGGATACACATAGCTTTTTGAGAGCATGTGACTACTGCATTCATAGTTTTATTCACATTTTTGATTCAAAATCTTAGTCATATGCTTATGATGACCAAGTTCACAAGTTTTAATGGCTTTTTTTGGATCAAGTCTGTTGGTTTGATTTTTTGCATGATGAAATTTCCCTTGCCTAGGTACAAAAATCAGATTGAGTCCATCATTGTTGAATAGAGTTTCTGGTTTAATCTTCAAGATTTTTGTTTTCCTTTTGAAAAAAATTGCAAATCCTGTGTCTCGTTCCTTTTAAAAATTTTGGGCACAAAATTTTTTTTGAACTTTTGCGAATATTCTATTTTCATTTTAAAATTTCCACACCCCCAAGCTATCTTGTCCTCTTATATCTCTCCCTATATGATCCCAATGAGATCTATGGCAATTGCTACTTCACTATGGTGACCTACACACTTCTTATGTATAGTGATGTAGCAAATGCCGCGAAACTACAAAACGGTGCTATAAAATAGAGATATAGCAGTCAAAAAGTATATTGCATCTGAAGCATTCAATCACATGCACTTTTTTAGTATTGTTAGAATAGGAAAAGGAACCCAGTAAAAGGAGAGTAGAATAAATTACTGGAATGATGATTTTTTTGATGATTCGCTACTTTGCTATTGAAAAATTTAGGCATCTTGCCATTAACGACATAGCAAATAGCCAAGAAATTTATTACATGATGGCCTCCAAATTTTCTAGTGATAGTAAACTTTTCCAATAGGCATGTTGAGTAATAACTGTTATTTTCAAAAGCATTTAGTAAGGGTGTTGGTGACTTCACTTGCCTTTTTTTTTTGGCACTGAGTTTTTGTTGAGACGCCAGAGCTTACTACTTTGCTATTCAAAAATTTAGGCATCTCACTGTTAGTGACATAGCGAGTTGCCATGAAATGACACATGGTGGAACCTCAAGCAACATGGAAAGGTAACTAGGATTAAAGTATGATTCTTTTATGCCAACTGTGTAGGATTTCTCACATCATCAGTTATCCTGGACCCACGCCCCATTTATAAAACACATGAGGTATTCTGATCAAGATGAGATCAAGATGGGATCAATGAATCTCACTATCTTGCTATAGAAACATGTGCAATTTTTACTCTATGCAACATAGTGAATATGGGTCCCACCACATTCTAATAAGTTCATGCAGTTTCCATGCCATCAGATCAAGTTCAAATCTATGGTCATCACTATCTCACTATGAAGAATTGCATAAAGCTTATGTATAGAAATGTAGCAAATGAGGGGCCCAATTATTTTCTCTTAAGAGTTGTATTAAATGTCTTCCACATGATCAAAGCAAGATCAATTGTTGTCACTACTTCGCTATAGCAAGATGCTCAAAAGTTATGTATAGTGAGGTAGCGACTTGATGACACATGTCCCTAGTCTTCAGTGGATCTAGACTAAAATGCTAGCAGTAAAGGAAAGGTATAGGTGGAAGTGCTTCATGGGTTTGACTACTAGCATGTTAAGAGGAAAGATGAGTTAGCTTCATTATTATCCATAAATCATAAGATTTTTCATAGATCAACGGTGCAAATTCAAAAGGAAAGAAGACGCTACACTACTTTTTCCACTCAATGCATTTATGAAGCTTGAAGGCTTCATGTGTGAAAGAAAAGTGTGTATAATATAGAATATTTTCTCAATCTTGTCCTACAGAAACAAAGATTGTAAATTTTTCCTGAGTAGAAGCTATTAATGAGAAAGTTGTGAGCTAAACAAGAACATTAAGCAAATTCCTAGTGTTCACAAAGACATTGCAGAGTTACAAAGAGAAATAAGAAAAGAGTCAAGTAAGTATTTACCTTATAATCTCTATAGTATCTTACTTATACAAATTACAATTCAAAATGCCTCCAAAGAAGAGATTTTCTAGTCAAAAGAATTACTTAGACAAGAATGTCCATGATGATTTACTTGAGTTGCTTCCTAATTCCACCAATGAAACTGTGCAAGTCAAAAAGCTTACTACATTAAACCCTAGGTTAAAAATAGCAGATGGATTATATGACAAGGGTAATTGGGTTAGGGATGACACTACCACTAAAACTAGTCTAGAATTTTTTAGAAAATAGTTTTTAGAGAGGAAAATTTTTACCCCACATATCAATATTTGGAACTTTGATCTAGGGAAACTGGTGGTTCCTAGTGTTTTCATGGACTATGATCTTCTTGAAGCTGTGGCCAAAATCTATGACCAAGCCATTAGGGTTGTAAAAAAAACTGATCACTAGGTCTTAATTACAGTCACCCTAGATGAGATTAGGTATGTTTTTTGTCTAGAGCCTATCACTAATTACCATGTGCCCATTGATTTGGAAGGATTAGAAAAGGAGTAAAATTCCAAGAAAGATATCATTAGACAAGGTGCATTGAAGGTACATTTAGGTAAAATTGGAACCCTGCTAGCAATAACAGTAGCCTCAAGGGAACCCTTCAAAAGGGCATATTTAAATTCCAAGGCTATAGAGATATATAGGACCCTGTGCAAAATTTTTGGGAGAGATGAAGAAGAATTTATGCCTGTGGATTTTATGTATATGGTTGTTCATATCTCATCTTTTGGTGTGGACATCATTTTTTATTTTGCTTCTTATTTGGTGGAGGAAATTCACAATGGATTAATTGGCATTGCCAAGAGCAAGGTAGAAAAAACCTTTGGTCATTATTCATTGTTGACGCATATGTTTTTGTTTAAGGGAGCTTTGTATTTTGGAAAAGAAATGAAATTAAAAAAAGAGGAGAACGGGGAAGCACTATCAGTCTAGTTATGGAGTGCAGATATGACTTGGGATGTAGAGAATGTTAGTTTTGTCAAGTTTAATAGGTATTTTTCTTCCAAGCTGAGATGCCTCTTATTAAGTGACAATCCCAGAATCTCCACAACAAGAATGGGTCTCTTTATGCCTATGGATAGCCCGCATCATTTGAAATTTTCACATAATTGGGGAGATATTATTCCTCACTTTGTTTCTACTATTTTAAGAATTTATGGTTTTAGGGGGAGCCCTCATGTATTACACTACCAGGTTCCCTTGAAGGTAGGAGTAGCTAAGTTTTTGTGGCAATTGGGAGGAGTAGAGGAAACAGTTTTGCTAAAAGGAACAATAGGGTCAATTTTCCCCACTTGCACAATAGTCTATCATTTTGTAATCACAAAAGGGGATCGAAACTCTTTGAACAAACTTTTGGATCTTTACAAGATGGCTATTTCTCACCCTCATTTTCGAAATTTTGAGAGATTTTTCAATATGGCCCTGAGGTGTACAGTTAAGCTTGGCCAAGTTTAACATGAATCTTACTTTCTAGAAGATATAATATGAAATGAGTACTCCTTGCAAGAGAAGGAGACAAGGAAAGAAAAGAGGAGAGTCTTTTCTAAAATATTGAATTTCATTCATTATTTTGATCCAAATTATAGTCCTTTGGATGCTGTAGTCATAAATGTAGATAAGATAAGGAGACTTATGAATACCTTTCCTAAAATAGTAGAGGCAATGAATGAAAAGGAAACAATTCTTTATTAGATTTTATATGGATAAGGCTAGGGAAGCAATGAGAATATTGGGTTTTACTCCCAATATAGGGGCTTGTCAATCAACTATCCAGAAAAGGCTAGGGTAGACTCTTATTCAGAATAAAGGGGCCATGTAGACAAAGAAAAACAAATAATGGCATCCCACTAGTGCTGTTGTGGAGGAGAGGCCTTCTGAACCCTCTCTAAAGAGGAGAAAGATAATAAGGGAAGAGGATCCTCATGTTGAGGAATACTCAACCTCACAAACCCCCTTGAGAATTGAAGAGGAGCAACTCACTGAAGAGAAAATTGAGTAGTTGGGATCACAAGAGGGAAGTTTTTGTCACACAATCATAAATAAATGAAGGAGAACCCTAGGAGCCTCCAGTGACATGTTTTGAATAATCAATTGTAGATTATAGAGGAATGGAATTGGATCCTATTTTGGAATAAGCTAGTCAACAATTTTTGTCTAATGACAGTTTTGTCAAGTCTAGGGCCTTCCATCAATTTGCATGGAAGGAAAATATGAGCAATTTTGAGCAAAGATGCAAAAAATTAATAGTAGAGCATCCAGAAATGGATGAAGCCTTGATATAGAACCAAATAAAGGAACAAATGATGCAAGAGTTCCAAAGCATAACCCCTGAAGAGGATGAGGCAAATAGTAAAGGCTTCTAATATATTATTGTTGCCGAATTGGGATATTACGGATGCTTTAATTTTTAATTCTATTTCTAATAAATTGGAATTACAAGACCCAAATAAAAAGGAGTTTCCAAGGACTTCATTTAGTGAAGATCAAGTTGCTTTAGTCATGTGGTCACTAAGAAGGGGGTCTAGTGTTGTTTCATCATAGCCAAATGAATTTGGGCTAACGGGAAACATCATTGTGAGGAGGGTGGCTGAGACTTCACATGTGCAGGCAACACATTGGAATTTTGATTCATCCCAATTTTTTTTTCCACTACTAAGAATAACGAACATGCCATGTTTGAATTACAGAGTAAATATGAAACAATTCTAGAGGCCTACAATAAAGAGGTTAAAAAGAGGATTGAGCTTGGAAAAAAGCTACTAGGGAGGTCTACAGCACCAATAATAACATATCCTCACCCCCCAGTTGAACCTTTCAAATCCAACCCCCTCATAGAAATACTAGATACACTCCAAAGGCTGAAATATTACATAGTGAAAGTCTTCAAAGAAGAAAAAGGCAAGTTGTGGGTATTGCATGTGGAGTTGGAGGAAAAATATGAAGATAAATTAAGAAAAGCTCTCACATATTTGGGGGACAAAATTGAATGGCCACTACTCTATGATTAGTTGGCTAGGCTGATCAGTATTTGGGAGGAATTGAAAGCCAGTGAAGAGGCTTTGAAGCCTATTGTGAATAAGTGGGTGAGAAGGAAGAAAGAAATGGCATTTTATGTTACTCTATCATAAAAACTTCCTATGATTGAATTGAGAAGACCTTTGATATTGTTTTTGATCTTTCTAATTTTGACAATAGGAGAATTCATTTACAAAGAATAATAGTAGGCTACTTAAACATGTACAAGAGCCAAAAAATTAGTTTGTTTCCTCATGCCCTAGATAGGAGAAATTATTTGAAAAACAAAGGTGAAAGGGTAAAAGAACTTGATGGTGTATTTTATTTAGGGATGAATAGAATTATAAATGAAACAGCGCATGCATAGTGGGCTACCACGACTAAAAAAATAGTGAAAGCCCAAATATTCTTTGATTCTTTAAAAAAATAATTTGTTGATATTAATAGGGAGGTAGAATATGTTATAAAAAGGAAACAAGATATTCTGTAGTTTTTTTGGCTGGATGACACACTGTTTGACAAATGGATGGCCGATATAGCTCTTGATGAATAGTTTGAGGAAGTTGAAACTCACAATGCCGAGGTGTAGGATGATGAGGTTCAAATACTTGCAACCATTACACAAGGCCAATAGAAAGAATAAGATAAAAGTAACCAATCAATTCTAGTTGCAGACCCACAATCTCAAGATGCTAACACAACCGAGGATGGAGAAAGAGTAAAAGTAACTCTGACAATACAAGATGAAGATAAAGAAAACCCTCGAGTAAAGATTAACTTGCAATCATCAGAGCACCCTTCATCATTGGCTAGCTTGGCAATGGTATACATGGATGAATCAGAATAGCAGTTAAATCAACAACATAAGAGGATGAAACAAAAAGGGACCCACCAAAAGGAATATTTGATCTAGAAATCTTTCTGTTACCCATAATTTTGTCTTTTGTGATAGGTGTATTTAAATATCTCTTGTAAGGGACACCTATATATTCTCTATGTTTGAAGCTTGTTGCATCTTACAGTATATAAGTAAGATCCTAGGGCTAGAGAAGGGTTCAATTTCTATTGCTTTTGAGTATTACACTTATGATGATTTCGATCCACTTTTTGAGCAAAAACTATATGACATATTTTCTCTGCATGTTTTATGAGAATGTGTCAATATGGTATGATCTTTATGTCTTTTCTTCAGGTCATTTTGAGTTTACAATAATTGTATACAATTTTCAAAGAAAATTAATACAAGTTATGAGTTGTGCCCATATCATTTTTTATTGAATCTTCTCTCCTGAGCTATTACCTAGTTATTTTGATATTGTGTGAGTAAATCTTACTCAATTGAATGCAATTCATTTAGGTTGTGTGTCAATTCATTACGCCTATTAATTCAATGAATTAATTAAATGCTTTTGATGAATTTGATAGGGTTGTCGTGGTAATAGAAAGGATGCATATAAGAATGAAATCTAGTAATAAATTTTGATAAACCTTGTTTTAAAGCAACAAATTACATCCACAAATTGAAGTATACTCTAAATCCCAATGGAATAGGCATTGATCAAAATTTACTCAGTATGCAGAATATATACACTATGAAGAAGCATCAATTATAAAATCATAATCAATTTTAACTTTCATTTCTTGAAGATTGTTAATGATGGTCAGCATTTGTTTGCATGGAATGTTTTAGCCTTAGTTAGACACTGTTGTTGGGAATATGTGCAAATCTATAGAAGAAATTTGGCCAAATCTATTTTATGGGATGTGTTTAATTAAAATGTTAGAATCATGTATGTATTTGAGGATTTGAGATGAGAATCAAAATGAAACTATGATAATTCTCATACAATATCTTCTAGTCTTGAATCATCTCTAGGTATACCCACCCTAGTTTTGCAGAGCTTAAAGAGTAGAATATTACCCTTGGTTTCGTTGAAGTTGGGTCTGAATGGTTTACACATTTTATTGCTAATAGGAATTGGATAATCCTTAGGTTGCATAAGTGGTATCATTTTGGTATTGAAGCAGTCTATTTCTCAATAGCTTTAAAACACCAACAAAATGGTGACTCTACTAGGGAGTTGTCCAACACATCTATGAAAAGTACTACAGTTTCTTTGGTCCTATTGTGTATGTTGGTGTCAAATTGTTCAAGTTTTTCTCATGGTTATAAGGGGATGTTTTAGTGACAACCCCTGAGAATTTTAAAAATAAAGAAAGGAAAGCAAAAATACCACAAAGATCCACTGACGTATCCAGCCTTTCCAATTGTCTTATCTAACAAAGAAAGAGTTGAAGTCTTATAATATCAGTGATTGGTCCATCTATATCAGATATTTCTATCTCTACTTGTGTTTCTCCTCTAAGTTGAAAGTAATTATAATTGTGTATTTTCCCAAGAGAAGGGTGGTGACTCAGTCAAGGTTTTAAAGCTAGTGGTTATTTAGTATATAGTGAAATGGTTGACAAAAGAAAGAACACAAGAGCTTACACAGGAGCTCATCCTGATGAACCAATACATATTGATTTACCTAAAGGTGGTAAGAAGAACCTAAATAATAAAAGGATAGATCCAAATCCCACATGGAAATCTAGAGGTAGTGTATCCATCAATTCCCAATATCAACTAGTGATAGGGAGAGAGTCTTCGTCACTCAACTCTAAATTAGAAACTAAAAGAATATTAGGAGGGATATTTCAAGATAAGGATATTAGATGAAGGAGCATATCAAGATAAGGATATGTCACTAGTAGGGGATATATCCCCTAGACCAGATCTCATAGCTGAAATTCATCGTAGGTTAGGACTCTAGAATTCTTTTGGAGATCCCTCTAATCCTAAAATAGTCCCATACACAAAACCAAATCTTATAGATTAGGATGACCTTGTTGTTTTAGAATCTACTTCTATAGATCCTATAGAAGTACAATCAGAGATAGGATTTCTAAAGAAATAGGTTGCTGAGGAAGAAGCTAAGCACATTTGTCTTGAAAAAGAGGAGCAAGCCACATTGGATTCTATAATAGAAAGAGACACCCTACTGAGAAGGATGGATGCCTTGAAAGAATAGAATAAAAAGTTAGAAGAGAACACTACAACTATCCATACTAATGTATTTGGAGATGAAGACATTCTGAGAGCTAAAATTCAAGAACAAGAAAAATGGGTGAATTAAAAGCAAGAACTAGTTATTGCTCAAGTCCAAGATTATAAACCTGTCCAAGTAAACCCTATAGAACCCATTGTGAAACTTGCAAATAAAGCAAAGGTTAAAGCTATAGGAGTCAAAATAAATGAACCTTAAGCTCAACCAAGCAAGCATATAAAACCTTCATGTCAAAATTAGATCTAGATCTGGAAAAGGCTAGAAAGGAGAAGGAAGATCTTGCAAAAGGGCTTGAAAAGGTGGAAAATGAAGCTCAAGCTACAAAAACTAGGAGAAAAATCTAGTTCATCAAGTCTAATTCTGCATTAGCCTCATGGCCAAATTTATCCACCCCAGCTTCAATCTTTGTACTTCCTTATGGACTAGAAGTTTTAGTTCAAGGAATATCTCAATCTACTCCCACGTCATCATCCACCACTTATACTCAAGCCCTTTTTGTCCAACCTCAACAATCCCAAAGTTCCTCTAAACCAAGATAACATAGCAAGTATCTCAAATGTTCCTAGTTTCTAGAAGAAACTTGTATACATGAAAAAGTATAGAAAAATATCATTCGTAGGTATTCCTGGTGCTCCACATCCCATATCTTTTGATTTAAGAGATAAAGTGGTTACATTTTCTAGAAATAATATTGTTACTGGTGAAGAACATTTGAGAATTTTCATAGACATGTTAAATGATTATGAAGTTGAACATGAAGATGTAGTCATGAAGTTGTTTGTTCATTCACTAACTAAGGATGCAAGGGATTGGTTTAGGAGGTTACCTAATGATAGTATTACCTCTTGGAGTGACCTAAACAAGTTGTTCAAGGAGCAATATGGAGACAATGCTAATGTAGGATTCATGTTAAATGAATTCAATAACATCAAGAAGAATCCTAATGAGTCCACATTCAACTTCAATGCGAGATTCCATAAAGGTATGTAAAAAATGTTTCAAGTTATGAGGTTGAATAAGGATGTTTGTCTCACAAGGAATGTCTATAAAGTCATAGTAAATATAGAGAATAATAGGAAGGAATCTGGAAAATTGTGTAGGAGAGATGACCCAAAGCTTTTCAATCCCAAGAATAACAACAAAAGGGAGGGTGATAAAAATCCTGTAGGAAAAAAGCTAAAAGAACCTACAATAGGCCAGGTGTTGGAATTGCTTAAAAATATGAATCCCACTAGTTTCAATAAACCAAATGTTACTAAGAAAAACCCCATGAATAATAGCAATTTCAATAGACAGCCTAGAATGTAGAATTACCCTTATACTATGCAATGGAAGGATGGCAAGCCAATCCCTAACCAAACTCAAAATATAAAAGATAAGGGTACACCAGATCCTCTACAGAGGAGTTCAGTAAATATGAATGATAATGTGCCATGGTAAATTATTTTTCAATCACCCCACTCAGTAGAGTATTGTGTAGTTGCTCAGTTATTTGTTTTTGAACATAGTCTGCAAACTGAGGAGGATGAAGAAGAAAAAATTCATGATGATGTAAGTTATAATATGGTAAGCATGTGTAATGACTCTGTTGATTCTGATTTAGAAGAAACAAAAAGTGATCTAGATAATAAGAAAATTGCTTATCAATTATATCATCAACAAGTTTTTTATATAATGAAGGCTATGATGAAGATTAGGTATGTGTCACATTATCTGAAGTGGGTCATGTAAGTTTAAGAATGTCTTCCAAAGAAGAAATTCATAGGATCACTATAGAAATGATTTCCCAAGTACATAGCAATTATAATTTAGAAAATAGAATAGTTGAAAATGAAATTGGTAAGCCTTCTGGTATATTCATAAAAGACATCACACACAAGATGAATGATGAAGACAAGAAGACTAGTATAGAGACAGTCAAGGTTAAAGATGTTAAAACTAAGACGTAGGAACCTAGGAAGAAATTGTAATTCCAAGTTAACGAGATAACAAAAGCAATTGTGCAAGAGAAGGGATCAAGATCTAAAAATTCCAAGCAAATAATAATCGCTGATGCTCAGAAGGCTCCTAATCTAGGTATGATTGTTAAACCCACTATGTCTAAGCCAATTGATATGATATCCATGTTGTCCCAAATCATTGTTAAGGTACATTTGTTTGAGCTCTTTAAAATTGAAGAGAATAAGAGTAAAGTTTTATCATGGTTGGCAGGGATAGGAAAACTTCATAATAATACAGAACAAGATGCTATTCAGCACACCCCATTAGTAATAGAGGATAGTAGTATCAACTCTCAAATTCCCCAGATGTTCTTAGATGATTCATCAATAGCATATATAGACATTGACCCATTTTTTCTGAACCTAATTATCAAAGTAAAGACCCTAAAAAACTACATGATAGACTCAGGAGCCTCTAACACCATAATGCCTTTCAAAGTAATCGAAGCCTTAGGCTTGAAAGTAGCTACTACACAAGGCAGTTGTAGAGGTATGGATGCTAGGGAAGTCCTAGTTATAGGTACTATAAATGCTTTTCCATTCAAGCTAGCTACATATCTTGAGGTAGAATTGACCATGTCAATCGTTATGGTTGACATACCTCCACACTATGGAATGTTACTTTCTAGAGATGGAGTGCAACTATGGGAGGTAGCCTACAGTGTGACTTAACCTATGCAACTTTTCACATAGGTGATAAGGCTATTAAAGTAAATAGAGAGCCAAGGGTCAATCATATTTTGGGAGAAAAAATTAAAAAAGATGCCACTTTATTTTTAGATACTAGTGTGAATGCATTTAGAGCTGAATTAATTATCCAAGAAGTCGAGAATCTACCTGCTATTATTGAACATGAACTTGAATGTTGTATGGACTCACCAATATTATGGACAATTTTCTTTGATGGGGCTAGTTCTAAAGAAGGTGTTGGGGTAGGGGTAGTTTTTGTTTCTCAAAAAAAAAAAACACTTTTAGATATTCTTTTACCTTGAAATTTTCATGTACTAATAATATAGTTGAATATGAAGACTTGTTTTTAGGGTTGAAAGTTGTTACCCACCATGGAATTAAGAAATTGCATGTCATAGGGGATTTAGAATTTATTATCTCATAGATAAAGGGAATATATGCTTCTAAAAATAGAAGATTGAAACAATATATAAATGTTGTTTGAGATCAGATTGAATTGTTTGGTGCATTTTTTATATCATGGAGAGATAGAACCCAAAATAAGATGGCTAACTTGTTAGAAAATGTACAAATTAAGCCCCGGGAGATATCATTTGTAGGGATATAACAAATTGAAGTTTAGAATAGATCCTTAGTACGTGATAACATTGACCATTGGAAAGTATTTGAAGATGATAAATATATTTTCAATTCCTTGTTAAATGAAGATAAGTATCATGGTCAGGAGATGGATTGCAATGATTTGGTTGAGACCATGGATGGGAGGGAAACAATTTTTGGCCAAGAAGTTATATTGTTGAAGACTAACAAAGTACCTAAAGGTCTGATTGTCTTGGAGAATATGTTTAATAATCACGATAGCGTAAAACATGGAGCTAAGGACTGTAAGCCTTAAGAGCTAGAAGAGATAAATTTGGGTACTAATGAGGCCCCAAAGAAAGTCTACATTGGCTAAAATTTGTGAACTAAAATTAAGAAGTGTTTGATTGAACTATTAAGAAAATAAAGACAAGTTTTTTCTTGGCCATATGATGACTTGAAAGCCTATAGAGAAGATCTCTTTCAACATGTTATACCATTGAAAGATAATGTAAAACCTTTTAGGAAAAAGAAAAGGCTAGTGAACCCAACCCTAGTCCCCAAAATGCAAGAGGAACTAATGAAGTTAAGGGATTGGGGAATAATTAAGCCTATTAGAAATTCCACCTAGGTTTCAAACTTGGTTCCTATTAGAAAAAAGAATGGAGATATCAGACTCTATGTAGATTTTAGAAATCTGAACATTGCTTCCTTAAAAGATAACAATGGATTACCAAACATGGAAGCCATGCTGCAACAAGTAACAGGGTCTAAACTTATGTCAATGATGGATGGATTCTCTAGATATAACCAGTTCCTGGTAAAAGAAGTAGAACATTTGAAGATGGCATTTACAACTCCTTGGGAGACTTACGTATATGTAAGGATGCCTTTTGGATTAATTAATGCTAGTTCTACATTCCAAAGGGCCATTGATGTTGTTTTTCATGAATATATAAATAAGTTTATGGTGGTATATCAAGATGACCCCATAGCTTATCCTAATAAGTCTAAAGACCATTATGGACATCTAGAAAGGATTTTCATTAAAGCATTGGAATATGAAGTGTCATTAAACCCTAAGAAATGTGCATTTGGGGTAATTGAAGGTAAGTTATTGGGACACATAGTGTTAAAGGATGGGGTAAAGATAGATCCTGAAAGAGTAGAAGTCATTGATAAAGTCCCCAAGCCAAAGAATGTAAAAGGAATTCAATCTTTCTTTGGGCAAGTCAACTTCTTAAGCAAGTTTGTTGCTAACTTTGCTGAAATTAGTAGACCTATTTCTAAAATTCTCAAGAAAGGAGCCACTATAAATTGGAATGGTGAGCCTTCACAGGCATTTCCAGATATTAAGACTACTATAAAGAATGCCCCAATCCTAAGGACCCCTGACTACACTAAGCTAATGCACATATTTTATTTTGCATCTTTCCACATTTTAGTTGTAGTTTTTTTGCAAAAGAATGAGGAGGGATATGAACAAACTATTGCTTTCTTTAGCAAGTCATTGCAACCTACTTAACTAAAATATGAGATCAATGAAAAACAAGTATATGCTTTAGTAAAGGCTATTAAGGCATTCTAATGCTATTTGATAGGAGCTATTGTCATTGCTTTTGTGCCCAGTGCTACTATAAAGGATATTTTTTTCTCAACAAGAAGTCTCAAGAAGAAGATGTAGGTGGATCAATAGGATTCAAGAGTTCAACATTGAGATATAGATAACAAAGTTTGTAAGAGGACAAGGATTAGCTAAACTCATGGCTCAATCTAACTTAGATGCTAATTAGATAAATATGGTGACAAATGACCTCAAATTTGATTTATGTGATATGAATCATTGTGATCGGTATCTAAATGCTATCCACTACCTAAAATTTATGGAAGCTCCATCCTATCTAATTGAAAATGAGAAGAGAAGCACTAAGTTACAAGCCATCAGGTACATAATTATCCAAGGTAGTTTGTGGTGGAGAAATTTTGAGGGAATATTACTGAAATGTGTTGATCAAGAAAGGGCCAAAGACATTCTGAGTGAGATGCATACTAGAGTGTGTGGGGGACTTTATATGGCTAAAACCACTACACACAAGGTAATTAGAGATGGATTCTGGTGAGCATCCCTTTTCAAGGATGCTCAAATCATGGTTAGTAAGTGTGACTCTTGTCAAAAGTTTGCTGGAAAATTTAAATTTTTAGGTCATTAAGAGGACCTTAGATGATAACAAGAAGGTGTGGGACTCTAAGTTGCAACTTGCAATTTGGGTTGACAGAGTGACTGTGAAGAAAGCCATTAGAGTAGCCCCATTTGATCTAGTATATGGAATTTAGGTAAGGATGCCTCATAATAACTTAGTAGGACTTTATAATTACATCTAGTTGTATGATGAAGATATTATAGATGATATGAAAGAAAGACTGGATGAGCTTGTAGGGTTAGCAGAAACTAGAAAAGAAGCATCTCTTAGGAATCAAAAGCTGCATCTACAAGTGAAGACATTATATGATAAAAAGGGTAGTGAGTAAAAAGTTTTAAAATGGAGATCTAGTCCTAATGTGGAATGCCAGAATTGAGGATAAAGGAAAACATGGTAAGTTTGATCCCATATGGTTAGGCCCCTATTTGATTGAAAATACATGGGGAGAAGATTTATATGTTCTCAAGGATTTATTAATCAACATTCTTGAACTGCCAGTTCATGGGCAGTTCTTGAAAAGGTATTTCTGCTGAAATACTTGTTTCTCCCATAAATAGTAGTTTAAGGTTTCTTGTGTATTTTTGTAAATTCTTGATCTTTGTTCAATTTCTTGTATATAGTTTTCCTATGTCTGGTTTTTTTCTTAGTAGTGGTTAGTTTGTAGGGAGCCTAATTAGTCTACTTCTCCCAACAATTCTAAGCCCTCATTTGAATCTGCATTTTTCAATGTCCCCAGATAGAGCCACTATTGGTCTAATTTTTTGCATGATGAAATTTCCCTTGCCTAGGTATAAAAATCAGATTAAGTCCATTATTGGTGAATAGAGTTTCTAGTTTAGTCTTGTAGATTTTTGTTTTCCTTTTGAAAAAGTTTGCAAACCCTGTGTCTCATTCCTTTTAAAAATTTTGGGCATGAAATCTTTTTTGAAATTTTATAAATATTCTATTTTCATTTTAAAATTTCCATGATCTCAAGTTATCTTGTTCTCTTATATCTCTCCCCATCTAATCCTGATGAGATCTATGACAATCACTACTTT
Source organism: Cupressus sempervirens (assembly GCA_028749045.1). Classification (NCBI taxonomy): domain Eukaryota; kingdom Viridiplantae; phylum Streptophyta; class Pinopsida; order Cupressales; family Cupressaceae; genus Cupressus; species Cupressus sempervirens. The sequence goes on along the minus strand of CM053793.1, from coordinate 135,691,197 downwards.
TCTGTGGTGAAATATGCCATTCTTATGTATAATAAGGTAGCAAATGCTATGAAGCTAGAGAATGGTGTCGTAAAATGGAGATACGACAGTCAAAAATTATGTTGCATATGAAGTATTTAGTCACATGCACTTTTTCAGTATTGTCAAAATAGGAAAAGGAACCAAGTAAAAGGCTGGCAGAAGAAATCACTGGAATAATGATTTTTTCGATGATTCGCTACTTCACTATCAAAAAATTTAGGCATCTCACCATTAACGACATAGAAACTAGCTGAGAAGTGTATTACATGATGGCCTCCAAATTCACTAGTGACCATAAAATTCTCCTAGTGGCATGGAGAGTAATAATTTTTATTGTCAGAAGCATTTAATAAGGGTGTTGGTGACTTGACTTGCCTTTATTTTTTCGGTGCCAAGTTTTTGTTGAGATGTCATAGCTCGCTACTTTTCTATTAAAAAAATTAGGCATCTTGCCATTAGCAACATAGTGAGTTTCCATGAAATAACACATGGTGGGACCTCAAGCAATGTGGAAAGGAAACCAAGATTAAAGTATGGTTTTTTTATGCCAGCTGTGAGGGATTTCTCACATCATTAGTATCTTAGACCCATGCCCCATTTATAAAACACATGAGATATTCTAATTGTCAGATCAAGATGGGATCAATGATTCTCACTATCTCACTATAGAAAGATGCACAATTTTTACTCTATGTGGCATAACGAATATGGGACCTGCCACATATTAAGAAGTTCATGTAGTTTCCATGCCATCAGATCAAGTTCAAATCTATGGCCATCGCTATCTCACTATGAAGAATTGCATGAAGCTTATGCATAGCAAGGTAGAGAATGAGGGGCCCACTTATTTTCTCTTAAGAATTGTATTAAATGTCTTCCACACGATCAAAACAAGATCAATGGTTGTGACTATTTCGCTATAGCAAGATGCTCAAAAATTATGTATAGTGAGGTAGCGAATTGATGACACATGTCCCTAGTCTTCAATGGGTCCAGATAGGAATGCTAGCAATGAAGGAAAGGTACAGGTGGAAGTGCTTCATTGGTTTGACTGCTAGTGTGTTAAGAGAAAAGATGATTTAGCTCCATTTTTATACCTGAATCTTAGGATTTTTCATAGATCAACAGTGAAAATTAAAAATAAAAGACGATGACACACTATTTTTTCCACTCTGTGCATTTATGAAGCTTGAAGGCTTCACGTGTGAAATAAAATAGAGCATAATAAAGAATATTTTCTCAGACTCATCCTACAAAAATAAAGACTGCAAAGTTTTCCTTAGTAGAAGCTATTACTGAGAAAGTTGTGAGCTAAAGAAGATCGTGAAGCAAATTCCTAGCATTCATGAAGACATTGCAAATTTACAGAGAGAAATAAGCAAAGAGTCAAGTAAGTATTAACACTATAATCTCTGTAGTATCTTAATTCTACAAATTACAATTCAAAAATGCCTCCAAAGAAGGGATTTTCTATTAAGGAGAATTAGTTGGATAGGAATGTCCATGATTATTTACTTGAGCTACTTCCCAATTCCACCACTGAAACTGAGCAAGTCAAAAAGCTTACTACATTAAACCCTAGGTTGAAAATAGCAGATGGATTATAGGACAAGGTTAATTGGGTCAAGGATGCCAGTACCACTCAAACTAGTCTAGAATTGTTTAGAAAATGGTTTTCAAAGAGGAACCTTTTTGCCCCACATGCCAATATCTAGAACTTTGATCCAGGGAAATTGGTGGTTCCTATTGTTTTCATGGACTATGATCTTCTTGGAGCTATTAGCAAAATATATGACCAAGCCATTAGGGTTGAAAGAAGAACTAATGGCCAAGTCTTAATTATAGTAACCCTAGATGAGATTAGGGAAGTTTTGGGTCTAGGGCCTATCACTTGTTACCATGTGCCTATTGATTTGAAAGGACTAGAAAAGGAGTACAAGTCCAAGAAAGATATCATTAGACAAGGTGCATTAAAGGCACATATAGGTAAAATTGGAACCTTGCCAGCAATAACAACAACCTCTAGGGAACCCTTCAAAGGGGTATATTTCAATTCCAGGGCTATAGAGATATATAGGACCCTGTGCATAGTTTTTGCGATAGACAAAGAAGAATTTATGCTTGTGGATTTTATGTATATGGTTGTTTAGATCTCATCTTTTGGTGTGGACATCATTTTTAATTTCTCTTCTTATTCGGCTAAAGAAATTCACAATGGATTAATTGGGATTTCCAAGAGAAAGGTAGAAAAAACCTTTGGTGATTATTCATTGTTGATGCATATGTTTTTCTTTAAGCGAGCTTCATATTTTGGAAAAGAAATGAATTTAAATAGAGAGGAGAATGGGGAAGCACTACCAGTGCAGTTATGGAGTGCAAATATCACTTGGGATGCAGAGAATGCTTAGTTTTGTCAGGTTTGATAGGTATTTCGCTTCCAAGATGGGATGCCTCTTATTAAGTGACAATCCTGGAATCCCCAAAGCAATGATGGGTCTCATTAGGCCTATGGATAGCCCCCATAATTTGAAAGTTTCACATAATTGGGGAGATATTATTCCTTACTCTATTTCTACTATTTTTAGAATTTATGGTTTTAGGGGGATCCCTCATGTATTACCCTACCAGGTGCCCTTGGAGGTAGGAGTAGCTAAGTTTTTGTGACAATTGGGAGGAGTAGATGTAATATTTTTGCTGAAGAGATCAACAGGGTAAATTTTCCCCACTTGCAAAATAGCCCATCATTTTGTAATCACAAAAGGGGGTTGGAACTCTTTGAAGAAAATTGAGGATCCCTTCAAGATGGCTATTTCTTACCCTCATTTTTGTGATTCTAAATGATTTTTCAATATGGGCTTGAGTTGTAGAATTAAGCTTGGAAAAGTTGAACATGAATCTTACTTTCCATAACATATAATAGGGAATGAGTAATCCTTTCAAGAGAAGGAGAAAAGGAAAGAAAAGTGGAGAGACTTTTCTAAAATTTAGGATTTCATTCATTATTTTGATCCAGATTATAGTCCTTTGGATGATGCAATCACAAATGTAATTAAGATAAGGAAACTTATGAATACCTTTCCTAAAATAATAGAGACAATGAATGAAAAGAAATAATTCTTTATTACATTTTACCTGGAGAAGGCCAAGGAAGAAATGAGAAGATTGGATTTTACTCCCAATATAGGGGCTAGTCAATCAACTATCTAGAAAAGGCCAGGTTACACTCTTATTTACAATAAAGGGGGCACTATAGAAAAAGGAAAATAAATAATGGCATCCACTAGTGTTGTTGTAGAGGAGAGGCCTTCTAAACCCTCTCTAAAGAGGAGAAATATAATAAGGGAAGAGGAACCTCATGTTGAGGAATACTCACCCTAACAAACCCCCTTAAGAATCAGAGAGGACTAGCTCACTAAAGAGCAGATTGAGCAGTTGGGATCATAAGGGGAAGTTTTGGTCACACAATCAGAAATAAATGAAGGAGAACCCCACAAACCTCTAGTGACAAGTTTTGAATTAACAATTGTAAATTATAGAGGAAGGGAAATGGACTCTATTTTGGAACAAGCTAGTCAACAATTTTTGTCTGATGACAGTTTTGTCAAGTCTAGGGCCTTCCATCAATCTGAATGGAGGGCAAATATGAGAAATTTTGAGGAAAGATGCAAAAAATTGATAGTATAGCATCCAAAAATGGATGAAGAGTCTATATAGCACCAAATAAAGGAAAAAATAATGCAAGAGTTTTAGAACATAACCCATGAAGAGAGGAGGCAAATAGTAAAGGCTTCTAATATATTATTGTTGCCAAATATGGATATTGTGCATGCTTTTATTTTTAATTCTATTTCTAATAAATTGGAATTACAAGACCCAAATAAAAAGGAGTTTGCAGGGACTTCATTTAGTGAAGACCAAGCTACTTTAGTGGTGTGGTCACTAAGAAGGGGGTCTAGGGCTATTTCATCACATCCAAATGAATCTGGGCTAACAAGAAACATCATTATGAGGAGTGTGGTTGAGACTTCTCATGTATAGGTAGCACATTTGAATGTGGATTCATCCTAATTTGTTTTGGCCACTATTAAGAAGGAAGAACAGGCCATGTTTGAATTATAGAGTAAATACGAAACAATTCTAGAGGCCTATAATAAAGAGTTTAAAAGGAGGATTGAGCTTGAAAACAACCTAATGGGAGGTCTATAGCACCAAGAATAACATACCCTCACCCCCTAGTTGAACCTTTCAAATCCACCCCCCTCATAGAAATACTAGATACACCCCAAAGGCTGAAATATTACACAACAAAAGACTTTGAAGAAGAAAAAGGCGGGTTATGGGAATTGCATGTGGAGTTGGAGGCAAAATATGAAGATAAATTAAGAAAAGCTCTCACATATTTGGGTGAAAAAATTGAATGGCCACTAGTCTGTGATCAGTTGGATAGGGTGATCAGTATTTGGGAGGAATTGAAAGCCAGTGATAAGGCTTTGAATCCTATTATGAATAAGTGAGTGAGAAGGAATAAAGAAATGACATTTTTATGTTACTTTTTCATAAAATATTCCTATGATCAAATTGAGAAGACCATTGATATTGTTTTTGATCTTTCTAATTTTGAAAATAGGAGAATTCATTTATAAAGATTAATAGTAGGCTACTTGAACAAGTACAAGAGCCAAAAATTTACTTTGTTTCCTTGTGCCCTAGATAGGAGAAATAATTTGAAAAACAAAGATGAAAGGGCAAAAGAACTTGATGATGTCTTTTGTTTAAGGATGAATAAATTTATAAATGAAATAGGGCATGCATGGTGGGCCACCAAAACTAAACAAATAGTGAATGTCCAAATATTCTTTGATTCTTTAAAATAAGAATTTGTTGATATTAACAGTGAGATAGAATATGTTATCAAAAGGCAACGAGATATTATATAGTTTGATTGGCTGGATGACACACAGTTTGACAATTGGATGTCTAATATAGCTCTTGATGAACAACTTGAGGAAGTTGAAACTAATAGTGATGAGATGTAGGATGATGAGGTTCAAATAATTGACACCATTAGACAAGGCCAACAGGAAGAATAAGATAAAGGTAACCAATCAATTCTAGTTGCAAGCCCACAATCTCAAGATGCTAACACAACCAAGGATGAGAAAGACTAAATGTAACTCTGGTAGTACAAGATGAAGATAAAGAAAACCCTTGGGCAAAGATTAAATTGCAATCATCAGAGCACCCTTCATCATTGGCTAGCTTGGTAATGGTATACATAGATGAATCAGAATAGTAGTTAAATCAACAACATAAGAGGTTGTAATAGAAAGGGACCCACCAAAAGGAATATTTGATCTAGAAATCTTTCTATTACCCAAAATTTTCTCTTTTTTTGATAGGTGTATGTAAATATTTCTTGTAAAGGACACCTATCAATTCTCTCTTCCTGAAGGTTGTTGCATCTCACAGTATATAAGTGAGATCCCAGGGGTAGAGAAGGGTCCAATTTCTATTTCTTTTGACTATTACACTTAGGATGTTTTTGGTCTAGTCCTTGAGAAAAAACTTAATGATGTATTTTCTCTGTATGTTTTATGAGAATGTGTCAATATGGCATGATCTCTATGTCTTTTCCTAAGGTCATTCTGAGTTTACAATAATTGTATACAATTTTGAAAAAAATTAATACAAGTTATGAGCTATCCCCCTATCAAATTTTATTGAATCTTGTATCCTTAACTATTACCTAGTTATTTTCATATTGTATGAGTAAAGGTTGCTCAATTGAATGCAATTCATTTAGGTTTTTTGTCAATTCATTACTATTATTAATTCAATCAATTAAGTAAATGCTTTTGATGAGTTTGATAGGGTTGTCATGGTAATAGAAAGGATGTGTATAAGAATGAAATCCAGTAAGAATTGTTGGTAAATCTTGTTGTAAAGCAACATATTAGATCCACAAATTGAAGTTGACTCTGAATCCCAATGGAATAAGCACTAATCAAAATTTACTTAGTATGTAGAATAGATACACTATGAAGAAGCATCAATTGTAAAATCACAATCAATTTTAACTTTCATTTATTGAAGATTGTAAATGATGGTCAACACTTGATTGCGTGGAATGTTTTAGCCTTAGTTAGCCACTGTTGCTGGAAATATGTGCAAATATATAGAAGAAATTTGGCCAAATCCTTTTTATGGTATGTGTTCATTAAAAATGTTAGAATCATGCATGTATTTGAGGATTTGAGATAAGAATTAGAATGAAACTAAGATATTTCTCATACAGTATCTTGTAGTCTTGAATCATCCCTGGGTATACCCACCCTGGTTTTCTAGAGCCTAAAGAGTAGAAAACCACCCTTGGTATTTTTGAAGTTGGGTTCAAATGGTTTACACATGTAATTTCTAATAGGAATTGGCTAAGCCTTAGGTTGCATAAGATATATCATTTTGGTATTGAAGCACTCTATTGCTCAGTAGTTTTAAAACACCAACAAAGTCATAGCTACTAAATTTCATAGACACCTCCCTTGGCTTCTATGATATGGAAGATTTCCAAAGGAGGGTCAGATCTAGGTGGATTCATCCTATCATGGAGAAGCTTTGAGGGTGTGGTTTGGTGAAGGCCACTAGTTTTCTAGTTGCAGTCCAAGCCCAAGAGCTTATTTATGAATGCATTCATCGTTACACTCTGGAAACTAGGAAAATCATTTTTCTTGATGATATAATATTAATTTCAATTGATAGCATCTAGGTAAATTATCTTCATGTGCTAGAATGAGAGTTCTCTAACTTGATTGTTGGTGGGTCCACCTCAAAATTCTCAACAAAGAAGATGATCTGGAGGAAGGAGATCATGATAACTTGGTTCCAGAAGCCACATAGTGATAAGAGAAAAATCCCCAAAAAAAAAAATCGGAACCAATCTTAAGCCATAAATAATTGACATTTTGGTCCTTCTACATAGGTTGAGAGGTGAGGTAGAAGCCTTAAATTTCATTGAGAAATAATTCTTTCTAGTTCAAGTTATATGCTCAGACACCCAATACATTGATTGGGTGCAAGAGGTAAGTGAGATTCTGTCAAATGCTCTGTAGGTGACCAAGTCTTACAATAAATTCTATATGTCTTCCTTCTTGATTTACATGCTAGCTTAATTGCAATTATTAGAGAATTTCCAAGATTAGAGAATTTACCTCATGATGTTAAGTCCTATGAGTTATACCCATGTCTCGAATTATAGAATAGTTATGTAGACTATGTTAAGGTGAATAACACATTTACCACGAGGATTTGCAGGGATTTACAAGGATGCTTGGAGAGAAGATTCAGCCCCAAGGCTATAGCTACCCTAAGTTATTTTAGAACCTTTTAAAGATGTTGTAGATGATCTAGATATGATGATGGCTAGAATCTACAAGACAACTAGGAAGTAGGTTGGCTGGATCACAACACAACAAAGCAGGAACAAAGACACAACCACCGAGTCCTCCCCAAATGTAGCAACATCTTCATCTTCTCAAAGTGGTACTTTAGGCACAATCCTACCTCTCACTCAAGGACCCACTCAACTAGCCACAAGAGGTGATCAAACTCTTGACAAGAAAATACCACTTGATAAAACTTGTTAGGATGGTTTAGTGCCAGTGATCAGAATGGAGACAGAGTCCGAGAAGTAGAAGGAAGAAGAATTATAGGATAGTGTAGTCATGATGGATTTCTCACCCCATAGAAATCTAATTCAATCAATAAGTTCCACATTTGTTGGAAATATGGTCAATTAGATGTCTTGATGGTTGTCATTTATGAAAACACATACTCAACATTCCATTTATGCATTTAGAGATAGAAAATTATCTAAGTATTAGATAGTTTGCAGCATTATAGTGACTAAATCTTAATAGTACAAAAAATGCATAGAGAATTAGCTTATGCATAGTTGAGGAAATATTTGTGACACCTTCATGGTAATTCACACTAGTGCACATGTGTGTACAATTAGTACATCACAAGTTACAATAAGTTTAAATGTGTTGGTATTTATCAATGTATAACAAAGCATAGTAGAAAACACAGTTGTATGGCTTTAGGAATTGTTTTGGTTTCAAAATAATTACTACGTCATGTTAAGCTAACTATGTCAATATTATTTTATATTGTGTCAAGTGTATGAAGACATGGAAGCTAACTAAGCAACAATTTGTGAATGCACAAGGTATAAGTAAATATCTTATGTTGCACAAATAATGGGAAAGTGTGTTGCCTAGTGAATGTGTGTAATGCACAAATATTGTGGAAGTTTCATGATTCAATGTGACATGAGAACCATTTTGAGAACCATCTATGATCCTTATGTGATCCAAAATCTAATGCTATATTAGAGCAAGTGCAAGTTATAGAATAAAGCAAGTATTGTATGTATATCTATTTTGTGAAGGAAGTGAATTGTATGATTGCATGTTAGGGAAATGGATTTTTCTTGCATGCATTGTAATTGATCTACCAACTCCTAACAAGGTTAAAGAAACTCCTAATAGGATTGAGGCTTCTTGCAAGGCCTAGTCCTCTAAAAAGGAATCAAGACACTATATGTACTTCATAGACTCTTGATAGGGTCAATATCCTTAACTAGATCCTATTGTTTAGTGAATCATCTAGTCATTATTATCCCCAGAAATATTTTCCCTTCTTAACAGATAATGTTGTTATGATTTCTCTATGTATATGGTTATATTTAGTGTTCAGCATTTTTGGTTTAATTTCATATGCAAGATATAAAGTAATTAACAATATTTAGTTCTGGAAAAAAGCTTGTAGAATACTGGTTCACACCCTTCTCTGTATTATCTATTTCTAACAATTGGTATCAAAGCACAATTACGTTGTGGTTTAATAGCTTAAGTAAGATCCTAGTGAATATGGAACAGTTGAAGAAGAATCTTGAAGAAGGTCTTGAATAGATTGATCTTCTTACTAAAGAGAGAGACAACTTGAAAGATAGCTACAAAGATGCAAAAGTTTACATTGGCAAACTAAAATATTATATTGACAATCTAAATTATGGCAAGGAACCCTTTATGTAGATCAGTGTTAAAGATGAAATAGAAAATGTCAAGAAAGAAAATAAGATCTTGAAACATGAGTTGAAAATTGTTCAACTAAAGTTGAGTCTTAAGACTAGTATTAATAAGAGTAAACCTAATCTAAAATATGAGAATTAATATTTTCATCAAGACTCACTTCACTTTAGGCTATTAAGGGACAAGGCGAGAAAACCTTACGGATTGATTTTATTAACTCAATATTCTTCTCTTCAAGACTATCCCCTATAACAAAAATGGTCAATGTTCTTCTATGACTTGCTAATAAACTTCCTAGTTATAGTAGCTAACTATAACCACATAGAGGGAAAAAGCAAATAAGTAATGACAAGAACATTTATTTCTTTAATACATAAAATGGTAAATTCATATTCGATTGGTGATTGAATGATCATAACCCAGGTATGTAACAATAGAAACATGTAACCTCTAAACTAACTAGTCCCTTATCCATTGGGCATTCAATAAGTTAGAAAAACACACATGGATACCTAAAATATACTCATATATCCAAATATTTGATCTATCTAGCTTGCAAAAAGACATCAATTTTCAAAAGAAGTTTGTACTTATCAAATCCTCTGATGATTCATGGAGTTCTATCAATGTAATATCAAACAAATTACTTAGGTCCTTGACCCAATAGCAAGACACACATCAACATAAAACTTCAACACAAGCTACAACTAGATAGTATGCAGTTTGGGTATAGTTAATAGAAAACTACAAACCCATAGAAAGGGAGATAAACTTCAGAATGAAACTATCAATGAAACTTTGTATTGAGTTCTTTGAACTCAATACATCATGTTATGCAAATAACTAAAAAAGGAACTCAAGGGGTGATTGTATAAGCTAAAATGCTTCAAAGAACACTACATTATTGCTGCTAATAATAGAGGAAAATATTCTAAGAAATATGGAATCACATTTCTAGAATTGGAGCTAACCTTGTGGTCTCACAGTCATAAAAATTGGAACCTTTACAAAGAGGAAATAAAGGAGATTTATAGAGAAGAAGAAAATTCCTTGACTAGATCCTAACTAACATGTGTCCTATTGAAGCCCTTCATTCTACTTACTGTAGAAACTTCTCCTCTTTCATCTACCAGGAATCACATATTGATTAATGCTATTGTAGAGTTTCTAAAAATATCTTCCATAAAGTAATAAGAAAAAGACCTTCTAAAGGAATATCAAATACAAATCATAAAGTATGCAAGAGCTTCATATCTAATCTTTTCATGTCTTCATCTTTGCTTAGTCATGAATCTCAACAGCCCCTATCGAAAAAAGCTTCACTACTTCCAACTACCCATTTTACATTCAATTCTTGTTTGGCAGCCATTGATGAATCAAATCTCATCAAAATAAGGTCAAAATCTAATCTTATTCCATCTAAAACAGAAAATCTACATTTAAACTAAGGATGCACCACAATTATAAAACATCCTATAGCTCCTTCTAGTGAATAGATGTGCAATATTTGACTTCAAAAATTGAATATTCAAGTTCTCCCACTTCTGGCAGTATATTATAGTGCTCATTTGTGATGAAAAAAATGCCTCTAAGGTTGATTTGAAAATCTAGGCCTCATGCCATGAATTGACACTAAAATGAAAAATAAAACTATATAGTTTAAAACTATATAATATCTAAAGTTTTAATCAAATCTTTCAATTTTAACTCTAGATGTGCATTCAGATTAGCAATATCTAAATTTGAAAAAAATATTTTTACTTATGACCCTCTCCTCTAGTCACTGAATGGGACTTTTCCCTCTCTTATTTGTCAAAATGCACCCAAGCAGGCCCTATACACTTAATGCAACATTCAAAATTTTGAGATTTATACTTGAATTTTATGCCTCTGTTGTTATTTTGACATTAATATTTTATTTTTAACTTATGTCATAGCATCTTAAGCTCTTTTAATGGCATAGCATCGGGACCTTGCAATCAATCATATGGTGACTTTATTACCTCTTGATCACATGGAAATGGCATAATATCTTCAAGCCTTTTCATTCTTCTTACGATCTCACATGGATGTAGCATCATAATACTTCATACTTTACTTTATGATTCCTCAATATTCCCTTTTTCATAGCTTCAAAGGTCTTCCTTTCTCCTCCTTCAATTTCATGACAACTTGTGGATGGTTGTCATGTGGCACTCCAAGTCACTCTTCATGTTGTGCTTGCAAGGTTAATTTTTTTTTACTACGGGTTACTTCTAGCTAGCCATAGGCCCACCACTTATGAGCTTCAACATCTCACAAGATCTATGTCCTTGAAGACACAATACCATTGAGTGTTTATGCTTTTACACACCATAAAAATTTGTCTTCAAAAGCATGTGGGATAACTACTCCTCACATGTATTCTTGCAATGATTCAAGTCATTGCAAGCTTACAAGTTGCATGGATGTTGTCTTCTTCTTTCATGGAGGCCCCTCCACCATTGTGGCCTTCCAAAAAACCTACCATAAACCTTCTTAGGCTCTTTAACATGGGATGCTCTATTTGATATCGATTTCCTCTCTTACCATGATATGAACCTCTATCGTGGATGTTCTCTTTCCTTCTTTCCAAGCCATGGGTGTCCTGCTTCATGCTTGACATCATGGATGTGGGTGCTCTACATTCATTGTTGAGCCTTCTTCTTTGGGGATTTCTCCCATCTACTACCATGAATGCCCAAGCATCTTCTTGCTACATCTAAATGCCTCCCCTATAGTCCTTCAGCATTTTGGAATGCTTGTTGTTAGTGGGGGAGGCTATCGGGGAACCTTCAATGATCTCCTTCTAAATGTAAAATAACAAGCTTTCCATGTGATCAACTTATGCCAACAAGCATAGGCCGAAAAAGCATTTGGTCCAATGCAAGTCTATTTCTCACCAAAACCCATTCCATAATGGATTGCTCTACTTTAAGTTAGTCAACAGTCTCAAAAAATAAGCCATAGCTTGAAGTCTACCTCTTGATCTATCACATAATAATATTCATGAATGAAGTTGGCTCTATATAAAAATGTGCCTTCATTACTTCAATTGATATGTTAGGTAGAATGTAATGAAAATCTACTTCTTATGCTTTGTTTAATTGACCTTGGGCTCCATCTCTTAAATGATGAGCTTATTTCATATTGCCTCATGAGAAAAATATCAAGTATCAAATTTGATGGTGCCTTCAAAATTTTCCTTGATTTCCTTTTGAAAGTATAAATCACTATATAATCACTTTGTCTTCTAACTTGATATGCACCTAAATTGATTTTGAATCATGGTAACATCCTATGAAATACTCCCAATTTCTAATATTTTAACAATATGACAAGAGTTATTTGGGCCCCAAAGTGGGTTTGACTAAAAAAAATCATTTTGAAACAACTGACAATTCAAACTCGAGCCTTGAATCACCATTTAAAACTGACTTTATCACATATCTACAAATTATGATTTGCTGACATGAAGGCCTATAAGCTAGCTTTAAAAACTAACCAAAACACTTGATTGATCCTTGGTATTTAACATACTAATTATTTATTTAGCATCCTCATACCCTATCATATCTCATCACATGACAACTTCAAGATCAAAATATATTGACTGTAAAAGTTGCTCAGTTAAAACTATCTACAAATAATCATGTTAAAAAATAGGAAAGTGCACTTGGATTTTGTTTTGAAATCAGGGTAAATAGATACTTGAGCACTTGAAAAATGGAACATTAGTTTACTACCATGAGGATAATATAGATCAATTATTTACGCTCATGATGAATAACAGGGAAAGTTTGGAAAGTGTGCAAATTTAGGAACTCAAAATTGTAGAATAGTGAACTTTAGCAGAATTATGGTTTTAGCAAATGGAATGGACCTAGGAAAGTGTGCAAAAAAATTTGTCAAGACTTATAAAATAGTACACTTGAATTATTTTTAATGTAGGACATAGTTTTACAATCCATTTAATAACATCTATCATGGATTTGAAGATATTACATCTCGAACAGGGGTACTAATCAATCTACATTTTATGGCACCAATAAAACTTTATAACTCACATTGTGAATTACATTTGAAAACTGACCAAATGGATTTTTCATAAGCTCAAATGTGGAACATTGAAATTTTCGCACCCATAGAATATAATGCAAAATGAATTTTCTCAGTAGGGTCAACTAGGTCAAATTTATAATTAATCAAACTAAGCTTCCCAAATTTTTGAGAAATATGCATCAGTATGACAGAGATAAGTAACCAACTTTGAGGGATTCAAAACCTACTCAAAACATATCAAAATGACATGAATATTTAAACATAGGTTTACTAATATGCATACTAAAAAATCCCAAAGTGATGAATCATGAGACATAACTAGGTCCAATATATTCAAATGCAAACTAGGCTTCCTTTCATTGTTTGACACTTAGGCAAAAATTGCAGAACTAAACACTGCTCAAAACAAAACTTCCTGGAATGACTCAAAATTATGCTTAATGCATGGTGTTAGAAACATAAAACACCTTATAGGCCTCAAGAGGATAGCCAAGTACACAAGCAAGAAAAATGTGTTTATAGGGCTCAAAAGGACTCAAAATTTTGGAATAGTACTCAAAATAGGAATGCAATTTTGAGTCCCATTAGTGGATCTGTCTGGGTATGCATGCCCCTTGTGGTAATGAAAAGGATTTAGATCTCCAAACTAATCCCAAAAATTCTCTCTCAAATAGCTTATTGAAAACAAGGAAACTACTCCTAGACTATACATGACTTTTCAAAACTTCTTACCTCTATCAAACACTTGATTCTTGTTTACATCTTCTAGAGGTAAGCTATAAAAAAATTTTCTATCAATTTCATGAAACACATTAGAATTCTCAATTATCTTAGTTGGAAAAACAAAACAACTTTCCTAACTTTCATAATGCAGAATAGGAACATCCTTATCATAATGCTCATTATGAAAATAAGGGTTAGCATGCTCAAATATATCAAGATCAAATTGACATCCCTTTTCATCAAATGAATCATGCATTCTATTAATTTTGAATGTGAAAGATTCATATTTAACTTGAGGAAAAAGATCATATGCACCTTCAAATTTTGTATCTTTATGTATGGCCAGTTGATATTCAAGTGAGTACTCAAATTGATACTCACAAATGTCATCCATGTCAACATTTGAAACTAATCCAGAGCTCTCTAGGAATTCTTCACAATCAACAAATAGATTAATCATCATATTAGAGCATTCATCATAAAATGTCTTGCAAGGTAAAAACCAATTTTTAATAACAACTTCATCCAACACCTTGCTACCATCATCACAAAATACAATATCATCATTACAATCTCTGTCACACCTAGAAGAAGAACAATCTGATCTCTGGTAATAGTAAGACAATGTATCACCATCAAGCTTGGCCTCAACCAAATCCAAACATTCCATGGGCTCTTCAAAAAGTGGGTTGATAATTCCATGTAGAGCTCCCTTTTAAACATTATAGCAAGTGATGTACTGATCAACATTAAACTCTTCACCATACAAATTATTAGTGAAAATCTTGAAACCATTTTCAACATCATTGTCATGAAAACATTTGGCATGTGAAGAGGAAAAATTAGAATCATCATCATCATTACTTGAAGACACAACATCTAGTTTATCAACTAAGCATGTCGAATATAAATCAATATTACTTGCATTTTCTTCACTAAGATGATTCAAATGACTTGTCCACTAGTCAGCTATTATTTTATCACTAGGTGTTAATGCAGTAGCCATAGAATTACTTATATGCTGATGATTATAGTTATATATAGCCCCATCTAATTCATCTACACAACTAGGTAGTTCATCTTCGTAAATAATTATTTTTTTCTCATATTGTGTACACAATTCCTCTCTAAAAATTTCAACTACATGCTAATTCATCTAGCTCAGAGATGGAATTTCATTTTTAGAATCAGAAGAAATAAGAACACTTACTTTCCTCATTGCTCTCTTCTTCACATTTGCATTAGACTCATATGAAGATGAACATGTAATATCATTTTCCTCACTCTAATTCAAGTAACCACTCCAATCATCATCTTCATATGATGCTTCTTTATAACATGTCAGATCAGCAACATTGTTCACATCACTTGAAACACAACTTTTAGCCTCTTCACCCACATAAAACTAAGATGATTTTCTTGTGACTTCATGATTAGTTATATTCTCAACACAAAGAAGATTATCAATAGGAGAAGAAAAAAGTAAAATTAAATATTTCATATATAACTTATCAAGTGAATCAACCTTATTGTCTACTACTTAAAAACTACAAACATGTGCACTTTGTTCAGCAAGAACATAATCAGCTCTCCTTTGAAACATAGAGACTTCAACTTCAACTTCACATGTTTTTTATTATGACATTTTAACAAGATTATCTACAATAGTATGGGAACCTATACACTAATTTGTATTTGAATACTCAACATTATACTCATCTTTATTTTTAACTTCATCATATAGAATTTAAACACCCTTAGATAAATGAATCCTAGTTAGTCCATACCTTTTATTGTTTTCAATCTCTAGTGCTGTCATGAATGCCTGATATAAAGTCTCAAGCTCTTTATCCCTCAATCACTAACTCATTTTTTTACCAAATGCATCAAGATAAACTATTAAACACACTTGATCATCTAGCATATAATTATCAAGAATCTCATTCAAGGTCCTTGCAAATATGATATTGAATGCATGAACAAGTTCACCATTCCTGATTTGAATTTTAAAAAACTTCTCAAAAGAATCAGAGATGCTTATCCTTTCCCACAATTGTTGAATGAAGGCTAAATGTAGCTCACCACAAGATGAAATATAACATGTAGGTAGAAAAGAAAAGCAATATCTAGCATCACCTTCTAGAGTTTGAACAAACAACTTCATATGCACATCTGCATGAGCAATCTCAAAATCACCAACCAAATCATTGAATATATGAATATGTTGATTGGTTGAATCCAAATGGGTCCCACTAAACTTAGGCAAATATTTTCTAAGTTCATATGACATGGTGCTTGGGAAACTATTAATGCCATCAAAAAGTAATGGCATGTACCTCTTGGCAGAGATAAATCTATGATTTTTATTAATGGACTACATACTAGGTGAAAAGAAATCTATAATGTCTTGCAAATATACAACTGACCAAAATAACTTTCAAAATTATAACTTGTAGTACATCTAAGAACTCAATGGCCAACTCAATCTCTAACATGCTCCAAAATGTGAATACATTTGTGAAACTATCTTTCATAGAATATGTTGAGATGCATTAAACACTTCTCCTAATTAGTGTTGGAAATATCACTTGATCGAGAAACTTTTTCATAGAACTTACTTTCATGAAAATGAAATCTCATGAAAGTGGAAAGTACCTTAAATGTGATGCTTGCAAACCACTTCAATGCTGTGAACAATAATAAATTCAAATCTTTTCTTGATTTAGTAACTCTTGCATATCATCCCACATTTTCTTTACAGCTATTGCCAAGGGCCTGGGATTACTTCTTCAAATATGCATTCTAACTATTGTAACCTTCACAATACCCTCAACTTCATGATGCACCATTATAGAGATATAACTTTAAGTCAGCACTCACTAATGTGAGAAAATATTTTCCCAACTTGCACGAGACAACAAGTTGGTCTAGAATTTACAACAAGTATTTGAAATTTTACATAACAACCTTGGAATTTCACACCCTTAACAAAGTGAAAGAAACTTATATTCTTGACTTATATTCTTGACTATAAGATTCACAACAGCAATCTATGTTCACTTATCTATTACTAATCTTTAGAGTTACTTTTGTCAAGAATAAGGTATAACTAAGAGACACAAATCCACAAGAGATATGAGAAGAAACTTACAATTCCTTACTTTTTTAGTAGTTTCATTGTGTCTCTCCCTAGAAAAGTCACCTTTTTGCTGGAGCTCTTAATGGTAAGGAACATATTAGGTGGGTTTCAACCTAATACCAAGAAGCATAAGATAGGGACAAGCCTAAGGATCAGCTAAATTGTTTATTCAACCTGTGTAAATCTTAGTTTTGGGCCAAAATTAATAGAGTTATCAGCACTCACTTCACTTTAGGCTCTGCAGGGACAAGGTGGGAAAACCTTAGGGATTGATCTTATTAATGCGATATTCTTCTCTTCAAGACTACCCCCTATAGTAGAAATGGTCATTATTCTAATATGATTTGCTGATAAACTTCCTAGTCATAGTAGCTACCTATAACTCCATAGAAGGTAAAATAAAATAAGTAATGGTCAGCACTTTTAGTTCTTTAATACATAAAATAATAAATTGATATTTGATTGATGATTGAATTAGCGTAATCCAGGTATGAAACAATAAAAACATGAAACCTCTAAATTGACCAATCCCTTATCCATTGGGCATTCAATAATTCAAAAACACACACATGGATACCTGAACTATACTCATATATCCAAATATCTGATCTATCTCTCTAGCTTGCAAATAGACATCAATCTTCAAATGAAGTTCATACTTATCAAATCCTCCTATGATTCTTCCACTTCTATCAATGCAATGTCAAGAAATTTACTTAGGTCCTTGACCCAATAGCAAGACACACAACAACATACAACTTCAACACAAGCTATAACCAGATAGTATGCACCTTGGGCATAGTCAATAGAAAACTACAAACCCACAGAAAAGGAGATAAACTTCAAAATGAAATTGTCAATGAAACTCTATATTAAGTAATTTGAAATCAATACATCATGGTATGAAAATAACTCATAGAAGAAATCAAGGGATGAATATATAAGCTAAAATACTCAAAAGAACACTACACTACTGCTGATGATAATAGAGGAAAATATGTTGAGAAATATGGAATCACAATTCTAGAACTAGAGCCAACCTTGTGGTCTCACAGTCATAAAAATTGGAACCTTTACAACAAGGAAAGAAAAGATATTTAAAGAGAAGAAGAAAACTCCTAGACCAGATCCTAATTAACATGTGTCCTATTGAAGCCCTTCATTCTTGTTGCTATCGAAACTTCTACTCTTTTGATCTACTAGGAATCAAATACTGATGAATGTTGTTGTAGAGTGTTTTAAAATATCTTCCTTAAAGTAATAAGCAAAAACCCCTTCTAAAGGAATATCATATAGAAATCATAAAGTATGCAGGAGCTTTGTATCTGATCTTATCATGTCTTCATCTACCCTCAGTTGTGAATCTCAATTGCCCTTGCTAACAAAAACTTCATTGCTTCCAACTACCCATTTTACATTCAATTCTTGTTTGTTGGTCATTCATGAATCAAATCTCATAAAAAAGGTCCAAATTTTATCTTATTCCATTTGAAACAATAAATTTGCATTTAAATTGAGGATGCCCCAAAATTATAAAACCTCATGTAGCTCCTTCTTGTGAATACCTATGTAAAATTTGACTTCAAAAATGGAAAATTTAGGTTCTCCCAATTTTAACAGTATATTATAGTGCACATTTCTAATTAAAATAGTGCCTCTAAGGTCCATTTCAAAATCTAGGCCCCAGGCCATGAACTGACATTAAAAATGAAAAATAAAACTATATAATATCTCAAATTTTAATCAAATCTTTCAATTTTAACTCTAGATGTGCATTCAAATTAGGGATATCTAAATTTGAAAATTTTATTTTCATTTCTTACTGTCTCCTCTAGTTACTGATCACCACTTGTCCCTCTCTTATTTGTCAAAATGCACCTAGGTGAGCCCCATAGACTCAATGCAACATTTGAAATTTTGAAATTTATGTTTGAATTTGATGCCTCTAATATTATTTTGACATTAATCTTTTATTTTTAACTTATGTCGCTGCATTTTAAGCTCTTTTTATGGTGTAGCATTAGGACCTTGCAATTTTTCCTTTATCTTTATATGACAACTTGATCACACAACAATGGCATAATATCTTCAAGCCTTTTCATTCTCTTTATATTACATCCTTGATCACACAACAATGGCATAATATCTTCAAGCCTTTTCATTCTCTTTATGATCTCACTCAATCATAGCATTGTAAGACTTCATAATTTTCTTTATGATTCCTTGATATGCCCTTCATCATAGCTTCAAAGCTCTTCCTCTCTACACCTCTAATTTCATGACAACCTAGAAATGGTTGCCACATGGCACTCCAAGTCACTCTTCTAGTTGTGCTTGCAAGGTCAAAAAAATTTTACTGTGGGTTTCTTCTAGCTAGCCATGAGCCTACAACTTATGAGCTTTGATGTCTTACAAGATGTGTGTCCTTGAAGGCACAAAACCATTGAGTGTTAATGCTTTTAAACACCATAAAAATTTACCTTCAAGAGCATGTAAAATAACTACTCCTCACATGCCTTCTTTCAATGATTCAAGTCATGGCTAGCTTGCAAGTTACATGGTTGTTATCGTGCTCTTTCATGGAGGCCCCTCTACCATTGTGGCCTTCCAAACAACTTTTCGTATCCCTTCCCCAACTCTTTAATGTGGGATGCTATATTTTTTTGTCAATTTCCTTTCTTACCATGTCGTGGACCTCTACCATGGATGTTCTATTTTCTCCCTACTAAGTTGTGGGTGTATTTCTTTATGTCTAATGCAATGGACTAGACACCCTACCTTCACAGTGGAGCCTTCTTCATTGGGGATTTCTCTCATCTATTGTCGTGAATGCCCAAGCATCTACTTGTTGCATCTGAATGCCTCCCTTTTCATCCTTCAACACTATGGAATGCTTTTTGTTGTGGGGAGAGGCCACCAGGGCACCTTCAATGACATCCTTACAAATGAAAATTAACAAGATTTCCATGTGATCAACTTACGCTAAGAGGCACAAGTTGGAAAAGTATTTGGTCCAATGCAAGTTAATTTCTCACCAACACCCATTCTCTCATAGATTGTTCTACTTTAACTTGCCTAGCAGTCTCAAGAAATAAGTCATAGCTTGAAGTCTTCCTTTTGATCTATCACACAATAATGTTCATGAATGAAGTTGGCTCCATATAAAATGTGTCTTCATTACTTTAATTAGGATGTGAGGTAGAATGTAGTGAAAATCCACTTGTGGATTGTTTACTTGACCCTGGGTTCCATCTCTTAAATGATGAGCTTATTTCATACTGCGCATGAGAAAAAGCTCAAATAGCAACTTAGTGGTGCCTTCAAAATTCTCCTTGATTTCCTTTTGAAAGTATAAATCGCTATATAATCACTTTGTCTTCTAAGTTGATACACACCTAAATTGATTTTGAATCATGGTAACATCCTTTGAAATACTCCCAATTTCCAACATTTTAACAATCTAACAAGAGTTAGTTGAGCCCCAAAGTTGGTCTGACTAAAAAAAAATCATTTTCAAACAATTTAAAAATTAAACTTGACCCTTGAATCATTGTTTAAAATTGATTTTATCGCTTATCTATAAACTATGATTCGATGACATGAAGGCCTATAGGCTAGCTTTAAAAATTGACCAAAATACCTAATTGAGCCTTGGGATTTAACATAATTTTTATTTTTCAGCATCCTCATACCCTATTAGATCTCATCACATGACGACTTTAGGTTCAAAATATATTGACCATCAAACTTGCTCAGTTAAAACTTTCTGCAAATAATCGTGTTAGAAAACAAAAAAGTGCATTTGGATTTGACTTTGAAATCAAGGCAAACAAATACTTGAGGGATTGAAAAATAGAATGTTAGTTCATTACCATGAGGAGAATATAGGCCTTTGATTTTGGCTTATGATAAATAATAGGGAAAGTTTGGCAAGCCTGTAAAGTTAGGTACTCAGAATTGCAAAACAGTGAACATCAGTAGAATTGTGGGTTTTGCAAATGGAATGGATCCAGGAAAGTGTGTAGATGGATTTGTCAAGACTTAAAAACTTGTGCACTTGAATTATTTTTGTAGTATAATATAGTGGTACAATCCATTTGATAGCATCTATCATGGATTCAAGGATATGACATCTTGAATAAGGGTACTGATCAATCTGCATTTTATGACACCAATAAAACATTATAACTCACATTCAGAATCACATTTGAAAACTGGTCAAATAGATTCATTATATGCTCAAATGTGGAACATAGAAAATTTCTAACCCCTAGAATACAATGTAAAAGAAATTTTCTTAGTAGGGTCAACTAGGTCAAAGTTATAATCAGTCAAACAGGGCTTCCTAGATTTCTATGAAATATACATCAGCATGACAGAGATAAGTAACCAAATTCAAGGGATTCAAAACCTAGTCAAAACATATTGAAATGACATAAAAATTGAAACATATGTTTACTAATATTCATACTAAAAATCCCAAAGTAACGAGTCATGAAACATAATTGAGTGTAAGATATTCAAATGTAAACTAGGCTTCTTATCATTTATTGACACTTATGCAAAAATTACAGAGTTGTACATTGTTCGAAACAAAACTTCATGGAATACCTCCAAAATGACATTTTATCATTATAGGATGCATGGATATGCTAAATTCAAAGTTTTAGAAACATAAAACACCTTATAGGCCACAAGAGGATAGCCGAGTACACAAGCAAGAAAATGCATTTATAGGGCTCAAAAGAACTCAAGAGTTTGGAATGGTACTCAAAATAGGAACATAATTTTGAGTCCCATCAAATTCCATAGTAGAAAATTGTATGATCAATTAGGGGGTAAGGGAAAGAAATAAAATACTCACCGTTTTGACTTCCATCCGTAACTGCGACATATGGAAAGGGAGATTTTTCATGTGGTTTAACACTAAACAACACTAACAATTTTTTTGATTCCCACACTCCCAATCTGCATTTGGGTTTCTCTATTATAGTGTAGTTATAAATTAAATGAATCTCTTTTATTTATACTTTAGTTGAAATTTTTTAAGATGCCAACTTTCTAAATTAATTAAGGGAATTATATAGAGTAAGTGCACCAAGTTGTGGTGCCAAAAAGATGACACATTTTTTTTTCATTCTAGTTTTACAAAGCACGCATGGGCTATAGTGTGTATGCCCTATAGCATGCATGCACGCACTATGGCTTGCATGTGCTAACCCATAGTGTGTATGTACTATAGTGTGTATGCATTAAAGCGTGTGCACACTTTTCAAAAAAGTTTATTTTACAAAGTGCATACACACTATTTAAAAGTAAATTTAAAAAGCTTTAAATAGCGGGTGCGTGCTATAGTGCGCACGCACTATAGGTTGCATGTGCTATTTAAAGCTTTACATTCTACCAAGCCTAATGTTTGGCTTTGCCTTGGGGATCCAACCAAAAGCTTTGGAGTCTATA
Organism: Cupressus sempervirens; assembly: GCA_028749045.1. NCBI lineage: Eukaryota > Viridiplantae > Streptophyta > Pinopsida > Cupressales > Cupressaceae > Cupressus > Cupressus sempervirens. The sequence goes on along the minus strand of CM053793.1, from coordinate 135,668,685 downwards.
AACTAGTCTGAGACATGTTTGGCTACAAACATACAAAAAATAATTAATTTTTCTTGTGTGCTCTCCTTCCAGTTTCCTCATGGTTGAGCATCGATAAAATTAGGTTACATGGCATTGTAGGTCTCTGTGTTAGCTACACAACCATATAATTTAGTTTTTATTTGAACTATTTAAAGCCTTTCATCTATAATTTCTTTTCAATGTATGTCCATTTTTTGTCAAAAAATCATGTACTAATTGGGTTGTAGATTTTAGCTCGTTCATCAAATTTTGCAACAACTTAATTTTTTAGAAACTAGACTCCATTCTACACAATTTGAAAAAAAGAAGTTTTGATTTTAGATTAGTTTTCAATCATTTTTAGGGGGAGCATACAAATATTTCACATTTTTCGGATGTGTTAGATTAAAAAATTCATTAAAAAAAAATACACATTATAAAATTACTCAAAAAATATGGGATAAACTAGATAGTGTTAGGTAACTTTTGACTAGAGAAATTAAAGATTTTCAAAAAATAAGTTAAAATTTTAGGGGGGCCACACTTTGTACTATGTTATGGATTTTTGGAATAAACAATACCACTTTCTATGGACCCCTTTTTTGAGGACATAAAACTAAAACATTTTGAAAAAAATTTAGTAGTTTAGAAAGTAGATTCAAAGGACTATGAATTTTTTTTTTGCCATATCTTAAAATTTTGAGCATAACTATCTTCAAATTCTTGTTGAATTCCAAAAATTGCTGATTTCAGGAAAAAGGTGTCCACTTATACCCCCCTTTTGGCACCACAACTTGGTGCACTTACCCTATATAGTTTAATTTTAGCTAAATGGTATAAAATTATAATTCAAGTTAATGAATTCTAGCTTCCCAAATTAGGGTCATAAATTATAGCCACCTACAAAGCTTGGAGAACCAATCCAGACAAAGAACACTAAAATACCTTTCAAATTTTAAGAAATCTAGCCCTTAAGAAAGAACTTGGTGCATTTTTTTAGACAAGGGTTTTTAATATCCCCCTTGCCAAGAGATTCAAACAATCTAAAAAAACCAATATCTACCACTGGAGTGACTAGAAATAATGGTGATCAAAGAAACCCTAACTAGATGAAAAGGGAATAATAAATTTTGTGAAGAAAAGGAAAGAAATCCATAGGGCATATTCAATAGATTTAGATTAGGAAATGGTTAAAAAGGAAAATGGATAAGATCCCTTCAATAAAGAAAGAAACCAATTCTAAGGTGGGGGCAATGCCTTTGTCAAGATTGATCCCAGATTTTACACTAGAGAAAATAGGTTAGCCTTAGGCAAGAGATTTATCAATAATCTCAAGATTATGGATCTATAGTAAACTCATAAATGGAATAACAAAAAGAGTTGTCTAAATGTGTTGATGTTTGGTAGCTTTTTTTAGATAAACCTATATATAGTTATATATGAAATATAATTTCTTTGTGTGTGTGTGTCTATCATTTATGGAATATAAGTTTATTTTTATCACTCACACACACACACACACACACACACAGGTGTGTGCGCGTGTGCACGTACACACACGGGTACACACACACACATGCACACACACACACATAAACAATGATTAAATTTTTACTATATTAATTAGCCAATTAATGAATAGACATGTCCCATTAATTGGGCATGCCTCTTCATGAACTATTCTCAATTTAATTAAGAGGTCACTACCATTAGGAAAACAGATACCAAATATAATGTTAGTGCTTAGTACATTTTCTGTGATCCTAATAAATCAATATGGTATCAAAGCCTAATTAAAAATATAATAATTTCATTAAAAAAAAATAGAGAAATGGATTACCAAATTAGACTTTCAATCATTCAAGGGAAGACTATCAAAGAGATAGTAGTCAACATCAAAGATATTTTATCACTTACATTTCAATTTATATAAGAGAAAATAAGAATATCAACAATCACCAAAAAAGGCTTGCCTGGCAACAAAAAAAAATAAAACTATCTAACACTGCATACTGTTATCTCTTGGAGATATTCAATAATTGCATTAATCATAAATCTTTTGTGAACTAGCATTAATAATTTGTTTAGGAAAGTATGCAAACATAGATTGCATACACAAAATAGTTCAATAGAATCCTCATGAAATGCATCAAATAGAGTATAATGATTGAAAGGTGTGCATAAAATAGAAAATGTTATTGTGATGTATTAAGCCTTAGTAACCACCTTTTCTACGTCATCCTTTTTGTGCAATCAAGACTCTATATATGATATTTTCATTAATGGACATAAAATATTGTGTGATGGAACATGATTATAGGGATGGGAAAAAGTACAATGATAATTTGAAGAAAATAAGGGTCACGTCAATAAAAATACTCAATATTGGGACTGAGCCTTCTAGATAAATATGAGCACCATGGGGCATAGAAGATGACACTAGTTGCAACAATCTCTATCATTATAGAGCTTGTCTACAATCAAAATTGGATGTTATTCACACTTACATGGAGGAAAAATATCTTTTGGAATTTCTTAACTTTCCATATAGCATAATAGTGAACCCCATGAACTTATTTGTTTGAAGAAACAACAAAACCTACCAAATGAGTTTAAAATCTAATGTCAAAATATGAAAAAAAAAATTAAAATAATAGAAAAGTTAGTTAATTTATTAGCCCTCTTGGTTCTATGCTGCAAATTGAAGAATCTAGGGTCACACCTAAATGTAAGATTTCTTATAGCTTTGTCTCTCAATATAGAGCTTCTAGATATCATTTCTCTCAATTTAGAAGGAGAAAAATTATCTTGGAGGTTTGCTCTTTTGGGTAATCTCCATCCTTGCTTTCACTATAAGATCAATGGGTATGTTAAAAAAGAATGCTCGTTGATAAAAGTTCATTTTGATAATGTTAAAGTGAATGTGGAGCTAGCTAAAGATAATACCTCTAAAAAAATGACTAAGATGGATGCCCCTAATAATTTCAAGAACAATTCTAACTCTAAGGTTAAAGAGAACCCTAATCCAACCCAATCTATGGAGAATTCCTCAGATAAAGAAACTATTGATAAAGGTGAGTTTATTACTCTCTCTCTCTCTCTCTCTAATCCTTTATATGTTAGAGGGTTTGTGGTGATCTCAATGGGTCACTCTAACCATAATTCTTTGAGACTCATTACAAGACTCTAGATATAGAGACCTACAGATCATATTGAGGCTAATTTAGCCAAAACTCCCATCAGATTGAATGCTCACTAGTTAGCTATAAACATCTATTAATGAGGAAGCCAACAAGATTAAAAGTGCTATTGTGAACCTTAAGGAGAATAGCACTCCCTCCCTTGATACCCCAAAGGATTTGAACCTTGACTTGAGAGAACAATTTATTGAAGTTAATAGCAAAAAGAAGAAGGCTTATGAAATAAATTCTCTTTCTAGTAATGATAGAAACAAGAATGGTATTCCTAATTTTTTTAATAGATTATATAAGACTTAGAAAGCTCCTTCCAAATAAAATCCTCATGATGAAAGACCTCCACAGTTGGAATGTTAAGGGACTTTAAATGGTAGATAGAAAGTTTTGTGTCAAAAGTTGATGTGATAATTGTAAAATAAAGATATTATATTTATGTAGGAGATTAAAATGGTTGGTTTTCAAGATTCTTGTATCTTGATATTTTTTTGGTACCAAGCCTTAGGATTTCACTCCAATCATGAAAGAGGGAAAACTGGTATTGCCATTTTGGTGGGTCCCAAGTGGGATGATTATTATTTGGAGCATAAATTCTCTACATGTCAAAAAGCTATTTGGGTGATCCTTAGATTTGATGAAGGTTTGATTAGGATCTACAACATTTATGCCCCGAATGACTATAGGGAGAGAGCTAAACTCTCGGAGTGGTGCTCTTAAGGGCTTCCTAAATCTTATTGGATCTTTGTTGGTAATTTTAACATGGAAGAGTATGGTCTCATAATAGGGAGAATTAAACCACTCTTGGAAGGGTAAATAACAATATTTATGGCTTGAGTTGAAAATATTCTTTAACCACTTGGATGCCCTTGAACAAAGGAGGAATAATTTTAAAGACATCTAGTTCACTTCGTCTAACAATCAAGGGGGCAAGAATAGAGTTTTTTGTAGATTATATAGGATGTATGGTGAATCCTCATTTTTCTCCTTCTAGAACAAGGAAGGAAACTCTCTTTTAGGAGTCACTACAATGTTTAGGGTCAAATTGCAATGAAAATTTGTGATGGCAGTGTAATTTATGATGATTTTCATGGTTTCTTTTTGCAATTGTCCCCAATGCGGTCACAATATCAATAAACAAAACAAAAGAACATGACATAAATCATTCCCCACTTTTTTTTATTGTGGAGAGTTGAATGCAAAAGAGGGTTGAGAGCTCAAAATGAGGGTGGATAGCTCTAAATGTTGTCATACACTTGTGATATATGATTTTCATTATGTGCCCTTTCCCTATAATTTCATTATCGTGTCATGCCCTTATGATCTCTGTGCCCTTTCTTTTTAATTTTGTTGTCATGCCATTGCTCTATAATTTTGTTCAAGAGCCATGTAAGTGTTCTTTTCTTTTCCTTCTAAATAGGTATCTCTTTATATTTCCTTCTAAATATGTATATCTTAGAGATCAATTTTAAGGTGCTTATTACATCTTAGCACAATAGAAAAATTGATCCAGTTTGATACATATTATAGAGTCTAAATAATAAAATAATAAAACTCACTCAACCTATGCTAAGTGACTTACCTCAAGATCCTACACAAAAATAATGCACACCAAGAAAAATGGGTAGAGTTTGCAATAAAGTATACAAAAACATATCATAACAAATATATTTAGAAAGAAACTAGCCATAACCACATTAAATGGGGCTAGTTTCTGATTAAGTTGTTTCATTACAAATTCTTGTAGAATCATCATCAAATTAGGTACAATAAAATGAACAATCAATTTTTCCTAGCTAGCAGGATCAAATATAGATTTTCAAGGTGATAAAATTGCATATGTAGATGCATCACTTGCATGCCGAGAATGAAGCACATTCCAAAATTTATTAAAAATGGTTGGATATAAAGGATCCATATGCTGGCCTAATAATGGAATCCAAGGATGTAACCATGTGTATATTGGCATACTCTCCCTACAGGGATCCCAAGTATCTACTATTATTGTTAATTATCACTATATGATCTACAATGTTATGAAGTACTAAAGTTGGTAGTAACTATCCCATGTCTCCAAAAATTATAGCAAAGTTTAAAGGCATCTTGGCTCACAGGAATCTATAGTAGCTATTGTCACTACTAGAAGAATAAATTTAGTGAAGAGTTGAGTGTAAGAAGTTGAAGAAGAAAGTTTTACTACCGTATAAATCCCACAATCATGAGGATCATTCCCTTGCAAAAGCCTGTCCCATAATGATATTACCTCTAAAAAATGTAAAGGATTTTGAAGTGGTTTCCGACCTTCAAACACTCTTATAAGAAATTAGTATTTGGGATCATTGCAGGGAAACTGTGCCAATACTTGAAACACTCTCATAAGAAAATGCATATGTGGTACATGAAAAATTGTACAACTTGTAGTTGTCCAGATATTTGGACTATAAATTCTCAAAGACACTTGCAATTGATTCCAATTTCATAGTATCTAGAACAACACTTTCCTAGATTCAATCCAATGGCTCCCATAATATCCTCTATGTTGTCTAGTTTTTTTTTCTGCCATGCAGTCTCTCTCTAAAATTGCTCCTTCTCCTTCTCTTTCTAAAGCCACTCATTCTCCTTCTCCCTCATGCATTCAATTTTGATTACCAAAATTTTGAATATGTACCTCTATCATATCTAAATTGAGCTTCACATTGTGTTGTAACTTTGGCATAGTTATTTGATCATTGATAGCTTCCATTTCAACATTCAAGTTTTCAAGATTGGTCAACACCCTCACTTGTGGACCTCTCATGTCAGGAAATTTCTATCATGTTTCAACACCATGTTCTTGCTTCTAAGATAATGGTTCTTAAGGTGCATTTTCTTGTAAAACATTAATTTTTTTGAACAATTGTAAACTCTTAAAAAGTGCCTTGTTATTTTCAGGTATGTATGTATGTGTTACCTAGGGTTTTGAAACCCTAATTATTTCCCTCCGACTCAACTATGTGAAAAGGTATTAAAAAAGAGAAAGAAAGCTTTTCAATTAATAATTTATTAATTATTTTTCTTTATAAAATATTTAATTCCTAAAAGAATTAAATATTAATATATTTAAATGTAAAATAATTAAATGTCAAATTAATTTTAAAAGAACATTAATTTCTCACATAATTAATTCTACAAGAATTAATTAATTATTATTATGTGAAAAGAAGTGCGTTAGCGGGAGTGGATTGAATTTGAAGGAAAATGTAAAATAATTAATTCTTAATAGAATTAATTATTATTGTAATGTGCATAGTGATTTGTGAAATTTGAGTGGGGGATAAAGTAAAGAGATAAAAATTAAATTAGTTTGGAGGAAGTTGGGGGTAGTTGAACTTCTTTGAAATCATTTAATAGGTGAAGAAGAATTGAAACTTCTTCCTATTCTTCTCGAGAGTTTGGAAATTGTCTACACAATTTTCAAGATAGGAGAGGCCATTCTGAGTTTTAAAATTTGTAACAAAGAGAGAAGGGGAATTTTTTTTATCTTTTTTCAATTTAATTGTATTGGTAGGAACAAAATGATTCTATAGTCATTTTGTTATGTTTCTTTGAAATAATGAGAAATATTTCATATTAGATCTTGAGGTCTCAATTTTTTTTTTCGATTGAAATCAATTCGATAGTTGTTTCTGTCTGATTCTTGGATATAGTCTTGCAATATTATGCTGAGGATGTGCATGTTTGTAAATCAATTGGTCAATAAATTTGCAATTTGCAAAATAAGTCATGTAATCTCCCCAATTTTCTCTATAATGTGAAAGACTTAGTAGATAGTCCTATGGCTATTTGCTGGTTTTTCTCTCATTATCAACTTATTAATCTTATAATTGCATTCATCTCATGTTGATGAGTAGATATTAGAAATCCTTTTGTGTCTTCAGGTTAAAGGCACAACTAGATATCACATTAATTGAATTTCTTTTATGAGGGAGTTGTACCTCTTGATTCAGAGGATAGTTATCAATCAATGATAATTGATCCCACTAGTAGTATGTTTTGTCCTTCTTGTCGAGTGTATTGAGTCATGTTTTGTAATTCTTGTTGAAGGGAAAAACTGTTTACTAACAGTATGTATATATGTATATATATATATATATATATATATATATATATATATATATATATATATATATATGTATGTATGCATTCATGTATGTATTCTATGTATGTATATACATGTGTGTGTGTGTGTGTGTGTGTGTGTGTGTGTGTGTGTGTATGCATACAGACACACATCTATGTGTCTATGTATGTATGAATGTATGTATAGAGATCTTGTGGATTATGGGTTATGAATTATGAAAAAAATTAAAAAATAAAACATGACATTAATCATTCCCCATTTATTTTGATCAATTGTGGAGAGCTACATGTGAAAGAGAGTGGAGAGCTCTAAATGTTGGTGGAGATTAGTGGAGATCTAGGATTTTGTTTTTGTTCCCTTGTGATTGTTGCATTTCATTTTTGTGTCATGCCCTTGTGATTTTTGTGCCCTTGCTCTATGATTTTCTTCAAGCAGGGAAGAGGTACTTATGTAAATGTTCCTTTTTTCCCCTCTTTTATACATGTATCTCTTGCTTATATATAATAGCTTTGGTTAGATTTAAGGATAACTTATTATGATGATTGTACGTATATGTGCATGTATATATGTATGTATATCATCTCACCATGTAAACTTCTTTACATGCATACATACACACTTGCATAGTACTTGTGCTAAATTAAATTAATCATTCCTCTCTTGAATTCACATAAGAAAGTATCCTTGCAATCAATCGAAACTATTAATACCGAACTAAGTATGCAAAAATATGTACTTACAAAATATATTATCTCTTGGTGATTAAGTAAAGACCTCATGCATAATATCATCCAAGTAATGATTAGATGCATTCACATTAATTCATAATAGGATTGAGCATAGGATCCATTTATATTTATACAGATCAACGACTTAATAAAAATCATGTTTGGTTAAACATTAACTAAACCCATTAGTATAAGGTTAATAATTTTTTATATCAATAGTCATGTCATGAGTGGACATGAAACATGTCCTCTTGTGACATGCTTTTTGGATTTGTTTCTTTTGAAACAATACTTATTCCCAACTAAACAACCAAGAGAGGTATCAAACTCAATAAATGCCTTACCCTTTGGTATTCAGTAACTTCAAATATAAAGATCAAGGATTAATAATAATAAAAATTTGAAAATAGAAAAGACATTCACAGTCAAATCTATAGGAAATTTAATCAGCTTTAGTGTCTCTTTATATTTCCCTCAATAGGTGGATAGAGAAGCTTCTCTTTATGTATATGTATGTGTATATATACATATATACACACATGTGTGTCTATGTATGTATGTATATATAGAGATACTTCTCTTTATATATATGTATATGTATATTTACATGCATATAGACATGTATGTGTGTGTGTGTCTATGTATATATGTATTAATAAAGAGAGATCTTTTTTAAGGTTCTTATTACATCTTAGCACAATAGAAAAATTGATCCAGCTAAATACATATTCCAAAATCTGAATAATAAAACAATAAAACTCACTCAGCCCATGCTAAGTGACTTACCTAAAAATCTTGCACATAAATAATATACATCTAATCACCTTCAATATCTCTTTATATTTCCCTCAGCAAGTGAATAGAGAAGCTTCTCTTTATGTATATGTGTATATATACATACATACACACATATGTGTGTCTATGTATGTATATATGTATATATAGAGAAGCTTATGTTTATGTATTGTATGTGTATATATACATATGTACACACACACATGTGTGTCTATGTATGTATATATACCAAATGATCATTTTTAAGGTGCTTATTACATTTTAGCACAACATAAAAATTGATCCAACTACATACATATTCTAGAATCTAAATAATAAAACAATAAAACTCACTCAACCCATGCTAAGTGACTTACTTCAAAATCCTACACACAAATAATGCACACCAGAAAAATGGGTAGAGTTTGCAAAAAATTTTACAAAAACATATCATAATAGATATTTTTAGAAAGAAATAAGTCATAAACTAGTTAAATGGGTCTAGTTTCTGATTAGTTGGGTTCATTACAAATTTTTGTAGAACTGTCATCAGATTAGGTACAATAAAATGAACAATTAACTATTCTCAACTAGCAAGATCAAATACAGTTTTCTAAGGTGATAAAATTGCATATACAAATGTATGTATGTATATATGTATGTATGTGTGTATAAAAGAAAATATACATATGTGTATATATACATACACACACATATGTGTGTGTGTGTGTGTACACACACACACACACACACACACAAAGAGATCTTGTGAATTGTGGAGATCAATGGAGATCTAGAATTTCATTGTTGTGCCCTTGTGATTGTTGCATTTTATTGCCATACCCTTGTGATCTCTGCATCTCATTGTTGTGCCCTTATGATCTTTGTATATGAATGTATATATGTATATATGTATATACATATTTACATATGTATGTATATATTGTTAGAAATAGGAATTACTAGGGGGGTGAATTAGTAATCTACAAACTTTAGTCACCAACAAGATATTATTTGTTACTTCAAACAATACATAACAAAGTAATAAAGTAATGTTGACTAGTAATAGTAACCATGCACAAAGATAACTCATAACACCATATTTTATTAACTAGGGAAACCCTAGCTAAGGGAAATCCCCAATGGGGATGATACCCACTAGATAATATACTGATATATATGTTCCTTATTAGAGGATGGACCCTATTAAGAGTTAAAGAGAAAATTTAGTATAGAGAGTCCCTATTGGGAGATTTCAACCATATTATGAGTTGTGCCAACCTTGTTAGGAGTTGTGGTACAATAGATGCAAGATGAGTCCACTACCCAAACATGCACTTCCAATTACAAGAAGTGCTCACTGCCCAAACAAAAAATCAAACTTCTAGAATGTAGGTACTATAAATTCTTCCTTATCTAATCTTTTATTTTTAGCTCAATCTTAGATTACAAAATAGATTTTATAAAATTTTGCATATATCACTTTCACAGTAAGTTCGCATATCACAATACTTTCACAACTTACACTTCTTATCGCAAGATGTACTTTGCATAAATACCATTCCTTTTCATAAATTTATGCTAGGTCAGCTAAGACCACAATACACTTTTCCAACTTAGAGTAAACATCTAAGATGTCAGCCCTAACTGGTGAAGTAATTATTTTGTGAACAAAATAAGTACTTTCCTTTAATTATGTTGTCCTCTTTCATTGCTAAAACATGAATATCTCCTTTTCACACAGTCTACACTAACTTCCAAGGTTATACATGTCATCATCAACATGTATACCATCTCCATCTAACTTTTCTAGTCATAGTATGATATCATTAACAAGTTATATAAAAAACAATACATTGTTGTATACCAAATTCATAATTAAACAATTTTTGAGTACCAAAAGTTAAGTATCTTTATTTCTAGGTTTCCTATAAGCATGTACATCATCTATTTTTATAAATGACAACAATTACATATCTTCATTAGCCAATTATCAACAATCTCCCCCTTTGGCATTGATGGCAACAAAATAGGGAAAGTTGGCAAAGTATCGAAAACTCAAAATAAATAACACATTAACATTACATCTATTTCAACTTGTCCATCTTACATATGCTCCCCCTTAAAATATGATTTCATAATTAAAAATATTATTTTATCCTCTTTACATAATTTACAATTTTTTATGTACTTCTCCCCCTTTGACATTATTGAAAAAGGTTAAAATGTCAAAAATTGTCCAAAAATTGTCAAAATCTCTATAAACATTTGCCTTAGATTGATAGTATCTTCATGTAGTCATCAAAACCTTCCTTAAGATTGTTCTTTTTTTAAGTCCATGTATCCTTGGCTAATTCAATAGAGGTTAGAATCATACATAGGGCATATGATGCAATCTCAACTGCATTAAGATTAGAGTATAAAAAGTTAGAATAAGTTTCCTTGGCCTTGATAAATTCCTCGAACTATTTATCAACAATAGATATTTTTAGAACAATAGAATCTCTAAAATCCGATATTCTCTTCAAAATTTGTTCCTTCTAAAGTTCTAGTTTCTTGATATCACTATCAATACTGGCCACTTGTCCTTCAAAATCATCAATTTTATTAGCAAGATGTTGTAATTGGCTAGATAGAGCCTCTAGCTCACTCATCTTTCCTCTAATCTGATTGTCAATATCCTTAGTCAACTTGTGAGATAGAGTACACTTGATGTACAATATCTTGCCATCCTATTAACATTTCTAAAGTTCCTTGATACAACTATCAAAACTTATTAAATTGTTCTTAATATTCTGACAAAGAGTGCTAAACAAGTTAGCATCACGTGAGATTTATTCCTTTTTTTTTGTAACATTCAATAAATTTTTGAATTCCTCATCAAAATATTTTAGCGCTGCCTATGCCCTTTGTTTAGGATCTACCTCTATATTTTGCACTACCAGAGTACTATGTAATCTGTTACTAACCTCAATCAAGGTTTTTTGTATGCTCTTCACTATCTTGTTCTTCTGAATAAACTTTGTCAAAGATGAGATCAAGTCATTTTGATCATCATCATCGTTTTTGAGGCTAGCAAGTGAAAGTAGAGTAGATGAACTAGAAAGTTTAGTGTCATCTTCCTTTTTCTTCTTTTTAGTTGCCTCTTTGACTCTTCTTTCTTCTTCCTCTTTCTCTTCTTTTTCCTTTCTTTCTTTTTCTCTCTTTACTTCCTTTTCTAATCTCTTCTTCTTATCTTCCTTTTTTTTCCTTATCACTTCTTCTTCAACTAATCTTTTCCTTTCATCTCATCTTCAAGAGATCTCTGCTTGGCCTCCTCTATTTTCCTTTTCTCCTCCTCTAATAACCTCTTCTCCTCTTCAATTTATCTCAATTATTCTTCAATATCTTTGGTATGAGGTTCATTCTATATGGAACTCTCAAATGGGTTTGTATCATTAATGTTAAAGGTAACATTGGTCTAATCTATTTGCATTGTGTCATAGCTCACTAATACTTCCAAGGTTCTAAGTGCTAGTGAAGATGTTGCACTAGACTTTGTCATCATATGACTTATAGCTACTATAGTCTCACTTCTTATCTTATCGTTCTCACCCACCATAAACAAAAATGGTCTTACCTTGTTTCTCAAGTAAGGTACTAGATTGTTCAACAATCTCTTGATTTATTCTTCATCATCAATCTTGCATATAGTTCTTAGCATAGGCTTCTAAAGTTCTATGTCCTCTTCTTGAGCTGGTGCTTTCTATTCAATAAGTTTATCATAGACTTTCTAGTTTACTGTGCCTTCAATATCTTTAAGTTTTAGATTATTGGCTATTATGTATCTCATAGTAGAGATATCAATTTTATCTTTCTCAAAATTATTATACAAATCATAAAATTTGTTCATCTAAAAAAAGTTGCCTTCATTAGCAATAGCTGAATTTATCTTTTCTATCTTTAGTTTCTAGGGTTGCCAAACTTTTCCTGCTGACTTCTTAGAAGTAGTTACCTCTTCTTCTTCTTCTTCTTCTTCTTCACTAGACTCAATAATTTTCAACAATGTCTTTTGTCTCTTTCTTGGTCTAGTGGCTTGTTGCTTGACCCTTTTTGTCTTTATGATCACAACTTCTTCCAAACTATCTAATTTCCTCTTCGTCTCACTTTTTTGTACATATAACACTACTACATAAGGGATGCTCTATTCCAAAGATGTCTCTATAATAGATACTAACAAAGGTTTCACATTTAGTATAACTTTTTTGATAGTTTTGCTAACTGCATGTGACTCACTCTCAGTCATACTAGATTTTGTTAAGGTTTTCTTCATTATTGTTTCTATCTTTTTGTGAGATTCTTTCTCTAAGGATTCCTAATGAGATGATTGGGTAATCTCATCATAGGTTCCAAATCTATATTTAGCTTGGTCCCTCTTTGATTTTAGTAATAAATCAATGTATCCAACTATTGTTTCATCACTCAATTCATAACCTAAGGAATCAACAAATATTTCCTAAGGTTATATTACTTGAATATAAGTAAAATTTGCATCAACCATAACACAAATATCTTCTTTAAGTCTATCCACAATTGCAGGTGTAATTTTGAATTTTTACCTCATTTCATTTTGAAAGGTTTTTTTTAATCAAATTTCCACTATCCAATATTTTATCTATTGGATGTCTTCTACATACATTTGTGATTTTTTTCATTGTACACCTTTCACTACTCATAATCTCTATGACTGAAAAATATAGAAATCTCTTTAAGTACATTAAAGAATATGTGATTGATTACTGATTGAAATCTAAAAACACCATTCTTAGTTCTTTTTATCTTTTCTAGGTTCTTAAGAAGTTGCATTCTTAGAATTTCACTAAGGTTAACTTGTTCCTTTTCAACACATATCTTGTAGGTTGTATAGATGAATCCAATTGACAATTCATCAATCTTTGAACTTTCACATATAGAGTAAGCAATGATTCTACTCAAGAATCTTATATCATCATGTTTAATGGTGTTGATCGCTACGGCCTTTCCATTAAACACTACCTTTGTGTAGCTCTCAACTTTCTTCTTAACCAATTTCTCATCTATATGTACACTACCTTTTTTACTAAGACCAGTTACCTCATGAATATGATTGGCTAAAATATCAACTACACTATCTTCCATCCATAGTTTTACATAATATATTCTACTTAGTATGATCTGTGTCCACTCATCTCTGTACAATTCTTGGTAGAAATGATGTTTGAATAGGTCTAGTTCCTTCAAGTGTTCAAATCCAAGTTTCATAGTCATATCATGATTAAAGATTAATTCCATATCCTTGTTCACATATTGACTCTCAATAGATTCAAACTTACTAGTAAGATAACTTCTTATATCTTCCAAATAAACTACATTGTTTGGAGTGATGGATAATGTTGAGTTAGGGTTTTCTTCTATGGGTCTTACAGAAAAAACCTTCAATTTTGGTTTATGCTCATTCTCAACATTGTGAACTACTAACATATCCATGATTCTATCAATTATGAACTTTTATTGAATAAATTTTGTCTAAAAATGATAAAATACGTTTTTGCAAAAAGATGCTTTGTTTTGAGATTACCTTGTCAAGTCGCTTCTAAGTGCTCTATGCTTCTGATGTGATTACAATGAAGTGAAAATCAAGTTTGTAATCCATTTATTCTTTGACTCAAATTTGTATTAATTTTATACTTTGCAAACATGAAAAAGTTGTCAATTACATTTTTAAATCAAATAACTACTCAAGATCTTATATCCAATATTCAAATGCTACCCAAGGATTACTATAGCTTTCTCCTATCATGACAATGCTCCACAAAATTTAACGCTTCACAAAATTCTCTGTAAAAACATAGTTTTCATCTTCTGCTACAAAATTAACTTTCTTTGTACTAATTATAAGTTTTAATTCCTTTCAAACTAGTTTAGATAAGCTCCAAATTACAAGCGAGCTTAGGTACTATCTAAACTGATCTCTTTATACTTTTTCCCAACTTCGCTACCCACAATTTGATCTTTGAATGAATTTTTCAAATTCTGGTGTTGTGAACAAGCTTAATTCAACTTAATTGAATCAAACTTGATTACTAACTTCGATCTTCCTATCTCATCATCATCTAAGTTATCTTTTGAAATTTCTAATCCTTTTAAAAATGCCTCATTGAGTTCTTCTTGAAGTTCACTAACTACATTTCTTTGTTCCTCATTGTCTTTCTTAGTTTTGGAGTTCCTCTCATGGTTCCTTTTGTCATTTCCAATGATTCTTCCATCAGTCCTTCTATTTCCAAAGATTTTTCCATTGTTCCTTCTATCTCTGAAGTTTTTTCCAATTCTACAATACTTTGTTGTATGTTCAATGTTGTTGCATAACTGACATGCTCGAGTTCTTCTTCTAGGATTTTGTTGATCATCAGGTGCATCAAAATCTTGAGCTATGTGTTCAAAGTTTTTACACTTATAACACATCATCTTTCTTCTTTCTTCATAAGGTTTTCCTTCTCTCAATGTCTTTTTATTGGATCTTCTTTTATCTAGAAGGTTAGTATTTCTAGACATTCTACTATTCCTTCTATTATTATCATATTTAGGTTTCCTACAATTAATTACTTTATGACCCATACCATGACAATTATGACAATTAAAATTTGTAACATGATTAAATGACTTATTTTTACAATCTCTTTTCATATGGCCTATTTTGTTACATGAAATATACTTACCTCTAAATTCATACCTAGTTTCCTTAGGAGATTCCACTTTCTTTGTTCATCAAAAATCTCAACTTCCTTGTCTTCTCCAACTTCTTAAGGTCTATCGGGAGATTGTCTAGATTCAATCTTATCATAAAATTTTTCTTTTTCCTTTAGATCTGATCTAATCTCAAGTTTGTTTGCAAACATGTTAAATAGATAACCAAGGCTAGTCTTATCATAATTAGGTCTCAGTATTGACATTGAATCATCAAGATTTTCTCTGCTAGAATAAAGCTTCTCAAGTTGTTGCTTGCACTGAGTTAATTCACCTTTCACAATAGTATTGTATTTTTGAAGTTCTTCATTATCTTCTTTCATTTATTCAAGCTTAGATGTATTCTTTTCTAGACTTGCTCTAAGATCTGCATTCTCAATTTCAACTTTTCTCTAGGATCACTCCTCAAAGTTAACATTAGATTTGTAATCTTCAATTCATGCTTCAAGATCTTGTACTATGTCTTCAGCTTTGAATAATCATCATCATTAGTTTCAAATTTAGTAAATGTAGGCTTCGATTTGAGATGTTCAATCTTTTCCTTCAATTGTCCAATGTATACTTTGGAATCCTCATATCTATCCTTCAGCTTATCTCTTTCCTTAATAAGGAGCTCAATCTATTCAAGTTCCTCTTCAAGGTTCTTCATCAACTGATGCATATCCATAAATATATTACTTAAGTTGTTAAGCCTCTTCTAAGTAATTGTGCTATGATACCAATTGTTAGAAAGAGGAATTACTGGGGGGGGGTGTGAATTAGTAGTCTACAAACTTTAGTCACCAACTAGATATTATTTGTTACTTTAAACCATACATAACAAAGTAATAAAGTAATGTAGAATACTAATAGTAACAATACACAAATATAACTCATAACACCATAGTTTGTGAACTAGGGAAACCTTGGCCAAGGGAAAACCATAGTGGGGATGATACCCACTAGCTAATATATTGATATATGTTCCTTGTTAAAAGATGGACCCAGTTAGGAGTCAATGAGAAAATTCAGTAAATAGTGTCCCTGTTAGGAGATCCAAACCTTGTTAGGAGTTGCGCCAACCCTAGTTAGGAGTTGTGGTATAGTAGATGCAATATGAGCCCAATTCCAAAACATGCACTTCCAGTTAGAAGAAGAGATCACTTCCCAAACAAGTAATCAAACTTCTAGAATGTAGGTACTATAACTTTTTCCTTGTCTAATCTCTAAACTTTAGCTGGATCTTAGATCACAAAATAAATTTTACAAAAATTTGCATATATCACTTCCATAGTAAGTTCACATATCACAATACTTGCACAACTTATAGTTCTTATCACAAGATGTCCTTTTCATAAATACCATGCCTTTTCATAAATTGTTGCTAGGTTAGCGAAGACCATAATACACTTTTTTAACTTAGAGTAAACATTTAAGATGTTGGCCCTAATTGATCAAGTAATTATTTAGTGAACAAAATAATTCCTTTCTTTTAATTACGTTGTCCTTTTTCATTATTAAAACACAAATATGTCTTTTTTGTATAGTTTGTACTAACTGTTGAGGTTATACACAACATCATCAACATGTATACTATCTCCATCTAACTTTGCTAGTCATAGTATGACATCAGTAACAAGTTACATACAAAATAATACATCGTTGTATATAAAATTCACACTTAGAGAATTTTTGAGTACCAATAGCTAAGTATCTTTATTTCTAAGGCTTCTTGTAAGCATGTACATCATGTGTTACCATAAATGACAATAGTTACATATCTTCATTAGCCAATTGACAACATATATTGTGTGTGTGTGTGTGTGTGTGTGTATACAGACACACACATGTCTGTGTGTGTTTATGTATGAATGTATGTAGGCATATAAATAGAGAGATCTCTATATATACACATGTATACATACATACATATATACATACATACATACATAGATACATAATGCACACACACGTGTCTGCATGATGTATATACACATACATATACATAAAAAGAAGCTTATCTAATCACCTGTTAAGAGAAATATAAAGAGATACATGTTAAGAAGGAAAAGAAAAGAACATTTACATAGATACCTCTTTTCCCCTTGAAGAAAATCATAGAGAAAGGGTCCAGAGATCACAAGGGCATGACACTACAACTAAATCATAGAGCAAGGGCACAAAGATCACAAGAGCATTGTTGAAAATAATTGATTAATTATGTATTGTCTGTGATGTTACACAAAATTTCATATCATTTCTAGTCAGTTTATGCTGAGATCACTCAAGTAGTGAAGATAATTTATTGTGTCTATTGAGCATTCCAAAGTTTGCCTAGTTCAAAAGTCAATGTCTACTATGTTCACTCAGCTGACAAAGGAAAGTTTATAGGAGTGTTAACTAATCTCACTTAGTTAATGAAGGAAATGTTGGAAGGAACCAATGTTAACCAAGCTCACCCAACTACCAACAGAAATTTTTGAATATGCAGTGTTAACCAAGTTCACTTGGTTAACACAAGAAAATTGTTTCTAAGTTAGTATCTACTAAGCAGGGTCGGCTAACGAAGGAATTTCTTGTTTTGGCATATTGACTTCAATTGAATTATTTATTGGTTCTAACTGACTAAGGAGATGAATATTAATTATTCTAAGCTATATTCAAGCCAACTTGACAATATGCAATATAAAAATATAAGGTCAAGTTTAGGATTGAATGTGTAAAACATAATAGAAGATTTAATGATGCTTAGAGGAAGTAAATTGGAAGGATAAGAAGAATATACTTGTTGAGTTGCCAAGATACATTTGATCAAGAAGGATCAAGTATACAAGCCAGAATTGAGATCTATAATCAGCAATTTAGTTTTTCTAACCATTGTAGTAGTGATCTAAATCTCTTAACCGAGTTGACTTAACAACTATATGTAAATCCTCTAACAAGAAGGAATTTCTATTTGAAGTGTCTAAAGACCTCTAACAAGGAAACTCCTAACAAGTTCTTTAAATACTTTAATAGGAACACACCTAACAATGTATTTTTTAACCTTTAATAGGGTTGGGTTGTAATAGGGCTTACTTCAAAAGAGTGAAAATCAATAACTAATTGCAATTGGTGGTTTTTTCCAAATTGGGTGTCCACATTAAATCTTGGTGTCAATTGTATTCATGTTATTTATTTTATGTGTATGAAACTAAGTTAACTAAGGTTAATCACAAATAATATCTTACATATTTTCATGTTAAGTAGTTATCGAGCTATAACATTTGCTAGTGTAAGTTAAGTGCATGTGTGTTTGCCAAGTTACAACAAAATATAGTTTGATCAAAGTTTTTATTATATTGACATATAAGGGATCTAGGATTTATTTTAGTGGTAACTAATTTACCCCTCCCCTCTCAGTTACTCCTCTTATATTTCCAACAATTGGTATTAGAGCTTCTTCGTGCTTGTAGAAAAGGTTTCAAGGATCTAACCTAAACATTAAGATGTCTTATAGAAGGGAGATCCCAAAGTTGAATATAGAAAAATTTGTAGCATGGAAGGACCTTATGAAGTTTCTCTAGAAACCATCAATAATTTAGGTTTGAAATACTTAAATGCTACTTATAAGGCGTCTACTGGTACAATATCTATAGAAGAAATTGTTGAAAAGAAAAATTATAATATCATGATGATTGACATAGCATCAACTCTTAACTATGTTGAATTTGATGAAGTCAAAAAATGCCCTACTACTCTTGAAATGTGGACCAACATAATGGATATCTAAGGAGGTGATGATAATGTAAAGAGATCTGAGGAAAAAACCTTAAGAGGTCAGTTTGATTAGATGAAAATGAGAAAGGATGAAAATATTGCAAAATATGTTAATAGAATCAAAGCCAATGTCAGTGCTTAAGCAAGATACTTAGAACCCTTCTTCATATTTATGTAATTAGAGTGTCTTCTATTCTAGAAATGAGATATGATTCAAATAAAAAGATAACTTTGGATGCACTAGTTGGAACATTGACATCATTTGAACTAGATAACTATGATAATTATATTCCTTGTTCTAGCAATCTTTAGTATACATTTGAAGCCAAGGTATCACTCAAGTAGAAAGCCAAAAAGTCTAAAAGAAATCAATCTAAAAGTGAAGAGGAACACAATTCTAATAGTGATCTCAAAGCCATTGAAGAATCACTTGCAAGAAGGTATCCCAAAGGAAAAGGAAAATATAAAGGTAAAATTCCTTTAATTTGTCTCTCTTGAGAAGAATTTGGACACATTATTGCTAGGTGCCCAAATAGAGATGACAAAGATGAAAAGAAGAACAACAAGTTCAAAGCAAAGAAGGATTTCAAAAACTAAAAAAGCTACAAGGACAAAGGTAAGAAATCTTGTTTCATAGTTAAAGATTCAGATAGTAGTGAAGATGATGAAATGGTATATATTGTTGTAAAAGATGAATTTGATGATGAAGGAGATAAAATAGCACTTATCTCTCATGTTAGAAAAAATGATACATGGATGATTGACAATGGTTGCTCACATCATATGACTAGT
Organism: Cupressus sempervirens; assembly: GCA_028749045.1. NCBI lineage: Eukaryota > Viridiplantae > Streptophyta > Pinopsida > Cupressales > Cupressaceae > Cupressus > Cupressus sempervirens. The sequence continues at coordinate 135,648,580 of CM053793.1, read as the reverse complement.
GATAAATCAAAATTGGAACACATGGAACATTATGATGGTGGTAGTGTGAGATTTGAAAATAATGAACCTGGTTGCATAAAGGGAAAAGGTTATATCTCATTAACCAATGAACTTGGATGTGAAAATGCTTACTTGGTTGAAGGAATAAAGCATAATCTACTAAGAATGACATAGCTAAATAAAATTGGGTTTAAGGTGGAATTCATAAATGGGAAGGCCAAACTACTAGATGGAAAAGGAAATCTAGTTGGGTTTGGGAAAGAAACAAAATGTAATCTATTCTACTTAGATCTTAGTGAAAGTTCATGTTTTATTGCTCCAGTAGAAGAAAGTTGGTTATGGCATAAAAGGTTGTGTCATGTGAAATTTGATAATATAGTGCAGATAAGAAAAAACATAAGAGTAAGATGTATTCCTAGTCTAAGGAAACCTGATATGGGTCTTTGCAAAAATTGTCAAATTGGAAAGATGAGAAAGACTAGTTTCAAAAGCAAGAACTATCATTCAGAAGAAGTCTTGGAATTGGTTCATACAGACCTATGTGGACCTATTGAAATAAAGAGCCATAGTGGAGATAATTATTTTATTCAATTTTTTGATGATTATTCTAGAATGATGATTGTAATGTATCTATAAAAAAATTTGAAGCTTTTTAAAATTTCAAGTGGTTTCTAGCAAGAGTAGAGAAAGAAACTGAAATGTTTGAGATTCGAAAGAGGTGGTGAATTCATTGTTAATGAGTTCAATAAATTTTTCATTGAAAAGAAAATTAAGAGACAAGTATTAGCCCCTAGTACACCTCAGTAAAATGGTATAGGTAAAAGAAGGAATAGATCCATCATGGATTGTATAAGAACATTGATGATAGAAAAGAGTGTTGAAATAAAATATAGGAAGGAAGGAATCAGTAATATAGTTCATTTGAATAGACTAAAATTGAAGAAAGTCTCAAATGAAAATCCTTATGAACTATGGTATGGCTACAAACCTAATGTAAGTTACTTGAAAATATTTGATAGCAAATGTTACATCTTGAATGAATCTAGGAAAGGAAAATTTGATGTCAAAGGTTATGGAGGCATATTCCTTGGTTACTCCTACAAAAGTAAAACATATTAGTGTTTTAATCTAACTACTCATAAGATCATAGAAAGTAAACATGTGGGAATTGATAAATTTTCAAAAAAGAGTGAAGAAGAAAGTAGCAAAGAACCTGAGGATTACAAAATATTTGTTTACTATGAACCTGATGCATTGCCAAATCTATTTGGAAGTTAGGAGGCCTCACTACTAGAGTCCCCAAAATGTCCAAAAGCTACCAAGTTGCAACCAGTGCAACTCGAGTCACAGTCTGAAGGACCTACTAGTGACAGAGCATACCGAGTCTGATGGACCCGAGTCAGAGATAGTGGGACTTGAGCTTGATACAGAAGATCATGAAGAGGTTAGTAGAATGAATTAAAAATTTAAAGTAGCTATGTTAGAAAGATACTTCATAAAGCACCATGCACTTGATCAGATCATTAGAGACAACTCAGATAGAATAATGACAATAAACAAATTGAAAGGTGTTAGAGTAAATAATTTTTTTTCATTATTTATTCTATTTACTTAAGCTTACTTAGGTAAATGCATTCATTTATTAGTTGTAGTCTAGGAGTTAGTTATAAGTTTTTGACAATACGGGAGTTTGTCCTCTCCTAAGTCATACTTATCCTCTCACATTGTTCGAGGAATTTCCACCTTATGTGGATGTATGATTAGTTGTCACACTTATCTGCTAGCAACTTCTAGCTTGTTCTAGAAGATTCCTTGAGCTCCTTATAAGCAGGCTCTCTCTTTGTATTTTCAACACATCACATAACATCACTTCTCATTATAAATACATTTTTTCTTGTGTTTGCATATTTGTGGTCTCTCATGTCCATTTAGGGTTTTTCCCTTGCTCTATGCTCTTCCTCTTCTTGGGTTCTCTTTGATAGGTTCTCGCATGCAAGTGATCTTGGGCATCTTTAGAGTTCCATCTTTATTAACCTAAGTGAGATTATTAAAAGTGTAGGAAAAACCTAGAAAAATAGAAAAAATAAAAAACTACACTAACACCCCCCATAAGCGAAGCTTAGGTGGATGTAGAAATGGGTCCCAAAAAGTCAAGCCTGATGAGGTACCCATGCACATAAAATTCCCCCAAAAGAGAGAGAAAAGATACTCCCCAAAGAAAATTAGGACTCCAAGTGAGAGGAAGAGCCCCCCCCAAAAGATGAAGCATCACACACCCCCAACAAAGCTTGCAAATTTTGTCCAGTAGATCCACTTACATCGAACAAGTTTTCTTCCCTTAGGGGAATGGACAAGATCTCAAGTGTGGTTCCTCATCAAGGAACTATACTCTTCCTACATAGCTATATCCCACTCAAAAATACCAGAAGCCTCATGAAAGGATAGTGGATTTGAGGTAGTAGCAATGAAGATATGTAGAGCATCCTTGAATTTTGAATGAGTCTGCTTGGTGTCTGATGGATCCCCAACCCAATCACCTACAAATTGCAAGGTTTGTCTATCCCAAAGTGGACCAGAAGATGGAGAATCTAGAGGAGAATCATCAACCTATGAATGATGATGAGGAGAGGAGGGAGGTGATTCCTCTAAATCACTCTCTACATCAAAAGTGGAGGTAGAAGACTGCTCAAGTGAATCTGACCCATCAAAAGATCTATCATGTATTCCAAGTGACTCCAATGTCAAAGTAGAAGGAAATCCTGTGACCATGCTCTACTGGTTAAGCTTATGCAATTAGTGGAAGTTAAGATGGTCAAACTACTCATGCCATAATCTGCTCACATCATTAAAGTGAGTGAGCAAAATAGTCAAGGGAGGATCAAGAACAAAGTGTGAAAATATATAGAGTCATGACTGATGATCTACTCTCCCAACTGCAACTGTAGAATCATTATGCAACTCACATATATCCACTAAACTAGGAGTGAACTCAACCCACTTGCTTAAACTTGTGTGAGTGATCTGGTATATCGATAGGAGATTAGTTGACAATGAGGGTACACAAGGAACATCATGGAATGTGCCAACCCCCACATCAACAGACCCTCTCTCACACACCTCAACAGGAGTGTTATTGCCCATCAAAATAGAAGGCATAGTACATGGCTCCAAGGATGCAAGTTCTTCCTTAGATGAAGCCATGTGGTGTGAAGCACCTGAATCAAGAACCCAAGTGGATGGTGAGGAAGCAACTGCAAAAGGGCCTTGCCCTTTCCTTACCCCTTTCTATTTTCTTTTTCCTTGTTAGACCCTTCATTAGAACTTTGTTTGATAGACTCAGGAACACTGATATTATTCTTCTCAAGAATGTATGTCAAGTGATCAAGTTGTTTCTGCAAACATTTATGTTCATCATGACCAAGTCTTTTACAATAGGCACATTTGACCTTTTCTTTCTTAGGCTTATTGCCCTTGGAAGATGGTGTATCAATAGTTGCTTTTGAATAAATCAGTATCTAATCCTTCTTCTCCTTGCTATTATTTTGTTTCTTGTCCTTACTAGTGTTGCTACTACATTGTCCTTGTTGTTCTTTTATGCCTTGGTTGGCTACTAAGGCATGTGACTTAGAGGACGCAAGAGTGCCCATCTGGATTAGCTTGTCCTGTTCTCGAGTGTCATTGATAGCAAAATCATCTAAAGATGGCATGGTGAATTGAGTACCAAGTGCACCCTTAGTAGCATAGAAGGTAGAGACAAACACTAAATATTCTGAACTTAGCTTAGAGAGAATACTAAGAATCAGTTGTTCATCTTTCTTTTCAATTCTACATTGTTTTAATTGCAGCCTTAGTGATTTTAATTTGGTGAAGAAATCTTGGATTGTGTGGAAATTTCCTGTACTTAAACTAATTAATTCATTTTCCAACATATGACCCCTCATTGAATCTTGTGTGCCATATAGTGTCTCTAGCTTTGTCCATACTTCATTTGGTGTATCCAAAGACTCAATGTGAAATAGCAAGTCAGGAGAAATAGACAAACACAATGTTCTATATGCCTCATCACATTTGTTAAACCACTTAGGCTTGTCTTCATCTTTAGTAGGTTCAGTTTCAAGTCCCATAGTTATCTTATTTAATCCAGCTTTCTTTAAGTGAATTGTCATGCATGATTTTCACTCAAAGTAATTGTATGGAGTTAGGATGGGCATATTTTTTTGATCCATGATGAAGAAATGCAAAGAAGAAATGCTAAAAAGAAGAGACGACAACCACGACAATGCCCCCCTCCCCCCCACCCCTCTTTTTACTCAATCAAAAACCCCGCAAAAAAAAATGATTTGGCACTTTATTTTAGTGTGTTTACAACTACCACTAGAAAGAAATACTTAGTGGTCTTGATTTCAATGCATTACAAACCCTCATGAAGAGCATATGCTAAAAGTGAAAATTGGGCACAATAATCAAGGAAACAAATAGCACCATTGTGATCTACTCAAAAAATCATGCACTTTCAAAAAGAGAATCACCACGATACGAGGTCGTATGAGAAAGTTATGATCCTCCAAAGTTTCCAAAATGAGAACTGTGCATAGTCATGGCTGAGCATCTATAATTTTTGAAGAATTCATGCATAAAAATCAAAAAACAACTTGACTAGTGGATAGAGCACAAAAAAATAGCCAAGTTCATAACAAGAATCATCAAAATCGGAGTTTGTATGAGCAAGAATGAGACATTTGAAAACTGCATTCAAATCTGTGACTGCCAACAGAGAGGGGTATGGCTATAGCCTTTCATGCTCGATTCTGCAAAATATATAGCTTGCATGAAAAATCTAAAAGATACCCAGATGGTTTTTTCGGGGCTGCAAACAAAACCTAGAAATCATTTTTCTTGTTGATGTATAGAAGATGCTGTTGTAGTGTAAATTAGATGCCTTTAACAGTAAAAAATGGCTCCAAAAAACAAAAAATGACCCCAACAACCAAACTATGACATGCAAATGCTGGATCAGCTTCCTAAGTCCATCAATGGCATCCTGGAACCTGCAATACTGATTGAAAACTCTAAATGTGCAAGTTGGTTGTCAGATTTGAGATTGAAACCCTAGAGAAAAATCATTTTTGTCAAAATTTTTCTAATTCTCAAGATCATCCAAAGATGCAAGAGAAGAGCATACTTCATTTTTCAAAAACTAAAAAAAAATTTATTACCCCCCCCCCCCCCCCCCCCAACTTGAATCTCTCAAATAAGGAAACTAAAATCTACTCTTGCACATAGAAAAGCTGTGATACCATGTTAGAATCTGAAAAGATTAACAACCTAGAAAACTAGTGCAAAGAGTAAATATCTAAACTATGAATGCAAATGATACAAAATCAAAATAGCAACACAGAGTTAGTGTCCAAGAGAGTAATGCAAATTCTAGAAGAAAAATATCATTACGAGGATGCAAAAATAAGAGATACAAATACAAGCCAGGTAGCATTATATAGGCTAGGAAGAGGGAGGAGGTGGCGACACCAACCAATGAGGAGCAACCATCTATCGGACTAAAGATAGCAAAGTATCTTCCCAAGATAGCTAATGGATGCTTACATGTATGAAGGTGAGACCTCACAACCATTCACCTAATAAGACATGCTTTATTAACCTAAGCGAGATTATTAAAAGTGTAGGAAAAACATAGCAAAATAGAAAAAATAAAAAACTACACTAAAAAAAGGTACATATTTGCTTGCTGAATTTGAACCTAAAAATGTTAAAGATGCTTTAGATAATAAAAGTTGGATTGAAGCTATGAGTGAAGAAATAGAATAGATAGAGAAGAATAAGACTTGGACTCTTGTTCCAAGACCCAAGGATAAGATGTGATTGGCACAAAATGGGTATTCATAAATAGGCTAAATGAAGATGGAAATGTTTCAAGAAACAAAGCAAGGTTAGTATGTAAAGGTTATTCTCAAGAAGGTATTGATTATGGTAAAAAAAATTCTACTATTGCAAAATTAAAAGGTTTTAGAAATTTACTTACATATGTAGCACACAGAGGATTTAAAGTTTATCAAATGGAAGTAAAATCTGCATTCTGGAATTGAATTCTTGATGAAGATGTCTACATAGAACAACCTAAAGATTTTTTAGATCCTAGCAAAAGAGATATGGTCTAAAAATTACACAAATCTTTGTATGGTCTCAACCAAGCTCCCAACTTCATAACCACTTGATAAAGATTGGTTTTCAAATAAAAAATTATAATAGCAGTTTGTACATCAAAGAAGGACCAAACAAGAAGATTGTATTGACAAAAATCTTTGTGGATGACACTTTATTTATAGGAAATGATGAATTATGAAAGAAATTTTCAGAAGAAATGAGTGAAGAATTTGAGATGTATATGTTTAGAGAGATAAAAATCTTTGTTGGATTACAGATCCAACATAAGAAAGATGATATCTACATTACTTAATCCAAATATATCAAGGAGATACTAAAGAAGTTTGGAATGGATGATTCAAATCCTCTTGGAACACCTATGTCTACTAGATATAAGCTTTCCAAAAATGATGATTCCAAAGAGGTAGATCAGACCACACACAAATTAATGATTGGAAATTTGCAATATGTAGTGCACACAAGACCTAATATTGCATTAGCAGTCAGTATGGTGGTAAGATTCTTAGAAAACCCCAAAGAAAATAACATTATGGTAATCAAGAGGATCATGAGATATTTGAAAGGTATTGAAGAACATGGTTTATGATACAAAAAAGGAGGCAATTTGAATTTGAAAGTATTCATAGATGTTAATTAGGTAGGAAGTGTTGATGATAAAAGGAGAACAAGTGGTGGAGCATTATTTCTTTGTAAAAGACTAGTATCTTGGACAAGGAAAAAGTGGAATTGTATTTCTCAATCCATAGTAGAGGTAAAATATGTGACAGGAGCAATTAATTGTTCAAATGTTATTTGGTTCAAGCAACCATTGGCAGGTATGAAGATAAAAATCAAGGATCCAATGGTTATCTTTTATGATAACACTAGTGGAATTAATATATCCAAAAATATTGTGAGGCATACGAAAACCAAGCACATTGCTATAAAATATCATTTTTTGAGAGAATGGGTAAAAGATAAAGAGGTAAGATTGGAATATGTGAATACTAAAGACAAAATTGCAGATATATTCACTAAACCATTACCTAAGGATGCATTTATATGTCTAAGAGATAAGTTAGGGGTCATTCCCCTATTTGAAGCTCATTAAAAGTACTTTAGTGATGCATCAACCAGAGCATGTTGAGGATCAATCAATTGAAGCAGTATTGACAAAGGCACATTGCAAATGAATCAATACATAAGGTACTTTGGTATTCACTAAATATTTTCTTTGGCATGAGATGTCAAAGAGGGAGAATTTTTCTATCATACTTCACAAAAATTGTATCACTTCAAGAGATGACAAAGAAGGAGATGTCAAAGAAGAAGAGCTTGGTCTAATATGAAACAAAGAAAGTTTTCTATCAAAAGAAGATGTTGAAGATAGAGTTTTTCTGATAGAGGGAGAAACTGAAGGTAGCGGGAGTTCATAGTGATAGAGGGAGTTCTCATTGATAGAATTAGAATGAAACTAAGGATATGTTCCTTAATTTATTCTTTCTCTAAAATTCCATTGTGTTATAACATATTGTGTTACCATCAATTCCAAAGAGGGAGATTGATGGAAACAATTGATTACTTATGTATTTTCTTTGATGTTACACAAAATTTTATATCATTCTTAGTCAACGTATGTCAAGCTCAATTAGACATTGAAGACAGTTTCTTGTGTCTATCAAGCATAGGAAGTTTTCCTAGTTCAAAAGCTAGTGTCTATTGAGCTCACTCGGGTGACAAAGGAAAGTTTAAAGAAGTTGAGTATTAACTAATCTCACTCAGTTAATGAAGGAAATGTTGGAAGGAACTCATGTTGACTGAGCTCACTTGGTTACCAATGGAACTTTGTGATAATGTAGTGTTAACTAAGTTCTCTTGGTTCACATAGGAAAATTGTTTCTGAGTTAGTATGTATTGAGTGAGGTTGGCTAATCAAGGATTTTTTTTTTTTTTTGGCATATTGAGTTCAAATGAATTATTTATTGGTTCTAGTTGGCTAAGGAGATGAATATTGATTATTCTAAGTTGGATTCAAGCTAACTTGACAATATGCAAGATATAAATATAAGGTCAAGTTAAATATTGAATGTGTGAAACATAATATAATATTTGATGATGCTTAGAGGAAGTGAATTGGAAGGATAAGTAGAATATCCTTGTTGAGCTACAAAGATACACTTAGTCAGGAAGGATGAAGTATACAAGCAAAAATTGAGATCTATAATCAGCAATTCAATTACATCAAAAATTAGGTTATCTCATTGTTACTCCCTAACCATTGTAGTAGTGATCTAAATCTCTTAACCAAGTTGAATTAAAAACTATTTATAAATCCTATAACAAGGTGGCATTTCTATTTGAAGTGTCTAAAGACCTCTCACAAGGCCACTCCTAATACGGTGATTAAATCCACTCACAAGGTCACACCTAACAATGTGTTTTGTAACATTTAGTAGGGTTGGATCCTAACAGGGCTCACTTTAGAAGAGGGAAAATTAGTAACTAGATGGAATTGGTATTTTTGTCCAAATTGGGTTTCCACTTTAAATCTTGGTGTCAACTGTGTTCATGCTATTTCTTTTATGTGTATGCAACTAAGTTAGTTCAGGTTAATTCTAGATAATATCTTAAATATTTTCATGTTAAGCAATTACCAAGTTATATCAATGTTTACCAAGTTACAACGTTTTCTAGTAAAAGTTGAGTGCATGTGTGTCTACCAAGTTATAGCATAATACAATTTAATCAGAGTTTTGAATTGTACTGACATCTAAGGGATCTAGGATTTATGTTATTGGTAACTAATTCACCCCTCCCCTTTTAGTTACTCCTCTTATATTACCAATAGGCATGACACAACAACAAAATTTAGTGATCACAAGGGCACAAGAATGAAATCTCCACCAACATTCAAAGCTTAGAGCTCTCCACCCTTTTTGCATGCATCTCTCCACAACCAATCAAAATAAATGGAAAATTATTTATGCCATATTTTGTTTCCTTTTTATACTCACGAGGGCATCGCAATTATGATGCAAGAATTGGTATTGCGATGATGTTGAGTATAATTGCGAAAATAAATTAAAATGAAAATCTATAAATTAACCTCAAATTTACCCCAAATGTTGTAGTGAACTTAAGTGTTTTTAAGACTTTCAATTTAACAATAGAAAAACTCATGGTTGATGTTCCTATTATTAAAAGATAGTTATTTGATCTTGTGATTAAGAGCAAATAAAGAAGAAACAAAATTCCTAATCAAATGAAGGCTTGTAAAAAGTATGATTCATTTGATCCTTGTAGTTGTAGTAGCAAGAGAAGAGTTGATATTTCTAATGATATAGTTGGTTGTAGCAATAAGTTTGGACAAACTTCTAGGATGATTGATGAAGAGGATTTGTGGGTTAAGAATGTGCATGGGATTTATGTTTTGAATTTCTTCATATGTTAATAAGTCATTATGGAACATCTTGTTTTTAATGAAACCTTGGGTATCTAATGTAGGTGCATCCTTGGGCTATATTACCTTAACCCCTACTTATAGTATCCCCTTAGGATAAGTCATGGGCTCATGGCTCACTTTGATCAAGATTCTTCTTCCCCTCTCTTTACGAACCTTAGTGATCCTATGGTTTCTCATTTTCCTAATCCTTCTATGGAGCATGACTCTTCTTATTCATCTCATGATGAGGATGAGTCTTTAAGGGTTCCTCCTAAACAAGTTCATAAGATTGCTACTGAGATTCATAAAATGCATGATTGACTTCCTCAAGAGAATCACAATACTAATAATATGGTTGCTTTTGATGCTCTGAAGAAAGTGATCTATAATGATGGACATGGATATTTTGCATGGTCTTACTCGCCATGTCCAAACTCATGTTAAACCTTTAGCTCAAGCTACATTTGAAATAGGAATGGCTTCACATATCACTAGTGTTGAACCTACCTTGTCTCTTTCCAAACTTATCTCTAGCATTCCTTCTTATGTTGCTCCTATTGTGACTACTTATATTCAACCATTTAATCCTCCTTTTAGTAGTCTTACTATTTCTTCTCTACCTATGAGTGTTCAACCTGCTTCATTTACTATCTCACAACCTTCATATAATAGTGTTCCTTACATGTATCCTAGTCCTCCTACTAAAGTTCCTAATGTCCTACCTATAGAACCTTCTATTCCAACTATTTTTTACACTCTTTCTATTGTGTTGAATAAATATGTCATTGCCACCTATTTTCTCTATTGATTCAACTATCATTAGTATTTCTCAAATTGTTTCTTCCTTGCAACAAAAACTTTCTTCCCTTACTCAATCCAAAGTCAATGTGCCTACATGTGATATGGGTAGTCCTACATTAAAATAATGTAGACCAAGAAAAATGGGAAGAGTGTTGGAAATATAAGAGGAGTAACTAAGAGGGGAGGGGTGAATCAATTACTAAAAAAATAAATCCTAGATCTCTTTAGATGTCAATACAAAAAAAAATTAAAAATTGAATACTGTTGATGCTCAAAAAACACACATAAAATATTATAACTTGGTAAATACTGAATGTTATCGGTAAGTACTTAACATGAAAATCTTAGATGTTATCAACGATTATCATTATTTTAAGTTAGATGAAAATACATAAAATAAAATAGCCTAAACACAATTGACACTAGGATTTAACGTGGAAATCCAAATTGGGAAAACCACCAATTGTAACTAGTTACTAGTTTTACTCTTCTAAAGTGAGCCCAATTAGGAGCTAACCTTGTTAAAGGTTACAAAACACATTTTTAGGTGTGACCCTATTAAAGGATTTAATCACCCTATTAGGAGTTTCCTTGTTAGAGGTCTTTAGACAATACAATAGAACTGTCACCTTGTTAAAGGTTTTACAAATAATTGTTAAGCCAACTCTATTAAGAGATTTAGATCACTACTACAATGGTTAGAGAGTAACAATGAGATGATCTTATCTTTGATGTAACTAAATTGTTGATTATAGATCTCTATTCTATCTTGTACTTGATTCTTCCTTATCGAATATATCTTTTCATCTTCATAAAGATATTCTATTTATCCTTCTAATTCACTTCCTTGTTTCACAATTAGATATTAAAATCTTCCATGCATTCACACACTTACACACTTTCAAATTCTCAACTTGACCTTTTACTTATATCACTCATATTATTAAGTCAACTCATATACAACTTAGAATAAATAATATTCATCAGCTCAATTAGCTAGAACTAATAGATAAATTAATTAAACTCAATATGCCAAAATAAGAAAATCCTTTGTTAGTTGACCCAACTTGGTAGAAACTAACTCAAAAATGATTTTCGTATGTTAACCAAGTGAACTCAGTTAACACTACATATTTGTGAAGATCCTTTGGTACCCAAGTGAGCTTGGTTAACATTGATTCCATCCAATATTATCTTTATTAACCAAGTGAGCTCGGTTAACACTCATCTTTTGTAATCTTTCCTTTGGCACCTAACTTAACTTGGTAGACACTACCTTCTAAACTAGGAAAACACAAGAACACTCAATAGACACAAAAAACTATCTTCACTACTTGAGTGAGCTCAGCATGCACTGACCGATAATGATATGACACAATCAATCAATTGTACCCAACAATCTCCCTCTTTGGCATTGATGGCAACACAACATGTCATAACACAATGAATTTTATTTTTTTTAATCTATGAGAAATTTCTCTGTTAGTATGAACTCTTTTGGTCTTTAGATTCTCCCTCTGTTAGAATTATTTTATCAACAACTATTACCAAGTTCATTCTCTCTCATAGACATCTCTATGATAGCATACTTCTCCCTCTTACATAAAATTTCTCCTTCTAATTAAAATTTCTTATGAGATGTGATAGTAAACTTCTCCCTCTTTGACATTGTATGCCAAAGACAACAACTTTGTTAATATCAATGTACCTTAAGTACTGATTCATTTGCAATATTTCCTTATCAATACTACACCAACTGATTGATCTTCAATAGGTTCTAGTTGATGCATCCCTAAATTTCATTTAGTGAGCTTCAAATAGAGGAATGACCCCTATTTTACCTCTTAATATAGAAATGCATCCTTAGGTAATGGCTTGGTGAATATGTCTGCAATTTGTTCTTTTGTGTTCACATATTCCAACCTAACTTCCTTATCTTGCACTAATTCTCTTAAGAAGTGATATTTTATTGCAATGTGCTTTGTATTCATATGCATCACTGGATTCTTTGATATATTGATTACACTAGTGTTATCATAGTATATGACTACTAGATCTTTGATCTTTATCTTCATTTCTTCCAATACTTGTTTGAACCAAACAATGTTAGAACAATTAACTATTGCTGCCACATATTCTACCTGTATTGTGGATTAAGAGATGCAATTTTGTTTCATGCTTGTCCAAGACACTAGTCTTTTACCAAGAATGAATGCTCCACCACTAGTGCTCTTCCTATCATCAATACTTCCTTTCGAATCAACATCAATTAACACCCTTAAGTCCAAATTGCCTCCAATTTGTACCATAAGCCATAGTCTTAATACCTTTTAGATATTTCACGATTCTCTTGATTTTCATTATGTGATTTTCTCTGAGATTTTTTCAGAATCTTTCCACCATACCAACCGCTAATGCTATATTAGACCTTGTATCCACTACATACTACAATTTTCCAATCATTGATTTGTATGTGTTCTAATCTACTTCCTTTGAATCATCATTTTTGGAAAGCTTATGTTTAGTAGACATAGAGGTTCCAATTAGTCTTGAATCTTTCATTACAAATTTCTTTAGTATCTCCTTCATATACATAAATTAAGTGATGTAGATACCATTTTTGTTATGTTGAATATGCAATCCAACAAAGAATTTTATCTCTCCAAACATAGACATCTCAAATTCTTTACTCATTTCTTCTAAAATACTTTGTATAAGTCATCATTTCCTATGAATAAGGTATCATCAACAAATATTTTTGCTAACACAATCTTCTTGCCTAGTCCTTCTTTGGTATATAGGCTATTGTTATCATTTGTTCTTTGAAAGCCTCAAGTAATCATGAAGGCTTTCATACCAAGCTCTGGGAGCTTTCTTGAGGCTATATGATGTTTATTGTAGTTTGTAAACCATGTCTCTTCTCTTACGATCTACAAAACCTTCTAGTTATTCAATGTAGACTTCCTAATCAAGATTTGCATTAAAGAATGCAAATTTAACATCCATTTGATATACTTTAAATCATTTGTGTTTTGCATATGCTAGTAGAGTTCTAACACCTTCTAATCATGCAACAAAAGAAAACATTTGAGAATAATCAATACCTTCTTCTTAAGAATAGCCTTTGCATACCAATCTTGTTTTGTTTCCAGAAACTTTTCCATCTTCATTTAGCTCATTTCTAAACACCCATTTTGTGCCAATCACATGTACCTTTTAATTTTCTTCTTGGCATTGGTCCATCAAATTTTTCTTCAATGATCTGATTAGGTGCATGATGCCTTCTAACATGTCTTGCTAATACAAGTTCTTTGGATTTGGAATGAGTTCCACTATTTTTATCATGAACTTTAGTATCTAGCTCAAATTTGACTATTTTAATTATGAACTTTAGCATCTAGCTCGGGTTACAGTGTCTGCAACTTGGGTCCATTAAACTCAATTTGAACTAGATTGGTAGCTTTTAACTATGACTTAGGTCCTTCAAATTGTGACTCAGGTTGCATTAGGTAACTATTGGAGATTTTGGGGACTCAAGGGGTGAAGCTTCCTTCCTCCCAAATAGATTTGGTAGGGTATCAGGTTCATAGTAAATAAATCTTTTGTAATCCTCTAGCTCTTTGCTATTTTCTTCTTCACTCTTTTCTATAAACTCATCAATTCTCACATGTGCAATTTCTATGATTTTATAGGTAGACAAATTCAAAAATTTGTATTCTTTACTTTTGCAAGAATATCCTAAAAATATGTCTTTGTCACCCTTGACATCAAAATTTCCCTTTTCTAGATTCTTTCAAGACAACACATTTTCTACCAAATACTTTTAAGTAACATATATGTTGTTTATAGCCATACCATAGTTCATAAGGAGTTTGATTTGAATGTTTCTTCAATTCTACTCTATTCAAGGTATGAAATATAGTGTTTATAGCTTCCTTCTAGTATTTGATTGCAACATTCTTTTCAATCATCAGTGTTCTTGCACAATCTATGATAGATTTGTTTCTTCTTTTATCTATACCATTTTGCTAAGGAGTACCAAGGGTTGATACTTATCTTTTGATCCCTCGTTCAATGCAAAAATTATTGAATTCATTGGAAATGAATTCACCACCTCTGTTTGATCTTAAACATTTCAATCTCTTTCCAATTTCTTTTTCTACTCTTTCTAGATACCACTTGAATTTTTTAAAAGCTTTTGATTTCTCTTTTAGATACATTACAATCATCATTCTAGAATAATCATCAACAAAAAGAATGAAAAAAATTTCTCCATTGTAACTCTTTATTCCAATAGGTCCATAGTGTATATGCACAATTTCTAATACTTCTTCTAATTGATAGTTCTTGCTTTTAGAACTAGTCTTTCTCATCTTACTAATTTGGCAATTTTTGCATAGACCAATTTTCTTCTACATGAGCAATAAAACATGAACTATCACTGAGATCAAGATAAAATAGATTAACTTTCATTTGCTTGCTAGATCCAACTAGATTTCTTTTTCCATCTAGTAGTTTGGCCTGTCCATCCATGAATTCTACCTTGAATTCAATTTTATTCAACTGTTCCACACTTAGTAGATTATTCTTTAGTCCTTCAACCCAATAAATATTTTCACATACAAGTTCCTTTGTCAAAGAAATGCATCCTTTCCTTTTATGTTACAAGGTTCATTATTTCCAAATCTCACACTACCTCCATCATAATATTTCATGTGCTCAAATTTTGTTTTGTCTCCAATCATATGATGTGAATAGAAACTGTCAATAATCCATGTATCATTTTTTGTAACATGAGAGATAAGTGTTATTTTATCTCCTTCGTCATTAGATTCATCTTTTACTACAATATATACCATTTCATCTTCACTATTATCAAAATCTTTAGCCATAAAAACAAGATTTCTTACCTTTTCCCTTGTAGTTCTTATAGTTCTTGGAATCCTTCTTACCTTTCTTCTTATTTCTTTTCCTTTCCTCTTTGTTTTTTTCTATTTGGACACCTTGCAAAAATGTGAACAATTTCTTCACAAGAAAAGCATATCAAAGAAAATTTACCTCTGTACCTTCATCTACCTTTGGAATACTTTCTTGCAAGTAGGCTTCAACAACTTCAATATCACTATCTAAGCTTTAATCTATTTCTTCTTCTTCACTTCTTGATTGTCTAGACTTTGATTTTTTACTCTTTTTCTTGAGTGAGAGTTTAACTTCAAACGCAAACTCAATAACTTTTGAACTAGGAACATAATTATCAAAGTTACCTAACTCAAAAGCTATTAATCATCCAACTAGATCATCCAAAGATATTTTATTATTTGGATCACATCTCATCTCTTGAATAGCAGACACTTTGATTGCATAAATAGGGAGAATATCTCTAAGTACCTTGCTTACAACTATTTTTTCTTGAATGTCCTCCAGATGTTTTGATTGTGCTCACACTTACTTTGATTCTTTCCACACAGTTTGCAATGTTCTCATTTTCTCTCATTTTCATTTGATCAAAATGACCTCTTAGAATTTTAGCCTTAGCTCTTCTTAAATTTTCATCTCCTCCATAAATGTCTTTTATTTTGGTCCACATTTCATGAGCATTTTGGCAATCTTCTACTTCATAAAATTCAACATAACTGAGAGTAGATGAAATATCAGTCATCATGATGTTATGATTCTTCTTTTCAGAAATATGTTCAACTAATAATGTTCAAGTGGGAGTCTTGTATTCAACATCAAGATATTTACAACTTGAATCATTGATGATAGCCAAATGTAACCTCATTAGTTCTTGGTATGCTGTAGAATTGTCTTTGTTCAACTTGGGAATTTCTCTTCTATAAGACATCCTGATCTTTAGCTTAGGTCTTTGAAACCTTCTTTGCAAGCACCAAAGGATCTAATACCAATTGTTGGAAATGTAAGAGGATTAACTAAGAGGGGATGGGTTAATCAATTACTACTAAAATAAATCCCAGATCCCTTTAGATGTCAATATAAAATAAACTCTATAAAACTGAATATTGTTGATGCTTGACAAACACACATAAAATGTTGTAACTCCATAGATATTGAATATGCTTAGTAAGTAATTAACATGAAAATCCTAGATGTTATCTATGATTACCATTATTTTAACTTAGATGCAAACACATAAAAGAAAATAGCATGGACACAATTGACATTAGGATCTAACTTGGAAACCCAATTTGGGAAAACCACCAATTGCAACTAGTTACTATTTTCACTCTTCTAAAGTGAGTCATGTTAGGAGCTAACCCTATTAAAGGTTACAAAACACAATATTAGGTGTGACCCTGTTAAAGGATTTAATCACCTTGTTAGGAGTGGCCTTGTTAGAGGTCTTTAAAAAATTCAATAGAACTGGCACCTTGTTAGATGTTTTACAAATAGTTGTTAAGTCAACTCTGTTAAGAGATTTAGATCACTACTACAATGATTAGAGAGTAACAATGAGATGACCTAATTTTTTATGCAATTGAATTGCTGATTATAGATCTCTATTTTGGCTTGTACTTGATCCTTCCTAATCAAATATATCTTTTCAACTTCACAAGGATATTCTACTTATCCTTCTAATTCTCTTCCTTCCTACACCATTAGATCTTCAAAATATTCCATGTATTCACACTCTTACCCACTTTCAAATTATCAACTTGACCTTATACTTATATCATTCATATTGTCAAGTTGGTTCATATATAACTTAGAATAACTAATAATCATCAATTCAGGTGGCTAGAACTAGTAGATAAATTAATTAAACTCAATATGCCAAAATAAGGAAATCCTTCATTAGTCAATCTAGCTTAGTAGACACTAACTCAGAAATAATTTTCCTATGTTAACCAAGTGAACTTGATTAGCACTGTATATTTGTGAATATCCTTTGGTAACTAAGTGAGCTTGGTTAACACTAATTCCATCCAACATTTCCTTCATTAAATGAGTGAGCTTACTTAACACTCATCTTCTATAAAATTTCCTTTGATGCCTAAGTTAACTCGGTAGACACTGATTTATAAACTAGGAAAATAGAGGAACACTTGATAGATACAAAAAATTGTCTTCACTACTCAAGTGAGCTCGACATGCACTGACTGATAATGACATGACATTTGTGTAACATCAAAGACAATACACTATCAATCAATTATATCCAACATAGAGTTTTCAAGAAATTTTACAAAAACATATCATAGCAAATATTTTTAGAAAGAAACAAGCCATAACCTAGTTAAACTAGTCTAGTTTTTAATTAGCTAGGTTGATTATAAATTCCTATAGAACTTCCATCATATTAGGTACAATAAAATAAACAATTAGATATTCCCACCTAGTAGGATAAAATATAATTTTCCAATGTGATAAAATTGCATATGTAGATGCATCACTTGGATGCCACTCATGAAGCACATTCCCCAATGTATAATGAACGGTTGGATATAAAGGCTCCATACACTAGCAACAATGGAAGCTAAGGATTAACCATACATGTATTGGCACACTCTCCCTATGAGGATCCCAAGTATCTATTGTTATTGTTAATTTGGGCATCACTATATGATCCAGAATGTTATGAAGTACTAAATCTAGAACTAAATTATCCCATGTCTCCAAAAATGTAGCATAGGTTTAGGGTCCCTTGGTTTCCAGGAATTTGTAGCAGCTATTCTCACTATTGGAAGAATAAATTTAGTGAAGAGCTAAGTGTAAGGAGTTGAAGAAGCAAGTTTTTCTTTTGTGTAAATGTCATAATCATGAGGCTCATTCCCTTGTAAGAATCCTCTGCCAAAATGATATTACCTCTAAACCATGCAAATGATGTTGATCAAGTGGTTCACAACCTTGAAACACTCTTATAAGCAATGGAAAAGCAATTGTAGATGAAATGCATATATTACTATTATTTATGTATATGTACGAATGTATGTATTTTTGTATGTGTATGTGTGTATGTATGTATGTATGTATATGTATATGTATGTACACACACATGTGTGTGCCTATGTATATATATATAGAGAGAGATATTGGCATAATAGAAAAATTGATCCAACTGCATACATATTCTAGAATCCAAATAAATAAATAAAAAAAACTCAGTAAACCCATGCTAAGTGACGTAATTACCTTAAGATCCAGCACAAAAATAATGTTGAATAGAAAAAATAGGTAGAGTTCACAAGAAATTTTACAAAAATATATCGTAGTGGGAACGATTAGTTGTTCCTAGCTAGTAGGATCAAATATAGTTTTCCAAGGTGATAAAATTGCATATGAAAATGTATGTATGTATGTATGTATCTATGTTTGTTTGTATGAATCTATGTATGTATGTATATGTATGTATGTATATATATGTATGTACATATGTGTATATGTATGTATGTATGTATGTATGTATGTATGTGGATATCAGTAGAGATCTAGAATTTTGTTGTCGCACCCTTGTGATCACTAAATTTTTTTGTTGTGCCCTTGTAATCACTGCATTTTTTTGTCATGCCCTTGTAATCTTTATATTTTATTGTTGTGCCCTTATGATCATTGTATTTCATTGCCACGGATTTGTGATCTTTTCATCTCATTATCGTGCCCTTGTGATATATATATATGTATGTATGTATATACATATATATATATGTATATATGTATGTATATATGTTTACATATACATGCATAAATACACATTTGTGTGTGTCTATGTATATATGTATGTATATAAATAGAGAGATCTTGGCACAATAGAAAAGCAATAAAATTCACTCAACATGTAGCATGGCCACGTAAGTAGATTCCTCATTTTCTCTCTCATTTTTTATGTGTTTATTTCTCTTGAATTAATATTTCTTAGAGGGTATTTTGTAATATTGGATTCATTTTATGTAGGATGTGATGAGGGCATTCCTATATGTACTCATGTTAGATGTACACGGAAATAAATAAAGAATTGTTATGAATTTCTCATGAGCAATGAAGATGGATTTTCCCTGAGAGTAGTAAGAGTCAATGAGGACATTCTAGGTACTTTAAAGATTGATCCTTTCTTAAGGATTTTAGATGTTAATGAGGAATTTAGATTTTAGGGGTCTGTGGGGCCAAAGGAGCTTTCACCTTCACATGGTTAGACCTAATTAGTAGAGAATATTTAACTATTCTTGAAACCAAGTGTATCTCAACATTAGCCTATGATTGCATAACAACTAACTATGTGGATCTATTTGTTTCAGGCAATGTAGAAGGATGCCATAGTTCAATATGTTATTGTAAATGCTATTGTAATTCAAATAGCTTTAAATTTTGAAAATAGAATCATGTACACAATTGTATGTGAATGATAACAAAAATAGATTGATTTGATAACAAAAATGTGCATCCACACAGATGCCATAGCTATAAAGGATACACTAATATCAATTGACACTTGTATTAAAAATGATTACAGATAGCCATTTATAGACATTTGTAAGACATGTCAAATCTTTTTCCCTTGTATAACATTTGTTATATTATTGAACTTTGCATGTCTAACTTGGTCATGTAGCCTTTGAGATTTCTTCAAATGACTCTTCCGTCGAGACTATTTAAAGCTAAACACATATTTGGCTCCTTTTTCCTATGGTCGCATGGTATTTTGTACATAGAAGATTTGCATAGTACTAAATTTTTAAGTCAGTGATGTATAACTAATCTTCATTATTGCAAAAAAGAACTAATAATCTTCTTATTAGTAAAATAACCTTGTTTGACAAGCTACAATTTTTTTATAAATAATTTTACTACCTATCACAATTGCGATGGCTTGTTTTGATGAATAGGTGTCACTCTCACAAAAAATTTGTCCTATACTCATCACACTTGCGATGGAAGACTGAAAGATTATGTTGTCATAATTTCAATAGTCTTCTATCACAATTGGGACAATATGAAGATGAAATCTTACCCTTGCCCCTATTCCAAGTTATGTTAGTTTAATCTATAACACTTGTGACGTACCCCCTTGCCATTACTATTTACAATAGCAAAAGTCTAATGTCTTATCTGACAGGAGCCAATTATCACTTTGGTGATGGTCTGCCATCACAATGAAAGCCCAAATGTAATAGTGAGTTCTCTCTGCCTCTCTTTGTGATCATTCCCCTATTCATAGTAAGATTCTTTTGAATCATAATGGTATTGAATATAGTAGTAATTCTTGAGATAAAGTCTTCAAATTGAACTCCTCTTTGCTAAAAGACTGATACCAAAGATTCTATTAGAATGGTGACACTGTTGTCTAAGATGTGCAGTGAACCCCATGGACTAGTTGATCAATGGGACCTTTTAGTAGATGCGTGGAGGAAAGTATATCAAGTTGTTGCAACAAAGCTTGCAAATGAAAGAAATAAAATAGAAAATAAGCTTCAAGTTAAGCTTAATGAGACTAAACTAATTCTTCAAAGAAAAGGAGAAGATTCCATGCTTGAGTAGGTTTTGATCTTCTCTAAAAATCAACTTAGGTATTTGCAAAGGTATAGGATTTAAGGGAAATTGATTGAAAGAATGGATATAGGATCAAGGTACTTATTAAATATCATTAAAGGTAACCATAAGAGAGAATTGATAGAGGATATCTAGATAGAGGAGGGTAGAACTAATGGTCCTAGTTTGATTAGAGGGGGCTTCTTTAAGTTCTATTCTAAACTATTTTCCTCAAAGTTTGGATAGAAGCTACAAGAGGCTTTGAATGGTTGTTTTAAGATGATCCCCAAAATGATCTCAACTTTTACTACAACTACCATTAAAGTTAAAGGGTATTCAAACATGCCTATTATAACTATCAAAGGGAAACCTAGAAGCTTTAGCTATAATATTTATCATTGCACTAAAGATAAAACTATTGACACATGTTATAACCACTCAACTTATAGAACATAAGAGGTAGTTGAGACAAGCCATGAAATATCCCATAGGGAAATGTTAGAAGTTAGTCCAATAATTCTCCCATCAACATTACCCAAGGAGATTGAAAATAAAATTACTAAGAATTAGCACACAATGGCTCACACCTATCATACAAGAAATAATCCTCAATCTACTAACGCAATTGCTTCTACTTTCCAGCCCATTCTTTCTCCTCTACCTTTCCTTCCTCAAAATATTAGAAAGTGTTATGAAATTGTAGAGAAATTATATAATACTCCTACCAAGATTTATTCTTAGGGGACTTCTTCAAAATTCTCCTACAAATCATGAAGCCTTACAAAAATATTTAACATCTGTTCATCTAGACAAAATCACTTCCTTTTTTCAATGCATGCATGATACCCTTGTCCTAACTCAAATTATTTTTACTCAAGATGGTTTACCTCCTAAAAGAATTAAAGATCACTATGATACTCTTATGGTATATCATTCATAGGAACTTAATTGATAATGAGTCTGAGATTAATGTTTATAGTATGGATATTCTCAAAGAAATAAAAGCTAAACTTTTAACTATCTAAACTTATATTATATGTGACTTTGATAATATTTAGAAGAAAACCTTTAGAATAAAAAAATTACATATTGAAGTAGTTTTAGTTCATTTTTATTTACTCCTATTCATGTGATGCTTGGACCTCTTAATTATGACCTTCTTTTGGGTAAACCTTGGTTACATAATATGCATTCTTTTCCTTCCATTGGATAGCCCATATTTTCACTATACTAAATTTCTGAGTGTATATTGTGGAATGGTCAAGTTCATGTCCCAAGAAGTTAAGGTTCTTTCAAACATTCATGAGTAAGTTGCCCCAAAAATTATCTTAGGTAATAATACATGCCCTTATTTTAAATAAAAAATCGTTCTCTTATTTTTAATTATTTTTGTGCTTATAAAAGTGAGCTTTTGAAAATTTTAAAAGTGTGAACATCCAACCAAGGTAATTATATGGTCATAGCACATTTTCACATCTTAAGCCTTTAGCATTTTATGGAATGATTGAGTGAAATAGTCAACATCTCTTCGTTTTCTTGGTCACAATGGTCACTATCTCAAGGGCATTTTAAACAATGAACATGTGAAGTAGACAAAGAATCAACAATCACACAATTAAAGATGGTATTAATAGTTTAAGCAATGACCATGCAAATGGTAGTGATTACATGGTTCAAACCCAAAAGGCTAAGCATTCAAGGAAGACCGTGACAAGAAAAAGCAATCAAAGAAGATGATAATGATCCTTGTTCACATAGTTGCAAGAATGAAGATATAACTAAGGAAATAAGCTACAATTGTGCAACAAGGCTAAGAGCTCGTTGAATATTATTTCAATCACACTATCATCATGCTTAAGTGGTAACAATAAAATTAAGCCATGACCAAGTGACAAAGCTATAAAAGATGAAGTGTATTCTTGTTCATGTGGTTGCATGGATAAAAAGGACATGAAGCACTTGAGCCATGATCGAGTGATACAATTGTGAAAAAGGAAACATATGCTTAATCACATTATTGTGCTATTATGATAGAAAAGGACAAATTAAGCTATGACTAGGTGAAAAGATAACAAGCCTTTGGGAATTTCTTTGATTGCATAGTGACAAGGTAAAATCTTATATCAAATGAAGCCTACAACTTGATTAAATAGTTCTTAAGTTCACAAGTAGTAATTGTTAGCTCTAGAAATTGCACCCTTTCTCACGTTTCAAAATACTAGATTTTTCTGAGAACATGGGATTAGTCAAAAGGTGTGGGTGGCCTAGCTAAACAAAACCTCCAAATTCTAGGTCAGTTCCTATTGGATTTACAATAGTATATCACTTAATAAAAAGTGACTTAAAAATGAAAATCGTGAGGAAAAAAGATAAGAAAGGTTGATAATAAAAAAATGTATAGGTAAAATGGTGATACACCAAAATGATTGTGATTAAAATAATATTTCTTGAACGCACACTGAAAACTCTTAGAAATTGATAAACTAGTACAATTTTTGACACATTTATCTACACATAAGTATTTCAAAAAAAGACCAAATACTTAAAGGTATTAAAAAGAACTTAATCACATTTAGAAAACACAACAAACTGGTACAAATTTTGACCTATATAGAATAATAACAATCACAAAAGATATTTAACAAGAAAAATCTTAAAGGTTTTAGGATATACACTATAAAAGATATCAACCATTAAACTGCATACAAAGATATGACACCAAAAATAGAACCCAAATGCTCTATATATTGTCCAAGGTTTTGAAAATACATTTCTAATTAAAAAAAATATTAAAGACACAATGAATAGAAACCAAAGGTCTTTCCTTAATACTGAATAATTTTTCAAGTACAAGTGATAGAATATATCTAAATCCTCCTTCACTAACCAATAAATGACCCTCAAAATGAGGAACCACCTTGGGTCAAAATCATAGAAAAAGGCTCCAAAAAGGGAGCCAATACTCATAAATAATGTTGACAACATGTTGGTGTAAATAAGTATTTACTTATTACACTTCCTTAAGTTTTACTTACGTTAATGCATTATCTAATTATTTTGCATTATTTTATTATTCTTTTAGGTGAGACACTTAGGAGTTTGTGTACTCTCATTGAGTTACGCAACTTTAACTATGCACATGGTGTCTACAACACAAGAGTATGCATCATTCACTGAGTTGTCATATTGACAACACAATTATCCACACTCCTCATTTAGCACATGTTGTCTACACCACTGATTTACGTGCTACACCATTCTAGGCTTATTCTCACATCATCGCACTTAATCACATTCTTAATGGAGGATAATCTATATCTGGTGGACATGTGCCTAGTTTTATGACAAATCATGATGCTAACCTCTATGCATTCTAGAAGCTCTTCTGAGGCCTTTATATTCAAGCACTCCTAGTGTACTCTTGAATCCAGTTATTGAATGAATATCATCATTTTGATCATACTCTATCTATTTTGGTCTACTATGTGCTTGTGTTGAGTTCTTTAGTTCTTGGGTGAATTTTGGCCTAAGCCAAATTGTATTAGAGCAAAGGGAGATTCTCATCACGTAGTCATTCGAGACAGTTCATGCTTTAGCATCTCGACATGAATCTGAAGGATTTGCAAAAATTGGGAGTGTCTAGAGCTAGATCTGACCTCATCATTGCATCAAAAGTGTTGATTCAGAGAAGATTGACTATATTTTTGCCTATAATTCGTGAAAGTTGATCGTGAGGCAAATTTTTTTTGCAAACCGGCACCCGAAGGCACCAATTTATTTTATACTCTGTATTTCTAGATATTTTTTGGATTTTTATTTTTGGATTTAGTTTCCTGGTTAGAGAAATTTTTTTGTAGTACTAGGTCATCACATCCTAGGCTACATATTAGTTTATTAGTTATTTCGCAGGGTTCTTTACTCAATTTTTGGTCTCATTAATCAAAGGGTCATAACCCTGCAAATCCCATGAACTTAGCACACACCAGCGACCATGCACATAATTTTTGGCATGCATAGCTCCATTGGCAACAATCAGAAAGCTGGTGAGCTTTAACTTTATTTCATTCAGTGTAGGCAATTGGTTTTAAAGAGTGCTTCATATGCAATCCCAATGAATGTGGGATTAATCACAAACTTCGACAATGGATTTAGCAATCCAGCTACCAGTGCTCACCAAACTCCACCAAGGCTTACGTTTACTCTTTACTATGGGATTTTTCTTTATAAACAACCCCTATAGCACCCACCCCATAAATGTGGGAGAAAACCCTAAATTCTAACATGCGTTGACAACTTCTGGCAAATGTTTAACAAAATCTAGCACTGTCATACGAATTCGGCAGACAAGGAAAATTTTGGTGAGCCTATTATCATGCCATGCATTGACAACTCTACACCTACATGGCATCCAATCAGACAGCCATGTCTGCTTCTGTGCTTGTCCCAATCAGTAGTGACTAGACTGCATAGTCAGCACCACGTGCTCAGACTATACACAATGTCAACATCGTACTCCATACAATTCATACATAACGAATGCCACATCAGCTGCCATGTCATCTAGTGGTTTAATTTTTGCTGACATCATCAATTTCAATATTCTAAATTTGACACCCATTTGGATGTCATTATAGGGTGAATTACAACTACTATAATGGTTGTATGACCATCAAATTTAACCCTTTCATGTGTTGATGCAACCCCTCTTCAAATTCACTTTGGTTTTTGCAGTCTAACTTCAAGAGGTCATAACTCGCACATCTGGACTCCAAATCTGGTGCAATTTTTTTTGAAATTTAGTAAAAAAATTTTAAAAATTTAGTGGTGCAGCTATTTTTTGGTTTTGGTGCACAGATTGATCAAAAATTGAATTTTTTGGTGATTGTACCTGGATAATCTTGCATTTTGCAACTTCAAATGCTTGAAAAAAGGTTTTTTTTATTTTTAAAGTGTGTTATTTTTTGTCTACTTTCTAGATGTGGCATCTATTTATAGTATTGTGTGGACAAAATTGTCTCTTTTAGCAATAGGGCCTTTCTTTGCTTTGTAATGCTTCAGAATTGTAGCACTTTGTAAAGTTTCAGATTTGTACTCCATTAAGAGGTTGTAACAAGAAAAATCAAAAGTCCATGAAGGCCAAAATTGGAAAGTGGCCCATTTTAATCGCACTACTAATAAAGTGCCCAAAGCATCTATTTTGGGGTTTCTTGATTTAGTGAAAAGGGGGGTGTTCTTGGTGTTGTGTTCTCTCTTTTCTCCACTTTTCTTTCATTTTCTGCATTATGGGCAACTTTAAGTTTCCTAAATTAACTCCTCATAACTATGTTATGTGGTTAATCAAAATGTGGTATCACTTAATGCTTAATGGAGTTTCACAATATGTAGATGGTACGCTTCCTAAACCAACAGGTAATAATGTATCAACAAGTGAAATTCTAGATTGGGTAGCCATGGATAGGAAAGCCCTAGGTGATATATGTTTGAGGTTAGATGATAAAATCATGTGTAAAGTGTTCATGGTAAAGTGTTTGAAGAGGATGTGTTCAAAATAGAAGATGAGCTTGTTTCCTTAGATCCTACGTCATATGACTCTATACAAGCCTTCATCATCAAGGTGAATGAATTAAGGACAAAGCTTACTGATTGTGGGAACTCTATCAAAGATGACAAACTAATTTATCTCATCCATAACAAGCTACCATCTGAATATTCCACATTTGTATCTTCCTTTAACACCTCAAAGACTACCTTAGGGTTTCCCTACAAAAAGGTCACTTTTGATGAATATGCAAAATTGTTGGATGATGAAGAAAAGAAGTTGAAAGCAATGATTATTCTCAAATCACCTTAGTCCAAAGCATTGGTGGCCAATGAGGGTTCTCAAAATTTGGCTGGAGAGTCCTCTAATAAAGGAAAGGGTAAAAAGAAGTGGAAGAAAGAAAAATCTGAGGATGCAGAAAAGACAACACCTTAATCTAATCAACAAGGCAAGTCCTTGAATTCCAACAAGAAAGGGGACAACAATAAGGAGAAGAAGAAGTGTGCATATTGCAAGAAAATGAGTCATGAAGAGAATGAGTGTTATCCTAAAAAGATTGATGAGTTAAGAAACATCATGAAGAAACATAATGTTCCATTGCCTAATGCTTACAAAGACAAAGGATCATCTTTAGATTCAAATCGCAAAGGACAAGCATTCATGGCAAATGAAAACTCTTCAAAAGAATGGATATTTGACTCAGGTGCCTCATATCATATGGGTTCTTAAAAGGAGGTTTTTTCTTGATTGAATCACTCAAAGGTACCACACATCTTCACGAGGAATGATATAGAAATAGAAGTTGAAGGAAAAGGAAATGTTGAGATGGAAAATGGAGAGTTTCAAGAGGTTCTCTATGTTCCAAACCTAAGTTCTAATCTCCTATCAATCTACCAAATCACTCACCTCAGAGATGGACATAGATTTGAGTTCCTTCAAAACTCAGTAAAAGTGCATAGTCTTAAAGATGATTCCTTGGTCGTAGTGGGGAAAGTGAATGATCACAAGAGGTTGTACTCTTTCTTTCATTTTGTGCCCAAGAGTTCTTCAAAGGCCTTGTTAACTCAATCAAATTCAAACATGCAATTATGGCATGAGTGGTATTGTCATCTTGACTACTACTATCTTTAGAAACTTTGCACATACCACATGGTGAAAGGTCTACGTCAAATCAACTTTTCTAAGGGTAACTATTCAACAGATTTAGTGGATATGCATCTAGAGGGGAAGTTATAGGGAGAGAAGTCTTCTAGAGAAACAAGTGTTCTACAAATGGTTCACATTGTATTAGTAGGTTCTTTTGCATTAAGCTAGGGTCACTACATACTTACCTTTGTTGATGACTTTCCAAGGTTCACTTGGGTCTACTTTCTGCATAGTAAGAATGAAGTGTTGGAAAAATTTCTAGACTTCAAGGCTCATGTAGAACAGAAATCTAGGAAAGCCATCAAAGTACTCTACATGGATGATGGTAACATTGATGTGAATAGAAGACTTAAGGACTTTTGTAGGCACGAGGGCATTGATCTTCAGACTCCACCAGCATTTAGTCCGCATAAGACAGATGTTGCAGCTTTGAGGATTTGAACACTTAAGTCTATGGAAAGTTGCATGATTAATGCCGAGTCTCTAAATCCATCATTAAAAGTCCAAGCAATCTCAAGTGCCATTCACATTCTTAATCATTCTTCTCATCCAGCCTTAGATGGAAAAACTCCTTTTGAGGCATGGTGTGGTAGAAAACTTATTGTGACACACTTCAGAGTCTTTGATTGTCCTACATGGGAAAAGATATCTTCGAGGGGATACAAGGCATAGTCATCTCATCCTTGTACCTTCATTGGTTATGAAGATAGTGTGAAGGCATATAGACTTCTAGATCCTAAGACACATAAGATATTTATGGAGAAGGATGTACATTTTGAGGAAAGTTCATCTAGCTTGTCCTCTACTCCTCTCCACACATCATACACTATGGATATTGATAGTGACACCAGTGATAGTGCTTCAATAGATTCCTACATGTGGAGTTCTATCGACATTTGCAGAGAGAGGTCACTTCATCAATTCAGTCCACATGCATAAATCACCACAATGATAGGTCTAAAATAGAAGGGTACGTCCAGTCTTCCAGATACAAGTTCAGTGATAGATTTGGGGGACAATATTCATGATTTGCCTCTTCTTATTGATGCAAAATTACCTTCTTCAGTTGTCACAAGGGTTGAATCAGACTCTCTTATTCATTCTCTACATGATCAATCCTCACAGGTTGAAGTGATTATGGATACTTATGACCAGCAGTTGCAGTAGGGTTCTTCATTAGTTGTAGGGATAGATAGTTCTTTCAAACAGGTTCTTCAGCCAAATGAGCAAGTTTTAGAGACATCACTTATTCATGGGATTCCTTCCACACACAGTGGAAGCGTCTCATTTGCACCCTTGGCATTGTTTTTTCCTAAGGGGAGGAACACCATTCTGCAGTCTTGGATCAACTTCTTCATCAGAGCAATCACTATTTGGCATTCTTCTTTGGGGTGGGAGCCCATCCTATCTCTCTTCCTCCTATTATCATTATTTTATGTATATATTGGATGTATGTCATAATGGGGGGTCCTTGACTACTCCATCCATCCATCCATCCTTATTTATCTCTCTTTTTGGGGGAGGGTTTTTCCCATGAGGCTTTCCCTCTTTCCTTGCTTTATGAGAGATTGCATATCATTAAGTACATGGGTACCTAACATGGCCTAGTAGCCAAGACCCATCTTACATATCATCCTAGATTTCGTAAGCTTAAGGGCATTCCCCTAAGTTGCACTTAATAGGGGGTGTTGGTGTAAATAAGTATTTACTTATTACACTTACTTAAGTTTTACTTAGGTTAATGCATTATCTAATTATTTTGCATTATTTTATTATTATTTTAGGTGAGACACTTAGGATTTTGTGTACTCTCATTGAGGTACACAACTCTAATTATGCACATGGTGTCTACAACATAGGAGTATGCATCATTCACTGAGTTGTCATATTGACAACATAGTTATTCGCACTCCTCATTTAGCACATGTTGTCTACACCACTGATTTATGTGCTACACCATTTTAGGCTTATCCTGACATCATCGCACTTAATACTATGCTTAATGGAGGATAATCCATATCTGGATGACATGTGCTTGGTTGTATGACATATCATGATGTTGACTTCTATGCATTCTAGAAGCTCTCCTAAGGCCTTTATATTTAGGCACTCCTAGTGTACTCTTGAATCCAATTATTGAATGAATATCATCATTCTAATCATATTCTATCTATTTTGGTCTACTATGTGCTTGTGTTGAGTTCTTTATTTCTTGGCTGAATTCTAGCCTAAGCCAAATTGTTACACAACTAAATGATAAACTATACTAAGTCATAAAGGAACCTATGAATCACCTCTAACTAGCCTTAAAACACTCTAACTTATCATAAATATTCGATGTTATAATCCCTAAAATGACTCAAACATCTCCTAAAGTAATTAAATTTCATTCAAGATACTAAGTCTTCTCATGAAATATCTATAACTTCCAAGACCAAGTGCTTATGACATGTAAATTATTACTTCTCCCTCCATTTGTATTTTGAAATAAAAAATATTAAATGACTTATATATATATCTTTTAATACTTTTTTTGTACAATATTGAATAAATGAAAATAGAAAAAGATAAACAAAATTTGGCTCTATTATTAAATAACTTCTAAATTCTCATTCCACCCAACGACATGTATAAACTTTAAGAAAGGGAAACAATAAAAATTAAACCCATGATAATGCTTGAATACCAGATTTTATGAAAATGAATTTTGGACAAAGTTATTACCCACACCATGACCCTAAAGACTTATTCATTTTCACTTTTTGTTGTTAAGAAATATTGGAGAGCTCAAGAGGGAATGCATATGAATTTTTGCATATTTGTAGTTGTCATTATTGGGTTTTGCTCCACCTTTTACATTCTCTTGGTTTGGAGTTAGTCATTGTATCATATATTTCCACCATTGGAGGCCAAGTACTTTTTGTGTTCTCTTTGGCACTCAGGAAGCCATATTTACATCCCATGCATTAGCCTCTTTACCACAGCTAGGGTATTCTAAAAGTTTTCATTATTTACAAGGGTTTTGAGCATATATTTTTGTATATGCTCCACTGTGATGAATGGATATGGAGTTTTGAGGAGTTATTTATGTAGCCATGGCTAGGAGTTTCCTTTTGGCCATTGTTTCTCAAGGATCTCTTTGTACTTTTCTTGGGTCTTCTATCTTTCATCTAGAGGTAATGACTATTATGCTATCAACATTAACTAGTTAACACTCCATCTTCTTGTATTCTCTTGGTTAGATTTGGAGTTACTCTTGTTATTTCACTTTCTTGGTAACTCATGGCTAGATATTATAGTTTTCCTTAGTTGTTATTATTTCTTCAAAATTGCTATTTTGACCATCATGATTGGAGTTTTATACACGACTAACCATTCTAATGGGTTTATCTTCATTATTTGTCTCAATGTTGATAGCTCACATGACTGATTTATTTTGATGGTGTTGGACACTTGACTATTGTGAAATAATATTTCTATTCTCTGTAGGTTTGAGACTTCTAGGTGCAACATCAATATGAATTTTAAAAAGAATTTCTATAATATACCTATCGTATTTTTAAATATCTATTATTACTTGTGTTGTATCTCTCCATTATTCTTGAGGGTTAATTTCATAACAAAATAGGGCTTATTACTTTCGTTCATAACCCTAACTAGATCCATTCTTTGGCAGGCATTGTAGTATCATATGCTTTTATTGTTTGAAGATTTATTCTACAATTGATCACCATTTTTGGGTAATAAAACTCTTGAGTTATTGACATATGAATTAAAAAGAAATATACATTATTCAATTTTTGGGTTTTTTTAAAAACATAGAATGATGAGTAATTTCATCTTTTCCTTATATGCTCCTATATTTTAGACAATCCAAATTTCAATAGATCTATCTGTATGATATTAAAATTTTCATCTAGTTCATATTTTTTATTTTTTGAAACCCGATTTCTTTCCTTATTTGGAAGATACTAAGAATTTCTCTTCATTCTCTCATGTCAGTTGGCTATTGAGATGAATTTGTAAACCTCTATAACCATTTTCCCTTTTTTAAATCAGCACAATAAATGATTATGCAAATTTTAAATACCAAAATATCAATCTCATTTACTTTTCTTTTTATTGTAGAAATTTCAAAATTCTAAAGGAAATGGTATCTATTTATAGCACTCTCTCTTACATTTGACATCACACTTCTTGTCAGCTTATATCACATCTTCCTTCTTGTTATTTTCTATGGTTGTTTTATTACCCTCTACTTTCATGATATTTTTCCTTTCTATATTGAATCTTGAACTTGAATGAATATCCACCATCTTCTTTCTGGATGTGAGTTATTAAGTAACTGATTTGTTTCATTTTTGATCTTATCATTACAATTTTGAACATTGTTTCAATTTGATTGTCTTCTCTTCCTTTGAATACATATATAACTTTTTCTAATGCTATTTTCTCTTTGTCCAAAACTAAACTAATACTTTTAGCCAAAAATTAAAGATTTTCTCCCTCTTGTTTACTTTTATCCTGTTATAGTGTATCGGCTACATTAGCTTCATAATACATGTCTCTTATAATTATGTTAGGCTCAATAACCCTTGTGGGATCCTATGATTATATCTAAATACTTATTAGATGCAGGACATTGCAAAGTAAGCAAAACATGTTAGTAATAAATAGTCTTTTAATGATTGCTTGCTTCCTTTACTATTGGTACATGTTCCTATTCCATGAAAATGCATAGAATCTTAGGAATATAAAATCGATAGAAATATGAGATGCTAGAATTTCTTAGATCCATTGGATTTAACATTTTGCCTCTTATCATGTATGATTTGAAGGTTTCAAGGGAACAAGGAACAATACTAAAGCTTGAATGAGAAGACACAATTTGACCAGTCATTAAAAGCAATGACTGGTGCCCATGACACTTTTCTTGCTCTTTTAATTCTATCAAATTATTTATTTTCAAAAAGTAGGAACTTGTAGCAGTAGTTTAGGGGTTACTCTCATAGTCAATTGGGTGAGAGACATTTAACTTTCATCTTTTAAATAATTTCATTGTTTAATGATTCTAAATATCAATTGTATTGTTATGATGAATAATACAAGGACATTATCTATTCTTTTGGCATATAATGAACATGATCTCAATATGCATGAACTAAATTAAGATGTAAAATATTTATGTAATTGTATGAAACCTTTGCAATCAAAACTAAATTTTAACATGTCTAGAAATTTAGTAACATTTTTTGTGACTTCTTTTTGATTGTCTACTTGCTAGACATTTGACCAGCTTCCTTTGATATCCATTGGGCATGGAGTCTAAAATTTATGCATTCCTAACTCCTAGACCTAACATGAAACAACCTCTAAAGTTTTTGGTTGGATTTGGGATGCATGTGAATGATCCTAATGATACCTAAAAACCTTATTGGATTGATTGACCTATATGAGCAAGCTCAAGTATCAACTTTAGAGGTTATGACCTTCCTAATTGACCATCTTAGGTATGCATATATGAATGTATGTATTGAATGGATGCAAATACTTGGTATATGTGTGGGTATGCATATGTATGGTAGGAAATAAGAGTATGAGTATACACTTGATAATGTGACACTAAAGAGCTGTGACACTAGTTGTATACATATGCATGTGTGTGTTGATTATATGTATGTACTCAACACATGCATTGGTATATGTATGAATGAGATGGGTAGGTATGAAAATGAGACTTGAACAACGTAAACCAACAACTTGACCAAAACTGAAAATTTAAAGAAAAATAGGGAACTAACCTAGGAAAGAAAACATATGACATGTGCTTGGACAATACTTGGGAAAAACCTAAACTAGAATGCAAACACACTTATTGAAAAAAGGAAAAACTAACCTAATATATACAAGATAGGACTAATAACTCATACCTCAAAACATGGTTTGAGGTGAATCTCATTCACAAGGATTGGTAAAAAATCTCCCTCCATTATAGCTAGCTAAAATGTGTTGTGATCTTTATATTCAACTATTAGAAATGGCCTAGCCCATATGTGATTAAACTTGTTATGGTGACCCAGTCTACTTTTCAAAACATCCCACTTAAGGAAGAGATCTCCATCTTTGAAATTTTTGGATCTAGACTTCTTATTAAAGACCCTTTTAGTTTGAATCTATTGGTACTCCATCTTTTTTAATGTACTATGTCTTTCCTCCAATTCTAGCAATCTAGCATATCTCAACATTAGTGAATCATCCTCTTCAAAAAGAATTAAATTATCACCTAACTCCAAAGAAGGAAATTCTATAGAAATAGGCATCTTGGCTTTCTTTTCATATACTAGTACATAAGGTGAATTACTAAGAATATTTTTAGGGGTTATGATGTCAACCCACAAGGCTGATCTTAGATTAGAATACCAATCTCACTTTTTTTCTTCTAAAGTCCTTATTATCTTAGTAAGTTTTTGTTGGTACTTTCAACTAGACCATTACCTTGAGGGTAATAATTCAATTAAATATTTAGTTAGATATACCATTTCTTAAATCCCTGTTAGTTGTTTTGGCCCCCACAAATGCCAAAGAAATATCTAAAATTATATATTTAGCGACCCTAGAGCATGTAGCCAACTCCTCATAGAAATTCAAAATAGAATTTTCATTTCCCTCCCTTAATGGTACAACATCCATCAATTGAGTAAAGTAATATGTGGCAGTGAGGATCCATTTGTGACCAGTGGTGGAGTTTTGATTTATAGGCACCACAATATCAATGCCCCACTTTTAAAATGGTTGATCAACTAAAATAGGATGCAGGGGTATAGTAGCCAATCTCTCATTTCCAATAAACACTGCACATTGTTTGCATTTCCTTGCCCAGGAATGAGCATCTTTTAATAGGTTGGCCCAATAGCATCTAGCCCTCATTATTTTATATGTTGTTGTTTTTGGGGAAAAGTGTCCCCCTGCATTATGAAACTACTCTAGAAGTTTGATGGTATGATAATTATTAGTACATCTGAGGAGAACACCATTCATGTCCTTTTTGAATAAAACATCATCAATTAAGACATAGGGTATTGAATATAACCTAAAACATCCTCATTTGGATCTATCAAATAGTGGACACTCTCTAGTTTGCAAGAAATGGATCATTTATGTTAACTAGCAAGCTAGGTGTTCATTTGTTGCATCCAAATCACCATTAAATAATATTATTTCATTATCGGACTCTTGATCTTGTAAGAGTTGATCCACCATTTATTCAAATAACCCCTTTCCCCTTACTAATTTGATAATTTTTATATCTACATCATACTCCAGCACCTTGGTAATCCAACCTACATGCTTTTTATTAAGATTTTTGTTGAGAAAGAAATCCTTGACACTAGGGTGTGAAACCATATGCTGAACCTTATTAATAGACAAGAAATGCTTGATTTTTTTTAGATTTTTAATGATAGTGAAAGCATATTTTTCCACAAAACTATAGCATTTCTCATAGCTATCAAGACCTCTACTATAAAAAGTAGTAGGCTGCTCATATTCTTCATCATTTTTCTATACTAGAACAATTGAAATAGCATTTATACTTTCATATGCATATAAAATGAAGTCTTTGGAAAAATATGGGTTAACCAGGGTTGGGGCTAATGACAAAGCTTCTTTTAATAGCTTAAAAAATTGCTTACCTTCTTTAGTCAATGTGAAAACAACATTCTTTTTAAGCATTGTTGTAAGAGGCTTAAGTAAAGTAGCAATGTCAAGCATGAATATTCTTATGAAATTTATTTGTCCAATGAAGCTTTGAAGCCCTTTTTTGTGGCTTGAAAAAGGAAGCTCTAGTATTGCTTCAACCCTTTTTGGATCAACTGTTATGCCTTCCTTTGATACAATGTGACCTAATAATTCAGCCTCATACACAAAAAATATAAATTTCTTGGGATTTAATGAAATTCCATGTTGTCTATACCTTTTGAAAACCAAGTTTAAACAAGAAAAATGATCATCAACAACCTTTGAATATATATATATATATATATATATATACATATATATATGTATATATATATATACATATATATATGTATATATATATATGTATATGTATATGTATATATATATGTATATGTATATGTATATATATATATATGTATATGTATATATATATATGTATATGTATATGTATATATATATACATATCTATATACATATACATATACATATATATGTATATATATATATATGTGTGTGTGTGTGTGTCTGTCTATATATATATATATATATATATCATCAAGATACACCAAAATCATTTTGTACAACATTCCTATGAAGGTCATGTCCATTTCCCTCTAAAATGTGGCACCACCATTAGATAGGACAAAATGAATTCTTTGATAAGCCATTATACCCCATTTTTTGGTAAACATTGTTTTATACTAGTCTCCCTCTTTAACCCATACCTGATTATACCTTAAAAACCTATCAAATAATGAGAATCTTGTTGAACCAACAATAACTTGATGTATTTATTTCCTTGAAATCAACACAAAGTTTTATTTCTCCATTTTTCTTTCTTACTGAAACCAAATTACAAACTTAGCTAGTATGTTTAATTTCATAAAAGATACCACCTTCAATCAACTTGATCAATTTTTTAAACATTAAAGGTTCTAGCTTGGGGTTGATAGGCCTTTATTTTTTCTTTATAGGCTTAGCATTTGGAAATAGCTCAATAATATGTTGAGCTATGTCTAGATCAAATCCCTTGAGATTTGAATACACCCAACAAAAATCGTCTGGAAACTCTTTATATCAATTAGAAAATTTAGATTTTTCCTTTGTTGTACAAACTTTACCAACCTTCAAAAGCTTGCCTTCAGCCACTTCAACACTTTTATATTGTTCTTCCTTTATGTGCATACCAGTTTTGTTCTTTCTTAATTTATCATCTTTGTAGAAAATAGACTCCAAAGTGACCAAACACTTTGGAAGTTTATTTGATTTAAGTTGAATAATATGATCATCATAATACTATTTCAACTTGTTCTAATTTAAAACAAAAAAGACATCTTCTAACATAAAACTAAGAATGATGGGGACACAACCCAAGAACAGAATAATACAGCCCCAAGAACAGAATGGACACAACAGAAAAGGGGAAATTATATAAACTGAGAAAATAAGCTAGTACAAACAATACAGAGAAAATAAACTTCAAAACATGCCCTAAGGGCTTACAATAGCATCAATCTGGAGATAATTTCTCCTTTCAGTACCTCCTCTCAAACTCCACTCTGAACCACCTTTTACAATGCTAGAGATCTCCTTAAATAGACCCCGAAGGGTTAAGGACTAGGAGTACATTCTAGAAAGTGCTAGTAGGCATCCACTGACCAAATAGAAGGTTCCAAAAGCTGCGTTAGAAGTCGGTGCAAATCTAGAAGAATCCAAAAATGGTACCCGAACTTTCGAGAGGCATAACTTTTGAACCGTAGCTCCGATTGACGAACCGTTTACATTATTAGAAAGCTCTCAAAGTTATCTATAGCCCTATAGACCATATTCAATCATCCCCCATTTTTTTGCCCTTTTTGAGGTCATTTAATGCCCCTAACCTGACTTTGAAGCATTCTTAGTGTGTCTCCAAAACCCAAAAATTTGCAATAACTTTCAAACCGTGGGGCCTTTTGACCTAATTCTTTTTTTGGAATGCTCTAAATCACAATTACATTCATCTGGCCAATTTACACCTTCTAGGTCACCAAAATGATGGCCAAATTGCATGCCCCTATTTTTTCAGGATTTTCAAACACACTGCTAGTGGAACTGTGAGAGTTGGAACCTTTATTTGACCCAAATGGGTCTCCAAAAATGAAAACACATGAAATAGAAACTAAGTCTTAGTATTTTTTTTTGGGTGACACAGGATTGCCCTTATACCTCTGGATGCTCCTGCATCAAAGAATTTTCTCATAATTGTCAAAAACCTAGAAGTTAGTGCTATTATCAAGAATAGATAGTCTTACCACAACATTGACATGCTATTAGATATTCTCCTTATTGACTTTTTTTGGTATGTCAAATTGAGCACCAACTACTGCAAGTCTATCAGCTTGTTGATTTTGATTTCTTAGAATAGAGATAATAGTGAAGGCAAAAAATTTCTCAATAGTATCCTAAATTTGATGTTTATACAACTTCAAGGTGTCATTCTTTGCTGCATTTAAAACTCTTACTTGGTTGACAATCAACTCATTGTCCCCATATACCTTTATACGTTCAATTCCTCTTTTATTTTCCCACCCCAAACTTTGAATCAAACCCTCGTATTCTACAATATTATTTGAGCACACAAAAGAGAAATGAAAAGAAGTATAGTACCTCTCTCCATATGGTGAAACCAACATAGTACCTCCACTAGCACCATTTTTTCTTTTAGACCTATCAAACAACATCTCCCACAATTGATCTTTCTTCTTTTGCATCTCATTCCCAATAAACAATGCACATTTTTTACATTTCCTTTCCTAGGAATGAGTATCTTTCAACAGGTTGGGCCAATAGTATCTAACCCTCATTATTTTATATGATGTTTTTTTGGGAGAAAAGTGTCCCCCTACATCATGAAACTACTCTAGAAGTTTGGTGATATGATTATTATTAATACATTTGAGGAGAACACCATTCATGTCCTTTCTAAACAAAACACCTTCAATTAAGACATAGGGTATTGACTATAAGTTGAAACATCTTTGTTTGGCTCTATCAAGCAGTGGAGGACATTCTCCAGTTTGCAAGAAATGAATCATTAATGTTAACCAACTAGTTGGGTGTTCATCTATAGCATCTAAATCACCATTAATTAATGTTCTTTCATTATCACACTCTTCATCTTATAAGGGTTGATCGACCATTTTCTCAAATAACCCCTTTCCCCTTACTAATTTGGTAATTTTTATATTTCCATCATACTTCATCACCTTGGTAATCCAACCTACATGCTTTTCATTAAGATCTTTGCTGAGAAAGAAATCCTTGACACTTGGGTGTGAAACCATAAGGTGAACCTTATTATTAGAAAACAAATGCTTGAATTTTTTTAGAATTTTATATAAAGTAAAAGCATGTTTCTCCACAAAATTATAGTGTTGTTCATAGCTTTCAAGAAATCTATTGTAAAAAGAGATAGGTTACTCACATCCTTCATCATTTTCCTATACTAGAATAGCTGAAATAGGATCCATACTCCCATATGCAGATAAAATGAAGTCTTTGGAAAAATCTAGGTTAACCAAGGTTGGAGCTAATAAAAAAGCTTCTTTTAACAGCTAAATTCTTTTCTTACCTTCTTTAGTCCATGTGAAAAATACATTCTTTTTACACATTGTTGTAAGAGGCTTAAGTAAAGTAGTAATGTCAGGGATGAATCTTCTTGCAAAATTTATTTTTCCAATGAAGCTTTGAAGCCCTTTTTTGTAGCTTGGAAAAGGAAGCTCTAGCATTGGTTCAACTCTTTCTAGATCAATTGTTATGCCTTCCTTTGATACAATGTGACCTAATAATTTTCCATCATGCATAAAAACATATACATTTATCAGGATATAATGAATTTCTTATTTTCTACACCTTTCAAAAACCAACCTTAAATGAGAAAAATGATCATCAACAACCTCTGAAAACACAATTATATTGTCGAGATATGTCAAAACCATTTTGTATAGAAATCCTTTGAAGGTCATTTCCATTTCCCTCTAAAATATGGCACCACCATTAGATAGGACAAAAGGAATTCTTTCATAAGCAATTGTACCCCATTTTGAGGTAAATGTTGTTTTATACTAGTCTTCCTCTTTGACTCACACCTAATTGTACCTTGAAAAAATTTCAAGTAATGAGAATCTTGTTGAACCAATAACAACTTGAAGTATGTATTCCATTAAGGGTAGTGGGTAATGATCTTTCAATGATGCTCTGTTTAAATCCTTGAAATCAACACAATGTCTAATTACTTCATTTTTCTTTCTTACTAGAACCAAAATAGAAACTTAGCTAGTATGTTTGATTTCATAAATGATACCACCCTCAATCAACTTGGTCAATTTCTTAAACATTAAAGGTTCTAGCTTGGGGTTGATTGGCCTCTATTTTTGCTTTATAGGCTTAGCATTTGGAAATAGCTCAATAGTATGCTGAGCTATATCTAGATCAAATCCCTTGAGATCTGAATGCTCCCAAGAAAAAAAAATATAGAAACTCTTTCTATAAATCAGCAAATTCAGATTTTCCCTTTGCTCTATAGACTTTACCAAACTTCAAAAACTTGCCTTCAGCCACTTCAACACTTTTGTAGTGTTCTTCCTTTTCCTGCATACCATCTTTGTTCTTCCTTAACTCATCATCTCTACTAAA
This sequence comes from Cupressus sempervirens, assembly GCA_028749045.1. Taxonomy (NCBI): domain Eukaryota; kingdom Viridiplantae; phylum Streptophyta; class Pinopsida; order Cupressales; family Cupressaceae; genus Cupressus; species Cupressus sempervirens. The sequence goes on along the minus strand of CM053793.1, from coordinate 135,608,600 downwards.
AATAGACTCCAAAGTGACCAAACCCTTTGGAAGTATATTTGACTTAAGTTGAATAATCTGATCATCATAATATTGTTTCAGTTTTTCTTGATTTGAAATAAAAAATAAATATTCTAACATAAAACTAAGAATTTTCTCATCACTATCAAAAACTTTTTAGTTAGTGCTATTATCAAGAATAGATGGTCTTACCACAACCTTGACATGTTTTTGGATATTCTCCTTACTGATTTCCATTGGTATGTCAAATTGAGCACCAACTATTGCAAGTCAGCTTGTTGATTCTGATTTCTTGGAATAGAGACAATATTGAAGGCAAAAAACTTCTGAATAATATCCAAAATTTGATATTTATACATCTTAAAGGTGTCATTATTTTTTACATTTAAACCACTTACCTGGTTGAAAATCAACTTGTTGTCCTCATATACCTTTATACATTTAATTTTGTTCTTCTTTTCCCACTCCAAACCTTGAATCAAACCCTCATATTCTGCAATATTATTTGAGCACACAAAAGAGAAATGAAAAGTAGTATAGTACCTCTCTTCATAAAGTGAAACCAACATAGAACCTTCACCAACACCGTTTTTTCTTTTAGACCCTTCCAAAAACATCTCCCACAACTGATCTTTCTTTTTCTTGCATCTAATTTTCTAACTTGACTAAATTTGGGGTAACTACATGTTGCTCATGAATAACATAAGTTCCCAAATCAGAATACTTAAAATTAGAAAAATGACTTTCACTAATTTGATTTGATGCCCACTCATCAAGAAGAATATTTAGGATATCATCTAGATGGATTCTGGTCTCAAGAGTATTACCATGATCTCCTTCATCAAATGAAACTAAGTTTTCATTTAAGGCATTAGGTAAGTATTTTTCTATATGATCTTTTGTGAGTAGTTTAGAATTAATTGTTACCTTGGTACCATACATAGTCCTAAACAACATGTGAGACTAGTTAGATGATAAATAGCCCCCAATCTTAGCAAAGAAACTCCTAGATAGACAAATGGAAAAATATGGCGATATATCCATCACATAGATATCCTACTAGATATAAAAATTAGAACATGCATGGAGGGTGAGGCTTGCATCTGTAACAAGACCTAAGGTGCCAATGGAATCAAGCTGGACAAGTCCCTATTTAAATGGCTAGTATTTCAGTCCTAACTGATCTACTACTTTTTTAGGCATGATAGAGTTTGAAGCTTCAGTATCAAGCATATAGTTATGGACTAATTTATCACCAATAATTAATGAAAGATAAAAAGGTGGAGGCTTAACACTATTTCTTGATTCATTGCTGGTCTCTTTATCACTATCTTGTCTTCCATCATTGTGATCAACATTTGTCAATACAACTTTTCATGGTTCATTTACAACCTCTTTAACTATCATCTCATCAAATAAAGGTTGCCTTCGAATATCAGTCTACCTTGGAATCACCAACATATCCCAAATCAACATATTCATGTTCATCCTCTTCATATTGTCTACTATATTGAATGGAACAATAGTATGTGGTTGTTGATGGTACAAACTATAACATGGTCTATTTGGTTTGGAATGCTATCTTTGACTGTAGGGATAGGAATAATGGTCATAAGATTCATAGTAGGGATTGACTCATTAGTAGTAGGTCCTTTACCTTTATTTTCCATGTTTTCCATTTCAAAAGATCTCTTTTTTCTCTAGTGTTGGTTGATACTAGTGAGTTTTATTTACTATGTAGAATTCCTCTCTCTAACAGTTAAGGAAGATAATCTCAAGAGCATGTATATCATGTTATGTTTTGGGTACATCAATAGTTTTATTCTACTAGTCCATGATTGTATTTGGTACCATCAAAGTTTGATTAATCATCCCATTTGTGCAAGTAGTATGATTATGAGCTTCATTATAGGGATAACACCACTCAAAATATGTAGCCAAGTTATTTTGCATTGGTATGGTATCTTTGATGGGATTAGTAGCATTAAGAGGCACTGGGTTATAAGCTTGGAAAGGTCTTTAGTTAATATTTGGCGTATAAATAGCTATATTGGCCTGATATGGCTGCCTAATTGCTTGAATCTAGCCTTGGTGCTATTGTTAGTAATGTTGATTCACAACTTAATTTTGCTATCTTTAAATTGTTGTCTTTTCAAATTTACTAGCTCATTGCTAAAGGTTTGCATTAAGTTCTCAATCTTAAGCTAACTATTCTTAATCTCATGTAGTTCCTCTAAAGGGCATGCTACAACTATTTCTTAGCTAGGAATAGCAAGTAAGGTATTAAAAGGTAGGATTTCTAATGGTATATTTGGTTGAATATCTAGGAAAATAGGCATTGGAGGCCTATTAGCTATCTTTCCTTATTGAATAAGACTATTATCAGCTCTAATAGAAATATCATATGCCTGAGATAGTAAGGCACCTGGCATTAATTAGATCATCACAAAATATCACTATTTAAGCTTCTCAAAAAACATAGAAATGCATGGTCTATTGAAGGTCTTATTGAGATAGGTATTCTAATCTAAGTCCTTTAGAATCTATTGTTGAAGTCCATTATCTTCTCTTGGGGAGCATGTTTTATGGTTGTGAGTTTCTCCACAAAAAACAAGTGGTCTGATTTATCTTCGTAATGCTTTGTGGGTGCATCTCCTAAGACATCCCATGAACCAATAGAGCCAACAACTAGACTTTTGAACCATTGGAGAGCATTTCCCTTTAATTAAGTTGCAAGTAGCTTAACAAAAACATCTTCTTCTATGATATGATGAATGTTGCATAATGTTGCAACATCTCTAATATGCTCAAACATTGTGGCTTGAGTTTCTTCGATAAAATTTGGTAAACTCTTCAGGGAAGCCAAAGGTATGTCATGATGTTATGCAAAATTCAATGGGCTTCCTTGATTGAAAAGCATAAATGCAAACCTTCTCTCTGTTTGAGGTGGAGGCATTTGCTGTTACTAAATAGGTGCTTTGGTTGGGGTTTTTTTATTTGTAAAACTATTTGTATTTGATGTTGTAACACTTTGACTTGTTGTTATTATAGTTGAAACAACTGGAGTATTAGGTTCAAAAGGACTAGTCCTTAAAGTTGGACTTGATGAATGCCTTGTAATTATTTCAATTGAATGATTTATTCTCCTATGAACATGAATATCAGGTGCTAAAAGTTGCATCCTCTTGACTAGTTTAGTTTTGGAAAGAGTCTTTCCCCTTCTTTTTGGAGTTTCCAGTTGCAAGTGCTAAAAAGTGGTCAAACTTTTGGTGTGAAACTTTCTCATAAACTTTAGTAAAAGGACTAATCTCTTAATAACAGAGTTGCCAAATACACAAAAATACCTCCTAAGCTATAGCATACTTTGATGTTTGTGTATTAGAAGAAAAAATCTTTAGAAAAATGGCAAGATGTCCCACTGGGCATACCAAAACTATAATCTCTAAAAATTGCACCCTTTCTCACGTATCAAAACACTAGATATTTTTGGAGAACATGGGATTAGTTAAAAGGTGTGGGTGACCTATAGCTAAACTAAACCTCTATATTTTGGGTTGGTTCCTATTGGATTTGCAATGGTGTATCACTTAATAAAAAGTGACTTAGAAATGAAACTCATGAGGAAAAGAGATAAGAAAGATTGATAATAAAAAATGCATTAGTAAAATGGTGATACACCAAAGGGATTGTGATTAAAATAGTATTTCCTTGAACAAAACCTGAAAACACTTAGCAATTGATAAACTGATACATTCTCTAACACATTGATCTAATGTAATGCAGCTTTAAATAATTCCAACAATCTAACTAAGGCTTGCCACATTGCACTCAATAAAAGCAGACAAACTTCTTTTTTTCTTTGGTCAAATTTCTTATTTCCATTGCGCTCTCTATTTATTATAGTGTTATAGTTCTACTGTCCTCTTGGTTGGACTTGTTTGTTTATCCAATTTTGGTTGTGTTGTTTATTCAAATTCTCTCAATTTATCAGGATTTTTCCACCACCTACATAGTCAATCATGGTTTACTCTACAAAGAACTCCTATACCTTATTCTAAGAGTTGCAATCCATCAAGTAGTCCCTTTAATTAAATGCTCCTATAATGGTAATCTTCAAGCAAACTACACAATATTTTTCTTTTTTTAGCATTTAACAAGACATTTCCTTGATTGGGCCTTCATATGGATTTCAATTCAGGATTGTTGAAGACTTCTTTGATTGCATTTATTCTTAGCACACCCAAAATAATTTACAATCATTAGAAATTTTAAAACTGTCATAATTAGATATAATTAAACCCTGCACATTTTGCCAATAAATGTTATCCAACATTGACCATCTCCAAAGGATTTATTAGTTGATACTATTTTTTGTTGGAAATTTAACATCAATGCCTGTAATTTGTCCTCGAGCCCCGCGCCCATCTACCCTGTCAGGTCACCACAGGTATCCATGGTCGGTAGGCATTTATTTTTGGTAGGTGAGATTTTGAATTTGAACGTTGAGGGGAGAAATGGAATGTGAAAAAAGGAATGTTTATTCATTCATTTAGGAGAATTTTGCAGATCAAGCAGATCAGAGAAAAGTTGCAGAGCTAAGCAGAGAAGGAAGAGGGAAAGAAGTTTGTGCCTGCAGTTGCACGTGTTTCCCTTGTTCACTCAGTAAGTTTTTTGTTCTTTGGATTTTCCCTGTTGAAGCAATGATTGCTCCAGGCACCATTTTATGCAGCCATTAGAGTTGCAAGTTTAAAAGTTTATTGAAGTTTCAAGTATTATTAGTTTAGGGTTATTTTAGGGTTTTTTGGTTGAAGCCAAATGCTCCTAGATTTTGTAATAGTTTAATGGAAGATTGAATAGAAAGAAAGCAAGCATACTTGAATCTATTGATCTTCCCTTGTATGTTGCAGTTGAGAAATTTATTTGAAAGCTTAAAGCTTTGGCTTTCTAGTTTTAATGGAGAAAGAATTCACGTTGAAATATTTCCTAAGTTATATTTTTTAAGTTTGAAACAAAACAATTGACATCCTCTTTCTCACTTGGAGCCGAGCTCACTTAGCATCCATTGGTGCCAAGTATTTCCTATGTGTGTGTGTCGAGCATTTTTCTTCAAGTGCTTAGCTCCTCTTTATGCCAAGCTCACTCGGCACCTATTGCCTATCACTCGGCATCTATTGGTGCCGAGAAAATTGCCACTCAGCACATTCACGTGCCAAGAAAAATTGGCACTCGGCAATTGTGAGTGCCGAGTAAAATTTTTTAGGATTAAAGTTGAGTTGTGAGTTGTTGATTTTTACATTAATATTTCTCACATGGTATTAGAGCTTTGAGGCCCCACATCCATAGTGAGTTAGGGCATTTGTTTTCTTGGGATATTTAACATGGCACGAGATGTAGGAAAGATATGGTAGCAACCACCATCATTTAATGGACAAAATTATGATACGTTTGCAAAGAAAATGAAAACCATTATGGTAGCAAATGATTTGTGGGAGTTTGTAGTTAATGGATTCAATGATGTGACTGATCCAAATTAGTATGCTGCTCTCACAAATGCATAGAAGACTCATTTGAAAGAGTCAAGGAGGAAAGATGCAAAGGCATTAATTCTTATTGGAGCAGCAATGACAAAGACAATATTTCCTAAGATTGTAGCAGAAAATTATGCAAAGGAAGCATGGGATATCCTTGAGAAAAACTTCGAGGGGACTGATAAATTTTGTATTGTAAAGCTATAGAACATCAAGAGGGAGTTTAAGAACTTTAAGATGAAGGAAAATGAATCAGTTGCAGATTTCAGTTCAAGGACCTCCAATGTGATTCAGCAGTTGAAAACAAATAGAGAAGACTATCAAGAGTAGAGGATAGTGGAAAAGATATTGAGGAGTTTACCTTATAAATATGACCATTTGGTCATGACCATAGAAGAGGAAAAATACCTCACTATTTTGACAATGGATGAGTTGATGGGTTCTCTTCAAACCCATGAGCATAGGATCAATAGATCTACATCTTCTACTTCCCAGGAGCAAGAATTCAAGGCTCAGTCAAATCCAAGAGGAAGGGGGAGAGGAAGAAATGGCTCAAGCAGGAACTCTAGAGGTAGAGGCTGAGGAAATGGAGGACAAAGAAATGTTGCAGCAGAAATCTCAGGAAGAGCAGATGGAGCAAGTAGCTCACAAAATACTTCAAGAGGAGGTAAGAAAAACTACAAATCAAATAAGAGTAATGTAGAATTCTACTACTATCATAAATATGGGCATCATGCAAATGAATTCTGGAACAAGCAAAATGATCAGTCAGGACAAGCAAATGTGGCTGATGTGAACATGGGAAGTGGACCCAATGCTATTGCTTTCATCATGTGTAATGTTGGTGAAGAAGGAAGCCCTGAGGTTTGGTACCTCGATAGCGGATGTAGCAACCACATGAGTGGTAATGAAAACTTGTTTTCATTCATTCACAAGAGTTTCAAATTAGAAATTAAGATGGGTAAAAATGGAACCCTACCAGTTGTGGGCAAAGGATCTATTATGGTCTGCACCAAGAAAGGTGAGAAAAGAGAAATACAAAATGTGTATTTTGCCCATGGTATGAAGCACAATTTGATGAGCATTAGTCAGCTCATTCAAAATGGATACAAAGTGCTGATGGAGAATGACACGTGTGTCATTCATGAAAAAGATGGGAGCAAGAATTTACTTTCAACAGTTCAAATGACAAAGAACAAAATGTTTCCCTTGAAGATAGAGACATATTTCTCATCTCAAGTTTGTGTTGCACCTCACACACAATCAGCTCTAAGGAGTGTGATTAAAGACCCCTCACGGCTATGGCACCTCAGGTATGGTCATCTTGGCTATGCTACTTTAAATTTATTGTCAAATAAAAGAATGGTAGAAGGTTTTCCATGTATAAAAAATTCTTGTGACAAGTGTGAGGCTTGTATTTTGGGTAAGCAACATAGGCTACCCTTTAATTCTGAAAATTTTAGGAGGGCTAGATATCCATTAGAGTTAGTGCATATCGACCTAGTCGGTCCTATACAAGTTACTTCCATTGGAGAGAGTACATATTTTATGACATTCATTGATGATTTCAGTCATAGGACATGAGTGTATTTCTTAAAGAAAAAATCTGAAGCATTTGATAAATTTGTAGAATTTAAGGCCCGAGTTGAAAGAGAATGTGGACATTATATCAAGGTCCTAAGATCAGATAGAGGAGAGGAGTATACCTCCAATTCTTTTGTAATTTTTTGCAGGAAACATGGCATAAAGAAAGAGCTCACAACTAGCTATACACTACAACATAATGGAGTGGCTGAAAGAAAGAATAGGACCATTATTGAAATGGCAAGGAGCATGATGAAAGAGAAAGGTCTCCCAACTGAATTCTAGGGAGAGGCTATGGCAACAATAGTTTACCTAATTAATAGGTGTCCCACAAAGGCAGTCTATGACAAAATTCCAATGGAAGCTTGGTCACGAATAAGATGGACAGTTGAACACTTAAGGGTGTATGGATGTGTTGCATATGAACATGTGCCTAAAGAGCCAAGGTAAAATTTTGATGACAAAGGTGTGAAATGTATTTTCACAAGGTACAGCCCAGAATCAAAGGCATACAAATTTTATGACCCACTAAACAACAAGATGATGCTTTCAAGAGATGTGGAATTTCTTGAAAATTAGTCTTGGTATGGTTCAATTGATAAGTCACTAAGCACATCAAGTAAAGTGCCAATTATGAGTGAAGAAGATGCTGATGAATAGCAAGAAGGAGTAAGTAGAAGAAAAGGCAAGTAGATTCAGTCATTGTCAAGCTCTTCTAGGCATGACTGAGTGTCAGTGTTGAGTACCAGTGAAGACCGACCAGGTCAGCAATGTAGCAGCAATGAAGATTTTGATCCTACACTCTCCTCCCTGTTACCAAGAAAGACCAAGAGTCTTAGGGAGATATACTAAGATGAAAGGTATGAAGATAATGATGAGAGTGTTAATTTTGCATTATTTTCTCATAGTGATCCAATTTATTTTGAAGAAGCAATCAAGGAGAAGAAACTTTTTAATGCCATGGATGAGTAAATAAATGCCATAGAAAGGAATGAGACATGGGAGCTAACTCAATTGGAGTGAAATGGGGCTATAAGATCAAATGCAATGCTAAAGACAAGATTGATAGGCATAAAGCAAGGCAGGTAGTCAAAGGCTACAAACATGAATATGGAAGAGACTATGATGAGACATATGCCCCTATTGCAAGAATGGAAACTGTGTGTGTTGTCATCATAATTGCAGCTCAGCACAAATGAAAGGTATATCAAATGGATGTGAAGTTCGCCTTCCTAAATGGTGTATTGAAAGAAGAAGTGTATGTGGAGTAGCCACCTGGATATGAAGTTGCAGGTGAAGAACATAAAATATATAGGTTGAAGAGAGCTCTCTATGGGCTCAAGCAAGCTCCACAAGCATGGTATATTAGGATTGACTCATATTTGATGAGCAATGGCTTTAGCAAAAGCAATGGTGAGCCCACTCTTTACATCAAGGTAGTAGATGGTAAAGTGTTGATTGTTGTCTTGTATGTAGATGATTTAATTTTTACTAGAAATGATAAGGCTCTAATTGGTGAGTTTAAAGAGGCCATGAAAAGTGAATTTTAAATGACAGACCTAGGTCTCTTGAAGTACTTTCTAGGAAAAGAAGTAAAACAAATGCATGATGTCATCTTCATCTCTCAAGAAAAGTATGTAGGGCAGATCTTGGAGATATTTAAAATGAAAAATAGTAAGGCAGCCCCCACACTAGTAGAAATAGGTCTGAAGTTGACCAAGGAAGACTCTAGCAAGAGAGCAGATCCAACATTATACGAGAGTATGGTTGGAAGTTTAATGTATTTGACTACAACTCAGCCAAACTTAATACATGCAGTAAGTCTAATTTCCAGATTTATGGAAATACCAAAGGGTTTCCATTTGAAAGTGGGAAAGAGGATCTGAAGGTATGTGAAAGGTACCAAGGGATTTGGAATTTTATATACTACAAATGATGATTTCAAGTTGGTTGGTTACATGGATAGTGATTGGGCTGGAAGCATAGATGATAGGAAGAGCACTTTTGGATACATGTTTCATATGGGATTGAGTGCAATTTTATGGGCATCCAAGAAGCAACCTATTGTTTCTCAATCTATAGAAGAGGCTAAATAAATTGCACCAAATGCAGTAGCATGCCAAGCAATCTAGCTAAGGAGGATCTTGACAGATTTGAATGAAAGGAAAGAGGATGGAACCACAATTTATTGTGACAACATCTCATCATTTGCATTGTCCAAGAATCTAGTCTTCCATGGGAGAAGCAAGCATATTAAGATCAGATATCACTTCATCAGAGAGCTGGTGGAGAATGGGGATATCAGAATAAATTTTTGCAAGTCAGAGCAACAGCTAGCAGACATTTTCACAAAGCCATTATGCATTGGATCTTTTGTACACCTAAGAGAGTGTCTTGGTGTAGTTGATTTGGATCAGTTGTGATCCTTGCTTGTTTGGCTTAGGTCAAAGGGGGAGTGTTGGAAATTTAACATCAATGCCTGCAAGTTGTCCTCGAGCCCCACTCCCATCTACCCTATCAGGTCACCACAGGCATCCATGGTCGGCAGGCATTTATTTTTGGTAGGTGACATTTTGAATTTGAACGTTGAGGGGGAAAATGGAATGTGATAAAAGGAATGTTTATTCATTCATTCAGGAGAGTTTTTTTGATCAAGCAAATTAGAGAGAAGTTGCAGAGCTGAGCATAGAAGGAAGAGGGAAAGAAGTTTGTTCTTGTAGTTGCACGTGTTTCCCTTGTTCACTCAGTAAGTTTTTTGTTGTTTGGATTTATCCTATTGAAGTAGTGATTTCTCTAGGCACCATTGTATGCAGCCATTAGAGTTGCAGGTTTAAAAATTTATTGAAGTTTGAAGTATTATCAATTTAGGGTTATTTTAGGGTTTTCTGGTTGAAGTCGAATGCTCCCAGATTTTGTAATAGTTTAATGGAAGATTGAATAGAAAGCAAGCAAGCATACTTGAATCTATTGATCTTCCCTTGTATGTTGCATTTGAGAAATTTGTTTGAAAGCTTAAAGCTTTGGCTTTCTAGTTTTAATGGTGAAAGCATTCATGTGGAAATATTTCCTAAGTTATAATTTTTAAGTTTGAAACAGAACACTTGGCATCCTCTTTCTCAGTTGGAGTCGAGCTAACTCGGCATCTATTGGTGCCAAGCATTTCCTATGTGTGTGCCGAGCATTTTTCTTCAAGTGTCGAGCTCCTCTTTGTGTCGAGCTCACTCAGTACGTGCTACCTATCACTTGGCACCTATTGGTGCTGAGGAAATTGCCACTCGGGACATTTACGTGCCAAGCAAAATTGGCACTCGGCAATTGTGAGTGCTGAGTAAAATTTTTTAGGATTAGGGTTGGGTTGTGAGTTGTTGAATTTTACATTAATATTTCTCACAGTTTTGTGCACACATGCTAGAACATTTTCAGCTCACTGAAGGAATGTTCTTTAGTCCACAGATTCAAAATTTGTCCCTCATTTTGGGGGCCATTTCTCGCAAAAGTAGAGTTTAGAAGCAGCATGGGAGAGCTTAAAGAATAGGAAGAGCAGAAAAAAGCTAGAAAACCAAATTTTTTCTTGTTTGATATAGTAAAAAATAATGAAATACATAAAATTGTGGTGGGTTTCGCTTTTCATTGGAATGGCTGGATTTACTTATTTGCAGAGGGTTTCCAATTATTGATATTTGTTTTGATGATTTGGATAAATACTTTATAGATGGTGTCATTTTTATTGTCAGGCATTGTATAGGTTTTATAGCTCTAACAAAGACCTAGTTTTTTCCTAACTCCATGTAGAAGCACTATTTTAGACTTGAATTGAAGAGTTGGATGTACTAAGTATTGATATCATCTGCATTGAGAGGGTGTGTTTGAACATCATCTAAAAATGGAAATAGAAATAAACTCTTTTTACATGCTACAATGGAAAATACCATTCCTAGCATCATAACATTCACTTAACCTATGTGTGTAGCCGTAATAAAGTAGTAATTATGGCTTCAATCTGGGATAATTTACTCTTCTACCTTCTTTGTGTCAATAAGATTTAAAATTCCATGTAACTCCCTAGCACCTCGTGGGAGTGAGGAAGTTCAGTAGTAAAAATATGTTTGACCTTTAAACCTGTATAATACAATGATAGTCATATTGATTAATTCCAACCTACTATAAGAAAAAGGCATTTTGACTGAAAGCATATGTGAATACAAATATATAGTGACATATGTGTTGATCATAGTTTCATACCACTACATAACATATAGGAATTGAATACTTGATACAGAATATCAAACACTCAACCCTCTCTTGAAAAGTAAATACTCATGAAGACATGAGAAAAAATCCAATGTTCCTTACACCTGTGGATACTAACTCAGTTATATTAATGTGATTTACTGGTTAATCATGTAGGAAGCCTTATGTTGTTCATTCAAGGATTGTCAAACTCTTATTGTGATGGTGATGGTGTCTGGCTTTGTAAAGTATATGAGCACCAAATGATGTTGATGGTGATGATGATGGAGGTTATGTCTGCCAATGATGCTTCTCCTTTTCTAACTTTCTTCTTAAATCAACTTTAACTACTGAACTACCTGTTTCTTTACTTCTACTCCTACAAATGGAAAGATTAGCAAATGGATGGGGATCAAATCTAATGAAAGCTTATGAGCGGCTCTACCTCCATAGATGTAATGATTCAAGGGAATAAGACTAGATTACCATGCAAGGCTTCCTAACAAGCCACTAGGATGCTAGCGGCCTAGTTTATAGATCCTTATCAAACATCCACTAATATCACCATGCAACTATATTTAACAACTTTCTTGAAAAGAAATCTACTTTAACAACTTCAATGAAATTTATGTCTAACTATTGGAAGTAGAAACCATGCAATAACACTAAGTGTTCTCATCACCATGCAACTCACAACAATGGTAAGAGAAGCAATTTTGGTATTATCTAAGCAACAATTTTCTTCAACCCTTTACAAATGAGAGAAAATGGCATTATATACGGGGAAAAATTACAACCAATGATAGAGATTAAGAAGCAAAATCAACAATCCAAATCAAATCCCAAAAACTCTAATTAGGGTTGCCACCCCATTGGCCCATGAGAAGATGCCACCTCATCAATGGACCAATGAAAAAAAAGAAAATTGGCAACCAATGAGAAGGCACTAAAATGGTAGCCAATCAAAATCAAACACCTATCCTACCCAAGAAGAAGGAGAATTTTCCATTTGGGCTTACATCAAATGATCTTCTAATATAATTCTATTCTTTTCTTTCTTAGCTAAACAATGAACTTGGCTAGCCTGTCATTGACTTCCTTCATGGGAGGGCAATACTTGTGCTTCATCTTGAGCTTAGCCAAATTCATCATGTTGCTCACCACTTGCAGTGTCTTCTCATGATCTTTCTCATATTCTTTCACATATCTGATAAAGGCATTGAGGGAGGCAAGGGTGCCCAAATGATTCTTCTTGATGGCAACCTTCTCCAACTCATTCAATCTCAATCCAAAGTTTGTCTCATTTATCTTCAAAATCAAGTGCAACCCCAACATCACTCATCATGGTTGAAATAGAAGTATCAACACATGGGCTATGTTGTGCAATCTTATTCTAGATCTCTTCAAGTATCCCCAATCTAATAGTCAAGGCAACAAACCAAGACTCCACCATACTCATTCCTCCTTCATTTACCAACTTGGTTCTCTCCAAATATCTCTCTGGTAGCTTGATAAATGCTTATAGCTTGAGAATGGCTAAGTCCTTGTTTGGAAGGAAATTCCTCCACTCCCCTTCAAATGTTCTGCATTTGTTCTAATAGCCACCAATGACCTGAATGCCGAGATAAAGGAAGGCAATAAATTTCATCCATCTTGAATTATAGCATTGTTCCAATATTTGACTTCATGCAACTAAGCTGATATCTCTTCTATGTTGCTTCAACTTTCTTGCAGAAGGGCTTCCTAATACAACTGTTGGATAGGTTGGAAATCTCTCCAATACTTTTTTTTGGCCTCCAACTTTACAATCCTCTTGTTTTCCTTTCTCAACCTTTCTCTAATTGAAACCATGAACTCTTGGATCTCCTCACATTCCATGTCATTCATGATTCTTCCCAAGTTATACTCAACTATATCATACTCCTGAGCTACAATCTCATCCACTACCTTGCCAACCTTTGGTATAGCAATCTGAACTTTTTGTTAACCATCATCATTGCTCATGATTACCTTTGTCACAAATTTTGCAATTTGTTTATGGTTCTCGCTATCTTCCTTTTCCACTAACATTTGAATATCTTTGACTATTCAGACAGTCACCACCTCACCTCTTGGCATAAGCATTTTCCTTAACCATAGTGGTGCAATGCATCACCAACAGCCTTAGGCACCTGGCTTATTTCCTCAATATCAATCGCTCTATCCTCTTCTTCATTAGTGACTATCATATCATCTCCATGTTGTTTTTCTAAGAGGGGAAAGTACTCAGTATTTTCACTATAACCACTTGATTCTGAATCAGACCTCACCTCTACTATTACCCCTTGTCTATTTGTATTAATCTCCTAGCTTGTAGCCTCAATTATGCTCTCCCTTGATGATGTTCCACTTTATCTCTTTGCTAGAGGCTTTTGATGTTCTTTACTTTTTTCAACCTCCAATTTTTTCTTCTTGCTCTTAATTTCTCTTTGTTACTTGCTATTACCCCTACCTTTCTGTCTGATTGAGTCGGCTAGACCTCTTTTCTTCGGTTTCATCTTTACATAAGTAAGGCTTACCTTTTGAATTTTTAATTGCCTTAACTTCCCATTGTACCATGACTTATCATGTCATTCAACTGTCCTTGTAATTTCCTCTAAGGAAGGATCTTGATGATCATCCCAATCCACTAGACCCAATTTTGTTCCATCTATTGTATCATAATCTTCTCTTGGAACATTTTCATCATCTTCCAATTGATCAGGAATATCAAGGCCTCTCCATCTGATTTCCCTTAGCATGTCCACTAACAATCTTGAGAAAACTAGCTTTCTCACATGAAATTCATCCTGTGCATTGGCCTAAAAATCTTCTATAGTAGTAATATGTTTGAATGCATTTTTGTGAAATACCTTGATAAAACCATTTGTATCAAATCATTGTCTTGCTCTATACCATCCTAGATGATATCACTTTAACTCTTTCTCCATAGCTGCAAAGGCGATAGGATTGGGGCAAGTATCATTGCCTATTCCAAATGAGAAGGTAATCCCTGTCTCATCCTTAAGTTTCATCATTTTGTCATAATGCTCAAGTTTCCTAGCCAACTCCATCAAAACTATCTTGTCGAATGGGTACCTTGGAAGTCTCTTGGGAAAAATTGTACTTCCTACCACTCTAATATATGTGAATTGTGGAAATTGGATGAACCAACTCCCATACTTCTTAACTTTTACTTTCGCTTCCATTAAGAGCCTTCTAGCAGGTGTTCCTTGTAAAATCCTTACTGTCTTAATGGTAAAGGCATCATAAAACATCTTATAATCTTTGGTGTTATGCAAAGGAAGCTATGGATAGCACTCATACACCAAACATTGACTCGGCCCATTGCCAATCACTCCTAAGGCCTAAAGTCCAAGATTTTCATATAGTCTCGCAATCAGATAGAAAAGACAGGATCCCATTTAGAATTGTTTTTGATTTTGCACTATCCTAAGTTGCAACTCTAGATTTTCACTTACGATTCTAGCCTAATCAAATTATCTCTTTCCATTTTAAATTTCATCAATAAAATAGTACATCCAGTTCTCAAATTGCATACCTTGAGCCACACCCATGATTCAATTGAGAAGCACAATTAGATTGTGATACTTTGATTTGAAATCTAACTTGGTGAGCTTTGATGACTTAGTAACTCCTTTCTTACCTTCATGTAACCAATTCCCTTTAGATGAATAAAGTAGGCCTCCTAGCTACCCTAAAAGAACTTGGTTGTTTGATCCATTGTTACCATTTTCATGCCTCTATGTTGGGGAATATTAAATACTTCTTCAACCACTTGTCTACTGAGTTTAGCCAACACTCTCTTCCCTTCTTAAAAAATAATGAACTTGGTCAAAATATCAAACTGAGACGCACACTCCATTACCAATTTTGAACAAGGCAAGGTAGGAGGGAAAGCCATCGCATGTACAATTCTACTGTTGTAGATCTTCTTTGCCATGGGGGATTGTCCTTCCTTCAATCCATCCTTCAACTATACCATGTTCAACGTGTCAATATTCGTATCACTTATTCACCTCACTTTTGAGAAGAAGGTGGTCTTAGGTATCATGTCTTCCTTGTCTTTTTGGTATTCATTCCCTTTGGGTTCTTGCTTGCACTAACATCTACCATCCTTAATACTTATTTTTGCAGCTTCATTCTAAATGATATGGACCACACTTATCAATCTCCAACATTCTTTCTATCAATGAAATCTAGCTTATTTCTGCCTCTCTAAGTCCTATCTCTACACTTATCACTCTCCAAACTTTAATCCCAGGGTTGTCTAGCTTATTTCTACTTCTCCAAGTGTCCTATCATGAAATCTACACTTTTATCTCCCAACTTTAGCCTATTAATGAAAATGGTGAAGTGGTGGATGAAAAGTGCAAGAAGAAGATAAGGGAAATGAACCAAGCAAGAACAAGGAATAAAATCCGCCTTTAAAACCAATCTTCACCTCTAAAAATCAATGGGAATTTTACCTTAAATATGTCTTTACCTTAAATTTGTCTTTACCAATAATTAGGTCTTTTCACATTCAAATCAGATCTCAAAAATTTCAATCCTCCAAAATACGATGCCCTAGCAAATGAATTGCTTGCAAAATCTGCTCATGCCACTGAATTTTGACCTTAAATTGCCTTGCTAGTTCACCTAATAAAATTACCAAGCAGAAGAAGAAAATCTCAACCATTGGAGGAAAAATTAGACTTCAAACTTGTTGCTAATCTCACAAAAATTAGGCCCCTTCACCACAAATTCGAACTAGGGCAGAAATTGCCTAACTTGCAAAAAATCAGATTTGCACAAAATTTCCCTAGCTGGAAATTTGCCCAACTTGAAGAAAATCGCACATCCAAGGAGGAGGAGAGAAGGAATGAGGAAATAAGAGGGGGGAGGCCGCTCTTATACCAAACTTTTTGCCTCTCCAAGTGAGCCGACTTGCCTAGAGGTAAAAAAAAATTAAGTTAGTCCCTTAATTAATGGCCTACTTTGAAATGCAACATTAAATTGACTTAGCCCTATAGTGAAATTAGCTCATTTAATTGCCAATTTTAATAAGAAATTGCAAAATAGAAACAATGTAAGCCTAGGTGATGCCAAAATTTTCATTTAACAACGCTTTAGCAATTAAAAAATATCATTGAAATCAAATCTAGCAAGCCAAAATCGATTTTCAATTCTAAACTACCAATTTCCTTTAACATTTCTAAAATTCTCTAGGCTAAATTTCAAACAATTAATAAGATTTTGCAATTTAATCGAATTTCAATTTTGCAATACAATTTCAAATTTTTAACTAAACAAATCATTTTCCTAGCAATCAAAATTCAAACTCCAATTTCAATTTCTTTATCAAAAGAAAATTTCCTTTTCACCAAAAAAATTCAAGAGTTTTCAAAAATGACAAAATCAAAAAAATTTCATTTTGAAAATGGTCAAGCTTGTACAATTATATCAAATTTTCAAAATGCATCCAAGTACAAAATTTGCAAATTTATCTTGCCAGATATTGTTTTAATCATCGAAAAAATGTTGTTGTTGAATTCTATTTGTTCTAAGGATAAAAATTACATGTTCTGGAAAATCATGTTTAGCGTCAGGTGAAAACAAACTAAATCCCTTCCTAGCCCAAAGACATCCAAGGTGTAAAAATTGTCAATTTGAAAACCCCTGGACAACTCCAATTCTTGCTAAGGCAATTGAAAATTTTCCAAAAATCTGAGAAAATTTCCTAAAGCCTACCCAAAAAGGGGGTCCCCAAACATTTTGTGGCGATGGTGTGAAACCCTCACAACAGTATGTGATTGACATACATAAGAGCTTTTATAATGATATCAGCTATAATAAGTTTCTTCATAAAGATCATAATGGGTGCTAATGCCCTAGATCTATTGCAAGAACTAGCAATACATCATCGAATGTCTTTTGGCTTCCAAATGACCTTCAACCATTGATTAAAAATATATGGCTTGGCACTCTGGCTGATAAAATGTGTGAACAAAATATCTTCTTGATAGATTCTTGTGTATGTGATGGGTATTGAAAACCTTCATTTATGTCAAAAAAATGCTTGTAAAATGCAATTGCAAGTAAAGGATGAATAATGAGTTACCAATGATTACTAGAGTACAAATATAAGAGTTACTTTACAAATTGGACTTTTGGTTTGTAACAGCTTGGTCATTGAGGTGTGTTTTGTGAAGTCTTACAGACCTATGTCATTGTTTGAAGATAAGGCATATGCAATACAATAACAATCCTAATAGGATAGGCCCAATAGGGTATGATAGTTTTAAAGCAAAAAATTGTGGGTTCTATAAAACATATTCATCTTTCATTGAATGTTGATATTATATGTTCTAGAATGGTGCTAGATCTAGTCCAAGTGTCCAAGCATCAAAATTGTTCTCTATGTTCTTGATCTTTAAAATGAGCAGTCCTAAAATCTTCGTCATGAAGGAAATGTTGCTTTCATGTACTAAGTTGTTATTGGGGTTGTCAACTAAACCTATCCTTGAATTGAAGGAGACCAATAGATGTCATCATAAGGATGTTCCAAATAAGTGCACAAAATAAAAGTTCAGGTGGTCCTTGTCATCGATAAATATTGTGTAGCCAACAAGTTCATATCATTGGTAAATATTGTGTAGCCAATAGGTTGATGTCGTTGGTAATTGTTATGTAGCTGATGGGCCCCTTTAGGAAGGTTCTTCAAAATGGTATAGCTACAACTTTTGATTATGGTTGTAATCATCATTGTAAGCACTATGTAATCTCTTTGGCATATATGAAAATAATAAAAGGAGTACTGCTGTTACATGTTCTTGTTTATTGTCTATATGCATTAATCTATTTACCCATACGGTAAATATATTATTGTATACTAATTGATTACACAAATTGCATTCAAAATGATATGCAATATGCCAAGCTATAAGGCTTTCCCAGCTACAACCAATTGCATTCCAAACTATAGACCGAACTTGCTAATATCGAGTTCTACCTTCTTGATCACGAGTAACCACCAAGATGCTACTTGATTCTTGCCTACTAATACATTTTAAGCCCTATTGTTCTTTGACTGGATTTTTAAATATTTGTTGACCCATTGGGTTGGTAGTTGAATTGTAAAATACCATTGTAGTATAAACGAGTGGTTCAACATACTCACACCAAGTTACTCAAGATGGGGTAGGCAAGTAGATCGATGATCCATTCGCTAGTAAGGTTCTTTGCGCCAAGCTATTGGCCCACTCGGTGAGAAGCCCATACTTTTTTGAATATTTATTTATCTTTCTATTGATTTATTTTATGGAATGAGCTCATGATACAATTTATTTCTTTTTGAAGTGGAATTTCTTTTGCACCTTATTTTTGAAGTTGGTACACTTAATTTCTTATTGATGAGATGGAATGTTTTAAGGCTTACTATTCTTTGAATGGATTTTTTACATATTTGTTGACCGATTGGGTTGGTAGTAGAATTGTAAAGCACCCTGGTAGTATAAATGAGTGGTTGAACGTACTCACACCAAGTTACTCAAGATGGGGTAGGCAAGTAGATTGATGATCCATTCACTACTAAGGTTCTTTGCCCCAAGCTATTGGCCCACTTGGTGACAAGCCCCTACTTTTTGGAATATCTATTTGTCTTTCTATTGATTTCTTTTATGGAATGAGCTCGTGATATAGTTTTTTTCTTTTTTTTAAGTGGAATTTTTTTTGCACCTTCTTTTCGAAGTTGGTATAGTTTATTTCTTATTGATGAGATGGAAAGTTTTAAGCCTTACTATTCCTTGAATGAATTTTTTAAATATTTGTTGACCCATTGGATTGGTAGTTGAATGGTAAAACACCTTGTAGTATAAATAAGTGGTTGAAGTTACTCACGCCAAGTTAGTCAAGATGGGGTAGGCAAGTATATCGTCGATCCATTCACTACTAAGGTTCGTTGCCTCAAGCTATTTTCCCACTTGGTGAAAAGTCCCTACATTGTTGAATATCTATTTATCTTTTCTATTGATTTTTTTAATGAAACGAGCTCATCTTGTGTGTTATTGTTGTAATTAATACATTTTATTGTTTTTGTAGCGATCGATACATTTTATTTTGAAATGGAATGATTTTTTACCTTTATTGTTGAGTAAGTACATTTTATATATTGTTGATGATATGGAATTTTTTACCCTTATTTTTCAAATGGATGTTTCTTTTATACATTTTTGATCCATTGGTTTGAAGTAGTTTATGCCTCATTACTTTATAAAGTTTGTACCTTATCGTTGAGAGTTATTAATTTGATTTTTGAAATAGAATTACATTTGCACCTTATTGTTGAGGTCGATATAGTTTATTTGTTGTTAATGAGATGGAATGTTTTAAGCCTTATTGTTTGAATGGAATTTTTTAATATTTGTGACCAATAATTATATTCTCTATCCTTCTATAATTCTTTACATCATAAGACAACATGACCTTTTAACTTAGTTTTTTGCAAACAAAACTCTCTGTGGATCTACAATAATTTCAAGCTCAAAGTAATCTTCAGGTTCATTAATCCAATCTATTGATTCCACATAACCTTAATATAGGGTTCTACCTCCCTCAAACTGAAAGTCATTTAAAGTCTCTAGTTCTTTGCTTTTCCATCTTCATCATCCTAGAAAGAAATCAAAACAAATTTCTTTAGACATTTCTCAACCATAGTAGTATTCTTTATGTAGTCATATACAATCCCTCTATTAATTTCCCAAGGTCTTCCAATTCGAACATGACAAGCACTCATGTCTTCTACATCACACTAACCTCCATCCTTAAAGGTCTAATACTGAAATAACAAGGCATTTCTCTCTAACTTGCATGAAATGATCAATTTGAAACCAACTAATAGCATACCGAGTAATTTTTTTTAATCTTTGGAAACCAAGTTTTCTAGCCATCTCTTAAAAAACAAGTGTACTCCCTCCATCTATAATAACTTTACAAAATTTGGCTACCGAATCAAAAATATTTTGAAATAAATTAATTCTACTCATGGGTTCTACAACATGCTTAGCCGACATTGTTATTCTCATCAATACTGGTTCTTCAACTTTTGGTGAAGGCAAGTCAACATCAAAAGACTCCACTTTTTGATCTTCTATACTACCAAGCTCTTTTGTAAATGTTCACACTAGAACATTCAAAATTTTGGTGTCCATCTTTACCACATTTAAAACAAGTACTTATGAAAATATGTTTTTGGCTCACCCTTATCAACTTTAGTCACTTGTTTACCTTGCTTTCTTCTTAACTTTTATTCAATCTTCAATTGATAGTGATATGCATTTCCAACTAGACTAAGTTTAAACATACTAAATTCATAACAGAAATGGAATTTAAAAACATTCATATTTTTTGCAACCTTTTCCTTGGAAGATTCATGATGTCCAAATCTAGTTTGTATCTTGTAAATTTCTTTTTTATAATTTTTCATAGACATGTATTTTTGCTTCGAGTTCTATAGATTCTCAAAAAATTCAAGTACATTGTGTTTAGGGATGAAATTAAGCCTTCAATCTGCAATCCGCAGGTTTCCATTTACTAATCTTAGTTTCATCATTATATTCTTTGTCCTTTTGTAATTCATTCCAGCACAAGGTTGCATGACCTTTTAACTTAGTTTTTTCTAACCCAACTTTCTACGGATCTATAATATTTTCAAGCTCAAAGTAATCATTAGGTTCATTAATCCAATCTATCAATTCTTCACAACCCAAAGAACCAAAATTATTTGATACTTCATTCTATGAATCTTACCAACTTGTTCCATAACCTTTAGAAAGCTTCAATCTTCTAAAGGGATCTCTACTTCTGGTACACCAAGATCTTCAATAGCTTCAACACATTCATCTTTAGTTTTTAGATTTCCTCTCAAGTCATTTAAAACATTTTGGATCTCATTCCTCATCTCAGTTATGAATTCTTCTAACATTTGTTCCAATCTCCCAGCATTCATTCTTCTAGGCGACCTAATGAATAACAACAAGGTGCAACTACCTCAAACTTTGGTGATCTATCCACCAACAAGGAAAACCTCCTCTATAACACAATTCTAAAAAAAATTGAACAAGCCTCGTGGATTTGATAGGCAGAACTAGGACCTACCAACTCACAACCAAGGAATTTAATTCTTCCCAAGCTCACTCAGCTTAACCATGATCAGATCAGCAATCATTAGGCCTAACCACTCTCTAATAAGTAACCAACAAGATCAACCTTCTATTGACAAGATCAAACCTTCAGCAATGAAAAGTCTAACTAGATGATACCACGTTACAAAACCAAGCTCATCTTGTGTGGTATTGATGTAATTGATACATTTTATTGTATTTTTTGGGATCAATACATTTTATTTTTAAATGGAATGATTTTTAATTTTTATTTTTGAGTAAGTACATGTGCTTCTTCTTCAAGTTCTGCAACTACTCAAACAATTCAAGTACATTGTCTTTAGGGATGAAATTAAGCCTTCAATCTACAAACCATAGGTTTCCATTTACTAATCTTAATTTCATAATTATATTTTCTATCCTTGTGCAATTCTTTACATCACAAGGCAGCATGACGTTTCAACTTAGTTTTTGCTAACCCAACTCTCTGTAGATCTACAATATTTTCAAGCTCAAAGTAATCTTCGGGTGCATTAATCCAATCTATCGAGTCCTCAAAACCTAAACAACCTGAATTATCTAATACTTCCATTCAATGAATCTTACCAACTTGTGTCATAAATTTTAACAAACTTTGATCTTTTGAAGGGATCTCTGCTTCTGATACATCAAGATCTTCAATAGCTTCAACATATTCATCTTTAATGTCAGGATTTATTCTCAAGTCATTCAAGACATTTTGGATCTCATTTATATTCTTAGCCTTGAATTCTTCTAACATAAGTTCCAATTTGTTGGATTCATTCTTATAGGTGACATACTGAATAAAAACAAGGTGCAACTACCTCAACCTTTGGTGATCTGTCCACCAACAAGGAAGACCACATCTATAACACGATTCTTAAAAAACTTGAACACGCCTTGTGCATTTGGTAGGTAGAACTAGGACTTGCTACTTTAGAACCATTTAATTCAAGTATTCCCAAGCTCACTAAGATTAAACAAAAATAGATTGGCAATCATTAGATCCAACCGCTCTTTAATAAGTGACCAACAAGATCAAAGTTGTATGAACAAGATCAAACCTTCAGCTGTGACAAGTCTAACCAGATCAAACCATGCTATGATACCATCTAATGCAATAAAAGGTAGGTTCCCTTGCAAACGAGATGACCAAACACCCCCAAACAAATACAATGCAACAAAACTATAAAGAGATTTAATTGCAAATAACGTAGTTGTTGTAAACAAGAGGCCTTGATATACAATATTCTATACTAGTTGATTACACAAATCATATTCAAAATGATAATCAATATGCCAAACTGTAAGGCTTTTCCAACTATGGCCAATTACATTCCAACTTATAGATCAACTCGCTAATTTCAAGCTATACCTTCTTTATAACTAGTAATCACCAAGATGCTGCTTGATTGCTACCTACTAATAAATTTTAAGCCTTATTGTTCCTTGACTAAATTTTTCAATATTTGTTAACCCATTGGGTTGGTAGTTGAATGGTAAAACACCCTTGTAGTATAAATGAGTTGTTGAACGTATTCACGACAAGTTACTCAAGATGGGGTAGGCAAGTAGATCGACAATCCATTCACTACTAAGTTTCTTTTTGCCAAGTTATTGCCCCATTCAGTGACAAGCCCCTACTTTTTTGAATATCTATTTATCTTTCTATTGATTTCTTTTATGGAATGAGCTCATGATACAATTTATTTGGTTTTGAAGTGGAATTTCTTTTGCACCTTATTTTTAAAGTTGGTATAGTTTATTTCTCATTGATAAGATGGAACTTTTTTAAGCTTACTATTTGTTTGTTGACCCATTGGTTTGGTAGTTAAATGGTAAAACACCCTTTTAGAATAAATGAGTAGTTGAACATACTCATGCCAAGTTAGTCAAGATGGGGTAGGCAAGTAGATCGACGACCAATTTACAATGAAGGTTCTTTGCCCCAAGGTATTGGCCCACTTCGTAACAAGACCCAATTTTGTTGCATATCTATTTATTATATAATTGATTTCTGGTACAAAATGAGCTCATCCTATGTCTTATTGTTGTAATTGATACATTTTATGGTTTTTTTTTGAGATTGATACATCTATTTTGAAATGGAATCATTTTTTTTGCTTTATTGTTTAAGTAGGTACATTTTCTATATCATTGATGGTAGTTTCTTACCTTTACATTTCCTCTTAATCATAGGATTAGATAACTTCAAGTAAGACTATCTTTCATCATTACTAACCTTAATATCAGGTTCTACCTTTCTCAAACTAAAAGTCATTTAAAGACTTTGGTTCTTTACTTTTCCATCTTCATCATCATACAAAGAAATCAAAACAAGTTTCGTAATATATTTGTCAACCATAGCAATATTCTTTATGTAATCATATACAACTACTCTATCAAGTTCCCAAGGACTTCCAAGTAGAACATGACAAGCACTCATGTCCTCTACATCACACTATAATCCATCCTTAAAAGGTCCAATACTGAAATAAATGAAGCATTTCTCGCTAACTTGCACCTAACGATCAATTTGAAACCAACTGATACCATACAAAGTAAATTTGTTCTAGCCATCTCTTCAAAAACAAGATTATCAGTACTCCCTCCATCTATAATAGCTTTACAAAATTTGGCTACTAACTCACAAATATTTTGGAACAACTTCCTTCTTCACATGGGTTCCACATCATGCTTAGCCCACACTATTATTCTCATCAATAGCGATTCTTCAACTTCTGATGAAGGAAAGACAACATAAAAAGTTTCCAATTTTTGATCTTCCTATACTAACGAGCTCTTTTGTCAATGTTCATACTAGAACATTCAAATTTTTGGTGTCCATCTTTACCACATTTAAAACAAGTACCTATGAAAATATTTTTATTATCAGAAACAACTTGCTCACCCTTATCAACTTTAGTCACCTAGTTACCTTGCTTTCTTCTTAACTTTTCTTCAGTCTTCAATTGATAGCAATATGCATTTCTAACCAAACTAAGTTTCAACATACTTGATTAATTACAAAAATAGAATTTCAAAACATGCATATAGCTTGTAACCTGTTCCTTGGAAGATTCATGATGTCCAGATCTAGTTTGTATCTTGTTAATTTCTTTTGTGTAATTTTTCACAGACATGTACTTCTGCTTCGAGTTCTACAACTTCTAAAAAAATTCAAGTCCATGTCTTTAGGGATGAGATTAAGCCTTCAATCTACAAATCATGGGTTTACATTTACTAATCTTAGTTTTATTATTATATTCTCTATCCTTCTACAATTCCTTCTAGCACAAGGTAGCACAATCTTTAAAACTATTTTCTGCTAACCCACCTCTCTGCAGATCTACAATATTTTCAAGCTCAAACTAATCCTCATGTTCATTAATCCAACCTATCAATTCCTCAAAGTGCAAGAACTAGAATTATTTGATACTTAATATGAATCTTACCAACTTCTTCCATAAGCTTCAACAAACTTCGATCTTCTGAAGGGATCTCTACTTCTGGTACATCAACATCTTGAACAACTTCAACACATTCATCTTCAATTTTTGGGTTTCTTCTCAAGTCATTGAAGATATTTTAGATCTCATTTCTCATCTTAGCTATGAATTCTTCTAACATATGTTCTAATCACTTAGGATTTGTTCTTCTGGGTGACCTTATGAATAACAAGCTACAACTACCTCAAACTTTGGTGATCTGCCCACCAATAAGGAAGACCATGTCTATAAAACAATTCTAAAGAAACATGAAAAAGCCTTGTGCATTTGACAGGTAGAACTAGGACCTTCCAACTCTCAAAGAAGCAATTCAATTCTTCCCAAGCTTACTCATCTTAACGATGATCAAATCAGCAATCATTAGGCCCAAACACTCTCTAATAAGTCACACACAAGATCAGCCTTCTATCAACAAGATGAAACCCTCAGTAGTGATGACAAGTCTAACCATATGAAACTATGTTGTCATACCATCTGATGTAATAAAAGGTAGGTTCACTTGCAAATGAGATGACCAAGAAGCCCCCAACAAATACAATAGAACAAATGTATAAAGAGATTTAATTAAAAATAATGCACTTTGTAAACAACAAACCTTCATATACACCATTGAATACTTGTTGATTATACCACTCGCATTCAAAATGATAAGTAATATGCCAAGCTATGAGGCCTTCCTAGTTACGGTGAATTACATTCTAGATTACAGACCAAACTCTCTAATCTTGAGCTCTACCTTCTTGATAAGGAGTAACCACCAAGGTGCTACTTCATTGTTGCATAATAAGATGTTTTATGATTTATTATTCTTTGAGTGGATTTTTCAAATATTTGTTGACCCATTGTGTCGGTAGTTGAATGGTAAAACAACCTTTTACTACAAATGACTAGTTCAATGTACTCACGCCAAGTTACCCAAGATGGGGTAGGCAAGTACATCAATGATCCATTCACTACTAAGGTTCTTTTCCCCAACCTATTGGCCCACTTTGTGACAAGCCCCTACATTGTAGAATATACATTTGTCTTTCTATTGATTTATTTTATGTGGAATTTCTTTTGCATCTTATTTTTGAAGTAGGGAAACTTGATTTCTTATTGGTGTGATTGAATATTTTAAGGCTTACTATTATTTGAATAGATTTCTAAAATATTTGTTGACCCATTGGGTTGATAGTTGAATTGTAAAACACCCTTGTAGTATAAATGAGTGGTTGAACGTACTCATGCCAAGTTACTCAAGATGGGGTAGGCAAGTAGATCAATGATCCATTCACAACTATACTTCTTTTCCCCAAGCTATTGGCCCACTTGGAGACAAGCCCCTACTTTTTTGAATAGCTATTTGTCTTTCTATTGATTTCTTTTATGGAATGAGCTCGTGATACATTTTTTTTTTTTTTGAAGTGGAATTTCTTTTGCACCTTATTTTCAAAGTTGGTACAGTTTATTTCCTTTTGCTGAGATGGAGTTTTTTAAGCCTTACTATTCTTTGAATAGATTTTTAAAATATTTTTTGACCCATTGGGTTGGTAGTTGAATGGTAAAACACCTTGTAGTATAAATGAATCATTGAACATACTCATGGCAAGTTACTCAAGATGGGGTAGGCAAGTAGATTATCAATCCATTCACTACTATGGTTCATTGCCTCAAGCTATTTACCCACTTGGTGAAAATTACCTACATTGTTGAATATCTATTTGTCTTTCTATTGATTTATTTTATGAAATGAGCTCATCTTTTGTGTTATTTTTTTAATTAATACATTTTATTGTTTTTGTGGAGATCAATACGTTTTATTTTGAAATGGAACAATTTTTTACCTTTATTGTTGACTAAGTACATTTTATATATTATTGATGATATGGAATTTTTAAGCTTTATTGTTCAAATGGATGTTTCTTTTATACATTTTTGATCCATTGGTTTGAAGTAGTTCTTACCTCATTACTTTATAAAGATTGTACCTTATTGTTGAGAGTTATAAATTGATTTATGAAATGGAATTACATTTGCAACTTATTGTTGAGGTCGATACAATTTATTTTTTGTTGATGAGATGGAATGTTTTAAGCCTTATTGTTTGAATGGATTGTTTTAATATTTGTGACCCATAATTATATTCTCTATCCTTCTACAATTCTTTACATCACAAGGCAACATGACCTTTCAAATTAGTTTTTGCTAATCTAACTCTCTGCAAATCTACAATATTTTAGAGCTCAAAGTAATCCTCGGGTTCATTAATACAATCTATCAATTCCTTAGAACCTAAAGAACTAGAATTGTCTAATACTTCCATTCTATGAATCTTACCAACTGGTGCCATAACCTTCAACAAACATCGATCTTTTGAAGGAATCTCTACTTTTGGTACATCAAGATCTTCAACAAATTCAACATATTTATAGTCAGTATCAAGATTTATTCTCAAGTAATTCAATACATTCGTAATCTCATTTCTATTGTTAGCCTTGAATTCTTCTAACATAAGTTCCAATCTGTTGGATTCATTCTTATAGGTGACATACTAAATAACAACAAGGCATGACTGCGTCAACGTTTGGTGATCTTTCCACCAACAAGGAACACCACGCCTATAACACAATTCCAAAAAAAATTGAACAAGCCTCATGTATTTGATAGAAAGAACCAAGACCTGCAACGTTAGAACTAAGGAATTCTAGTCTTCCCAAGCTCACTAAGATTAAACATGAATAGATAAGAAATCATTAGATCCAACCACTCTCTGATAAGTCACCAACAAGATCAACCTTCTATCAAAAAGATCAAACATTCAGCTGTGACAAGTCTAACTAGATCAAACCATGCTATGATACCATCTGATGCAATAAAGGGTAGGTTCCCTTGGAAACAAGATGACCATGTAGCCCCCAATAAATACAACACAACAAATGTATAAAGAGATTTAATCGCAGGTAACTCAATTTGTAAACAATAGATCTTGAAATACATTATTGTATACTAATTGATTACACAAATCACATTGAAAATGATAAGCAATATGTCATGCTGTAAGGCTTTCTTGGCTACTACCAATTACATTCTAGATTACAGACCAAACTTACTAATGTTGAGCTCTACCTTATTGATCATGAGTAACCACCACGTTGCTACTTGATTTTTGGCTACTAATATGTTTTATACCCTATTGTTCTTTGACTAAATTTTTAAATATCTATTGACCCATTGGGTTGGTAGTTGAATGGTAAAACACTCTTGTAGTATAAATGAGTGGTTCAACGTACTCATCCAAAGTTACTCAAGATGGGTTAGGCAAGTAGATCGATGACCCATACACTACGAAGATTCTTTGGGCCAAGCTATTGGCCCACTTAGTAACAAGCCCCAACTTTGTTGAATATTTATTTATCTTTCTACTGATTTCTTTTATGGAATGAGATCATTATACAATTTATTTCTTTTTGAAGTGGAATTTCTTTTGCACCTTATTTTCAGAGTTGGTATAGTTTATTTCTTATTGATAAGATGGAATGTTTTAAGGCTTATTATTCTTTGAATGGATTTTTTAAATATTTTTTGACCCATTGGGTTGGTAGTTGAATGGTAAAACACCCTTGTAGTATAAATGAGTGGTTGAACATACTAAAACCAAGTTACTCAAGATGGGGCAGGCAAGTAGATCGATGATCCATTCACTAATAAGGTTATTGGCCCCAAGCTATTGGCTCACTTGGTGACAAAACCCTATTTTTTTGCATATTTATTTATCATATAATTCATTTTTGGTACAAATTGAGCTCATCCTATGTCTTATTGTTGTAATTGATACATTTTATGGTTTTTTGTTGAGATTGATACATCTATTTTGAAATGGCATCAATTTTTTTGTTTCATTGTTTAAGTAGGGACATTTTGTATATCATTGGTGGCAATTTCTTACCTTTTCATTTTCTCTTAATCGCAAGATTATCTAACTTCAAGTAAGATTGTATTTCATAATTACTCACCTTAATATCGGGTTTTCCATTCCTCAAACTGAAAGTCATTTAAAGACTATGGTTCTTTGATTTTCCATCTTCATCATCCTACAAAGAAATTTAAAAAAATTACTTAACATATTTCTTAATCATAGTAGTATTCTTTATGTAATCATATACAACCCCTCTATCAAGCTCCAAAGGTCTTCCAAGTAGAACATGAGAAGCACTCATGTCTTCTACATCACACAAAACTCCATCCTTAAAAGGTCCAATACTGAAATAAATGAAACATTTATCTCTAACTTGCACCCAATGATCAATTTGGAACCAACTGATACCATTCAAAGTAATTTGTTTAAATCTTTTCAAACCAAGTTTTCTTAGCCTTGAATTCTTGTAACATAAGTTCTAATTTGCTAGATTCATTTTTGTAGGTGACATACCAAATAACAACAAGGCGTGACTGCATCAACCTTTGGTGATCTATCAACCAACAAGGAAGACCACGTCTGTAACACATTTTCAAAAAAACTTGAACAAGCCCTATCTATTTGGTAGATAGAACAAGAACTTGCCACATCACAACCAGAGAATTCTAGTCTTCCCAAGCTCATTAAGATTAAACATGAATAGATCAGCAATCATTAGATCCAACCGCTCTCTAATAAGTCACCAACAAGATCAACCTTCTATTAACAAGATCAAACCTTTAGTTGTGACAAGTCTAACTAGATCAAACCATGCTATGATACCATCTAAAGCAATGAAAGATAGGTTCCCTTGCAAACAAGATGACCAGGAAGCCCCCAACAAATACAACACAAAATAAGTATCAAGAAATTTAATTGCAAGTAACGCAATTTGTAAACAAGAAAACTTACAATACATTTTTGTATCCTAATTGATTACACAAATTGCTTTCAAAATGATAAGCAATATGCTAGGCTGTAAGGCTTTCCTAGCTACGACCAATTACATTCCAGATTACAGACCGAACTCACTAATTTTGAGCTCTACCTTCTTAATCACGACTAACCACCAAGATGCTACTTGATTGTCACCTACTAATACGTTTTAAGCCCTATTGTTTTTTTACTAAATTTTTAAATATTTGTTGACCCATTGGGTTGGTAGTTGAATGGTAAAACAATGTTGTAGTATAAATGAGTGGTTCAACATACTCATGCCAAGTTACTCCAGATGGTTTAGGCAAGTAGATTGATGATCCATTCACTACTAATGTTCTTTGTGCCAAGATATTGGCCCACTCATCGACAAGCCCCTACTTTGTTGAATATTTATTTATCTTTCTATTGATTTGTTTTATGGAATTAGCTCATGATACAATTTATTTCTTTTTGTGGTGGAATTTCTTTTGCACCTTATTTTCAAAGTTGGTACAGTTTAGTCCTTACTGATGAGATTGACTTTTTTAAGGCTTACTATTGTTTGACTTGATTTTTTAAATATTTGTTGACCCATTGGGTTGGTAGTTGAATGATAAAACACCATTTTACTATAAATGAGTGGTTGAACATACTCACGCCAAGTTACTCAAGATGGGGTAGGCAAGTAGATCGATGATCCATTCACTTCAAAGGTTCTTTTCCCCAAGCTATTGGCTCACTTGGTGACAAGAACCTATTTTGTTGCATATCTATTTATCATACAATTTATTTCTGGTAAAAATTAAGCTCATCCTATGTGTTATTTTTTTAATTGATACATATTATGGTTTTTTGTTGAGATTGATATATCTATTTTGAAATGGCATCAAATTTTTTGCTTCATTGTTTAAGTAGGGACATTTTCTATATCATTGATGGAAATTTCTCACCTTCACATTTTGTCTAAATCACAGGATTAGATAACTTCAAGTAAGACTAATTTTCATAATTACTAAACTTAACATTGGGTTCTATGTTCCTCAAACTAAAAGTCATTTAAAGGTTACGATTCTTTGCTTTTCAATCTTCATCATCCTACAAAGATATCAAAACAAATTTCTTAGCATATTTCTCAACCATAATAGTATTCTTTATTTAATCATATACAAACTCTCTATCAACTTCCCAAGGTCTTCCAATTAGAACATGACTAGCACTCATGTCTTGTACATCACACTGAACTCCATCCTTAATAGGTCCAATACTGAAATAAATGAAACATTTCTATCTAACTTGCACCTAATGATCAATTTGAAACCAACTGATACCATACAAAGTAATTTATTTTAATCTTTGCAAAAGAAGTTTTCTAGCCATCTCTTCAGAAACATGATTGTCAATACTCCCTCCATTTATAATAGCTCTACAAAATTTTGCTGCTGACTCATAAATATTTCAGAATAACTTTCTTCTTCGCATGGGTTCCACATCATGCTTAGCCCACACTATTATTTTCATCAATATCGATTCTTCAACTTTTGGTGAATGCAAGTCAACATGAAAAGTTTCCACTTTTTTATCTTCTTGTACTACTATGCTCTTTTGTCAATGTTCACACTAGAAAATTCAAAATTTTGGTGTCCTGTTAGGAACCTGTGTGTTCCTTCTGTTTATTTTGTTAGAGTAGAGTTGTTGGACGCATATGCTTTGTAAGTCGTCCCGTGAGTTTATTTTATTATCCCACATGCATAGGTAGTATTACTTTTCTAGATCGTACCCAGTATATAAGAATAGGTTGAGGCCCTTGATGGGCACGGACGAATTTATTGTATTGAGCTTGCTCAAAGGAGGTTACCCCCTCGAAGTGGCCTGCGATCAGTAGATTTATTCTGAGTTCTGCTATCACTTTGTATTCTGTTATTTCGAGCATTCTCACGATATTGCTATAAGGAGGTTCTTCTCATCTGGTATCAGAGCACTCTCTTGGGCTCGCTGGGTGGAAATTACATCAAATTTTTTTCTGTCGTGGCCTTCAGGTTCCTCTCACTTCTAATATCTCTTGTTATTGCAATAACTCTTTTCAGTTGTTCTGTCTGTGAGTGAATTTTTCTAAGTCGACTGTTCAAAAAAAAAAAAAAAAAAAAAAAAAAAAAAAAAAAAAAAACTAGTAAAAATTTTTCTGTTTTTTAGTCGTAGCTTCCTTGTTTGCTTTCTGTTTCTGCTCATACTTCCGCAGAACGTCTGCAATATCATTTCGCATACTTCTTTCCTTGGCGACCCAACCCCAAATTTTACATATCAAAGCCCTAAATCCCTCATTTATCTAATTTTAGGGTTTGCCCTATCTTTTTCACCTCTCATCCAATCGCCACCAAACTGAGCCACAAGATTCAATTCCTCATTTTGATCCCTTATCCCTCTTGGACTGTTCGCCTCATTTCGCCTCCCTACCCTTGAAACCCTCATTTTTCTTTTTCCCTTGTCCCTAGATAGTCTCCCACCACCCGTCGAACACCCATTTCCTATATGAGTTTTACCCAAATCCAAGTTTGCCGTAACTAAAAAAGTTTTTGTTTCTCATCTTCTACCCTTTTAAAAAAAAAAAAAAAAAAAAAAAAAAAAAAACCTTGTTTTATGGTTGTTACGCGTACAGGAGCAAAAATCATGGAAGAGGAAATTGCATCCCTCAAAACCAGACTTCAAGATCTGGATGACAAAATTCTGGGTCTTAACTTTCAGCAGTCAGCCATGAGCCGAAACCATTCAGGAGATACTGGGTCCTCTTCTGGCAATTTCCGTGGACCAAAGCTTCATTTTCCACGCTTCGATGGTTCTGATCCGACTGGATGGATCTATAGGGCAGAGCAGTATTTCAGCTTGCATAATACTTTGGATAACCACAAAGTCTCCCTTGCATCTTTTCATTTGGAACATGAAGCTCTTCAATGGTTCCGTTGGTACATCAAGGCTAATGTAGGCCCAACGTGGAGCGAATTTTGCACCCTCATTTTGGAGCGCTTTGGCCCTAGTTCCTTTGATGATTTCACAGGAGCACTCACTAAACTGCGTCAAATAGGCACTGTAAGAGAATACCAGACAGAGTTTGAAAAATTAGCTAATCACACAGAGGGCTTGTCTGATGACTTCTTCCGTAGTTGTTTTGTCAGTGGTCTGAAGGATGCACTTCGCTCAGAAGTCAAAATGTTTCGACCTACTACAATGATGGAAGCCCTTGGGTTGGCTAAGTTAGCGGAAGACAAGATTAGTGCTCTACAACGCTCCAGATCTAATTTTGTTCCATTCAGAAATACAGGTTCTCACAACCCTCCAGTCATACCAGCTCCCAGAACTACTCCGATCAAGCACTTGTCTGAAACAGATATGCGAGTTAGGCGAGACAAAGGGCTTTGTTATAATTGTGATGAGAAATGGTCTCGGGGCCATAGATGTGTTCAGCAAAAGCTCTATCTCTTGGATGTGGATTCTCCACCAGCACTGGAAGAATATGTAGATGCTCAGGAAACAGTGGATGCTGAGGTTGAGCCTCACCAGCCTGAACCTCCTTCCCCAGAAGCTCCACCAGAGATATCTGTCCATGCTTTGGCAGGAGTCACTACTCCACAAACCATGCGGGTCCAGGGTTTCTTCAAGAAGATCCCTCTTACTATACTCATTGATTCTGGTAGCACTCATAACTTCATTGATCCACGAATAGCCAAACAGGCTGATTGCTTTATCCATCCCTGCTCTAGCTTTGAATTCATGATTGCCAATGGGGGCACTTTACCTTGTAAAGGGAAATGTCGCAATGTGCGTCTCTCTATTGGAGATTATAACATGCGCTCTGACATGTTTGCCTTACCCTTAGGTGGCTGTGATGTGGTTTTGGGTGCCCAATGGTTACGCACTCTTGGCCCCATTCTCTGGGATTTTGCTGAACTTTGGATGCAGTTTTCAGCCGAGGGGCACCAACACACTTTGAAAGGCTTACAACCAGGGTCTCTCAGCATCATTAGTTCACACCGTATGGAAAAACTTCTTAAGAAGAATTCACATGGTGTCATCGCTCAGCTCCATTCCATTCAGATGCAGCCATCAGCAGTCTCTAGCACTCCTGCCGATCTCCAACACATTTTGGACAAGTATTCTGGTATATTTGCTGAACCTGTGGGATTACCTCCTTCTCGTCCAGAGGACCACCGTATTCAGCTCCTTCCTGGCAGTGTTTCGCCCAACATCAGGCCCTACCGCTACCCATTTCATCAGAAGACCGAAATCGAGATACTTGTCCGTGACTTACTGAAGCAAGGTATTATTCGCCCTAGTACCAGTTCCTTTTCTTCTCCAGTTCTGCTTGTTCGCAAAAAAGATGGGTCATGGCGACTCTGCATTGATTTCCGAGCACTTAATCATCTCACTATAAAGGACAAGTTTCCCATTCCAGTTGTTGATGAACTTCTTGATGAACTTCATGGGGCTCATTTTTTCTCCAAGTTAGATCTTCGTTCTGGGTATCATCAAATTCGGGTTAATGAGGAGGATATACCTAAAACTGCCTTCCGCACACATGATGGTCACTATGAATTTTTAGTCATGCCCTTTGGCCTCACGAATGCTCCTTCAACATTTCAGGCAGTGATGAATAACATATTTCGACCATACCTCCGGAAATTCATTCTGGTCTTCTTTGATGATATCCTCATATATAGCAAAACTTGGGCTGAGCATCTCCATCATCTGGAGCTTGTCTTGCAACTTCTCTCTGATCATCAACTCTGTGCAAAACTATCTAAATGTGTGTTTGGCCAGGAGGAAGTGGAGTATCTCGGGCATATTGTTGCACACCATGGAGTGCGGGTGGATCCTACAAAAATAGATGCCATGAAAACTTGGCCGCATCCTAAAACTTTCAAGAGCCTTCGGGGTTTTTTGGGGTTGACTGGCTACTACCGCAAGTTTGTCAAAGATTACGAGAAAATTGCAGCACCATTGACAGCTCTGTTAAAAAAGGATGCCTTCTCCTGGACCCCTGTTGCTGAGACTGCATTTGAACAACTGAAACAGGCTATGTGCAGTACACCTGTTCTCGCGATGCCAGATTTTTCCAAACCCTTCACTATTGAGAGTGATGCTTGCGGCAATGGATTGGGTGCTGTTCTCCTGTAAGATGACCATCCTATTGCGTTCACTAGCAAAGCCCTCTCTGGTAAGAATCTAGCCCTCTCTACTTATGAAAAAGAAATGATGGCTATTTTGCATGCTGTACAGAAGTGGCGGCCATACCTCTTAGGGAGTCATTTTTGCATCAGAACCGATCACCAAAGTCTGAAATACTTCCTGGAACAACGGGTATCCTCTCCTACACAACAGAAATGGGTCAGCAAACTCATGGGGTATGATTATGAGATCACCTACAAGAAGGGTAAGGAGAATATTGTGGCAGATGCTCTTTCTCGCACATTTGATAATCAAGCTTCCCTTTCCGCTATTTCTAAGCCCATTCCCAATTGGTTAGCATCTGTTCAGCAGGGCTATGATAGTGACTCTTCTTTATCTCAAATCATTCACCAGCTAGCCAATAATCCTTCTGCTATACCACATTACTCTTGGGATGGTGCTTCTCTTCGATACAAGGGTCGGCTAGTGCTTCCTCAAAACCCAGCTCTACATCAGGCTATTTTTTATGAACTCCATGCTTCTCCTTCAGCAGGGCACTTAGGCTTCCTCAAAACTTATGAGCGAGCAAGGAGAAACTTCTTTTGGAAAGGAATGAAACAGACGATTCAACAGATGGTGGCTGAATGTGATACTTGCCAACGCCACAAGGGTGAAATGACCCTCCTTCCTGGCTTGCTCGAACCATTGCCCATTCCTACACGGATTTGGACTGATATTTCTATGGATTTCATTGAAGGGCTTCCTAAATCCGGTGGCAAGACAGTGATTTTGGTTGTGGTTGATCGTCTCTCGAAATATAGTCACTTTTGTGCCCTCAGCCACCCCTATACTGCCTCCTCTATTGCACAAAACTTCATGGACCAGATATTTCGTCTTCATGGACTCCCTTCTTCCATTGTCTCTGATCGTGATGCAACTTTTACCAGTCATTTTTGGACTGAACTGTTTCAGAAAATTGGCACCAAACTGAAGATGAGTTCGGGCTATCACCCACAAACTGATGGTCAAACGGAAATTGTCAATAAATGCTTGGAAACTTATCTTCGTTGCTTCACTTCCGAACAGCAACATCAGTGGGCCAAGTGCCTCCCTTTAGCTGAATGGTGGTACAATACCTCTTACCACACTACCTCTAAAATGACTCCATATGAAGCAGTCTATGGTCAGGCACCTCCAGTGCTCCTTCCCTACACTCCCAACAGCTCACCAGTCCAGGCAGTTGACATAGTTCTCCTCAGCAGGGATCAGATTCTTCGTACCTTACAGGATAATCTTCACATGGCTCGTAATCGGATGAAACAACAAGCAGATCAACACCATTCTGAGCGCTCATTTCAAGTTGGGGATATGGTTTTTCTTCGTCTACAGCCATACAAACAATCCTCCCTAAAGCTGAAAGGGCGTCATAAGCTGGCCCCAAAATTTTATGGGCCTTATCAGGTTCTGCAGAAGATTGGTTCAGTTGCTTATAAACTGGAACTTCCTCCTTCTTCCCGCATTCATCCAGTTTTTCATGTTTCTTGTCTAAAGAAAGTTCTGGGTACCACTGTCAGAGCACAAACTACTCTCCCTGAAATGGATACGGAAGGATCCATTATCCTGGAGCCGGTGGCAATCATTGACCAGCGCACTCGCCAGCTTCGCTCTCGCTCCATCTCTGAGGTCTTGATTCAGTGGCATGGCATGCAACCAGAGGATGCTACCTGGGAACCCCTTCTTCAGATTCAACAACAATTTCCACACCTTAAGCTTTGAGGACAAAGCTTTTTTCTAAGGGAGAGGGGATGTTAGGAACCTGTGTGTTCCTTCTGTTTATTTTGTTAGAGTAGAGTTGTTGGACGCATATGCTTTGTAAGTCGTCCCGTGAGTTTATTTTATTATCCCACATGCATAGGTAGTATTACTTTTCTAGATCGTACCCAGTATATAAGAATAGGTTGAGGCCCTTGATGGGCATGGACGAATTTATTGTATTGAGCTTGCTCAAAGGAGGTTACCCCCTCGAAGTGGCCTGCGATCAGTAGATTTATTCTGAGTTCTGCTATCACTTTGTATTCTGTTATTTCGAGCATTCTCACGATATTGCTATAAGGAGGTTCTTCTCATGTCCATCTTTAACAAATTTAAGACAAGTGCCTATGAAAATATGTTTCTTATCAGAAACAACTTCGTCACCCTCATCAGCTTTAGTCACCTAGTTACCTTTCTTTCTTCTTAACTTTTCTTCAATCTTCAACTAGTAGGCATATGCATTTGCAACTAGACTAAGCTTAACATACGCAATTCCTCCCAAAAATGGAATTTCAAAACATTCATATAGGTTGCAACCTTTTCTTTGGAAGATTCATGATGTCCAGATGTAGTTTGTATCTTTTAAATTTCTTCTTTATAATTTTTATAGACATGTACTTTTGCTTTGAGTTCTGAAGCTTCTCACACAATTCAAGTACATTGTCTTTAGGGATGAAATTAAGGCTTCAATCTACAAACCATAGGTTTCCACTTACTAATCTTAGTTTCATCACTATATTTTCTATCCTTCTTCAATTCTTCCCAGCACAAGGTAACATGACCTTTCAACTTAGATTTTGCTAATCCAACTCTCTGTAGATCTACAATATTTTCAAGGTCAAAGAAATCCTTGAGTTCATTAATCCAATCTATCAATTCCTCAAAACCCAAAGAACCATAATTATTTGATACTTCATATGAATCTTACCAACTTGTGCCATAACCTTCAAAAAACTTTGATCTTCTGAAGGGATCTCTACTTCTTGTACATCAAGATCTTCAACAACTTGAACACATTCATCTTCAATTTCTAGATTTCTTCTCAAGTCTTTCAAGACATTTTGGATCTCATTTCTCATCTCAACTATGAATTTTTCTAACATATGCTCTAATCTCTTAGGATTTTTTCTTCTAGGTGAGCTACTAAATAACAAGGCACAACTGCCTCAAAGTTTGGTGATCTATCCACCAAAAAGGAAGACCTCATCTATAAGAAAATTCCAAAAAAACTTGAAAAACCCCTATGCATTTGATAGGTAGAACCAAGACCCTCCAACTGACAAGTAAGATATTCAATTCTTCCCAAGCTCACTCAGCTTAACGATGATCAAATCAGCAATCATTAGGCCCAACTGCTCTCTGATAAGTCACTAACAAGATCAAACCTTCAGCAGTGACAAGTCTAACCATATGAAACTATGCTATGATACCATCTGATGCAGTAAAAGGTAGGTTCACCCGCAAATGAGATGACCAAGCAACCCCCAACAAATACAATAGAACAAATGTATAGAGAGATTTAATCTCAAATAATGCACTTTGTAAACAATAGACCTTCATATACATCATTAAATACTCATTGATTACACCACTTGCATTCAAAATGATAGGCAATATTTCAAGCTATAAGGCATTCCCGGTTATTTCCAAGTACATTCTAGATTACAAACCAAACTCACTAATCTCAATCTCTACCTTCTCGATAAGGATTAAACACCTTGGTGCAACTTGATTGCTACATACTAAGATGTTTTAAGATTTACTATTCTTTGAATGGATTTTTTAAATATATGTTGATCCATTGGGTTGGTAGTTGAATGGTAAAACAACCTTGCAGTATAAATGAGTGGTTCAATGTACTCACGCCAAGTTACGCAAGATGGGTTACGCAAGTAGATCGACGATCCATTCACTACTAATGTTCTTTACCACAACGTATTGGTTCACTTGGTGAGAAGCCTCTACTTTGTTGAATATCTATTTGTCTCTCTATTGATTTCTTTTATTAAATGAGCTCATGATACGATTTATTTCATTTTGAAGTGGAATTTCTTTTGCATCTTATTTTTAAAGTTAGTACAGTTGATTTCTTATTCATCTGATGGATTATTTTATGGCTTACTATTATTTGAATGAATATTTTAAATATTTGTTGACCCATTGGGTTCATAGTTGAATTGTAAAACACCCTTGTAGTATAAATGAGTGGTTGAATGTACTCACGCAAAGTTACTCAAGATTTGGTACACAAGTAGATTGACAATCCATTCACTACTAAAGTTATTTTCCCAAAACTATTGGCCCACTCGATGACATGCCCCTACTTTTTTAAACATCTATTAGTCTTTCTATTGATTTCTTTTATGGA
This sequence comes from Cupressus sempervirens, assembly GCA_028749045.1. Lineage (NCBI taxonomy): Eukaryota > Viridiplantae > Streptophyta > Pinopsida > Cupressales > Cupressaceae > Cupressus > Cupressus sempervirens. The sequence continues at coordinate 135,569,355 of CM053793.1, read as the reverse complement.
ATGAGCTCATGATACAAATTTTTTTTTTGAAGTGAAATTTATTTTGCACCTTATTTCCAAACTTGGTACAGTTTATTTCTAATTGATGAGATGTAATGTTTGAATCCTTACTTTTCTTTGAATGGATTTTTTAAATATTTGTTGACTCAATGAGTTGGTAGTTGAATAGTAAAATACCTTGTACTATAAATGAGTGGTTGAACATACTCACACCAAGTTACTTAGATGGGGTAGGCAAGTAGATCATCGATCCATTCACTACTAAGGTTTATTGCCTCAAGCTTTTTGCCCACTTGGTGAAAAGTCACTACTTTGTTGACTATCTATTTTTCTTTCTATTCATTTCTTTTATGAAATGAGCTCATCTTGTGTGTTATTGTTGTAATTAATACATTTTATTGTTTTTGTAGAGATCGATACATTTTATTTTGAAATGGAATGATTTTTTACCTTTATTGTTGAGTAACTACATTTTATATATTATTGCTGATATGGAATTTTTAAGCCTTATTGTTCAAATGGATGTTTCTTTTATACATTTTTGATCCATTGGTTTGAAGTAGTTTATGCCTCATTACTTTCTAAAGTTTGTACCTTATCATTGAGAGTTATAAATTTGATTTTTGAAATGGAATTATTGTTTCCCCTTATTGTTGAAGTCGATACAGTTTATTTGTTGTTGATGAGATGGAATGTTTTAAGCCTTATTGTTTGAATGGATTGTTTTAATATTTTTTACCATAATTATATTCTCTTCCTTCTGTAATTCATTACATCACTAGGCAACATGACCTTTAAACTTATTTTTTGCTAACCCAACTCCTTGTGGATCTACAATATTTTCAAGTTCAAAGTAATCCTTAGGTTCATTAATCCAATCTATCAATTCCTCAAAACCTAAAGAACAAGAATTATCTGATACTTTCATTCTATGAATCTTACCAAATTGAGCCATAGCTTGCAAGAAACTTTGACCTTCCGAAGGGATCTCTACTTCTGGTACATCAAGATCTTCAATAGCTTCAACATATTTATATTCAATCTTAGGATTTATTCTCAAGTCATTTAAGGCATTTTGGATTAAAGTAATCAAGCTCAAAGTAATCCTCAGGTTCATTAATCAAATCTATTGATTCCTCAAAACCTAAAGAACCCGAATTATGTGATACATCCATTCTATCAATGTTGGCAACTTGTGCCATAACTTTCAACAAAGTTTGACCTTCTGAATGGATCTCTGCTTCTTGTACATCAATATCTTCAACAGCTTCAACATATTTATATTCAATCTCAAGGTTTATTCTCAAATCATACGATACATTTTGGATTTCATTACATTTTGGATCTCATTTCTATTCTCAGTGTTGAATTCTTTTGACATAAGTTCCAATTTGTTGGATTCATTCTTAAAGGTGACATACTGAATAACAACAAGGCACAACTGCCCTAATCTTTGGCACTCTATTCACCAACAAGGAAGACCGCATCTGTAAAATAATTCCAATTAAACTTGAACAAGCCCTGTGTATTTGATAGGCAGAACTAGGACCTAGGACCTCACAACCAAAGAATTCAAACCTTGCCAAGCTCAATAAGATTAAACATGAATAGATCATCAATCATTAGATCCAACCGCTCTCTAATAAGTCAGCAACAAGATCAATCTTCTATCAACAACATTTAACCTTCAGATGTGACAAGTCTAACCAAATACAACCATGCTCTGATACCATCTAATGTAATAAAATGCATGTTCACTTGCAAACAAGATGACCAAGCAACATCCAACAAATTTAACACAATATAAGTATATAAAGATTTAATCGCAAGTAACACAGTTTGTAAACAAAAAACCTTGCAATACATTATTATATACTAATTGATTAGAAAAATATCATTCAAAATGATAAGCAATATGCAAGGCTGTAAGGCTTTCCTGGCTATGAACAATTATATTCTAGATTATAGACCAAACTCGCAAATGTCAAGCTCTACCTTCTTGATCATGAGTAACCACCAAGATGCTACTTGATTGTTGCCTACTAATACGTTTTAAGCCCTAATGTTCTTTGACTAATTTTTTAAATATTTATTGACCCATTGGGTTGGTAGTTGAATGGTAAAATATCATTGTAGTATAAATGAGTGGTTCAACGTACTCACACCAAGTTACTCAAGATGGGGTAGGCAAGTAGATCGATGATCCATTCACTAGTAAGGTTCTTTGTGCCAAATATTGGCCCACTCGGTGACAAGCTCCTACTTCATTGAATATTTATTTATCTTTCTATTGATTTCTTTTAGCGGATGAGCTCATGATACAATTTTATTTTTTTAAGTTGAATTTATTTTGCACCTTATTTTTGAGGCTGGTACAATGTATTTCTTATTGATGAGATGGAATGTTTTAAGGCTACTATTCTTTCAATGGATTTTTAACATATTTTCTAACCCACTGTGTTGGTTGTAGAATGGTAAAACTCAAAATGAGTGGTTGAATGTACTCACGCCAAGTTACTAAAGATGGGGTAGGTAAGTAGACTGAGGATCCATTCACTACTAAGGTTCTTTGCCCCAAACTATTGGCCCAACTGGTGACAATCCCCTACTTTTCTTTATATCTCTTTGTCTTTCTATTGATTTCTTTTATGGAATGAGCTCGTGATATAGTTTAATTTTTTTTGAAGTGGAATTTCTTTTGCACCTTATTTTTGAAGTTGGTACAGTTTATTTCTTATTGATGAGATGGAAAGTTTTATGCCTTACTATTCCTTGAATGATTTTTTTAAATATTTGTTGACCCATTAGATTGGAAGTTGAATGGTAAAACACCTTGTAGTATAAATGAGTGGTTGAATGTACTCATGCCAAGTTAGTCAAGATGGGGTAGGTAAGTAGATTGTCAATTCATTCCCTACTAAGGTTCATTGCCTCAAGCTATTTGCCCACTTGGTGGAAAGCTCCTATGTTGTAGAATATCTATTTTTCTTTCTATTGATTTTTTTATGAAATCAGCTCATCTTGTGTATTATTGTTTTAATTGATACATTTTATTGTTTTTACGGAGATCAATACATTTTATTTTGAAATTGGAATGATTTTTTACCTTTATTGTTGAATAAGTACATTTTGTATATTACTGATGATATGAAATTTTTAATCTTTATTCTTCAAATGGATGTTTCTTTTATACATTTTCAATCCATTGGTTTGAAGTAGTTTATGCCTCATTAGTTTATAAAGTTTGTGCCTTATCTTTGAGAGTTATAAATTTTATCTTTGAAAAAGAATTACATTTGCACCTTATTGTTGAGGTTGATACAGTTTATTTGTTGTTGATTAGATGGAATTTCTTAAGCCGTATTGTTTGAATGGATTATTCTAATATTTTTGACCCATAATTATATTCTCTATCTATTTGCAATTCTTTACTTCACAAGGTAACATGACCTTTCAACTGAGTTTTTGCTAACCCAACTCTCTGCTGATTGACAATATTTTCAAGCTCAACATAATCCTTGGGTTTATTAATCCAATCTATTGATTCCTAAAAACCTATAGGACCAGAATTATCTGATACTTCCATTCTATGAATCTTACCAACTTGTGCCATAACTTTCAACAAACTTTTATCTTCTGAAAGGATCTCTACTTCTGGTACATCAAGATCTTCAACAGCTTCAACATATTTATATTCTATCTTAGGATTTATTCTGAAGTCATTCAAGATATTTTAGATCTCATTTCTATTCTCAACCTAGAATTCTTCTAACATAACTTCCAATCTACTAGATTCATTCTTATATGTGACATAATGAATAACAACAAGGCACCATTGCCTCAACCTTTTGCAATCTATCCACCAACAAGGAAGACTACGTCTGTAACACAATTCCAAAAAAGCTTGAATAAGTCTTGTGTATTTGATAGGTAGAACCGGGACATGCCACCTCACAACCAAGGAATTCCAATCTTCCCAAGCTCACTAAGATTAAACACGTACAAATCAGCAATCATTAGATCCAAATGCTCTCAGATAAGTCACCAAGAAGATCAACCTTCTATCAACAAGATCAAGCCTTCAGCTGTGACAAGTCTAACCAGATCAAACTGTTCTATGATACCATATTATCCAATAAAAGGTAGATTCCCTTGAAAATGAGATGACCGAGCAGTCTCCAACAAATATAACACAACAAAAGTATAAAGAGATTTAATCACAAGTAACATAGTTTGTAAACCACAAACCTTGCAATACATTATTGTGTACTAATTGATTACACAAATTGTATTCAAAATGATAAGCGATATTCTAGGCTATAAGGATTTCTCAACTACAACCAACTACATTCCATATTATAGAGCAATCTCGCTTGTTGAGCTCTACCTTCTTTATCACGAGTAACCACGAAGATGCTACTTGATTGTTGCCCAATAATACATTTTAAGCCCTACTGATGTTTGACTAAATTTTTAAATATTTTTTGAGCCATTGGGTTGGTAATTGAATGGTAAAACACCCTTTTAGTATAAACAAGTGGTTCAATGTACTTACACCATGTTACTCAAGATAGGTAGGCAAGTAGATTGACGATCCATTCACTACTAAGGTTCTTTGCACCAAGCATTTGGCTGAATCAGAGAAAAGCCCCTACTTTGTTAAATATTTATTTATTTTTGTATTAATTTCTTATATGGAATGAGCTCATGATACAATTTATTTCTTTTTCAAGTGGAATTTCTTTTGCACCTTATTTACAAAGTCGGTACAGTTTATTTCTTATTGATGAGATGGAATGTTTTAAGGCTTACTATTCTTTGAATGGATTTTTTTAATATTTTTTGACCCATTGGGTTGGTAGTTGAATGGTGAAACCCTTTTAGTATAAATGAGTTGTTTAATTTACTCACACCAAGTTACTCAAGATGGAGTAGGCAAGTAGATCAACGATCGATTCACTAGTAAGGTTCTATGCCGCAAGCTATTGGCTCACTTGGTGACAAAACTCTACTTTGGTGCATATTTATTTATCATATAATTGATTTATGCTACAAACTGAGCTCATATTATGTCATATTGTTGTAATTGATACATTTTATGATTTTTTGTTGAGATTAATACATCCATTTCGAAATGGCATCAATTTTTTTGCCTCATTGCTTAAGTAGGGACATTTTGTATATCATTGATGGGAATTTCTAACCTTTACTTTTTTTCTTAATTATAGGATTACATAACTTCAAGTAAGCCTACCTTTGATAATTACTAACCTTAATATTGGGTTCTACGTTCCTCAAACTAAAAGTCATGTAAGACTATTGTTCTTTGCTTTTCTATCTTCGTCATCCTACATAGAAATCAAAACAAATTTATTACCATATTTATCAAACATAGTAGTATTCTTTATGTAATCATATACAACCACTCTATCAAGTTCCCAAGGTCTTCCAAATAGAACATGAGAAGCACTCATGTCTTCTACTTCACACTAAACTCCATTGTTAAAAGGTCCAATACTGAAATAAATAAAACATTTCTCTCTCACTTGCACCCAATGATCAATTTGAAACAAACTAATACCATATGCTATAATTTTTTTTAATCTTTGCAAACCAAGTTTTGTAGCCATCTCTTTAGAAACAAGACAATCAATACTCCCTCCATCTATAACAGCTTTACAAAATTTGGCTGCCGACTCACAAATATTTTGGAGTAACTTTCTTCTTCACATGGGTTCCACATCATGCTTAGCCCATGCTATTATTCTCATCAATAGCGATTCTTCAACTTCTAGTGAAGGAAAGTGAACATCAAAAGATTGTACTTTTTGATCTTCATGTACTACGAAGCTCTTTTGTCAAAGTTCACACTAGAAAATTCAAAATTTTGGTGTCCATCTTTACCACATTTAAAACAAGTACCTATGAAAATATGTTTCTTATCAGAAATTACTTTCTCACCCTAATCAAGTTTGATCCCTCGGTTACCTTTCTCTCTTCTTACCTTTTCTTATGTCCTTAGGTCCATTAATCCAATGTATCCATTCCTCGCAACCAAAAGAACTAGAATTATTTTCTAATTCATATGAATCTTACCAATTTTTTCCATAACCTTCAACAAACTTTGATCTCCTGAAGAGATCTCTACTTTTGGTACTTCAAGATCTTTAATAGCTTCAACACATTCATCTTCAATTTATGGATTTCTTCTTAAGTCATTGAAGACATTTTGAAATCTTATTTCTCATCTCAGCAGTGAATTCTTCTAACATATGTTCCAATCTCTTAGGACTCTTTCTTCTAGGTGACCTACTAAATAACAAGCCACAATGTTAAATTATGGTGACTAATCAAGAAAGTACTATACATACTTCATAATTAGTGGTGTTCAGTGACGTGGATGATGTTGTAGCCAACATATGGACAACATATGGCCGACATGTTGTAACCCTAAAATAGCATAAAATACTTGTATAAAAGGGTTTAGGGTTAGGTATTTTCATTATGTTCTGATGCAAAATTGGTTCTTGTGGTGATTTTGAGCTGTAAGGGATTACAAATTGTAATCAGGTTGTAATTATAGGATTGTAATAAGATCGGACTTGCTATTTGGTGGACGTAGCCCAGGGATTGGGTGAACCACATTAAATCTTGGTGCCTTGTGTTCATTTCTATGTGATCTATTATTTTTTTTTATTGGTTATATTTGCATGTAGTTTTTATTTCTATCCATGGTTTATCCTAACAAGTGGTATTAGAGCCTAGTTGTTTTTTAGTTATCCTCTATAGGAAAGTTTCATGGTTGAGTGGGAGTCTCATTGTTGAGTGAGAGCAATGGCAGATGAGGGTAAGCTGAGGGTTGATAAGTTTAATGGGTAGAACTTCCAGTTATGGAAGATGCAAATGGAAGACTATATGTATCAGAAGGATTTATGGAAGCCGTTGGAAGGCAAAGCCAAGAATCAGGGAACTGTGTTAGATGTTGAATGGGATCTTTTGGACAGAAAGGAACTCAAAAGCATTCGGCTATGCTTGGCACCATCAATGGCATTTAATATTACAAAAGCAAAGATGAAAAAAGAGTTGACAAAAACCCTAGCAACACTGTATGAAAAGCCCTCCACTTCAAACAAGGTATTTCTCATGAAGCATTTATTTAATATGAAAATGGCAGAAGGTGGATCTATTGCAGATCGTTTAAATGAGTTTAATACAATTACTAGTCAATTATCTTCTATGGGTGTCAATTTTGATGAAGAAATTAGGGCTCTCTTGATTTTTTGTTCTTTGCTTGAAAGCTGAAATGGCTTGGTAATGGCTGTGAATAATTCTGTTCCTAGATCTAGTACCCTAAAATATGATGATGTGATTGGTGTTTTTTTGAGTGAGGAAACTCATAGGAAATCCTTAGGTGGATCTACATCAAGAAGTGCTGTGAATGCACAAAGCAGGGGCAGAACGACTGAGAGAGGAAGTTACTCTGGAAATCATGGGAAATCAAGAGGAAAGTCGAAAGGGAAGAGGTCTCAATCAAGAGGAATGAACGACTACTGGTACTATGGGAAACTAGGGCACTAAAAGAGAGATTGTTGGAATCGAAAGAAAAATGAAGGAGATAAATTAGATGGAGACAAGGAGGCAAATGTGGTAAGTAACAAATCCAAAGAGGATGCTTGGCTTCTATCTTTAGAAAGTGTTGATGATTCATGGGTTTGCTATTCTAGTGCTTCATTTCATGCTACACCTCATAGAGGTTATTTCATTGATTATGTCCAAGGGGATTTGGGGCTTGTTTATTTGGGGGATAATGAACCCTATCAAATTCTTGGAAAGTGAAAAATTAAGATTAAGTTGTAGAATGGAAATCATTGGCTACTACATGAGGTAAGAAATGTTCCAAGGCTAAGTAGGAATTTAATTTCAGTGGGGCAACTCGGTGATGAGGGTTGTGTAGTTACTTTTAATGATAAAAATTGGAAGGTTTCAAAAGGTTCCCTTGTAGTAGAAGAAGGTGTGAAAGTAGGCACCTTATATCTTTGTATAGGTCATATTGTTCCTTCTACTTTGATTGTTTCAGAAAAAAATGAATGTTTAAGAACAATTACTGTAATTGAGCAAGGAGAACAAATAGCTGCTATAGATTCTGATATAGTGTGAGGCCTCGCCCTAACCCTTTGTAGCCTTAGTTGTTACTTTATCATTTTGATACTCACAATTTGAGATGTCGAGATATTATATAATGCTTAGAACATATTATATTATTTCATGTTGTGTGATGATATTTTTAAATATTTGAGTTCTTCATTTAATGTTTTATGTATATGTATGTTGATGAAACCAGTAAATGTAGGATTGATATTTTGGTTTAAGATATTTTAAATGGTTAAGAATTAAGTAGGATGAAAGAAACCCTTATTGATGTATGTTTCAATTTTTGTGAATTTATGATACATATACATATATGTACATGTGATTTTACAGGACTACTGATGTGTGCAATGAGTGTGCAGCTATTTTAGCTGAGAAAAATGACGAAGGTATAGAACTGATCTCTACATGCTAATTTTGGAAAACTTGTTGTTCATAATTCAAGTATTGTAATGTGAGATGTATGTATGTATCTTTCTTTGTTCAGTGAATGTTAGTGTTCGTAACTATGTTCTTTTAGCGTCGCTTGACACTCGTAAATTATTTATGTTCTTAAGTGTGCTAATTAGGGTTAGTTGTATAACCTTTGGACCAAAGTTGGTTTAAGTTAGTACCTTTTAATAATCTAGTTCTAAATCAAGTTTAGTCACCCTAATCCGATTTAGTGCTTAATCTGCATTTTAGATTTGTTAGTTGGTCATAGTTTATTCCTAGCTTTTGTTTGGCTCTAAACCCATTCCTAAGGCTTTAAAACATGAAATATTTATACCCAAGGGGTATGGGTATGGGTTAGGGGTCTTTTCCAACCCCTAAGCCCCTTTTGTTGACTTTTGAGATCACTCAAAACGTCTCATTTTACCTTTGTGCGAAAATTGCAAGTGGTTACCATGAGTTGCCTTACCTCACCTCCACTTAGTGTTTAACCATAGTGTGGGTTGAGTTAGGAGTTTCTAGAATTGTTAGTGGGTGGGAGAAGTTATTGATCCTTTTGGATGGTTGAGTTTGAGGCTTATTTAGAGGCCTTTCTTGAACTAGTTAGGTTGTTACCCAATCTCTACATTTAGAGAGGAGTTCTTGAAGATTGAAGCAAGGAAGGGGAAGCTCTACTCAAACTTGTTCATTTTCCATTACCTCTTTGTGGAGGTAGTAATTCTCATCTCTCTTGTTCAGATTTCATGTTTGTTTCATGCTTCTGTTACCTTGTTGTTTGAGTGTTTGTATGTTTCTGGGTATGTTGGGAAGCTTTGAAAACCATGTTATTTTTTAATGATTTCCTTTCATGTTTATGGTTAAATTATTGAGATGTTCTTGCATGGGTGTTTTGGCATTACTCACCCTTGGAGAGGGTAGAAGTGGCCAATTTTGGGAAAGGGCATTTTAGTTGAACTCCAACAGTGTAGAGTCTCTTCTCAGGATGAGAAGAGGGAGAAAGGGTAGGGTGGTATGGGCCCTTACCTGTCAGCACAAACCTCATATGAGTATGGCATGTTAAAATGGAAGAACAAAAGTTCTTGGTTTATAGCTCCGATTGGGCATCTATTTTGGTGTTGCGCTTGACTTCTCCTATTGGAAACATCCACCTTTCCCTAGTTTTGATTCATTTTGAATCCTATTGTGTAAACCATGTATGAATATGCATGTTTGATTGTCTCTTGGTTATGCTTGGTTGTCACTCGATCAGATTTTTGTTCCCTCCACGGTTCATAGAAATGTGTTGCAGAATTTGATATGGAACCCTTGATGAGGGTCATGAAGGAAGTTTAATTTAAGTGTTTTAACTTAGGATTGAAATCCTATGTAATTTTTATCTCAAGACCTTGTTGTAATGGCAACGAGGCCGAGTTTTCTTCTTGGTTCTTTCTTGGCTAAGCTTTTGAATCAGGTTTACCAATAAATATGGTGATTGAGTAATGTTGCTTACCATGAGATTTAATCATAATTTTTCTATTATGTGGATGCTAACTAAAAAAATAGGATGAATGGTGGTGGTTTTATTTAGCAAAATTTTCAAGTTCCTTATATGTTCAAAATGAAAATTATGTTAAGGAAAGAGAATAATGGCTATGGTTGATTTATTGCAAATTCAAGTTGTATAGGAGACCATATAAATATGGTGTAAATGTGCGACAAATTATTGTATCCATATTTTTATTCTATTCAAAAATATAGACAAAAAAATATATATTCATGCATGGCTCTGAAAGTTATACCTAGAAAATTTCTACAAAAAAAAGGGTGTGTTTCAAGAGAGTAAACTCTCTGTCTTTTGTATTGGAAAATTATTGTTACCATTTTGGTAACAGAGAATCTAAAAGATTATCTCTTTATCCCTTTTTCTTTATGAAATTTTGAATTTTAAAATTATAAAGAAACAAAAATAAAATCTAGTTAAAAGAAATTAAAATTATAACTTACAAATATCCTAACTCATACCTATAGAACTTTATCTCTTAAATGCTTACCCATCTTACCTTGGGCATCACATCTCAAATGATATGATTTTAAAGGTTATTTAAAAATTTTTTTCTAGACATCAAAATCAACATGGGGCCCGGGTGACATCACCCTGCCCCCATGTCCCATCCCTCTTCTTTTTTTTAAAACCTAGCACTCACCTCATGTTTGGATGGTAATTTTAATATGGTATTCTTCAAGCAAGAAATTTTTTAAAAAGTAAAACAATAATAACTAAACCTTTTCCCCTGAGTGCCTACTTTGGCTCCCTTCCATGACAAGAAAGGAGGAGGGGATAGGACTGGCCCAGTACTATGGGACAACGCGCAGGTCTGGTCTTGGGGAATGAGTTTTGAGTGGGTGATGTGGGGAAATTTAAGTTTAGGGGTAAGTTTGTATAGGTGAGCGGTCTAGTTAGTACTTTAGGTTAGTTGATATGTTATTTTAATTTAGTTTTAGATTATTTTATTTGTTAATAGTGTTTAAATTTAGAAGTGTTACTAGTAGGTGTGTGTTAGTATAGGTCTTAGTTGTTAGGTTAGCATAGTTTTATGTTAAATGTTAGTTTTAGTGAGTTAGTTTTAAAATTTATTAAGTTTTAGTGTATGTTATGTTATGTTAAGATTCCTTTTATTGTTTGATAATACTTTTAATTAGTTAGTTTAAAATGAAATTTATTTTTGTTAGTATAGTATTGTTAGAAAGGCTAGCTTATTTTAGTAGTTAGTTTAACTTATTAAAGTTTTAAGTTAGTTATAAATTTTGTTATTTGTTAATAATTTAGTTAGTTCATTTTAAAGTTTAGTTTAGTAAGATTAGTTTTGTAAGTAGGTTTTAAATAAAGTTTTCTTTCTTATTTAGTTGAAATTTAATGTTTAGTAATTAAATGGTTATATAGTTAAATGTTAATTTCTTAAGTTTTTAATTTGATTAGTTAAAGTTTAGTTTTTTTAATAATAATGTTAATTTAGTTTTTGAATTATTTCTTTTAGTTTATATTTTTAGATAGTTAGCTAGTTTAATTTTTGAGTATTATTTAGTTTAATTTAGAGGTTATTGGCTAATTAAAACAAGTTTAAAAGTAGATTCTATTTGCTTAGATATTTATATTTAGTTTTAACTTTAGTAAATTGGGGTTTTCTTTAAGTGGCTTTTTAGATTGAAAATTGATATTTGTCAAAGAGATTTATAGTTGTTTTTGATTAGATATTTTTTCAATTAATCTAAACTTGAATACATTTACATTATTATATAAATAATTGTTTCGTATTGTTGCAAGTTAATAAAATAACGTATCTTATGATCGATATCAATCTAATAACAAAAGCTTCAAAATCCTAACGATGTATTCTTCCACAAGAATTTAGAACTTTAGATGTTGTAGAGAACCTTTACTTAACTGTAATCACAATCATTTCAAAACTTAGAGAAATTTAATTATTATTTTAAAAAAATTGTGTGTTTTTGTCCTCGTAGTTTGGGCATGACATTTTGGTATTAGAGCCCATGTTTCAACACTAGGAACCTTAAACCCTTACACTTCTTAAACTTAAATGTAAACATTAAATTCTATAGGATGCCTCTTGTTACTCTAAGCAACCAACGAGGCAGAGGTTGTAGGGCGATAGGTGGTAGAGCAGGACAAGGGGATGGACCACCTCTACCACCACCACCTTGACCTCCACCACCACCAAACTCGAACTAGGACATTATAGATGCACTTCAGACTTTGATTGGTGTAGTTGAGCAGAGAGTAGTACCTATGGTTCAACTAGTTCATCAAATTCCAGTAGTGGAAATAGAGGGAGCTAGAGGAGGTGGGCCCAGAGGTAGAGAGAGGACTAGGAGTCCGTCACCAAGACAATTAGAGGGGCAGGATGAGCATGAAGGTGAGTCAATACACTAGAGAAGACCCCCACTTGATAAACCTCCTGGACATGTAAGAGCTGATATCAGGGAATTGATTCAACTTGGACCACCATTATTTAAGGGTTCCACTAAGGGGACAGTAGCAGAGGCATGGTTGCAAAGCCTACAGCGGTGCTTTGGATTATGACCCTATGGGAGTAATCTAAAGGCACACCTAGCAGTTCATCAGTTTAGAGGGGATGCCTCCAATTAGTGGCATTAGGAGGAGATCATAGGTGGAGTGAGGATGGATACCCTCACATGGGAATCATTCTTAGAAATATTTTTAGAGAGGTACTTGTCAGAGCATTTTTGACAGAAATAGATAGACGAGTTCCATTCTCTTTATCAAAGAGTTCTTACAGTGGCTCAATATGAGAGCAAGTTTCTCGAGCTCCTTCCTTATGTGGAATACATGAAGGATAAGAAACTACGGGTACATCACTTTATCATGGGTTTGAATTTCTCACTTCAGGGTCCAATTTGGATGGCCTTCCCTACCACCTTCAGATAGGTAGTGGAGATAACACTAGTGGCAGAGGATACTTGGGGTAGACAAGAATCACGAGATCGATCTCATAACTAAAACTCTACCTGGCAGAAACTCCCTTGGAAAGGGAATCAAAACTATACACCAGGGTCCTGTAAGGGCCAACAGTCTTAGCAGCAGCAGCAAGAACTCTCACAGGGTTACCAGGGCTTTGAGCCCAAGTAGTGGCAGTTACAGCAGGATCGAAAAGTACATACCCCATAGTCACAGTCAGTTTAGACTCAACAGTTTTCTAGGGGTAGATACAGTGGGTCTAGTAGATTAGGAGGCCCATAGCAGTCAAGATCACAAGATACACAATCTTATACCCGAGGGCCATGCTACACTTGTGGTGGCATGCGTCATATAGCTAGAGAGTGTCTACAAGGATAGCCATCCAGTGGTCAGAGAGGGGCTTTTTTAGAGTTGTCAATGGGAGACATGGGCAGGTCCCACAAAGTTTTTACAGTAGTTGACAACCACCAGACTAAGCATTAGGCTATAGGTGGAGTTGGTCAACTACTTAATGCTAGAGACTCTCCATATTATTGCTCGACAGACCCTAGCTCCTTGAGGTCGAGAGCTTGACCAAGTTAGGGTCTAGTGGGAATGTTGTGATGAGGACATGATTTCTTGGGAGGATGCAGCACATATGCGATCTCTATACCCTTGTCTTTTGATGAACTCTAGGAGGAAGTTCATGCCTAGTGGGGGAGGATGTGAGGCCTTGTCCTAACCCTTCGTAGCCTTAGTTGTTACTTTATCACTTTGATACTCATGATTCAAGATGTCGAGACATTATCTGATGCTTAGAACATATTATATTATTTCATGCTGTGTGATGATATTTTCAGATATTTGAGTTTGTCATTTAATGTTTTATGTATATGTATGTTGATAAAATCAGTAAATGGAGGATTGATATTTTGGTTTAGGATATTTTAAATGGTTAAGAATTAAGTAGGATGAAAGAAACCCTTATTGATGTATGTTTCAATTTTTGTGAATTTTTTATACGTATACATATGTGTACATGTGATTTTATGGGACTACTGATGTGTGCAATGAGTGTGCAAATATTTTAGCTGAGAAAATTGAAAAAGGAACAGAACTAATCTCTATGTGCTAATTTAGGGAACCTTGTTGTTCATAATTCAAGTATTGTATTGTGAGATGTATGTATGTATCTTTCTGTGTTCAATGAATGTTAGTGTTCATAACTATGTTCTTTAGTGTTACTTGACACTCAAAAATTGTTTATGTTCTTTAAGTGTGCTGATTAGGGTTAGTTGTATAACCTTTGGACCCAAGTTGGTTTAAGTTAGTATCTTTTGCTAATCTGGTTCTTAATCGAGTTTAGTCACCCTAATCTGGTTTAGTGCTTAATCTGCATTTTAGAGTTGTTAGTTGGTCCTATTTTATTCCTAGCTTTTGTTTGGCTCTAAACCCATTCCTAAGGCTTTAAAACATGAAATTTTTATACCCAAGGGGTATGGGTATGGGTTAGGGGTCTTTTCCAACCCCTAAGCCCCTTTTGTTGACTTTTGAGATCACTCAAAAAGTCTCATTTTACCTTTGTGTGAAAATTGCAAGTGGTTACCATGAGTTGCCTTACCTCACCTCCACTTAGGGTTTAACCATAGTGTGTGTTGAGTTAGGAGTTTCTAGAATTGTTAGTGGATGGGAGAAGTTATTGATCCTTTTGGGTGGTTGATTTTGAGGCTTATTTAGAGGCCTTTCTTGGACTAGTTGAGGTTGTTACCCAATCTTTACATTTAGAGAGGAGTTCTTGAAGATTGAAGCAAGGAAGGGGAAGCTCTACTCAAACTTGTTCTTCTGCCATTACCTCTTTGTGCAGGTAGGAATTCTCATCTCCCTTGTTCAAATTTCATGTTTGTTTCATGCTTATGCTACCTTGTTTTTGTTTGAGTGTTTGTATGTTTGTGGGTATGTTGGGAAGCTTTGAAAACCATGTTATTTTTGAATGATTTCATTTCATGTTTATGTTTGAATTTTTGAGATGCTCTTGCATGGATGTTTTGGCATTACTCACCCTTGGAGAGGGCAGAAGTGGCCAATTTTGGGTAAGGGCATTTGAGTTGGACTCCAATAGTGTAGAGTCTCTTCTCAAGATGAGAAGATGGAGAAAGGGTAGGGTGTTATGGGCCCCTACCTGTCAGCACAAACCTCGTATGAGTGTGGCATGTTAAAATGGAAGAACAAAAGTTCTTGGTTTATAGCCCCAATTGGGCATCTATTTTGGTGTTGTGCTTGACTTCTCCTATTGGAAAAATCCACGTTTCCCTAGTTTCGATTCATTGTGAATCCTATTGTGTAAACCATGTATGAATATGCATGTTTTTTTGCCTCTTGGTTATGCTTGGTTATCACCCGATCAGATTTTTGTTCCCTCCACAGTTCATAGAAATGTGTTGCAAAATTTGATATGGAACCCTTGATGAGGGTCATGAAGGAAATTTAATTTAAGTTTTGTAATTTAGGATTGAAATGCTATGTAATTTGTATCTCAAAACCTTGTTGTAATAGCAACGACGCCGGATTTTCTTCCTGTTTCTTTCTTGGCTGAGCCTTTGAATCAGGTTTGCCAATAAAGATGGTGATTGAGTAATCTTGCTTACTATGAGATTTAGTCGTAATTTTTTTATTATGTGGATGCTCATTAAAGAAATAGGATGAATGATGGTGGTTTTATTTAGCAAAATTTTCAAGTTCCTTATATGTTCAAAATTAAAATTATGTTAAGGAAAGAAAATAACGACTATGGTTGATTTATTGAAAAATCAAGTTGTATAGGAGACCATATAAATATGGTGTGAATGTGCCACAAATTATTGTATCCATATTTTTATTCTATTCAAAAATACAGACAAAAAAATATATATTCATGCATGGCTTTGAAATTTATACTTAGAAAATTTCTACAAAAAAAAAGGGTGTGTTTCAAGAGAGTAAACTCTTTCTATTTTGTATTGGAAAAGTATTTTACCATTTTGGTAACAGAGAATCTAAAAGATTCTCTCTTTATCCCTTTTTCGTTATGAAATTTTTTATTTCAAAATTATAAAGAAACAAAAATAAAATCTAGTTAAAAGAAAAAAAATTATAACTTACAAATATCCTAACCCATACCTATAAAACTTTATCTCTTAAATGCTTACCCATCTTACCTTGGGTGGCACATCTCAAATACTATGATTTTAAAGGTTATTTAAAAAGATTTTGCTAGAAATCAAGATCAACATGGGGGGGTGATGTTACCCTGCCCCCATGTCCCATCCCTCTTCCTCTTTTTAAAACCTAGCGCTCACCTCATGTTTGGATGGGAATTTTAATATGGTATTCTTCAAGCAAGAAAATTTTTTAAAAGGAAAACAATAATAACTAAACCTTTTCCCCTGAGCACCTACTTTGGCTCCCTTCCATGACAAGAAAGGAGGAGGGGACAGGACTAGCATGGTATTGTGGGACAGCGCGCAGGTCTGGTCTTGGGGAATGAGTTTTGAGTGGGTGGTGTGGGGAAATTTTAGGGGTAAGTTTGTATAGGTGAGGGTTCTAGTTAGTACTTTAGGTTAGTTGATATGTGATTTTAATTTAGTTTTAGATTATTTTATTCGTTAATAGTGTTTAAATTTAGAAGTGTTGCTAATAGTTGTGTGTTAGTATAGGTGTTAGTTGTTAGGCTAGCATAGTTTTATGTTAAATGTGAGTTTTAGTGAGTTAGTTTTAAAATTTATTAAGTTTTAGTGTATGTTATGTTATGTTAAGATTCCTTTTATTGTTTGATAATACTTTTAGTTAGTTAGTTTAAAATGAAATTTATTTTTGTTAGTATAGTATTGTTAGAAAGGCTAGCTTATTTTAGTAGTTAGTTTAACTTATTAAAGTTTTAAGTTAGTTATAAATTTTGTTATTTGTTAATAATTTAGTTAGTTCATTTTAAAGTTTAGTTTAGTAAGATTAGTTTTGTAAGTAGGTTTCAAATAAAGTTTTCTTTATTATTTAGTTGAAATTTAATGTTTAGTAATTAAATGGTTATATAGTTAAATGTTAATTGGTTAAGTTTTAAATTTGATTAATTAAAGTTTAGTTTTTTTTAATATTAGTGTTAATTTAGTTTTCGAATTATTTCTTTTAGTTTATATTTTTAGATAGTTAGCTAGTTTAATTTTTGAGTATTAATTAGTTGAATTTAAAGGTTATTGGCTAATTAAAACAAGTTTAAAAGTAGATTCTATTTGCTTAGATATTTATATTTAGTTTTAACTTTAGTAAATTGGATTTTTCTTTAAGTGACTTTTTAGATTGAAAATTGATATTTGTCAAAGAGATTTATTGTTATTTTTTATTAGATATTTTTCAATTAATCTAAACTCGAATAAATTTACATCATCATTTAATTAATTGTTTCATATTGTTGCAAGTTAATAAAATAACGTATCTTATGATCGATATCAATCTAATAATGAAAGCTTCAAAATCCTGACGATGTATTCCTCCACGAGAATTATAAACTTAACATTATGTAGAGAACCTTTACTTAACTGTAATCACAATAATTTCAAACTTAGTGAAATTTAATTATTATTTAAAAAAAAAATTGTGTGTTTTTGTCCTCGTAGTTTGGGCATGACATATAGCATTGTGACACAATAGACTTGGGCACATGTGTGAGAAAGGTATGAAAATACTTCATTTAAAGAATGTTTTACCAGGTTTGAAATCTTGTAATATGGATTTCTATGAAATTTGTGTGTATGGAAAACAAAAGAGATTGAGTTTTGTAAAGACTGGGAAGGAAAATAAAAAGGAGAAATTAGAGCTCGTGCATACAAATGTATGGGGACCAGCTCAAGTATCTTCACTTGGTGGCTTTCATTATTATGTTACATTTATTGATGACGCAAATGGAAAAGTATGGGTTTATTTCCTTGGACAGAAATCTAATGTATTTCAAAGTTTTAAGAAATGGAAATGCTTGGTTGAAAATGAGACTGGTAAGAAAGTAAAATATCTTAGATCTGATAATGGTTGTGAGTATTGTAGTCATGAATTTGAAGATTATTGCTCCACTAATGGTATTCGTAGATAGAAAATTGTTCCAAGAACTCCACTGGAAAATGGAGTGGCTAAACACACGAACAAGACTATAATGCAGGGCACAAGGAGCATGAGGTTGCATGTTGGGTTGCCCTTACACATGTGGGTGGAGGCTATCAATACTGCAATATATTTGATTAATAGAGGTCCCTCTACTCCTTTGGGTTGTGGTATTCTAGAGGAGGCATGGACTGGTAAGAAGGTGAGTTATTCTTTTCTCAAGACCTTCGGTTGTGAAGCTTTAGCTCATATAGACTCTCTAAATAACACCAAGCTCGAAGATAAATCAAAGAAATGTGTCTTTGTTGGATATGGCATTAATGAATTTGGTTATAGGCTTTGGGATTTTGAAAATCATAAAATTGTTAGAAGTCAGATGTCATATTCAATGAGAAAGTGTTGCACAAAGATCTATTGCAGCAACATGAGAAGAAAGAAGATGATTATGTAGTGTTGGATGATACTCCAAAAGCTAATGTTCCAGCCATTCCTCATGATGTGCAACAAGTGCAACAACAAATACCACACACACTGATGAATGTTAGGTGATCAATGAGGCAAATTCGACCTCCACAAAGATTTTCTCCCTCTTTGTATTCTATTTTACTTACTGATGCTGGTAAACCTAAAAGTTATGATGAAGTTGTGTAGGTGAATACTAAGATTCAGTGGGAGTTTGCAATGAAAGTTGAAATGGACTCTTTGCTGAAGAATAAGACAGGTTGAAAGAAGAGGAAGGAAGTAAGAAAAGATTTAAGGCTAGGTTAGTTGTAAAAGGATTTTCACAGAAAAAGGGAATTGATTTTGATGAGATATTTTCTCCTATTGTTAAAATGACTTCTATCCATACAATTTTAAGTCTTGTGGCTACTGAAAATTTACCTTTAGAGCAACTGGATGTTAAAATAGTCTTCCTTCATGGTGATTGGGATGAAGAAATATATATGGCTCAGCCATAGGGATATAAGGTCAAAGGTAAGGAGAACTTAGTATGAAAATTGAAGAAAAGTTTATGTGGCTCGAAGCAAGCACCTCGGGAATGGTATCTAAAATCAGACAGGATTATGCATGAGCATGGATATAATAGGTGCCATTCAGATTATTGTGTTTATTTTATGAGGTTGGATGATGAAAGCTACATGATTTTATGTTTATATGTTGATGATATGCTTGTAGCTAGGTCTAGCATGGATCATATTAAGGGGCTCAAATGCCAGTTAGCACATGAATTTCCTATGAAAGATTTGGGGGTAGCAAAACAAATCCTTGGTATGAAGATTTGCAGAGATAGGAAGAATAGAACATTGGTGCTATATTAGGTTGATTATGTTGAGAGGGTGTTGCAACATTTCTCTATGAAGAATGCTAAAGTTGCCAGCATACCTTTACCTAGTCATTTGAAATTGACTAAGGAGATGTGGCTCAAGAAACAAGAAGAGGAGGATAAGATGTCCAAGGTACCCTATGCTTTTTCTATAGGAAGCTTGATGTATGCTATGGTATGCACTAGGCTAGATATGCACATGTAGTGGGAGTCGTTAGTAGGTATATGAGTCATCTAGGAATTGAGCATTGGAATGCAATCAAATGGATTCTCAGATATTTGAGAGGCACATCCAATAAGTGTTTACACTTTGGGGGCTCTACTACTAATTTATAGGGTTATACTGACTCAGATTTGGTAGGGGATATTGATACTAGGTGGAGTACTATAGGTTATGTCTTTACTTTTGGTGGGGCGGCTGTGAGCTAGGTTTTTAGGTTACAGAAGATTAATGCTCTATCCACTACAGAGGCAGAGTATGTTGCTACTACAGAGGCAACTGTTATCATTTGTTTGCCCCGCCAAGATTTAAATTTCAAATGTCCAGCCCATCCAATGACTATTTCCTAAATTTAATATTATTTTAATGCCTAAGCTTTATAACATGGTTTCTATGGTTGCAAGTTCTCCTTCGTCAGATCCGAGAAGATCTACAATTGGCGCTATCTCGCCATCGAAACCTGCACATGATTTATGTTCATGACATGGCACCCTGATGACACATGTTTGGTGAGTCTAGCTTGATGGGAAAACATGTTTCAGCAGGTCAAAAAAGTTCCACGGCACCGTGGGCACTATGTCGCTATCTTGTGTTGGCCAAAAAATCTTCATAGCGACATAGCCCCCGACGAAAAAGGTTTTATGGCGGACAGTTAGTTTTCATGGGCCGAAATGTTCAAAAGGTGGCAAGGTGCCATGTCGCCATCAAAAAACCCATGAGTTTTTTGATAGCAACATAGCACTCAGCCGGCCGGAGGTTATTTCTACAATGAGTCCCATTGTTGAAGGCAAGGTTCATGGCAACGGAAAAGATCAACGAAAAAAGCCTCATGCAAGTGGTTGGGTTCCATTTTGTACCTCATCTTCCCAGTTGGTAGAGTCTAGTGCCATGGTGGTGAATCATTGGAAGACATGTGCAAATCAGAAGACATGTCATCATTGGGCGCTATGGCACTATGGGGATTTGGCCTCGATTTCCTCATAGCGACATGGCACTTAGTTGACATGTGGCCATTCTGTGGGATCAAAGTCTTGGGTCTGCCAGATTGATGCTTTGAAGGCCAATAGGGAGGTGTGAAGTGTATGAGTTAGAGCATATGTTGTTCTCGAGCCCATCGATCTTCAGGGGATGTGCAGAGTATGAGGTGGTTTTGATTGTCAGATTAAGATTGATCTACGATGGGCACCATCATGCTATGAGGATCTGCTCAAGAGATATCAACAGCGACATAGCACTTGGGCGCCACATGTGCTAGTGGGACCATATTTTCATGTAGCCAGTACAGTAAAGGGTTTGGGTCGCTCATAACCGCAAGATCAATTTTGATCAATGAGAGGTGCCATCTCGCTATAGTGAAGCTGAGCAGTCTTTACCATAGCGACATAACACCCATCCACCACGTGGATCAATGGGGCCAAGTTGCACTAGGGTATGTCAGTCAGATATTGCCAGGTGTCATTTGGGTGTGGTGCGGTTGCTGAGGTGGCACCAGTTTTGATTGGCCTAGGGTAAAGCAAGCACAGAACAGGATGAGTCTTCATGATCATCAAATCAGGGCAGATCAACGGAAGGCGTTGTCTTGCTATGTTGAAGTTGTGCGATCATTACCATAGTGACATAGCATCTTGTTGACACGTGTCTCACTGGTAGACTAGGGTTTATGGTTAGCGGCTGGCAGTTAATGTCGCAATGAGGTTTGTAATCATTGCAGTTAATGATAATAGTTTGAGGGTGGCGTAGTTAGTTCAATAAAGGAAGGTCAACCATGGAGGACTTCCTAGGTGGTAGAATGAAAAGAGGCGATTAGCCCACATGGCCCAGTTGGTACATAAGGAACTGTTTGACTACTTTGACCTCGTGGATTCATGAGCCAAAAACAATGAATCGAGTTTTCTCCGCGAGATTTTGATCATGTGATCAATGCAACAGACTCAGAAGTGAATCCAAGGTGCAAGGACATTCTACCACCATTACAGATATATCTACTATGTCAGGGGATGTTTTATGGCACCATTTTGTCTTCTGCAGGCTCTTTCTTAGAGGAATATTAGATTTTTTGGTACTCAGACCACCAGATCTTTGATTGGATTTTTAGGGTAAGAAGTTAATGCCAGTAGGTGACAAGTAAATGCAATGCAAAAATCCTCAATTATGCCTGAACTATAAAGGCAATTTTGTGATCTTTTCTTAGGGGACTCCATTTTCTGATTTCTCTACTACTACTCGTAGATCTACAGTGTAAAAATCCCTTTGTCTCTAAGCTGTATAACATTTTTCAATCATCTCCTTCAGCCATCAATGTGTATGTGCATCCATCGTGCCTCTTATTGGTGTATTGTTGAGATCTATGGCCTACATACTGTATCTATTTTTGACCTATTGGTTAATATATAAGTGAAATCCTTTTCCTTGTGTTATTCAGTTTGGTTTCCTAATCTGTATGTGGTTATTGATTGACATAAGTCTAGGTTTGTTTGTCTTTTGAATGTTATCTTGGTTTGGTAGTGCATATATGGGCAGAAATGAGTCTGAACATTCTATTTTGGTGCATCACCTCCTTAGATTAGACTAGGTAGATTTGCTTTCATGCCCTTTTTCTCCCTTTTCCTCTCTAAGAGCAGTTAGGTGTGCCCTCATAGTAAGAGGAAGCCGGCCTTCTCTGAAGACTCAACCTCGCAGTTCAAGTCCCACAACTTGGAGGTTGTTTCCATGTTTCACTATGTTGTCCTCGCGCATATGCCTTGGACAAGGGTGCAAACCTAAGTGACAACAGTTTTTGGTATGCCCGGTGGGACTCTTTTCAAACAAATTTAAAGTCTACTAGTGTCAAGAAGAAAGATTTTTAGAAATTAATGGTAAAGAGGTAGTGCTGGCTTCAGTATTCAAGCCTTTAAGAGGCTGATCCTTCAAAGTACTTGGCAATTCTGAACATCAACAAATCTAGTTCTAGGCCAAAGATGCAATGATTCATGCTTAGAGCTGAAACAAGGGCATCTTCTAGAGGTAAATTTCAATATCAAGAGCTTTCTCTTTCAAATCCTAGAATAAGGAGGACTAGAACTTCATTATCACCAGTTAGGGGTGTAATAATAGTTAATATACCTGTAAGATCTATCTCTACTCCTCCTACTACTTGAACTCAACCTAGATTGCCAT
This sequence comes from Cupressus sempervirens, assembly GCA_028749045.1. Lineage (NCBI taxonomy): Eukaryota > Viridiplantae > Streptophyta > Pinopsida > Cupressales > Cupressaceae > Cupressus > Cupressus sempervirens. The sequence continues at coordinate 135,546,498 of CM053793.1, read as the reverse complement.
CAACGCTCATCAATAGAACACTTGTTTACATGGCACAACCAAGAGTTCATGCTTTTGCCACCTTTAATGGTGGAAGTCCTCTATTATTAGCCCAAAGACATGATATACGAGTATCTGCACTAAAAAGTATACCTAATTTTACTGGTGAAAATTCCATCTCCCCTTTAGAGCATATCCAAGAAGTAACAAATGTCTGTAATATTCATGGTATCATAGAGGATGATGTTGCTGTCAGAATTATAGCCTCATCTTTAAAAGGGAAAGCATTACAGTGGTATAGAGGCTTAGCTCATGGTTCCATAACTGATTGAGATGGAGTAGGAGCAAGATTATGCAAACATTTTGAGGATAGAAGTGATCATCTGTCACTTTTAGAGTAGCTAACTACTATAAAAAGGGCCCCCCATGAATGTATGACTGATTTTAATTATAGATTTCAAAAGACATGGGATAGAATACCTACTACAGTGAAACCTACCCCCAGTAATGCCTTCTTGCATTACCTTAGAGCTTTTAACAGTGATATTGCTACTACAATCCAAACTATGGGAGGAGATACCTTGCCTAATGCTTATGAGATAGCCATAAAAGCTGAGAACATCCTGATACAAGGAGGAAAGTTGGCTCCAAGACCCCTTATGCCTTTCTTTCCTAATGTTCCCAACCACCAACCAGCAATGGCCCCTCTTCCTACAACTTCTACATCACAAGCCCTTACTCCAGTTCCCCAAGCTTCCACATCCTCAAATGGGATAGATGAACTCAAAGAGATGCTCGAAGGTCTAGTGTTGAATATAGATAAAAGAGAGAAGACCCTTGATAAAAAATTGAAATAGCAGGGGAGGGAGTTGAAGGACCAAGGAAAGAGATCAGAGGATAGTTTCTCTATGATAAATAAAATGAGTAACAAGGTGGTGGCCTTGAAAGCCTCCCCAACTGCAATATCAAGCTCCAAATGGTGGTAGGCCTCCTAACCAGTGGAATAGCTCTTTTGATCAGGGTAGGCAAAGTATTCATGCTTCTACTTCAAGCTCAAATCAGAACAAAGCTATAGTCCCTCAAAACAACTCGGCCCAAGATCAAGATTTCTATCCTTCCTGCAACTATTCTTATACCTATTGCATGTGCCAGAAGGAAAAATCTTATTTTCCCCTAACTGAACAAGAACTTGTGGCAAAGCAATCATATAAGGAGGATCATCCCAAGGAGGCCTCATATATTCAAGGACATGATGATTGCTCTTTCATGACTCATCAGATTTGGGAGCATTGTAATGTAAACCAGGATTCCATTGCTCATAACACTAGAAGTAAGAAGAGAGCTATGGAACATGCTGCCCCCCCTTCTCCAAAGTAGGCCTCAACTTCAAGTGCTACACCTCATATACAAGAAGCAAATGAACAAGCAAGTACTTCACAGCACCAAAGGCAAGATTCTAGAAAGAAAGATGCAAGTGATCCTTATGTTGCCCCATCTAAACCTCTTATAAGTGCAGCTCCCAAAGTTTCTACCAAAGTTCCCAATACACCATTCAGTGTGGTAGAGAAAATGAAGAGGACCAATGTGAATATTTCTATGTGGGATTCTATTGCTACCATACCAATACAGAAGAGGATGTTGCAGCAAGAGTTGGAGAAGACCCAATCCAAGGATCAGCCATCTACCATGGAGAGTACCAAAAGTCTAGTACAACCAGCAGGGGATGTGGAGACAAATAAAAAGGTTAGACCTCCTCCATTCTATGTTTATCTGATTATAGGAGGCAAATTAGTTCACAATTGCATGATAGATTCAGGTGCTAGTAGCTTAGTAATGCCTAGGTGTGTTGTTGATGCTTTAGGAATGAAATATGAGCCCATTGATAGGGATGTGTTACAATTAGATGGCAGTATTGTCAAAACTGTAGGTATCCTTAGGAATGTGGAGATGGCCCTACATGCATGCCCTAGTTGCACTATGATTCAAGACATATCTGTTTCGAAAGCCAAGCCCTATTTTGCTATCTGTCTTTCAAGAGACTTCACTGCTCAAATTGGTGGATTCATATCTGCTAATTGGTCATATATGTCATTTAAGACCAGATATGGAGCCAATGCCTCAATTAGAGTAGAACCTTAAGCCCTTCATCACACTAAATCTTACAACCCCAATCCCATCAACATGAATTTCCCTATTCTAGAGATGGATGAAAATGACATAGTAAATGAGCCTGCCACTTTCGTAGCAGAGATTCCTGATTTCTTCTTGGATGAGTGGGCAAATGCATATCAATTTGAACGTATGTCAGAAACTCTTGAGACATGCCTTAGTACATATTGCATAATAGAGAAAGATGCTCAAGTTCCTGATCTAATCGGGACTAATGATGATATAAGTGGAACATGGAGCATGTACTTTGATGGCTCAAGGAATAGAAATGGGTCAGGGGTTAGTGTTATGTTGATCTCTCCTGCACAAATAAGATACTACTTCTCCTTTAGGCTCCAATTCAGTTGCACCAATAATGTGGCCGAGTATGAATCTTTGATTCAAGGTCTTTTACTTTCCCAAAAGAGAGGAATTCAAGCCTTGAGAGTATATGGAGATAGTGAGTTGGTAGTTAACCAAGTGAGAAACCAGAATATCACCAAAAATGGCCTGCTCAAGTCTTACAAACACAAAGTCTGGGATTTTCTTGAGAGCTTCAATGCATTTAATATTAAGAGTATTCCTTGGAAAGAAAATAAACATGTTGATAGACTTGCAGAAAAAGGTGCAGTTTATGATGTACCAGGGAATTTTGAGGTAAAAAAGAGGCAACAAATAAAGGTGGTAGTGAGGCCTGCCATCCCTGACAACAACACTCATTGGCAAGTGTTTGATTCTGATGAGAAAATTGTGAGTTTCTTGAAGAATGAGGTAGAATTCTTAGATAGAAACCATTCAAGACTGCCAGATTAGTATGGTGATCACATCATTCATCTCAATTCTAACAAGTTTCCCAAGGCTCTCATTACCTTGGAGAGCATCTTTAATCCTGATGATCAAACAAGAGGCAAAGGAATGAATCTAGCTATAGAAAAGGATGATCATGCCCCAGTTACAATTGTTGATGGAAAATCTTTGAATATGGGGAAGGTATGTTCTAAAATTGTGCAAGAAAACTTCATTCATCTATGTCAAGAATTTAATGATGTATTTGCTTGGACATATGATGACTTAAAAGGCTTTGACCCTAGTTTGTTTCAGCATACCATAGATTTAATTGATAAGGCCAAACTAGTAAGACAAAAATAGATGCCAGTGAATCCTAAGATTGAACCTCTAATGAGAAAAGAACTATCCAAGTTGATAGAGGCTAATATAATATTTCCTATCAAACACTCATCATGGGTAGCTAACCTTGTCCCTGTAAGGAAGAAAAATGGAGAAATCAGATTGTGTGTGGACTTTAGGGATCTTAATCAGGCTTCTCTCAAGGATCACCATCCTCTCCCTTTTATGGAGCAGATCCTATCCAGAGTCAGTGGGTCAAGGAGATTCTCTTTTCTTGATGGATTCACTAGTTATAACCAAGTGTTGGTTAAAGAATCTGACAGACATAAAATAGCATTTACTACTAAATGGGGCATCTATGCTTATTGCAAGATGCCATTTGGACTGACAAATGTAGGTGCCACATTTCAGAAGGCAATGGAGATGGCCTTTAAAAAATTAATTGATAAGTTTGTCTTAGTATACCTTGATGATATAACTATATATTCAAAAAATATAGAAGATCATTTTGATCATCTAAGACATGTATTTCTAAGATGTAGAGAGTTTGGGGTTTCCCTTAACCCAGCCAAGTGTGTCTTTGCTACAAGCCAAGGAAAATTATTGGGAAACATTGTATCTAAGGATGGGCTGACCATTGATCCAGAAAGAACAAAGGAAATACTTGCCCTTCCTCTTCCTAAACACAAGAAGGGGCTGCAATGTTTCCTTGGTAGGATAAATTTTGTAAGAAGATTCATTCCTAATCTTGCTACCATGGTGAAACCTCTTACAACTATGCTTAAGAAAGGTATGGTCTTCTCATGGACGAAGGAAGGGAAGGAGAGTTTTGAAGAAATCAAGACAGCCATAGCCTCAGCCCCTACTCTCATGAACCCAAATTTTGAGAACGATTTCATCCTCTACACTTTAGGTGGTGAGTCAAGTATCTCTGCTATCTTGACTCAAACAAATGACAAGAATGAGGAGCAGCCCATAGCTTTCTTCAGTAAAGGGCTCAAGGAATATGAAGATAAGTACAAATTTTTTGAGAAGTAGGCCCTTGTGGTCATCAGAGCCTTGAAGAAATTTAGGTACCTCTTATCCCACAATAGGATCCATTTGTTGGTGCCCCATGCCAGTGTAAAGGACTTCCTGTTAAGAAAGGATATCCATGAAAAGAGAGCTGGATGGATCACTAGGGTAATGGAATATGATGTTGATATTCAGATTACCAAGTTGGTAAGAGGGAGAGGATTGTTCAAGGAAATGTTATCAGGCCAGGATTCAAATGAAGAGGCTGCTATGGTAATAACAGACTAGCAGGAGGAAGGAAATGTTAATGGTCCAAGGAGCTGGATAAATGACATGAAGAACTTCTTATCAGGGAATGGATAGCCTCAGGGATTGGACAGAGCTAAAAGAAGACAATATAGACTACAGTCCATTCCCTATGTTGTAATTGATGGTATCCTATTCAGAAGAGATTTTAATGGGACCCTATTGAGATGCATTGAAGAGGATTGGGCTGAGAGGATGATAAAGGAACATCATGGTGGCAATGATGGTGGCCATTTCTCTGCAAGAACAACTGCCATGAAGATCATGAGGGTTGGTTATTATTGGCCATCTCTGTTCCATGATTGTTATGGATATGTGAGAAAATGTGAGAAGTGTGCTTTCTTTTCAGGAAAATAGAGGCTTGCAGCTCTCCCCCTTCATCCTATTTAGGTGGATCAACCCTTTACCTAGTGGGATTTGGATTTTATAGGCCCCATTAATCCTTCATCTAGTACAGGTCATCAATGGATTTTGGCTGCTACTGATTATTTCACTAGATGGACAAAGGTAGTTGCCTTGAAGGATGCCACAGAACCATTAGTTGTTGAATTCCTTGATGGAATTGTATCTAGATTTGGTGCTCCTTCTACTATCATTTTGGACAATGCTAAGTCTTTCGTTGGAACCCAGATTTGTGCATGGGCAATGAATCACAATATCTACCTGAGCACATCATCAAATTACTGTCCCTAGGGTAATGGTTTGGCTGAGTCTTCCAACAAGGATCTGATCAAAATCATGAAGAGGACAATAGAAGACAATTAGAGGGGCTGTCATAAGAAATTAAGAATTGCTCTGTGGGCTAATAGGATAACACCCAAGAGATCTATTGGGAATTCACCTTTTGTGCTGGTATATGGTAGGGAGGCTAGAATCCCAATTTCATTGGAATTCCCATCCTTGGAATTGGCTCATCAGCTAGAATTGATTGAAGATAATGCCATGACAGTAAGAATGGTAGAGCTGATTGAACTAGAAGAAAAGATAAATAAAGCTATGCAAACCCTAGAGAGACATCAGCAGCAGATGAAGACGAATTTTGATAAGAAGGCTAGGGTTAGGACCTTCAGAGAAGGAGATTTAGTTCTAAAGCGGGATGTAGATAGGGCAAAACCAGGGAGACATTCAAAATTTGATGCACTATGGAGTGGCCCCTATCTGATTGCTAGTTGTAAACAGGCTAATGCATTCTAGCTAAGCCAGCCCAATGGAGAGATTTTTCCCATTCTAGTCAATGGGATCTATCTAAAGCCCTATTTCTAAAAATTTGTAGATCCATGTACTTGAGTAGTTTAGTTTCTTTTTTTTTGTTTCCTACTTTTCAATAAGTGTGCGTGCACATGGTTCCCTCTTTGAGTTGCCAGCATCCGAAGTTTTGACAATTTTGAGGTTGCAGTTGCAGATCTAGGGTTTTCAATGTTTTGATCTCCTCGCAAAGGGGTTAGGGTTTTACAATTCTTAGATTCATACCTTTTGACTCCATGGCCCAATGGATTATTTATAGGCACTGGTCATGCATTGAGTAGGCTCATGCCCCTTGTGAGTCCCCAGAAATGTTATCATTTGTTCGCCTCACCAAGATTCAAATTTCAAATTTCTAGCCCATCCAACGACTATTTCCCAAAGTTAATATTATTTTAATGCCTAATCTTTATAACATGGTTTCTATGATTACAAGTTCTCCTTCATCAGATCTGAGAAGATCTATAGTTGGCGCTATCTCACCATTGGAAGCTGCACAAGATTTATGTTCACGACATGGCGCCCTGATGACGTGTGTTCGGTGGGTCCAGCTTGCCGAGAAAACATGTTTCAACGGGTCAAAAATGTTCCATGGCACCGTGGATGCTATGTCGCTATCATGTGTTGGCGAAAAAATCTTCATAGCAACATAGCGCCTGACGGAAAAGGTTTTACAGCAGACAATCAGTTTTCATGGGCCAAAAAGTTCAAAAGGTGGCAAGGTGCCATGTCACCATCGAAAAACCTACGAGTTTTTTGATAGCAACATAGCGCCCAACTGGATGGAGGTTGTTTCTACGATGAGTCCCAGTGGTAGCAGCAAGGTTCACGGCAACGAAAAAGATCAACGGCAAGAGCTTCAGGCAAGTGGTTGGGTTCCATTTTGTACCTCATCTGCCCAGTTGGCAGAGTTTGGTGCCATGGTGGAAAATCATTGGAAGACATGTGCAAATCAAAAGACATGTCATCATTGGGAGCTATGGTGCTATGGGGATTTGGCCTCGATTTCCTCATAGCAACATGGTGCTTAGTTGACATGTGGCCGCTCTATGGGTTCAAAGTCTTGGGTCTACCAGGTTGATGCTTTAAAGGCCAATAGGGAGGTGCCAAGTGTATGAGTTAGAGAATATGTGGTTCTCGGGCCCATCGATCATCAGGGGATGTTCAGAGTATGAGGTGGTTCTGATCGTTAGATTAAGATTGATCTACGATGGGTGCCATTGTGCTATGAGGAACTGCTTGAGAGATATCAACAACGACATAGCGCCTAGGCACCACGTGTCCTGATGGGACCATATTTTCATGTAGCTAGTGCAGTAAAGGGTTTCAATCGCTCGTAACCATAGATAGTTAGAGTGCTAGTCATCTTGCAAAGAATTCAGCTCTGCATTCTAAGACCAAACACATACAGTTGTGGTACCATTTCATTCAATCAGTTTTGGAGGATGGACAGCTAAAGCTAGAGAAGATCCATACAAAGGACAATCTAGTAGATATGTTAACAAAGGTTGTAACAAGGGAGAAGTTGATCTCCACTTCAGCTTTGGTTGGTCTTTTAGACTGAACATGAATCAAAGAACAACACAATCTAGGGTGGTTTGATCTAGTGGGAGCCCCATGTAGTGGTGGTATTGCTACATGATTAGTCTCCAAGTGGGAGATTGTTGTTTAGTGTGGAGCTTGATCAGTCCCCAAGTGGGAGATTGTTAGATTATGGTGACTGATCAAGAAAGTATTGTACATACTTCACAAAAAAAAAAAAAATTGGGCCATGGCTGACGCTATAGCCATCATATGGCTGACATATGGCTGACATGTTGTAACCCTAAAATGGCATAAAATACTTGTATAAAAGGGTTTAGGGTTAGGTATTTTAATTATGTTGTGATGCAAAATTGGTTCTTGTGGTGGTATTGAGCTGTAAGGGATTACAGATTATAATTAGGTTGTAATCACTGGATTGTAATAAGATCAGACTTGCTATTTGGTGGATGTAGCCCAGGGATTGGGTGAACCATGTTAAATCTTGGTGCCTTGTTTCATTTCTGTGTGATCTATTATATTTGGTTATTGATTATATTTGCATGTAATTTTTTTTCTGTTGGTGATTTATCCTAACACACAACTACCTCAAACTTTGGTGATCTATCCACCAACAAGGAAGACCACTTCTATAACACAATTCCAAAAAAACTTGAAAAACCCTTATGCATTTGATAGGTAGAACTAGGACATATGAACTCACAAAAAAGGAATTCAATTCTTGCCAAGCTCACTCAACTTAACCTTAAATAGATCAAAAATCATTAGGCCCAATTGCTCACTAATAAGTCACCAACAAGATCAACCTTTTATCGACAAGATCAAACCTTCAGCAGTGACAAGTCTAACCATATGAAACCATGCTATGATATCATCTGATGCAATAAAAGGTAGGTTAACTTGCAAATGAGATGACCAAGCAACCCCCAACAAATACAATAGGAAACAAATGTTTAAAAAGAATTAATCAGGAATAATGCACGTTGTAAACAAAAAACCATCATATAAAGATGCCCTTGCAATATAAATTAGTGGTTGAACTTACACACACCAAGTTACTCAAGATAGGGTAGGCAAGTAGATTGACGATCCATTCACTACTAAGGTTCTTTACCCCAAGCTATTGGTCCACTTGGTGACAAGCCCTACTTTGTTGAAGATCTATTTTTCTTTCTATTGATTTCTTTTATGGAATGAGCTCATGATACATTTTTTTTTTTAAAGTGGAATTTCTTTTCCACCTTATTTTTGAAGTTTGTACAGTTTGTTTCTTATTGATGACATGGAATGTTTTAATCCTTACTATTCTTTCAATGGATTTTTTAAATATTTGTTGACCCATTGGGTTGGTAGTTGAATGGTAAAACACTTTGTACTATAAATGAGTGGTTGAACTTACTCATGCCAAGTTACTCAAGATGGGGTAGGCAAGTAGATCTTCAATCCATTCACTACTAAGGTTCATTGCCTCAAGCTATTTGCCCACTTGGTGAAAAGTCCCTACATTGTTGAATATCTATTTTTCTTTCTATTGATTGCTTTTATGAAATAAGCTCATCTTGTGTGTTATTGTTGTAATTAATACAACATTTTTTTTTAAAGAGATCGATATATTTTATTTTGAAATGGAATGATTTTTTACCTTTATTGTTGAGTAACTACATTTTATATATTATTGATGATATGGAATTTTTAAGCCTTATTGTTCAAATGGATGTTTCTTTTATACATTTTTTATCCATTGGTTTGAAGTAGTTTATGCGTCATTACTTTCTAAAGTTTGTACCTTTTCATTGAGAGTTATAAATTTGATTTTTGAAATGGAATTACTTTTGCCCCTTATTATTGAAGTCGATACAGTTTATTTTTTGTTGATGAGATGCAATGTTTTAGCCTTATTGTTTGAATGGATTGTTTCAATATTTTTGACCCATAATTATATTCTCTATCCTTCTGCAATTCATTACATCACAAGGCAACATGACGTTTCAACTTAGTTTTTGCTAACCCAACTCTCTGCAGATCTACAATATTTTTAAGTTCAAAGTAATCCTTATGTTCATTAATCCAATCTATCAATTCCTCAGAACTTAAAGAACAAGAATTATTTGATACTTCCATTCTATGAATCTTACCAACTTATGCCATAGCTTTCAAAGAACTCTGATCTTCTGAAGGAATCTCTACTTCTGGTACAACAAGTTCTTCAACAGCTTCAACATATTTATATTCAGTCTCAGGATTTATTCTCAAGTCATTTAAGGCATTTTAGATTTCATTTCTATTCTCAATGTTGAATTCTTCTGACATAAGTTCTAATCTATTGGATTCATTCTTATAGGTTATATAGTAAATAATAACAAGGCACGATTGCCTCAACCTTTGGCAATCTATCCACCAAAAAGGAAGACCATGTCTATAGCACAATTCTAAAAAAACTTGAACAAGCCCTGTGTATTTGATGTGCAGAACTAGGACTTGCTACATCACAATAGAGGAATTCCAGTCTTACCAAGCTCATCAAGATTAAACACAAACATATCAGAAATCATTAGATCCAATCGCTATCTGATAAGTCACCAAAAAGATCAAGTTTTTATCAGCAAGATCAATCCTTCAATTGTGACAAGTCTAACTAGATCAAACCATGCTATTATACCGTCTAATGCAATAAAAGGTAGGTTCCCTTGCGAACGAGATGACCAAGCAGCCCTCAAAAAAATAAAACACAACAAAATTATAAACAGATTTAATCGTAAGTAACGCATTTTGTAAACAACAAAATATGCAATACATTGTTGTATACTAATTGATTACACAAATTGTATTCAAAATGATAAGCAATATTTCAGGCTATAAGGGTTTCTTGGCTATGAAAAATTACATTCCAGATTACAAACCAAACTCACTAATGGCGATCTCTACCTTCTTGATCATGATTAACCACCAAGATGCTACTTTATTGTTGCCTACTGATACATTTTAAGCCCTATTGTTCTTTGACTAAATTTTTAAATATATGTTGACTGATTAGGCTGGTAGTTGAATGGTAGAGTACCCTTGTAGTATAAATGAGTGGTCGAACAAAATCACACCAAGATACTCAAGATGGTGTAGGCAAGTAGATCGACAATCCATTCACTACTAGGGTTCTTTGACCAAGCTATTGGCCCACTTAGGGAAAAACCCCTACTTTGTTAAATATTTATTTATCTTTCTATTGATTTCTTTTATGGAATGAGGTCATGATACAATTCATTTCTTACTGAAGTGGAATTTCTTTTGCAGTTTATTTTTGAAGTTGGTACTATTTATTTCTTATTGATGAGATGGAATGTTTTAAGGCTTACTATTCTTTGAATGGATTTTTTAAATATTTGTTGACCCATTGGGTTGGTAGTTGAATGGTAAAACACCCCTGTCATATAAATGAGTCATTGAATGTACTCATGCCAAGTTACTCAAGATGGGACAGGTAAGTAGATTTACGATCCATTAAGTACTAAGTTTCTTTACCCAAAGCTATTGGCTCACTAGGTAACAAGAACCTATTTTGTTTCATATCTATTTATCATATAATTTATTTCTAGTACAAATTGAGCTCATTCTATGTATTATTGTTTTAATTGATACATTTCATGGTTTTTTGTTGAGATTGATATGCCTATTTTGAAATGGCATCAATTTTTTTGCTTCATTGTTTAAGTAGGGACATTTTTTATATCATTAATGGCAATTTCTTACCTTTACATTTTCTCTTAATCATAGGATCAGATAACTTCAAGTAAGATTGGCTTTCATAATTACTAACCTTAATATTGGGTTCTACATTCCTTAAACTAAAAGTCATTTAAAGACTACGGTTCTTTGCATTTCCATCTTTGTCATCCTACAAAAAAATCAAAACAAATTTCTTACCATATTTCTCAACCATAGCCATATTCTTTATATAATCATATACAACCCCTCTATCAAGTTCAAAAGGTCTTCCAAGTAGAACATGACAAAAACTCATGTCTTCTACATCACACTAAACTCCATTCTTAAAATGTCCAATGCTGAAATAAATGAAACATTTCTCTCTAACTTGCAACCAATGATCAAAATGAAACCAATTGATACCATAGAAAGTAATTTGTTTTAATCTTTACAATCCAAGTTTTCTAGCCCTCTCTTTAGAAACATGATTATCAGTACTCCCTCCATCTCTAATAACTCTACAAAATTTGGCTGCAGACTCACAAATATTTCAAAGTAACTTCCTTCTTCGCATGGATTCCACATCATGCTTAGCCCATGCTATTATTTTCATCAATGGAGATTCTTCAAATTTTGGTGAAGGTAATTCAACATCAAAAGATTTTGCTTTTTGATCTTCCTGTACTACCAAGCTCTTTTGTCGATGTTCACACTAAAACATTCAAAATTTCCTTGTCCATCTTTACCACATTTAAAATAAGCACCTATGAAAATATGTTTCTTATTAGAATAAACTTGCTCACCCTTTTCAACTCTAGTCAATTGGTTACCTTTATTTCTTCTTAACTTTTCCTCAGTCTTCAATTGATAGTGATATGCATTTACAATTAGACCAAGTTTCAACATACTCAATTCATCCTAGAAATGGAATTTCAAAATGTTCATATAGCTTGCAGCCTTTTCCTTTGAAGATTCATGGTGCCCAAATCTAGTTTTTATCTTGTAAATTTCTTATTTATAATTTTTCATAGACATGTACTTCTACTTTGAGTTCGATAGCTTCTCAAACAATTCAAGTACATTGTCTTTAGGGATGAAATTAAGCCTTCGATCTACAAACTGTGGGTTTCCATTTACTAATTTTATTTTCATCATTATTTTCTCTATCCTTTTGTAATTCGTTGTAGCACAAGGCAGTATGACCTTTCAACTTAGTTTTTGCTAACCCAACTCTTTGTGGATCTACAATAATTTCAAGCTCAAAGTAATCCTCGGTTTCATTAATCCAATGTATCAATTCCTCAGAACCCAAAGAACCAAAATTATTTGATACTTCATATGAATCTTACCACCTTGTGCCATAACCTTGAACAAACTTTGATCTTTTGAAAGGATCTCTACTTTTGGTACATCAACATCTTCAATAGCTGCAACACATTCATCTTCAATTTCTAGATTTATTCTTAAGTCATCAAAGACATTTTGGATCTCATTTCTCATCTCAGCTATGAATTCTTCTAAGATATGTTACAATCTCTTAGGATTGATTCTTCTAAGTGACCTACTAAATAACAAGCCACAACAACCTCAAACGTTTGTGATTTGTCCACCAACAACGAAGACCACATCTATAACACAATTCTAATAAAACTTTAAGAAGCATTGTGCATTAGATAGGTAGAACGAGGACTTGCCAACTCACAACCAAGGAGTTTAATTCTTCCCTAGTTCACTCAGCTTAACCATGATCAAATCAGCAATCATTAGGCCCAACTGCTCTTTCATAAGTCATCAACAAGATTAACCTACTATTGACAAGATCAAACCTTCAGTAGTGACAAGTCTAACCATATGAAACCACATTGTGATACCACCCGATGCAAGAAAAGGCAGGTTCACCTACTAATGAGATGACCAAGTAGCCCCAAACAAATACAACAAAAAAATGTACAAAGAGGTTTAATTGCAAATAATTCACTTTGTAGACAACAAACCTTCATATACATCATTGAATACTCATTGATTACACCACACACACTCAAAATAATACGCAATATGCAAAGCTATAATGCCTTCCCGATTATGACCAATTACATTCCAAATTATAGAGCAATCTCGCTAATCTCAGTCTCTACCTTCTTAATAAGGATTAACTACCAAGGTGATACTTGACTACTACATACTAAGATGTTTTAAGCTTTACTACTCTTTGAATGGATTTTTTAAATATTAGGTTACCCATTTGGTTTATAGTTGAACGGTAAAACAAACTTGTAGTATAAATGAGTGGTTCAACATACTCATGCCGAGTTAGCCAAAATGGGGTAGGAAAGTAGATCGACAATCCATTCACACCAAGGTTCTTTGCCCCAACCTATTGGCCCACTTGTTGTCAAGCCCCTACTTTGTTGAATACTTTTTTGTCTTTCTATTGATTTCATTTACGGAATGAGCTGATGATACAATTTATTTCTTTTTGATGTGAAATTTCTTTTGCATCTTATTTTCAAAGTTGGTACAGTTGATTGCTTATTGATGTGATTGAATAGTTTAAGGCTTACTATTATTTTAATGCAGTTTTAAAATATTTGTTGACCCATTGGATTGGTATTTGAAGGGTAAAACACTATTGTAGTATAGATGAGTGGTTGAGCGTACTCACACCAAGTTACTCCAGATGGGGTACGCAAGTAGATTGACGATCCATTCACTACTAAGGGTGTTTGGTCAAAGCTATTGGACCACTTTTTGGCAAGCCCCATCTTTGTTGAATATCTATTTGTCTTTATATTAATTTCTTTTATGGAATGAGCTCATGACATAGTTTTTATTTTTTGAAGTGGAATTTCTTTTGCATCTTAGTTTCGATGTTGGTGCAAAGTATTTCTTATTGATGAGATGGAATGTTTTAAGCCTTACTATTCTTTGAATAATTTTTTTAAATATTTGTTGACCCATTGGGTTGGTAGTTGAATGGTAAAACACCTTGGAGTATAAATGAGTAGTTGAATGTACTCATGCCAAGTTACTCAAGATTGGTTAGACAAGTAGATAGTCAATCCATTCACTACTAAGGTTCATTGCCTCAAGCTATTTGCCACCTTGGTGAAAAGTCCCTACATTGTTGAGTATCAATTTGTCATTCTATTGATTTATTTTATGAAATGAGCTCATCTTTTGTGTTATTGTTGTAATTAATAAAAAAAAATTATTTTAGTGGAGATCGATACATTTTATTTTGAAATGGAATGATTTTTTCCATTTATTGTAAGTACATTTTATATATTATTGATGATATGGAATTTTTAAGGCTTATTGTTCTAATGGATGTTTCTTTTAAACATTTTTGATCCATTGGTTTGAAGTTGTTTATGCCTCATTACTTTGTATAGTTTGTGCCTTATCGTTGAGAGTTATAAATTTGATTTTTGAAAATGAATTACTTTTGCAGCTTATTGTTGAAGTCCATACAGCTTATTTGTTGTTGATGAGATGTTATTTTTTGAACCTTATCATTTGAATAGATTGTTTTTATATTTGTGATCCATAATTATATTCTCTATCCTTCTGCAATTCTTTACATCACAAGGCAACATGACCTTTCAACTTAGTTTTTGTTGTCCCAACTCTCTATAGATCTACAATATTTTCAAGCTCCAAGAAATCCTCAGTTCACTAATCCAATCTATCAATTCTTCAGAACTTAAAGAACAATAATTATCATATACTTCCATTTTATGAATCTTATCAACTTGTGCCATAACTTTAAACAAACTTCGATCTTTTGAAGGCATCTGTACTTATGGTACATCAAAATCTTCAACCGCTTCAACTTTTTTATATTCAGTGTCAAGATTTATTCTCAACTCATTCAAGACATTTCGGATCTCATTTCTATTCTTAGCCTCAAATTCTTCTAACATATGTTACAATCTAGTGTATTCATTCTTATAGGTGACATACTGAATAACAACAAGGCGCGATTGCCTCAACATTTGGCGATCTATCCACCAACAATGAAGACCATATCTGTAATAGAATTCAAGAAAAACTTGAACAAGCCCTATGTATTTGATAGGCAGAACCAGGACCTGCCACCTTACAACCAAGGAATTCCAATCTTCCCAAGCTCATTACGATTAAACACAAACTGGTCAGCAATCATTAGATCCAACCATTGTCTAATAAGTCACCAACAAGATCAAACCTTTAGTTGTGACAAGTCTAACAAGATCAAACCATGCTATGATAGCATTTGATGCAATAAAAGGAAGGTTCCCTTGCAAACAAGATGACCAAGAAGCCCCCAACAAATACAACCCCACAAAAGTATAAAGAGATTTAATTGTAAGTAACATAGTTTGTAAAGAACCAACCTTGTAATAAATTACTATATACTAATTGATTACACAAATGGCATTCAAAATGATAATCAATATGCTAGGCTGTAAGACTTTCTTTGCTATGACCAATTACATTCCTAATTATAGACCAAACCCACTAATGTCGAGCTCTACCTTCTTGATCATGAGTAGCCACCAAGAAGCTACTTGATTGTTGCCTAATAATAAGTTTTAAGCCCTATTATTCTTTGACTGAAGTTGTAAATATTTGTTGACCCTTTGGGTTGGTAGTTGAATGGTAAAACACCCTTTTAGTATAAACGAGTGGTTCAATGTACTCTTTTTTTTGCTTCATTGTTTAAGTAGGTACATTTTGTATATCATTGATGGAAATTTCTTACCTTTACATTTTCTCTTAATCATAGGATTAGATAACTTCAAGTAAGACTTTCTTTCATCATTACTAACCTTAATATTTGGTTCTACCTTCCTCAAACTAAAAGTCACTTAAAGACTTCGGTATATTGCTTTTTCATCTTCATCATCCTACAAAGAAATCAAAATAAATTTCTTACCATATTTCTCAACTGTAGTAGAATTTTTTATGTAATTATATACAATAGCTCTATCAAGTTCCCAAGGTCTTCCAATTAGAACATGATAAGCACTCATGTCTTCTACATTACTAAACTCCATCCTTAAAAGGTCCAATACTAAAATAGATGAAACATTTCTAACTTGCACCCAATGATTGATTTTAAACAAACTAATAACATATGCTATAATTTTTTTTGATCTTTGCAAACTAAGTTTTCAAGCCATCTCTTCAGAAACAAGATAATCAATGTTCCCTCCATCTATAATAGCTTTACAAATTTTGGCTGCCGACGCACAAATATTTCAAAATAACTTCCTTCTTCACATGGGTTCCACATCATGCTTGGCCTATGCTATTATTCTCATCAATAACGATTCTTCAACTTTTGGTGAAGGGAAGTCAACATCAAAAGATTCTACTTTTTCATCTTCTTGTACCATGAAGCTCTTTTGTCAATGTTCACAGTAGAACATTCAAAATTTCGGTGTCCATCTTTACAACATTTAAAACAATTACATATGAAAATACGTTTCTTATCAAAGACAATTTTCTCATCCTTATTAACTTTAGCCACCTATTTATGTTGCTTTCTTCTGAACTTTTCTTCAGCCTTCAATTGATAGTGATATGCATTACCAACTAGACTAGGTTTCAATACACTCAATTCATCTCGGAAAAGGAATTTAAAAACATTCATATAGCTTGCAACCTTTTCCTTGGAAAATTTATGATGTCCAGATTAGTTTGTATCTTTAAAATTCCTTTTGCATAATTATTCACAGACATGTACTTCTACTTTGAGTTCTATAGCTTGTCAAACAATTTAAGTACATTTTCTTTAGGGATGAAATTAAGTCCTCAATCTAAAAACCATGGGTTTCCATTTACTAATTTTAGTTTCATCATTATATTCTCTATCCTTTTGCAATTCTTTCTAGCACAAGGTAGTATGACCTTTCAATTTAGTTTTTGCTAACCCAACTCTCTGTGGATCTACAATATTTTCAAGCTAAAAGTAATCCTCAAGTTTGTTAATCCAATCTATTGATTCTTTATAACCCAAAGAACCAAAACTATTTGATACTTCATTCTATAAATCTTAACAACTTGTGCCATAGCCTTCAACAAACTTTGATCTTCTGAAATGATCTCTACTTTCGGTACATCAAGATCTTCAACCACTTCAGCACATCCATCATCAATTTCTAGACTTCTTCTCAATTCATTTAAGACATTTCGAATCTCATTCCTCCTCTCAGCTATGAATTCTTCTAACCTATGTTCCAATCTCCAAGGATTCGTTCTTCTAGGTGACCTACTAAATAAGAACAAGCTGCAACTGCCTCAAACTTTGGTGATCCATCCACCAACAAGGAAGACAATATCTATAACACAATTTGAAAAAAACTTGAATAAGCCCTAAGCATTTGATAGGCAAAACTAGGACCTGCCAACTCATAACCAACGAATTCCATTCTTCCCAAGTTGACTTAGCTTAACCACGATCAGATCAGCTATCATTAGGCCCGACCACTCTTTGATAAGTCACCAACAAGATCAACCTTCTATAAACAAGATCAAACCTTCAGTAGTGACAAGTCTAACTAGATGAAAACATGTTGTGATACTATTTGATGCAATAAAAGGTAGGTTCACCTAGAAATGAGATGATCAAGCATCCTCCAACAAGTGCAACACAAAAAATGTATAAAGAGATTTAATATCAAATAATGCACGTTGTATACAATAGAGATCATATAAATCATTAAGTACTCATTGATTACACCAATCATGTTCAGAATGATAAGCAATATGCTAGGTTTTAAGGCCTTCCTGGTTAGGACCAATTTCATTCCAGATTATAGACCAAACTCTCTAATATCAAGTGCTACCTTCTTGATCACGAGTAACCACCAAGGTGCTACTTTACTGTTGCATACTAAGATGTTTTAAGCTTAAATGTTCTTTGAGTGGATTTTTTAAATATTTTTTTCCTGATTGGGTTGGTAGTTGAATGGTAAAATAACATTGTAGCATAAATGAGTGGTTCAACATACTCATGCCAAGTTACTCAAGATGGGGTAGGCAAGTAGATTGATGATCCATTCACTACTAAGGTTCTTTGCCCCAACCTATTGGCCCACTTGGTGATAATCCCCTACTTTTTTGAATATCTATTTGTCTTTCTATTGATTTATTCTATGGAATGAGCTCATGATACAATTTATTTATTTTTAAAGTGGAATTTCTCTTGCGTGTTATTTTTGAATTTGGTCCAGTTTATTTCTTATTGATGTTATGGAATGTTTTAAGGCTTACTATTATTTGAATGGGTTTTTTAAATATTTTTTGACCCATTGGGTTGGTTGTTGAATGGTAATACACACTTGTAGCATAAATGAGTGGTTGAACGTATGAACACCAACTTACTCAAGATGGGGTGGGCAATAGAATGATGATCCATTAACTATTAAGGTTTGTTGCCCCAAGCTCTTTGCCGACTAGGTGACAAGCCCCTACTTTTTTGAATATCTATTTGTCTTTCAATTGATTTCTTTTATGGATTGAGCACATGAGATAGTTTATTTCTTTTTGAAGTTGAATTTCTTTTGTAGTTTATTTTTTGAAGTTAGTATAGTTTATTTCTTATTGACAAGATGAAAATTTTTAAACCTTACTATTATTTGAATGGATCTTTTAAATATTTTTTGACCCATCTATAATAACTTTACAAAATTTTCCTATAGGGCTCAGAAATAGTTCAAAAAAATGGGTTCCACATCATGCTTAGCCCACACGATTTTCCTTATAAATAACGATTCTTCAACTTCTGATGAAGGGGAGTCTAGATTAGAAGATTCCACTTTTTGATCTTCATTTACTACCAAGCTCTATTTGTCAATGTTCACACTAGAAATTAAAAGTTCAATATCCATCTTTACCACATTTAAAACAAGTACCTATGAAAATATGTTTCTTATCAGAAAGAACTTGTTCACCCTTACCAACTTTAGTCACCAATTTACTTTTCTTTGTTCCTAGCTTTTCTTCAGTATTCAATGCACACTGATATGCATTTCCAACTAGACTAAGTATCAACATACTCAATTCATCCCCAAAATGGAACTTCAAAAAATTCACATACCTTGCAACCTTTTCCTTGGAAGATTCATGATGTCCGCATCTGATTTGTATCATGTAAATTTCTTTGGTATTATTCTTCACAGATATGTGCTTCTTCTTCAACTTCTACAACTTCTCAAACAATACAAGTACATTGTCTTTAGGGATGAAATTAAGCCTTACATCTACAAATCATGGGTTTCCATTAGCTAATCTTAGCTTCATAATTATATTCTCTATACTTCTTCAATTCTTTACATCACAAGGCAGCATGACCTTTCAACTTAGTTTTGGCTAACCCAACTCTCTATAGATCTTCAATATTTTTAATCTCAAAGTAATCCTCAGGTTCATTAACCCAACCTATTGATTTCTCAGAACCTAAAGAACCAAAATTATCTGATACTTGCATTCTATGAATCTTATCAACTTGCGCCATTCTTTTCAACAAACTTTGATCTTTTGAGGGGATCTCTACTTCTGGTACATAACATTCTTCAATAGCTTCAACATATTCATATTCAGTCTCAGGATTTATTTTTAAGTCATTCAAGACATTTCAAATCTCATTTGTATTCTCAGCCTTGAGTTTTCTAACAAATGTTGCAATCTCCTGGATTCATTCTTATAGCTGACATACTAAATAACAACAAGGGGCAACTGCCTCAACCTTTGGTGATCCATCCACCAATAAGGCTAAGCATTTTTTTAACAAAAATCCAAGAAAACTTGAACAAGCCTTGTGCATTTTATAGGTAGAACTAGGAGCTGCCACCTCACAACCAAGGAATTCAAGACTTTCCAAGCTCACTAAGATTAAACACAAATAGATCAGTTATCATTAGATCGAACCACTTGATGATAAGTCACCAAAAAGATCAACCTTCTATCAACAAGATTAAACCTTCAACTATGACAAGTCTATCCAAATCATACAATGCTATGATACCATCTGATGCAATAAAAGGTAGTTTCCCTTGCAAACGAGATGACTAAGTAGACCGCAAAAAATACAACACAAAAAAAGAACAAAGAGATTTAATTGCAAATAATGTAGTTTGTAAAGAATAGACCTTGATATACAACAATGTATACTAATTGATTCCACAAATTACATTCAAAATGATAAGCAATATGCAAGGCTATAAGGCTTTCCCAGCTACAGCCAATTACATTCCAAATTACACACCAAACTTGCTAATGTTGAGCTCAACCTTTGTGATCATGAGTCATCACCAATATGCTACTAGATTCCTGCCTACTAATACCTTCTAAGCCTTACAATTCTTTGACTAAAGTTTTAAATATTTCTTGCACCATTAGGTTGATAGTTGAATGGAAAATAACCCTTGTAGTATAAATAAGTGGTTCAACGTACTCATGCCAAGTTACTTAAGGTGGAGTAGGCAAGTAAATCGATGATCCATGCACTACTAAGGTTCTTTGTACCAAGCTATTAGCCGAATTGGTGAGAAGCCCCTACTATGTCAAATATTTATTTATCTTTGTATTGATTTCTTTTATGGAATGAGCTCATGATACAATTTATTTCATTTTGAACTGGAATTTCTTTCGCTATGTATTCGTCTAACATATGTTCCAATCTCCTAGGATTTTTTCTTCTAGGCTACCTATTGAATAACATGAAGCAACTGCCTCAAACTTTTGTTATATGTCCACCAACGAGGAAGACCATGTCTATAACACAATTCCAAAAAAACTTGTACAAGCATCGTGCATTTCATATGTAGAACTAGGACTTGCCACCTCACAACCAAGAAATTCAAGACTTCCCAAGCTCACTAAGATTAAACACAAATAGATCAATAGTCATTAGATCCAACAACTCTCTAATAAGTCACCAAAAAGATCTACCTTCTATCAATAAGATCAAACCTTCAGTTATGACAAGTCTAACCAAATCAAACCATGTTGTGATACCATCTGATGCAATGAAAAGTAGGTTCCCTTGCAAATGAGATGACCAATCATCCCCCAAAAAATACAACATGAAAAAAGTGTAAAGAGATTTAATTGCAAATAACATAGTTTGTAGACAACAAACCTTGATGTGCAACATTGTATACTAATTGATTACACAAACCACATTCAAATTGATAAGTAATATGCCAAGCTATAAGGCTTTCCCCGCTATGACAAATTATATTCTAGATTACAGAGAAAAATCATTAATGTCGAGCTCTACCTTCTTGATCATGGGTAACCACCAAGATGCTACTTGATTGTTGCCTACTAATATGTTTTAAGCCTTATTGTTCTTTGACTGAATTTTTAAATATTTGTTGACCTATTGGGTCGGTAGTTGAATGGAAAACCATCCTTATATTATAAACGAGCTGTTCAAGGTCCAATACTGAAATAAATGAAACATTTCTCTCTAACTTGCACCTAATGATCAATTTGAAACCAACTGATACCATACAAAGTAATTTCTTTTAATCTTTGCAAACCAAGTTTTCTAGCCATCTCTTCAGAAACAAGATTATCAGTACTCCCTCTATCTATAATAGCTTTGCAAAATTTGGCTGCCGACTCACAAATATTTTAGAATAACTTCCTTCTTCACATGGGTTCTACATCATGCTTAACCCACGCTATTATTATCATCAAAAGAAATTCTTCAACTTCCGGTGAAGTAAAGTCAGCTTCAAAAGATTCCAAAATTTGATCTTCCTATACTACCAAGCTCTTGTGTCTATGTTCACACTAGAACGTTCAAAATTTTTGTGTCCATCTTTACCACATTTAAAATAAGTACCTATGAAAATATGTTTCTTGTGAGAGACAACTTACTCACCCTTATCAACATTAGTCACCCGGTTACGTTGATTTCTTCTTAACTTTTCTTTAGTCTTCAATTGATAGCAATATGCATTTCCAACTAGACTATGTTCCAACATTCTCAATTCATTCTAAAAATGGAATTTCAAAACATTCATATAGCTTGTAACTTGTTCCTTGGAAGATTCATGATGTCCAGATCTAGTTTATATCTTGTTAATTTCTTTTCTATTTTTTTTGATAGACATGTACTTCTTCTTTGAGTTTTGTAGCTTCTAACATAATTCAAGTACATTGTCTTTAGGGGTGAAATTAAGCCTTCAATCTAAAAACCATGGGTTTCTATTTACTAATCTTAGTTTTATTATTATATTCTATATCCTTCTACAATTCTTTCTAGCACAAGGTAGCATGACCTTTCAACTTATTTTCTGCTAACCCATGTCTTTGTGGATCTACAATATTTTCAAGCTCAAACTAATCCTCATGTTCATTAATCCAATGTATCAATTCCTTAGAACCCAAAGAACCAGAATTATTTGTTAGTTCATATTAATCTTCGCAAATTGTGCCATAACCTTCAAAAAACTTTGATCTTCTGAAGGGATCTCTAGTTTTGGTACATCAAGATGTTCAACAACTTCAAAACATTCATCTTCAATTTGTAGATTTTTTCTCAAGTCATTGAAGACATTTCTAATCTAATTTCTAATGTTAGCTTTGAGTTCTTCTAACATATGTTCTAATTTCTTAGGATTCGTTCTTCTAGGCAACCTATAGAATAACAAGCCACAACTACCTCAAACTTTGGTGATCTGCCCACCAACAAGGCAACATCTATAACATAATTACAGAAAAAACTTGAAAAATCTTGGTGCATTTGATAGGTAGAACCAGGACCTACCAACTCACAACTAATGAATTTAATTCTTCCCAAGCTGAATTAGCTTAATCATGATCAGATCAGCAATCATTAGGCCCAATCGTGCTCTGATAAATCCCCAACAAGATCAACTTTCTATTGACAAGATCAAACCTTCAGAAGTGACAAATCTAACCATATGAAACCACATTGTGATACAATCTGATGCAATAAAAGGTAGGTTCAGTTGCAAATGATATGACCAAGAAGTGCCCAACAAATAAAACAAAATAAATGTATAAAGATATTTAATCACAAATAATGCACTTTCTAAACAATAGACATTCATATACATCATTTAATACTTGTTGATTATACCACTCTCATTCAAAATTATAAGCAATATGCCAAGCTATGAGGCCTTTCCAGTTATGACCAATTACATTCTAGATTATAGACCAAACTCGCTAATCTTGAGTTATACCTTCTTGATAAGGAGTAACTACCAAGGTGCCATTTCATTATTATATAGTAAGATGTTTTAAGCTTTACTATTCTTTGAATGGAATTTTTAAATATTTGTTGTCCCATTGGGTTGGTAGTTGAATGGTAAAACCACCTTGTAGTACAAATGAGTGGTATGCCAAGTTACCCAAGATGGGGTAGGTAAGTAGATCGTCGATCCATTCTCTACTAAGGTTCTTCACCCCAAACTATTGGCCCAGTTGGTGAAAAGCCCCTACTTGTTTGAATATATTTTTGTCTTTCTATTGATTTCTTTTATGGAATAAGCTCATGATACAATTTATTTCTTTTTGAAGTGGAATTTATTTTGCATCTTATTTTTGACATTGGTAAAGTTGATTTCTTATTGGTGTGATGGAATATTTTAAGGCTTACTATTATTTGAAAATATATTTAAAATATTTTTTGACCCATTGGGTTGGTAGTTGAAGGGTAAAAAACCCTTGTAGCATTAATGAGTGGTTGAACATACTCATGCCAAGTTACTCAAGATGGGGTAGGCAAGTAGATCGATGATCCATTCACTACTAAGATTCTTTTCACCAAGCTATTGGCCCACTTCGTGATGAGCCCCTACTTTCTTGAATATCTATTTGTTTTTCTATTGATTTCTTTTATGGAATGACCTCGTGATATAGATTTTTTTTTGAAGTGGAATTTCTTTTGCACCTTATTTTCAAAGTTGGTACGGTTTATTTGTTTTTGATGAGATGGAATGTTTTAAGTCTTACTATTCTTTGAATGAATTTTTTAAATATTTGTTGACCCATTGGGTTAGTAGTTGAATGCTAAAACACCTTGTAGTATAAATGAGTGGTTGAACATACTCATGCCAAGTTACTCAAGATTTGGTAAGCAAGAAGATTGTCGATCCATTCACTACTAAGGTTCCTTGCCTCAAGCTATATTCCCACTTGGTGAAAAGTCCCTACATTGTTGAATACCTATTTGTCTTTCTATTGATTTCTTTTATGAAATGAGCTCATCTTGTGTGTTATTATTGTAATTAATACATTTAATTGTTTTTTGTGGAGATCAATACATTTTATTTTGAAATGGAATGATTTTTTAACTTTATTGTTCAGTAAGTACATTGTATATATTATTGATGATATGGAATTTTTAAGCCTTATTGTTCAAATGGATTTTTCTTTTATGTATTTTGGATCCATTGGTTTGAATAGTTTATCCCTCGTTACTTTATAAATTTTGTGTGTTACTGTTGAGAGTTATAAATTTGAGTTTTGAAATGGAATTACATTTGCACCTTATTGTTAAGGTCAATATAGTTTATTTTTAGTTGATGAGATGGAATGTTTTAAGCGTTATTGTTTGAATGGATTGTTTTAATATTTGCGACCCATAATTATATTCTCTATCCTTCTGCAATTATTTACACCACAAGGTAGCATGACCTTTCAAATTATTTTTTGCTAACCTAACTCTCTGTGGGCATATCAGCAATTGTTAGATCTAACCGTTCTCTGATAAGTCACCAACAAGATCAACCTTCTATTAACAAGATCAAACCTTCAGCTGTATAAAGAGATTTAATCGCAAGCAACATAGTTTGTAAACAAATAACCTTGCAATACATTATTGTACATTAATTGATTACACAAATCACACTGTAAATTATAAGCAATATAGCAAGCTATAAGGCTTTCTTGGCTACAACCAATTACACTCCAGATTACATACCAAACTCACTAATGTCAAGCTCTACCTTCTTGACCATGAGTAACCACCAAGATGCTACTTGATTGTGGCCTACTAAAATGTTTTAATCCTTACGGTTCTTTGACTAGATTTTTAAATATTTGTTGACTCATTGGTTTGGTAGTTGAATGGTAAAATCCCATTGTAGTATAAATGAGTGGTTCAATGTACTCAAGCCAAGTTTCTCAAGATCAAGTTGGCAAGAAGATCAACAATCCATTCACTACTAAGGCTCTTTGCGCCAAGCTATTGGCCCACTCGATGACAAGCCCCTACTTTTTTGAATATTTATTTATCTTTCTATTGATTTCTTTTAGGGAATGAACTCATGATATAATTTATTTCTTTTTGAAGTGGAATTTCTTTTGCACCTTATTTTTGAAGTTGGTATAATTTATTTCTTATTTATGAGACGAAATTTTTTAAGGCTTACTATTCTTTGAATGGATTTTTTAAATATTTTTTGACCCATTGGGTTTGTAGTAGAATGGTAAAACAACCTTGTAGTATAAATGAGTGGTTGAACGTACTCACACCAAGTTACTGAAGATGAAAAGCTAAGGTTCTTTGCCCAAAGCTATTGGCCCAGTTGGTGACAAGCCCCTACCTTGCTGAATATATATTTGTCTTTCTATTGATTTCTTTTATGGAATGAGCTCGTGATACAATTTTTTTTTTTTAAGTGGAATTTCTTTTGCACCTTATTTTGAAGTTGGTACAGTTTATTTCTTATTGATGAGGTGGAAATTTTTAAGCCTTACTATTCCTTGAATGAATTTTTTAAATATTTGTTGACCAAATGGGTTGGTAGTTGAATGGTAAAATACCTTGTAGTATAAATGGGTGGCTGAACATACTCACGCCAAGTTACTCAAGCTGGGGTAGGGAAGTAGATCGTCGATCCATTCACTACTAAGGTTCATTGCCGCAAGCTATTTTCCCACTTTGTGAAAAGTCCCTACATTGTTGAATATCTATTTGTCTATCTATTCATTTCTTTAATCAAATAAGCTCATGTTGTGTGTTATTGTTGAAATTAATACATTTTATTGTTTTCATGGAGATCGATACATTTAATTTTGAAAGAGAATAATTTTTTACCTTTATTGTTGAGCAAGTACATTTTATATATTATTGATGATATGGAATAGTTAAGCCTTATTATTCAAATGGATGTTTCTTTTATACATTTTTGATCCATTCGTTTGAAGTAGTTTTTGCCTCATTACTTTATAATGTTTGTGCCTTATCATTGAGAGTTATAAAATTTATTTTTGAAATGGAATTACATTTGCACCTTCTTGTTGAGTGTTGCCACAATTTTTACCATGCACAAATTTTTCAAAGTGGAGATTAACATGTATTGTGTTAATTTTAGTCGAGTTAGTTGATCCTTTCTTCCTCGAGTGATAAGTATTTCCATCAGGTTTTCATCTTTTCCCTTCTCTCACATTGTATGGCCGAGTGGGTTTCATTTATCATCATGAGTCTTTGGGGTGGTTTAGGACTTTGCTCAATGGATATTCTTAAATTATGTTACTTCAGATGAACTTACTTCTAGCTCATTTTCTTTCGAACATATAGAAAGTTAAACTGGCAAAAAATTCAGTTTCCTCTTCTCCTTGGCGAGTTTTTGCATCTCAAAGGTGAAACTACAATGAGATGCACAAATGTGATTTGCGAGCTTAAATGAAGAGAAGCGAATTTTGTTATGGATAGATCATTCAAGTATTGCCATGTTTTCACTACAAGAATCTTTCAAAACTCACTAAGATGATAAAAAAGGCCATTGGCAGAAAACTCAGAAATGGCTTCTCATGGGCGAGTTTCGAACCAAGAAGTTAGTTTTTCAGAAAGGCATTTGTGGAAAGGTAAGAAGCTTAGTGGGTCCCATCTTTCACTTGTGAAGCCAATTTTATATTTTCTGGAGGCTTAAAGTAAAATGGTAAGGGTAGAGAAGGTAAAACAAGTGCAAAAGTGAAAAACTAGAAATCATCTTCTCCTTTGCGGGGTTTCTACCCTTGAAGGCAGTTTTTTGCATCCAATAGAAAATCACTCTTGCAAGCATGGTTATTTGACAAATCGATTATAGGAGGCTAAAAAAAGATAAGAGAAGCATGTTGATCACACTGAGTAAAGTATTCTATTCAAAATCTAGCTGAGACAATTTTTACTCACGGATTACTCCATTCTTAATTCTCTGCAACTTGGTAAAAAATGGGAAAGTAAAACTGTAATAAAGGAAAGTAACCATTGGGCTAACAGAAATAGTGAAAAGGCAAGAAAGAATCTGTTGTAACCTCCACATTTACTAATCTATGGATTTATCACTTAATTCATCTGTCTGTTGTGGATCTTAAAGATTAATTAGTGGATTGGAGTTTCTATATAGAGATGAACATAATGGATTTTCAAACTATTTCTTAGTTATTTGAACTATTATTCTATTGAGTTGACTATTGATTCTAAAATTCCCACAATTACAAAGTTCTACTCTCTATCCTATTTTGAGTTTTAAGATTTCCAATTTACCTCTATGTCAGTCGAGATGGCAACAAGATTTGTTGGGTTTGATGGATTGGGTGGAATCAAGTCTACATGGCAGAATATCATAGACACTTCACTTTGTTTCTTTGATATGCAAGATTTCCAAAGAAGGTTGGCGATGGAACCAATCTATCCCATAATGGATAAACTCCAAGGAAGTGGGCTGGTAGAAGCGGAAGGATTTTTCATAGCAGTACAAGCCTCGTAACTAATTATTGAATGTATCAATCAATATAACCCAGACATGAAGAAAATCTTACTGCATGATCAAAAAATGTTAATCTTAATTGATAGACAAGTGATAGTTAACTACCTGCAGATTCTAGAATGAGAGGAGTTCTTTGAATTAATGATTGGAGGAGCCTTTTCTGAATTCTCTCTGAAGAAGATGGTGTGGCAAAAGGAGATCACGATTTCTTGGTTCCAAAAGCCAAGGGGGGCTAAGAGTAAGGTCCCTAAAACCCTTTTTAGCACTAATCTCAAGCCTGAGATTATGGACATTCTAGTCCTCTTGCATTGACTTAAAGGTGTAGTAGAAGCCTTTAATTTTGTAGAACAATAATTCTTTTTGGAGCAAATTATTTGCTTAGATACATAATATATTGACTAGGCGTATGAGGTAAGTGAACAACTATCTAAGGCTCTCAATGTAGCTAAGTTCTACAATTCATTTTATATGTCTTCTTTCTTGATATATATTTTGGCTTCCCTAGAATTGTGGTTGGGACTCCCCAGATTTGAGAATTTCCCTAATGACATGAAAAGCTATGAATTTTATCCATGCTTGCAACTGCCAAATAGTTATGCAGAGTATATCCAAGTAAATGATGCATTCACAATGAGAATATGCAAGCAACTTCAAGGATGTCTGAAGTGGAGATTTAGGCTAGAGGCAATGGTAGCCATAAGTCAATTTGGCAATTATTTCATCCAATTCTCATTCTTTTCATATTTACATCTTGTAGCTTTCGATGGATTTCCCCTAACGATACCTAGATATTCAGATTAAATGATCATGCTTATTGAGATCATGAGACAAGCAATCTAGGTGAATGTGCTAAGCACCAATTTGAGGAAAAAGGGATACAAATTTCCCATAAAAGTTGGGGCCTGTAGTTGTGAGTCTCGATCATATGCCAAAAACATGCTCAAGGCATTTGAGAACAAGTTCAAATTAGAAGAATATGAAATGGTGAAGCCTATGTTTGACCCAAATTAGTATGCCAGAGATATACTTAAAATTGGAAGTGCGATCAAGCATGTTACTACTATAGAAGATTATTGGTCAAATTGTAGAGATGAGGTCAAGAGTCATGATCATACATTTGCTAGACTCACGGTGGAATAGATTAAGGCATATGGCATTGATCTGAATGTAGATGGATTGGAAGATGATGAGAAAAATATGTATAGTAATACATATTTGACCAAATTAAGGAATAATGGCCCAGATTGTCAAAAGAACTAGAAAATGGGTCGAGCAGACAGCAAAAAAGGGTCAGAGTAGGAGCAAGACTACTCAAGCTTCTCCAGCCATTGTTCCTCCCACTTCTTCTCAAAGTTCCACACCTAGTGTTACAACTATAGCTGCTCAAGGACTTTCTCAATCTGCAAGAGGAGGTGACCAAACCGTGGAGAAAAAAAATCCAATAGCTCCAACTTGCCAAGGCAGTCCTCTACCAATTATTAGTGCCCAAGCTAGCACCGAGGAAAAGAGGACTGAAGAGCTGAAAGATGGTGTTACTGCTTCAGTCTCACCTCCTCATGTTACTACTCCAGTCTCATCTCCTCACATTACTCCAACTCCATCTCCTCATCATAGTCCTAGTCCATCTGCAAGCACTCTCCTTTTGAAGCCAATTGGTTCCCCCATTTAGATAGTAGAAACTTAAGATGAACAAAGCAATAGTAGTGAGTCCACTGAATCTGATGAAGCTACAAGGAAAACTTAAGAGGAAGAGAAAGCCCTAAGTTCATCTAAGCTTCTATTTCAAGATCCTAAGAATCTTTTTTCTGCAACTATAGTGGTAGTGACTCTGGTGAAGAAGAAAATGTTTTGTATAGAGTCACTTGGGGCTGCTTCTAAAGTGATTAGTATAGAGTCCTATTTAGAAGACACCTTAGAAAGGAAGAGAAATAGGAAAGAGGAGAGTATTCCTACAAAAGATACTATGTCTCAAGCAATTCACTCTAGGTCAACAATAGGGAAAGCTAAGAAGTAGAAGATTTTATCAATACTTGGGCAAGATCCAAAAATAGGACACTTAACAATGGAGGTAGCAAAGCCAAACAAAGTAGGGAGAATTGAGGATATGACACACAATGATTTCAGTCTACATTCAAATGATCTTGGAGAGGCTAGACATGATACAAAGGTGGGCCTATGGAGATCAAGTAATGAGGTGGTAGAAGAACAATTGGAGAGCCTCAAATTGTCAAAAATCAAGATGAAGGCCAAGATTGAAGAATTGAAAAGATTTATCAGGCAATTAGTTGTTCCATTGGAAACCATTACTAGTGTGCCTACTACTAAGAACCCCATAACAGAAGAAGTGCAAGCTTTCATCCCACAGCTTCAGAAAGATGGGCATTTTGGTTAGATCGAAAGAGAATGGATTGATAAACTCAATGTAGATGGAATTTCTTTGATCAATCAAATTGGAAATGTTATCCTTCAATTCGAAACTAAGAAGGATAATATCATATCTAATCACAACACTTTGGCCATAGAGAAGGAAAGATGTGATGAATGTATTTCTCTCCTGAAAATGGTCATCCAAATGAAGGCAAAAGAGGCAGTTGAAGAAAAGATTTTGAAGAAAGGGACTCATACAAAGCATGCAATTTAAGTTTGAGATGATTCAAGAAGCTGAAGAGGGACTCAAAAAACTAGGAGAAAAAGTGAGGAAGACTCAAGACAGAGCATTCGAACTCATGCGAGGATTACACACTGACCCACAAACCAATGGGCAAGGGAAAGCTCTCATTGGGGTAGAAGTAATGAAAAACAACTTCTCCCCATACTTGAGTAATCTATTTGGAATGACTTCAAGCAATCAAAACAAAGTGGTAGAGTTGCAAAAGCTTGGTGGATACATACACGTAGCTACTGGAGAATTGACAAGTCAGCTAAATACAGTGGAGGAGTTGGCTCAAGAGCATTTGAAGTGGCTCTTAAGATTCACTAATGTACATGTGCCTAGTCACAAAACAATGATTCCAATTATAGTTGCTGCTAAGGCATATAGAGCGAAAACTAAAAAGGGAAAGAAGTCCAAGTGATTCAGTTGACACTCCATTTTCATTTTCTAATGTAAATTTTGCAAATTTTGTAATATGACAAATTGACATCTTGCCATTTGTCATCCTCAAAAGATGAACCGATTAAAATTCCTATTGTAACGGTCATCTCTCAACTCTATATGTATGAAGTTGAATGATTAATGAAAGGTTGAAAATTTTTGGTATAGGATACTTGATGTTGAAGAGTCAATTGAAGAGTATTTTATGTCAATTATTTCATGTTCGAGCAAGTTGAGAGTTGTTAATTAGATGGTTCTTTCTCTTAAACTAAGTTATAGTAGGAAGGAAAGAATTGTTTCGTTCCTTTGTTTCAAGGTTGTGAATAAACCCAGTAGGATGTGCTATGAAATATTCAGAGAAGGACTCATTAGACCTTTTTATTATTATTCCATTTACATCTCTGTTAATATTTTTCATAGATTAGTTGAATGCTGTGTGTATGAATTCATAGGATTTGTGAATTCTATCATTTGGTTCATAGACTAGAAAGTTTACCTTGCCTAAATTAATTTCTTCTTAGGCTTAATTTTTTTTACCTCTTCTACTCTCAAGTTAAGAGCATACCTCGCATTAGTTTTAGGAACAAAACATAATTCCTTGAACATCATTCACATAGGGAGCTCTACCTACCAATTCAGAGAGAATTTGAAAATCAGAGAAAGGCTTTTCAATTGTTGTAAACAAATATTGTTCATCATTTGGGCATTAAGAATCATATTTTCACAGGAAACAACAAAGGAAAAATCTATTTACCAACATTGAGGTTGATACATTTTATTTGTTGTTGATGAGATGGAATGTTTTAAGCCTTATCATTTGAATGGATTGTTTTAATATTTGTGACCCATAATTATAGTCTCTATCCTTCTGCAATTCTTTACATCACAAGGAAACATGACCTTTCAAATTAGTTTTTTCTAACCTAACTCTCTATGGATCTACAATATTTTCAAACTCAAAGTAATCCTTGAGTTCATTAATCCAATCTATCGATTCCTCAAAACGTAAAAACCTAGAATTATCTAATACTTCCATTCTATGAATCTTACGAACTTGTGTTATAAATTTCAACATACATCGACCTTCTAGAGGGATCTCTAGTTGTTGTATATCAAGATCTTCAACAAAATCAACATATTTATATTCAGTCTCAGTATTTATTCTCAAGTCATTCAAGACATTCCAGATCTCATTTCTATTCACAGCCTTGAATTTTCTAACATAAGTTTGAATCTATTGGATTCATTATGATACATGACATATTGAATAATAACAAGGTGTGACTACCTCAACCTTTGGAGATCTTTTAGCCAACAATGAAGACAACACCTGTAACACAACTCCAAAAAAAATTGAACAAGCCCTATGTATTTGATAGGCAGAATCGGGACATGAAATTTCACAACAAAGGAATTCCAGTCTTCCCAAGCTCACTAAGATTAAACACAAATAGATCAACAATCATTAGATCTATCTGCTCTCTAATAAGTCACCAAAAAGATCAACCTTCTACCAAAGGGATCAAAACTTCAGCTGTGACAAGCCTAACTAGATCTACCAATGCTATGGTACCATCTGATGCAATAAGAAGTAGGTTCCCTTGCAAATGAGATGACCAAGTAGCCCCCAAAAAATACAAGACAACAAAATTATAAAGAGATTTAATCACAAGTAATGCATTTTTTATAGAATATACTTTGAAATAAATTATTGTATACTAATTGATTACACAAATGGCACTCAAAATGATAAGCAATATGCCAAGCTATAAGGCTTTCCCAACTATGACCAATTACATTCCAGATTATAGACCAAACTCACTAATGTCGAGCTCTACCTTCTTGATCATGAGTAACGACCAAGTTGCTACTTGATTGTTTCCTACTAATACATTTTAAACCCTATTGTTCTTTACCTAAATTTTTATATATCTGTTGATCCATTGGCTTGGTAGTTGAACGGTAAAACACCTTTGTGTTGGAAATATTCAAGATATGACAAGTTACTGAGAGGGGAGGGGTGAATCAGTAACTTCTAAAATTTCAAACAATAAAACTGCATACTGATATATTCACCATTCATCCAAGTAACCTAATGTAAGCATGAAACAAAATCATTTGCAACACTTGAACACACAGATTTGGTGACCCAGAAACCTTCCAAATAGAAAGTAAAACTGGGGTGGGGATGAAACCCACAAAGCTTCGTTACTGCAGTATGAAGTTGGCCGGTTAAGGCTTACAATGACCACTTCTGGTGATCTGCCCTGTTAGGAGCACAAAGGATTGCTAGATCCACCTTGTTAGAGGATTTACAAACATACAATAAAGTATGCACTCTGTTAGGAGATTTACAAAAGACTGTTAAGTCTACCTTGTTAAAGGATTTACAGAAACTGATTCACCTATTAGAATGAAATAGTGGATCTGATTACAACTGATTGCTGATAAGATCCGCTATGCTCTGATTCACCTTGATGTGATAGATAAAACTTTTTTGCTCCAAAACTTGACCTTGCTGAATACCTTCACAACTCAGCACACAAACTTTCGCACGCATGTATTTCTTTCAGACTTTCACATTTTCATTCATTTCCATTACCATTACATTTGAATGATACAATACATTGCATATATATACCATCCAAATAAACAATACATGCAAGGTCAGCCAAAACAACAAGTGCAAATCTCTATACAAAGTTGGCCCAAGGTAAAAACTCGGGTTCACTGAACTGACTCAGTGTCCTTCTGATACTCGGAATCCACTGCGTTACTCGGCATCGTCATGCATTCGGTAGAAGTGAAGGCATGGTCCATACTAAACACTTCGAGTAGTTTTGAACTCGGTAACCACTGGAGACTCGGTAGAAGAGATGTCACTCGGTGAACACTTCTATCTAAACTGTAGCTTGGTGATCAAAGGAAACACTCGATAGAACCTTGTGACTCGGTGATAGTTAGTTTCCTTGATAACTGTCTGAGCTCGGTAAAATTAATTTCCTTGATAACTTCAGGAGCTCGGTTATCATGAAGTTCTTGGTCAATACTAAGTACATCTTCACTTGGTCAAAACTAATTCCTTTCTTTACCTCGAACACTCAATAAACACTGGCTGCTTTGTTCACCTCGATCACTCGGTAAACATTGACTTCTTTGTTCACCTCGATCACTTGGTAAACACTGAGAACTAGGTAAAGCTTGGCTTACAAAGGAATGTCCAGTGAGAGCTCGGTAAGCATTCAGAATCCAATAAGTGTTGTAACTAATGACAAAAATGTATCATAATGCCAACACTTTGTAGCATAAATGAGTGGTTCAACGTACTCAAACCAAGTTACTCAAGATGGGGTAGGCAAGTAGATTGATGATCCATTCACTACTAAGGTTCTTGGTGCCAAGCTATTGGCCCACTTGGTGACAAGCCCCTACTTTGTTGAATATTTATTTATCTTTCTATTGATTTCTTTTATGGAATGAGCTCATGATACAATTTATTTCTTTTTGAAGCGAAATTTCTTTTGCTCCTTATTTTTGAAGTTGGTACAGATTATTACTTAATGATGAGATGGAATTTTTTAAGGCTTATTGTTCTCTGAATGAATTTTTTAGATATTTGTTGATCCATTTGGTTGGTTGTTGAATGATAAAATACCATTGTAGTATAAATAAGTGATTGAATGTACTCATGCCAAGTTACTCAAGATGGAGTAGGCAAGTAGCTCGATGATCCATTCACTACTAAGGTTCTTTGCCCTAAGCTATTGGCTCACTCGGTGAAAAGACCCTTTTTTTTGCATATCTATTTATCATATAATTGATTTTTGGTACAAACTAAGCTTATCCTATGTGTTATTATTGTAATTGACACATTTTATGGTTTTTTGTTGAGAATGATATATCTATTTTGAAATTGCATCAAATTTTTTGCTTCATTGTTTATGTAGGGACATTTTGTATATCATTGATGGAAATTTCTTACCATTATGTTTTCTCTTAATCACAAGATTAGATAACTCCAAGTAAGACTATCTTTCATAATTACTAACTTTAATATCGGGTTCTACATTCCTCAAACTGAAATTCATTTAAGGACTATAACTCTTTGCTTTTCCATCTTCGTCATGCTACAAAGAAATCAAAACAAATTTCTTAGCATATTTCTCAACCATAGTATTATTCTTTATGTAATCATATACAACCCCTCTATCAACTTCCCAAGGTCTTCCAAGTAGAACATGACCAGCACTCATGTCTTCTACATCACACTGAACAACATCATTAAGAAGTGCAATACTGAAATAAATGAAACATTTATGTCTAACTTGCACCCAATGATCAATTTGAAACCAACTGATACCATACGAATTAATTTATTTTAATCTTTGCAAACAAGTTTTTCTAGCCATCTCTTCAGAAACATGATTTTCAGTACTACCTCCATCTATAATAGCTCTACAAAATCTGGATGTCGACACAAATATTTTGGAATAGCTTCCTTCTTTGCATGCATTCCACATCATGCTTATGCCATGCTATTATTTTCATCAATAGTGATTCTTCAGCTTCTGGTGAAGGCAATTCAACTTTAAAAGATTGCACTTTTTGATCTTGTCATACTACCAAGCTCTTTTGTCAATGTTCACACTAGAACATTCAAAATTTTGGTATCCATCTTTACCACATTTAAAACAAGTACCTATGAAAATATGTTTCTTATCAGAAACAACTTGCTCACCCTTATCAACTTTAGTCACCTAGTTACCTTGCTTTCTTCTTAACTTTTCTTCAGTCTTCAACTAATAGCGATATGCATTTCCAAAAAGATTAAGCTTAACACAGGCAATTCATCCTGAAAATGGAATTTCAAAACATGCATATAGCTTGCAACCTTTTTCGTAGAAGATCCATGATGTCCAGATGTAGTTTGTATCTTGTAAATTTCCCTTTTATAATTTTTCATAGATCTATACTTCTAGTCCGAGTTCTATAGATTCTCATACAATTCAAGTACATTGTCTTTAGGGATGAAATTAAGCCTTCAATCTACATACTATGGGTTTCCACTTACTAATATTAGTTTCATCATTATATTGTCTATTCTTCTTCAATTCTTTCCAACATAAGGTAGCATGACCTTTCGACTTAGTTTTTATTAACCCAACTCTCTGTGGATCTACAATACTTTCAAGCTCAAAGTAATCCTTGTGTTCATCAATCCAATCTATCACTTCTTGAAAACCCAAAGAACTAGAATTATTTGATACTTCATATGAATCTTACCAACTTGTGCCATAACATTCAACAAACTTCAATCTTCTGAAGGGATAGCTACTTCTAGTACATCAAGATCTTCAACAATGTCAACACATTCATCATCAATTTCTAGTTACTTCTCAAGTCACTAAAGACATTTTGAGTCTCCTTTCTCACCTAAGCTATGAATACTTCTAAGATATGTTGCAATCTCTTAGGATTCGTTCTTCAAGGAAACCTACTAAATAACAAGCCACAACTACTTCAAACTTTTTTGATCTAGCCACCAACAAGGAAGACCATGTCTATAACACAATTCCAAAATAACTTGAAAAAGCCCTATGCATTTGATAGGTAGAACTAAGACCTGCCAACTCACATGCAAGGAATTCTATTCTTCCCAAGCTCACTCAACTTAACCACGATCAGATTAGCAATAACTAGGCCCAACTGCTCTCTGATAAGTCACCAAAAAGATCAACCTTCGATCAACAAGATGAAACCTTCAGCAATGACAAGTCTAACCATATGAAACCATGTTGTAATACCATCTAATGCAATAAAAGGAAGGTTCACCTGCAAATGAGATGACCAAGCAGCTCCCAACAAATACAATAAAAAAAATGTACAAAGAGATCTAATCGCAAATAATGCACTTTGTAAACAACAAACCTTCATATACATCATTGAATACTCATTGATTACACCACTCACATTCATAATGATAGGCAATATGCCAAGTTATAAGGCATTCTTGGTTATGGCCAATCACATTTCAAATTACAAATGAAACTCATTACTCTCAAGCTCTACCTTCTTGATAAGGATTAACCACCAAGGTGCTACTTGACTACTGCATACTAAGATTTTTTAAGCTTAACTATTCTTTGAATGGATTGTTTAAATATTTTTTGACCCATTGGGTTGGTAGTTGAATGGTAAGACAACATTGTAGTATACATGAGTCATTCAATGTACTCATGCTAAGTTACCTAAAATGGGTTAGGCAAGTAGATCGATGGTCCATTCACTACTAAGGTTTATTGCCTCAAGTTATTTGCCCACTTGGTGGAAAGTCCCTACATTATAGACTATCTATTTGTCTTTATATTGATTTCTTTTATGAAATGAGCTCATCTTGTGTGTTATTGTTGTAATTAATACATTTTATTGTTTTTTTGGAGATCGATACATTTTATTTTGAAATGGAATGACTTTTTACCTTTATTGTTGAATAAGTACATTATATATATTATTGGTGATATGCAATTTTTAAGCCTTACTATTCAAATGGATGTTTCTTTTATACATTTTTGATCCATTGGTTTGAAGTAGTTTATGCCTCATTAGTTTATAAAGTTTGTGCCTTATCGTTGAGAGTTATAAATTTGATTTTTGAAATGGAATTACATTTGCAACTTATTTTTGGGCATATTTATATTCTATCTCATGATTTATTCTCAAGTCATTCAAGACATTTTGGATCTCAATACATTTTGGATCTCATTTCTATTCTCAGCCTTTAATTCTTCTAACATAAGTTCCAATCTGTTGGATACATTCTTATAGCTGACATACTGAATAACAACAAGATGCCACTGACTTAACCTTTGGTGATCTATTGACCAACAAGGAAGACCATGTCTATAACATAATTTCAAAAAAACTTGAACAAGCCCTATGTATTTGATATGCAAAACAAGGACTTGCCACCTCACAACCAAGGAATTCCAGTCTTCCAAAGCTCACTAAGATTAAACATGGACAGATCAGCAATTGTTAAAATCCAACAGCTCTTCGATAAGTCACCAAAAAGATAAACTTTCTATCAAAAAGATCAAAGC
Organism: Cupressus sempervirens; assembly: GCA_028749045.1. Taxonomy (NCBI): domain Eukaryota; kingdom Viridiplantae; phylum Streptophyta; class Pinopsida; order Cupressales; family Cupressaceae; genus Cupressus; species Cupressus sempervirens. The sequence goes on along the minus strand of CM053793.1, from coordinate 135,508,519 downwards.
TTCAGCTGTGACAAGTCTAACTTGATCAAACCATGCTATGATACCATCTGTTCCTATAAAATGTAGGTTCTCTTGCAAACAAGCTAAGCAAGCAACCTCCAATAAATATAACACAACACAAGTATAAAGAGATTTAATCACAAGTAACACAGTTTGTAAACAAAAAACCTTGCAATCCATTATTGTATACAAATTGATTACACAAATAACATTCAAAATGATAAGTAATATGCTAGGCTATAAGGCTTTCCCAGCTATGACCAATTATGTTCCAGATTACAGACCAAACTCGCTAATGTTGAGCTCTACCTTCTCGATCACGAGCAACCACCAAGATGCTACTTGATTGTTTCCTATTAATACATTTTAAGCCCTATTTTTCTTTAACTATATTTTAAATATTTGTTGACACATTGGATTGGTAGTTGAATGGTAAAACACCCTTGTAGTCTAAAGATGTGGTTCAACATACTTAGGCCAAGTTACTCAAGATGGGTAGTCAAGTAGATCAACGATCCATTCACTACTAAGGTTCTTTGCACCAAGCTATTGGCATACTCGGCGACAAGCCCCTACTTTTTTGAATATTTATTTATCTTTGTATTGATTTATTTTATGGAATGAACTCATGATACAATTTATTTCCTTTTCAAGTGGAATTTCTTTTGCACCTTATTTTTGAAGTTGGTATGGGTTATTTCTTATTGATGAAATGGAATGTTTTAAGGCTTACTATTCTTTGAATGGAATTTTAAAATACTTGTTGACGCATGGGTTGGTAGTTGAATGGTAAAACACCCTTTTAGTATAAATGAGTGGTTGAACCTACGCACACCAAGTTACTCAAGATGGGGTAGGCAAGTAGATTGACGATCGATTCTCTACTAAGGTTCTATACCCCAAGCTATTGGCTCACTTGGTGACAAGACCCTATTTTGTTGCATATGTATTTATCATATAATTGATTTCTAGTACAAACTGAGCTCATCCTATATCTTATTGTTGTAATTGATACATTGTATGGTTTTTTGTTGAGATTAATCCATCTATTTTGAAAAGGCATCAATTTTTTTGCTTCATTGTTTAAGTAGGGACATTTTTTATATGATTGATGGCAATTTCTTACCTCTACATTTTCTCTTAATTACAAGATTAAATAATTTTAGGACTATCTTTCATAATTACTAACCTTAATAACAGGTTTGATGTTCCTCAAACTGAATGTCATTTAAATACTACAATTCTTTGCTTTTCCATCTTTGTCATCCTACAAAGATATAAAACAAATGTATTACCATATTTCTCAACTGTAGCAGTATTCTTTATGTAATCATATACAACCCCTCTATCAAGTTCCCAAGGTCTTGCAAGTAGAACATGAGGAGTTGTGATGTCTTCTACATAACACTAAACTCCATCCTTAAAAGGTCCAATACAAAAATAAATGAAACATTTCTCTCTAACATACACCCAATGATCAATTTGAAACCAACTGATACCATACGAAGTAATTTGTTTTAATCTTTGCAAACCAATTTTTCTAGCTAAATCTTCAGAAACATGATTATCAGTACTCCCTCCATCTATAATAGCTTTACAAAATTTGGTTGCCGACTTACAAATATTTCAGAATAACTTTCGTCTTTGCATGGGTACCACATCATGCTAAGCCCACAATATTATTTTTATGAATAGGGATTCTTCAACTTCTAGTAAAGGCAAGTCAACATCAAAAGATTCCACTTTTTGATGTTCCTGTACTACCAAACTCTTTTGTCAATCTTCAGACTAGAATATTCAAAATTTTGGTGTTCATCTTTGCCACATTTAAAACAACTACCTATGAAAATATTTTTCTTATTAGAAACAACTTGCTGACCCTAATCAACTTTCGCCACCTAGTTACCTTGCTTTCTTCTTAACTTTTCTTTAGTACTAGGGTTCATCAATCCAATGTATCATTTCTTCACAACCCAAAGAACCAAAATTATTTGATACTTCATCTGAATCTTACCAACTTGTGTCGTAACCTAAAACAAACTTTGATTTTCTGAAGGGATCTCTAGTTCTGGTACATCAAGATCTTCAACATCTTCAACACATTCATCTTGAATTTCTCGATTTCTTCTTAACTCTTTGAAGATATTTCGGATCTCATTTCTCATCTCAACTATGAATTCTTCTAACATATGTTCCAATATCTTAGTATTTATTCTTCTAGGTGACTAACTAAATAACAAGCCACAATTGCCTCAAAATTTGGTGATCTGTCCACTAACACGGAATATCACTTCCCTAACACAATTCCAAAAAAACTTGAAAAATCCTTGTGTATTTGATAGGTAGAACCAGGACTTGCGAACTCACAACCAAGGAATTCAATTCTTTCCAAGCTTACTTAGCTTAACCACAATCAATTCAAAAATCATTAGGCCCACCACTCTCTGATAAGTCACCAACAATATCAACCTTCTATCAACAAGATCAAACCTTTAGCAGTGACAAGTCTAACCATATGAAACCACACTATGATACCATCTATTGCAATAAAAGGCAAGTTCACTTGCAAATAAGATGACCAGGCATCCCATAACAAATACAGTAAAACAAATGTATAAAGATATTTAACAGCAAATAATGCACTTTGTAAACAACAGACCTTCATATACATCATCGAATACTCATTGATTATACCACTTGCATTCAAAATGATAAGCAATATGCCAAGCTATGAGGCCTTGCCAATTATGGTGATTACATTCTAGATTACAGACCAAATTCGCTAATATCAAGCTCTACATTCTTGATAAGGAGTATTCACAAAGGTGCTACTTGACTATTGCATAGTAAGATGTTTTGAGCTTTACTATTCTTTGAATAGAATTTTTAAATATTTGTTGACCCATTGGTTTGGTAGTTGAATGGTAAAGAAATATTGTAGTATAAATGAGTGGTTTAACATACTCATGCCAAGTTACCCAAGATTGGGTAGGCAAGTAGATCAATGATCCATTCACTATTAAAGTTCTTTGCCCCAACCTATTGGCCCACTTGGTGACAAACCCCTACTTTGTTGAATATCTATTTTTCTTTCTATTGATTTCTTTTATGGAATGAGCTCATGATACAATTTTTTTCTTTTTGAAGTAGAATTTCTTTTGCCTTTTATTTTTGAAGTTGGTAAAGTTGATTTCTTATTGATGTGATGGAATATTTTAAGGCATACTATTATTTGAATGGGTTTTTAAAATATTTGTTGACACATTGGGTTGGTAGTTGAATGGTAAAACACCCTTGAAATATAAATGAGTGGTTGAATGTACTCACGCCAAGTTACTCAAGATGGGGTAGGCAAGTAGATTCATGATCCATTCACTACTAAGGTTTTTTGCCCCAAGCTATTCACCCACTTCGTTACAAGGTCCTACTTTGTTGAATATGTATTTGTTTTTCTATTGATTTCTTTCATGGAATGAGCTCGTGATATAGATTTTTTTTTGAAGTGGAATTTCTTTTGCACCTAATTTTTGAAGTTGGTATAGTTTCTTTCTTATTGATGAGATGGAATTTTTTAAGCCTTACTATTCTTTGAATGGATTTTTTAAATATTTGTTGACTCATTGGGTTGGTAGTCGAATGGTAAAACACCTTGTAGTAAAAATGAGTGGTTGAATGTGCTCATTCCAAGTTACTCAAGATGGGGTAGGCAAGTAGACCATCAATCTATTCCCTACTAAGGTTCATTGCGTCGAGCTTTTTACCCACTTGGTTAAAAGTCCCTACATTGTTGAATATCTATTTGTCTTTCTATGATTTCTTTTTTGAAATGAGCCCATCTTGTGTGTTACTATTGTAATTAATTCATTTGAATTTTTTTTTGGAGATGGATACATTGTATTTTGAAATTTAATGATTTTTTACCTGTATTGTTGAGTAAGTATATTTTATATATTATTGATGATATAGAATTTTTAAGATCTATTGTTCAAATGGATGTTTCTTTTATACATTTTTTATCTATTTTGTTGAAGTAGTTTATGAGTCATTTCTTTATAAGATTTGTACCTTATCATTGAGAGTTATAAATTTGGTTTTTGAAATCGAATTACTTTTGCCCCTTATTGTTGAAGTTGATACAGATTATTTGTTGTTGATGAGATGGAAGTTTTTAAGCGTTATTGTTTGGATGGATTGTTTTAATATTTGTGACCCATAATTATATTCTCTATCCTTCTGTAATTCTTTACATCTCAAGGCAACATGACCTTTTAACTTAGTTCTTGCTCACCCAACTCTCTACGGATCTACAATATTTCCGAGCTCAAAGTAATCTTTGGATTCCTCAGAACCTAAAGAACAAAAATTATCTGTTACTTCCATTCTATGAATCTTACCAACTTGTGCCATAACTTTCAAAAAACTTCGATCTTTTGAAGGGATCTCTACTTCTGGTACATCAAGGTCTTCAACAGCTTCAACATATTTATATTCAGTCTTAGGATTTATTTTTATGTCATTCAAGACATTTTGGATCTCATTACATTTTGGATCTTATATCTATGCTCAACGCTGAATTCTTCTAACATAAGTTCCAATTTGTTGGATTCATTCTTATAGGTGACATGCTGAATAACAAGAAGGTGTGAATACTTCAATGTTTGGCGATCTATCCACCATCAAGGAAGACCATGTTTGTAACACAATTCCAAAAAAAAATTGAACAAGCCCTATGTATTTCACAGGAAGAACCATGACCTACCACCTCACAACCAAGCAATTCTAGTCTTCCCAAGCTCATTAAAATTAAGCACCAACATATCAGCAATCATTATATTCAACTGTTATCTGATAAGTCACCAACAAGATCAACCTTCTATCAACAAGATCAAACCTTCAATTATGACAAGTCTAACCAGATCAAACCATGCTATGATACCATCTAATGCAATAAAAGGCAGGTTCCCTTGCAAACAAGATGACCAAGCAGCCCCCAACAAATACAACACAACAAAAGTATCTAGAGATTTAATCACAACTAATGCAGTTTGTAAAAAACAAACCTTGCAATACATTATTGTATACTAATTTTTTACACAAATTTCCTACTAATATGTTTTAAGCCCTACTATTCTTTGACTAAATTTTTAAATATTTTTGGATCCATTGGGTTGGTAGTTGAATGGTATAAAACTATTGTAGTATAACTGAGTGGTTCAACATACTCATGAGAAGTTACTCAAGATGGGTTAGGCAAGTAGATTGATGATCCATTCACTAGTAAGGTTCTTTGTGCTAGGCTTTTGGCCCACTAAGTGACAAGCCCCTACATTGTTAAATATTTATTTATCTTTTTATTGATTTCTTTTATGGAATGCGCTCATGATTCAATTTATTTCTTTTTGAAGTGGAATTTATTTTACACCTTATTTTCAAAGTTGGTCTAGTTTATTTCTTATTGATGAGATGGAATGTTTTAAGGCTTACTATTCTTCGAATGGATGTTTTAAATATTTGTTGACCCATTGGGTTTGTAGTTGAATGGTAAAACACCCTTTTTGCATAAATGAGTGGTTGAACATACTCATTCCAAATTACTCAAGATGAGGCAGGTTGTTATGTGCACATTATAAAATGAATGATTTAATCTTTGTAATAGGCTAATTGATTTATTTTATCTTGGACCCATTTTATTTTGTTTTGTTTTCAAAGTTTGTGTCACCGTCGGCTAACTTTGTACACCCTCGGAAAGCTTTTCCCATCAGGTATTTAAGCACAGCTCATAGTAGTCTATAGGCATGCTTTGGATTGTATTTCTTTGTACTGTAAATTCCTATTGGGGATTTTTGTTGCTCGCCATTATGGAAGTGAAAGATCTTACCTATTTGGCTCGCGTGATTTTAGTGGAATTCAACCCTCACCCTATTCTGTTATAGTATCACTTTGTTTGGATCTGGTGAATCGAGTATTCTTCTTTGGTAGTAAACAATATTTGCATTCTACTCTCTTTCTAGTTGTGAAGTTTAAGTGAATACTCTGCATTTATGCACAATTGACATTGTGTTCATGTGTGTTCCTACTCTATTGGCTCCATCCTAGATCATTATTCGTACTACATACATCTTCTCATTCAGCTTTGGTGATTGAATTCACAAACTGAGTAGTCGTACAACCTTTTACATTCACTGTATGGCTTCATTGTGCCACCGTACGGCTTCCCTGGCTTCTTGTACAAACTGTTATTATATATATATATATATATACACTTTAGATCTTGCATTGTATGGATTGTCTAAGTTACTATACAGATCCCTTCCATTTGTGTATGGTCATCTTAGTGACTCCATTTTTCCGTACATATTGACCTCCCACCATACAGACTGCTAGTTTACCACCCCCCCCCCCCCCCCCCCCATATGACATTCTTAACCTAGAGTACAACCCTCTATGCACATCCATTCACTGTACAGATTCTCTCCAACTATAGATACATTATGTGACCCCCTCCAAAACTCACCGTAAAGCCATGATTCATCTCATGTAGATATTGTCATCTCTCCCAAACTGCTAGTTCATTTGCAAATCTAAGTTTGGGGTGTTAAAATCTCTACAACGAGATTAGGAGCATTATAGTGGTATCAGAGAACTTCAATCTTGCTAGCCTATGGATAGTGAATGAGATTTTATAGCTAGAAAAGGAGAAGGATGCATTCTATGGATTGAATGGCTGATGAACAGGAATCGATAGGCACAAAACTTGTGGCACTTCTGAGGGAACTTGCCAAGAATCAATCACAGATCATGGATATGCAATGACTCATGGATGAAACCCTCAAGAAGTTGGCAGAGAAAGAAATATATTGAGAACAAAATGGGCACAACATAGACTCAGTAAGGCATGAAGCATGGTACCGGCATTAGCATCATCCTCATCATCTTACAGTCACTCACATCCAAAATTGCCAACATTTCTGAGGGACAAACCTCCACCCAAGAAGTCGTCATTGGATGAAGCATCCTAACAAGAACTTTGAAGGAAGAAGTTATGTTTCAATTGCAAGGGGCCTTGGGAGCTTGGCCACCAATGCCTGGAGAAGGGGAAGATCCATTACATTGAGGTATTGTTTGATGAAGAGGGTGAAGATGAACAAGAGGAAATTCTAGTGGAAGATATCCAACCTAGGAGTGGCACTAGCATGGCCAGTTTACAAAAGGGAAAAAAGCAACATAAATGGGCACTTTAGAGTCACAAATCAATTATTAGAATAAACTTAAAGACAATTAACATATGTGTGTGTGAATATATATATATATATATATAAAGGCTCCGAATGTTAAGTAGACCTCCAAGAATAGCAAGGCAAAAAGATATATTTAGTGGAATATATTTAGTTTGCCAAGTAGTCCAAATGTGAGTTTGGTATGATAGAGATATTGTACTTGGGGCATGTCATCAATCAATACATGGTTCAAGTGCATTAGGAGAAGATTTGGGTATCCTCGAATGGCCTCCCCGAAAATCACTCACAGATCTGTGAGGATTCTTTGGATTATGTAGTTAGTATAGGAGATTTTTTAGCTTTTTCTTAGCTCAACGCACCTTTAATGGATCTAAAAAAGAAAGAAGCTTTCCAATGGAATGAAAAAGCACAACTGACATTTGCTAAGCTAAAAGAGGCCATGAGCACTTGCCTAGTTCTTGCACTACCTAACTTCACCCGATTGTTCATTTTGGAATGCGACGCGTATAGGGAGGGCATTGGAGTGTTTCTGATGTAGGATAGACACCCCATTACCTATGAGAGTAGGAAGCTTACACCAAAAAAATGTCTATATTCTATTTATGATAAAGAAATGTTGGTCATTGTACATGCACTAGTCAAGTTCTGGCAATATCTAGTTGGTGCCAAATTTGTTTTCCATACAAATCACAACAATGGGACTTGAACGAATGACAAAAAAAATGGGTAAGCAATGTTTAGTCTTTTGATTTTGACATTGAATATGTAAAAGGAAATAATAATGTTGTTGTAGATGGCTTGTCTCAAAAACCCATCATCTACTCGCTAGAACAAATCTTAGTCGACTGGAAGGTACAACTGTTGGTAGAATATTCCAAGAATACGTTTGCCTATGAGATAATGGATGGTCAAATCCATAATGATCGGTATAGGGTGGTGGATGATATCATATATTATAAAGATTAGATCTACCTAGTGCCAAAATCCAAACTAAAGTAGAAGATCTTGAAGTAAGTGCATGATTCCCCTCTGGCTGGACATCCCGACTTCCTTAAGACTTAGAGAAGTATGTGGGAGAGATTTTCATGGAAGGGACTAAAAGGGGATGTATTGCACCATGTGAGAGAATGTACAATTTTCCAACAAAACAAATCCGAACACACTCTTCTTGTCAGACTATTACAGCCTTTGCCAATTCCCAAACATAAGTGGGAAAGTGTATCAATGAACTTCATAAAAGGTCTTCCCAAGGTGAAAAAAAAGGAATACATCTTTGTGGTGGTTGAAAATTTGATAAAGTATGCTCACTTCTTCGCCATCTCGTCAGACCTTTAGGCTACACAAGTTTGCCAAACTATTTTTCAGAGAAGTCTTTCACTTGCACAGGTTACCCCAAAACATCATTAGCGATCAGGATGGATGATTCATTAGTATCTTCTGGATATAGTTTTTTTGGATGGCAAGGATATAATTATCATCAAGCATGAGTTACCACTTGCAGACAAATGGCCAAATAGAAATTGTGAACAAATGGCTCGAAGATTACCTATGGAACTATGTCTCAACACAATAACATGGGTGGGTAAAATGGATCCATCTCAGGGAGTATTACTACAATACCATTTATCACATGTCCATTGGGATGGCACCATTCAAAGCCTTGTATAGGTATGAACCCCTCTCCTTCATCGACAGAGTCTTGGGTGACAATCATGCTCCAAGGGTGAAGGATTGGCTTCGAGAAGGATAGGACATACTTGAGGAGCTTGAAAGAAAACCTACAGTAGGCACAAAATTGAAAGAAGGTGTACACCAACAGACACTGCATAGAACAGAGTTTTGAAGTAGGGGATCTGGTCTATCTCTAGCTTTAGCCATACCAACAATCCTCATTAAAGGGAACAAGAAAGGAGAAACTAAAGCCACATTTTTATGGTCCCTATCGTGTGATCTGTCACATTGGTGAGGTAGTGTACGAGCTGGACCTTTTGGAGGGTACTCGCATTCATAATGTCTTCCATGTTTCCTGTCTAAAGAAGGCTATCGAGAAAAACATCACAATCACTATCGACCTTCTACCACTCAATGAGGAAGGGAAGCTCATTTTAAAACCTGTTGAGATTCTTGAACTGCATGAAAAAGTCCTGCAAAATCACACCGTGAGAGAATACTTGGAATGTTGGTGACACCTTCCATTGGACGATGCAACATGGGAAGGCGAGCACATCCTCTAGCACCTAGCATTGCACTTGCTTGAGGACAAGAAAATTTTGGGACAGGTGGACTGTAATATCCTCGTTATAAAATAAATGATTTAATCTTTGTAATGGACTGATTGATTTATTTTATCTTAGACCCATTTTATTTTGTTTTGTTTTCAAAGTTTGTGTCACTGTCAGCTAGCTTTGTACACCTTCAGAAAGCTTTTTCTGAAGGGTATTTAAGCATGGCTGATAGTAGTTTGTAGGCATTCTTTGGATTATATTTCTTTTTACTATGAATTCTTGTTGCTTTCCATTTTGGAAGTGAAAGATCTTCCCTATTCGGCTCACGCAGTTTCTGTTGGATTCAACCCTCACCCTATTCCATTGGTGTATCACTTTTTTTAGATCTAGAAAATCAAGTATTCTTCTTTGGTGGTAAATAATATTTGCATTCTACTCTCTTTTTGGTTGTGAAGTGTAATTCAATATTCTATGTTTATGCACAATTAACATTTTTTCATGTGTATTCCCTCTCTATCCACTCCATCCTAGACCACTATCTGTACTACATTCATCTTCTTATTCAGCTTTGGTGATTGAGTTCACTGACTAAGTAGTTGTATAACCTTTTACATTCACTATACGGCTTCATTCTATCATTGTATGACTTCCCTGGCTTCCCGTACAGACTATTATTATATATATACTTTAGATCTTGCACCGTACAGACTGTCCAAGTTAGCATACACTCCCCTTCCATTCTTGTACAGTCATCTCAGTGGCTCCATTTCACCATACATGCTAAGCTCCCACTATACAAATTGCTAGTTTACCCCCCCATATGGCATCTTGAACCTAGAGTACGACCCATTGTGCACATCCATTCATCGTATAGACTCTCTCCAATTGTAGATACATTATGTCACCCTCTCCAAAACTCATCGTATGACCAGTAATCATCCTATACAGATATTCTCATCTCTCCCAAACTACTAGTTCACCTGCAAATCTAAGTTTGTGGTGTCAAAATCTCTACAATGAGATTAGGAGCATTACATAGGCAAGTAGATCGAGGATCCATTCACTACTATGTTTCTTTGCCCCAAGCTATTGGCTCACTTGGTGACAAGACCCTATATTGTTGCATATCTATTTATCATATAATTGATTTTTGGTACAAACTGAGCTCATCCTATGTATTATCATTGTAATTGATACATTTTTGGGTTTTTGTTTGAGATTCATACATCTATTTTGAAATGGCATCAATTCTTTTGTTTCACTATTTAAGTAGGGACATTTTGTATATCATTAATGGAAATTTCTTACCTTTATGTTTTCTCTTAATCATAGGATTAGATAACTTCAAGTCAAATTGTCTTTCATAATTACTAACCTTAATATCAGGTTCTACATTCCTCAAACTAAAAGTCATTTAAAGACTATGGTTCTTTGCTTTTCCATCTTCATCATCCTACAAGAAAATCAAAACAAATTTCTTACCATATTTGTTAACTGTAGTAGTATTCTTTATGTAATCATATACAACCCCTCTATAAAGTTCCCAAGGTCTTCCAAGAAGAACATGACAAGCACTCATGTCTTGTACATCACACTAAACTCCATCCTTAAAAGGTCCAATACTGAAATAAATGAAATATTTCTCTCTAACTTGCACCCAATGATCAAGATGAAACCAACTAATACCATACAAAGTAATTTGTTTTAATCTTTGCAAATCAAGTTTTCTAGCCCTATCTTTAGAAACATTAGTATAAGTACTCCCTCCATCTCTAATAGCTTTACAAAATTTGGTTGTTGACTCACAAATATTTTGGAATAACTTCCTTATTCACATGGGTTCCACATCATGCTTAGCCCATGCTATTATTTTCATCAATAGTGATTCTTCAACTTCTAATGAAAGCAAGTCAACATCAAAAGATTGCACTTTTTGATCTTGTTGTACTACCAACCTCTTTTTTCAATGTTGACACTAGAACATTCAAAATTTTGGTGTACATATTTACCGCATTTAAAACAAGTACCTATGAAAATATGTTTCTTATTAGAAACAACTTGCTCACCCTTATCAACTTTTGTCAATTCATTACCTTGATTTTTTCTTAACTTTTCTTCTGTCTTCAATTGATAGCAATATGCATTTCCAACTAGACTAAGCTTCAACATACTCAATTCATCCTGAAAATGGAATTTCAAAACATTCATGATGTTCAGATCTAGTTTGTATCTTGTAAATTTCTTTTTTATAATTTTTCACAGACATGTACTTCACCTTTGAGTTCTGTAGGTTCTCAAACAAGTCAAGTACATCATGTTTAGGGATGAAATTAAGCCTTCAATCTACAAACCATGGGTTTCCATTTACTAATCTTAGTTTCATCATTATATTATGTATCCTTTTGCAATTCTTTCCAGCACACAGTAGCATTACCTTTCAATTTAGTTTTTGCTAACCAAACTCTCTATAGATCTACAATATTTTCAAGCTTAAAGTAATCCTTGGGTTCATTAATCCAATCTATTGATTCCTCAAAACCCAAAGAACTATAATTATTTGATACTTCATATGAATCTTACCAACTTGTGCCATAACCTTCAAAAAACTTCAATCTTCTAAAGGGATCTCTACTTTTGGTACATCACGATCTTCAACAGCTTCAACACATTTATCTTTAATTTTTTAATTTCTTCTCAAGTCATTGAAGACATTTTGGATCTCATTTCTTATCTTAGTTGTGAATTCTTCTAAGATATGTTCTAATCTCTTAGGATTTTCTCTTCTACATGAACTACTAAATAAGAAGCCACAACTGCCTCAAACTTTGCTGATTTTACCACCAACAAAGAAGACCATGTCTATAACAGAATTCCAATAAAACTTGAATGATCCCTGTGCATTTGATAGGTAGAACCAGAACCTGCCAACTCACAACCAAAGAATTCAGTTCTTCCCAAGCTCACTCAGCTTAAGCATGATGAGATCAGCAATCATTGGGCCCAACCACTCTCTGATAAGTCATCAACAACATTAACCTTCAATTTTCAAGATCAAAGCTTCAATAGTGACAAGTGTAACCATATGAAACCACGCAGTGATACCATCTGATGCAAGAAAAGGCAGGTTCAACTACAAACGAGATGACAAAGCAGCCCCCAACAAATATAGCAAAACAAATGTATAAAGATATTTAATTGCAAACAATGTACTTTTTAAACAATAGGCCTTCATATACATCATTGAATACTAGTTGATTACACCACACACATTTAGAATAATAAGCAATATGCCAAGCTATAAGGCCTTCCCAGTTACGGTCAATTACATTCCAAATTATAGACCAAACTCAATAATCTCGAGCTCTAACTTCTTGATAAGGAATAACCATAAAGGTGCTACTTGACAGCTACATACTAAGATATTTTAAGGTTTACTATTCTTTGAATGGATTTTTTAAATGTTTGTTGACGCATTTGGTTGGTAGTTGAATGGTAGAATAACCTTGTATTATAAATGAGTGGTTCAACATACTCATGCCAAGTTAAACAAGATGGGGTAGGCAATTAGATCGACGATGCATTCACTACTAAGGTTCCTTGCCCAAACCTATTGGCCCACTTGGTGACAATCCCTATTAATTTCTTTTATGGAATGAGCTCATGATACAATTTATTTCTTTTTGAAGTGGAATTACTTCTACCTCTTATTTTTGAAGTTGGTACAATTGATTTCTTATTGATGTGATGGAATATTTTAAGGCTTACTGTTATTTGAATGGATTTTTAAAATATCTTTTGACCCATTGGGTTGGTTGTTGAATGGTAAAACACCCATGTAGTATAAATGAGTGATTGAACGTACTCATGCTAAGTTACTCAAGATGGGGTAGGCAAGTAGATCGACGATCTATTCACTACTAAGGTTTTTTGTCCCAAGCTATTGGATCGCTTTGTGACAAGCCCCTACTTTGTTGAATATCTATTTGTCTTTATATTGATTTCTTTTATGGAATGAGGTTGTGATACAATTTTTATTTTTTTGAAGTGGAATTTGTTTTGCACCTTATTTTTGAATTTGGTATAGTTTGTCTTTCTATTGATTTCTTTTATCAAATGAGCTCATCTTTAGTGTTATTGTTGTAATTAGTACATTTTATTGTTTTAGTCGAGATCGATACATTTTTGTTTAAAATGGAATGACTTTTAACATTTATTGTTGAGTAATTACATTTTATATATTACTGATGATATGGAATTTTTAGGCCTTATTGTTCAAATGGATGTTTCTTCTATACATTTTTTATCCATTGGTTTGAAGTAGTTCATGCCTCATTAATTTATAAATATTGTTCCTTATCAATGAGAGTTATAAATTTAATTTTTGAAAAGGAATTACTTTCATGCCTTATTGTTGAAGTCAATATAGTTTATTCATTGTTGATGAGATGGAATGTTTTAAGCCTTATTGTTTGAATGGATTGTTTTTATATTTGTGACCCATAATTATATTCTCTATCCTTCTGCAATTCTTTACATCACAAGGCAGCATGACCTTTCAATATATTTTTTTCTAACCCAACTCTCTGCGGCTCTACAATATTTTCAAGTTGAAAGCAATCTTCAGGTTCACTAATCCAACCTATTGATTCCTCAAAACCTAAAGAACCATAATTATCTGATACTTCTATTCTATGAATCTTACCAACTTGTGCCATAACTTTCAACAAACTTCGATCTTCTAAAGGGATCTCTTCTTATGGTACATCAAGATCTTCAACCGCTTCAACATATTTATATTCAATCTCAGGATTCGTTCTCAAGTCATTCAAGACATTTTGGATCTCATTTCTATTCTCAACCTTGAATTCTCATAACATAAGTTCCAATCTACTATATTCATTCTTATAGGTTACATACTAAACAATAACAAGGTGTGACTATGTCAACCTTTGGCAATATATCCACCAACATTGAAGACTATGTCTATAACAAAATTCAAAAAAAAATTTAAGAAGCCCTACATATTTGATAGGAAGAATCAAGACCTGCCACCTCACAACCAAGGAATTGCAGTCTTTCCAAGCTCATTAAGATTAAACACAAACCGATCTGCAATCATTAGATCCAACTATTCTCTCATAAGTCACCAAAAGGATCAACCTTCTATTAACAAGATCAAACCTTTAGATGTGACAAGTCTAACTAGATCAAACCATGGTATGATACCATCTGATGCAATAAAAGGTAGGTAACCTTGCAAATGAGATGACCAAGAAGCTGTGAATAAATATAATAGAACAAAAGTATAAAGAGATTTAATCACAAGTAATGCAGCTTGTAAAGAATAGACCTTGTAATACATTATTGTATACTAATTGATTACACAAATCACATTCAAAATGATTAGCAGTATGCCAGGCTATAAGACTTTCCTAGCTACGATCAATTACATTCCAAATTACAGACTAAACTCACTAATGTCAAGCTCTACCTTCTTGATCATGAGTAACCACCAAGATGCTACTTGATTGTTGCCTATTAATAAGTTTTAAGCCCTATTGTTCTTTGACTGAATTTTTAAATATTTTTTGACCCATTGGGTTGGGAGTTGAATGGTAAAACATCCTTGTAGTTTAAATGAGTGGTTCAACGTACTCACGCCAAGTTACTCAAGATGGGGTAGGCAAGTAGATTGACAATCCATTCACTACTAAGGTTCTTTGCACCAAGATATTGGCCCACTCAATGAAAATCCCCTACTTTGTTGAATATTTATTTATCTTTCTATTTAATTCTTTTATGGAATGAGCTAATCATACAATTTTATTTTTTTGAAGCGGAATTTCTTTTCCATCTTGTTTTCAAAGTTCCTATAGTTTATTTCTTATTTATGAGATGGAATGTTTTAAGGCTTACTATTCTTCGAATAGATTTTAAAAATATTCGTTGACCCATTGGGTTGGTAGTTGAATGGTAAAACACTCTCTTAGTATAAATGAGTTGTTGAACGTACTCACACCAAGTTACTCAAGATGGGGTAGGGAAGTAGATCAATGTTCCTTTCACTACTAAGGTTCTTTTCCCGAATCCATTCTCTAACTTGGTGACAAGACCCTATTTTTTTCCATATCTATTTATCATATAATTGATTTTAGGTACAAACTAAGCTCATCCTATGCCTTATTGTTGTAATTGATACATTTTATAGTATTTTGTTGAGATTGATAAATCAATTTTAAAATGGGATCAATTTTTTTGATTCATTGTCTAAGTAGCAACATTTTTTATATCATTAATGACAATTTCATACCTTTATGTTTTTTCTTAATTGCAGGATTAGATAACTTCAAGTAAGACTATCTTTCACAATTACTAACCTTAATTTTGGGTTCTACGTTCCTCAAACTAAAAGTCATTTAAATACTATGGTTGTTTGCTTTTCCATCTTCATCATCCTACAAAGAAATCAAAACAAATTTCTTACCATATTTCTCAACCGTAGTAGTATTCTTTATGTAACTATATACAACCCTTCTATCAAGTTACCTAGGTCTTACAAGTAGAACATGACAAGCACTCATGTCTTCTACATCACACTAAAATCCATCCATAAAAGGTCCAATACTGAAATAATCGAAACATTTCTCTCTAACATGCACATAATGATCGATTTGAAACCAACTGATAGCATACGAAGTAACTTGTTTTAATCCTTGCAAACTAGGTTTTCTAGCCATCTCTTTAGAAACATGATTATCAGTATTCCCTCCATCTATAATAGCTTTCCAAAATTTGGTTGCCAACTCACAAATATTTTGGAATAACCTCCTTCTTCCCATGCATTTTACATAATGCTTAACCCATGGCATTATTTTCATCAATAGCGATTCTTTGACTTCTTCTGAAAGAGTGTCAACATAAAAAGATTCCACTTTTTGATCTTGCTGTACTACCAAGATCTTTTGTCAATGTTCACACTAGAACATTCAAAATTTTAGTGTCCATATTTACCACATTTAAAACAAGTACCTATGAAAATATTTTTCTTATAAGAAATAACTTGCTCACCCTTATCAACTTTATTCACCTAGTTACCTTGCTTTCTTGTTAACTTTTCTTCAGTCTTCAATTGATAGTGATATGCATTTCCAACTAGAGTAAGTTACAACATACTAAATTCATCCTGGAAGTGGAATTTCAAAACATTCATATACCATGAAACCTTTTCCTTGGAAGATTCATGATATCTAGATCTAATTTGTATCTTGTAAATTTCCTTTTTATAATTTTTCACACATATTCCTGCTTCAAGTTCTATAGATTCTTAAAAAATTCAAGTATATTGTCTTTAGTGGTGGAATTAAGCCTTCAATCCACAAAACAAAGGTATTTATTTACTAATCTTAGTTTCATCATTATATTCTCTATCCTTCTACAATTCTTTGTAGCACAAGGTAGCATGACCCTTCAACACAGTGATTGCTAACCCAACTCTCTGTTGATCTACAATATTTTTAAGCTCAAAGTAATATGTGGATTCATTAATCCAATCTATCGATTCCTTAGAACCCAAAGAACCATAATTATTTGATACTTCATATGAATCTTACCAACTCGTTCCATAACCTTCAACAAACTTTGATCTTCTAAAGGGATCTCTACTTCTGGTACATCAAGATTTTCAACAGCTTCAACAAATTCATCTTTAATTTTTGGATTTCTTCTCAAGTCATGGAAGACATTTCGGATATCATTTCTCATCTTAGCTTTGAATACTTCTAGCATATGTTCCAATCTATTAGGATTCATTTTTCTAGGTGACCTATTGAATAACAAGCTACAACTACCTCAAACTTGAAAAAGCCCTGTGCATTTGATAGGTAGAACCAAGACCTACCAAATCAAAACCAAGGAATTCAATTCTTCCCAAGCTCACTCATTTGAACCATGATTAGCTCAGCAATCATTAGGCCCAACCACTCTCTGATAAGTCACCAACAAGATCAACCTTCTATCGAGAAGATCAAAACTTCAGTAGTGACAAGTCTAACCATATGAAACCATGCAGTGATACCATCTGATGAAATAAAAGGCAAGTTCACCTACAAATGAGATGGCCAAGCTGCCCGCAAAAAATATAGTAAAACAAATTTATAAAGAGATTTAATCCCAAACAATGCACTTTGTAAACAATAGACCTTCATATACATCATTGAATACTCATTGATTACACCACTCGCATTCAAAATGATAAGCAATATGCCAAGCTATAAGGCCTTCCCAATTATGGCCAATTACAACCCAGATTATAGACCAAACCTATTGGCCCACTTGGTGACAAGCCCCTACTTTCTTAAATATTTATTTGTATTTCTATTGATTTCTTTTATGGAATGAGGTCATGATACAATTTATTTATTTTTCAAGTGGAATTTCTTTTATGTCTTATTTTTGAAGTTGGTATAGTTGATTTGATATTGATGTGATGGAATATTTTATGGCTTACTATTATTAGAGTGGATTTTCTAAATATTTGTTGATGCATTGGGTTGGTAGTTGAATGGTAAAACATCCTAGTATTATAAATGAGTGATTGAACATATTCACGCCAAGTTACTCAAGATGGGGTAGGCAAGTAGATCGACAATCCATTCACTACTAAGTTCTTTTGCCCCAAGCGATTGTCCCACTTGGTTACAAGCCCACACTTTGTTGAATATTTATTTGTCTTTCTATTGATTTCTTTTATGGAATGAGCTCATAATACAATTTTTTATTTTTGAAGTGGAATTTCGTTTGCACCTTATTTCCGAAGTTGGTACAGTGTATTTCTTATTGATGAAATGGAATGTTTTAAGCCTTACTATTCTCTGAATGGATTTTCTAAATATCTATTGACCCATTAGGTTGATAGTTGAATGATAGAACACCTTGTAGTTTATATGAGTGGTTGAACGTACTCACGCCAAGTTACTCAAGATGGGGTAAGCAAATAGATCATCAATCCATTCACTACTAAGGTTCATTGTCTCAAGGTCTTTGCCAAGTTGGTGGAAAGTCCCTACATTCTTGAATATCTATTTGTCTTTCTATTGATTTCTTTTATTAAATGAGCTCATCTTGTGTGTTATTGTTATAATTAAATTTTATTATTTCTGTGGAGATCAATACATTTTATTTTGAAATGGAATGATTTATTACCTTTATTGTTGAGTAATTACATTTTATATATTATTGATGATATGGAATTTTTAAGCCTTATTGGTCAAATGGATGTTTCTTTCATACATTTTTGATCCATTGGTTGCAAGTAGTTTATGCCTCATAACTTTATAAAGTTTTGCCTTATCGTTGAGAGTTATAAATTTGATTTTTGAAATGGAATTACTTTTGCACCTTATTGTTGACATCAATATAGTTTATTTGTTGTTGATGATATTGAATGTTTTAATCCCTATTGTTTGAATGGATTTTTTTAATATTTGTGACCCATAATTGTATTCTCTATCCTTCTACAATTCTTTAATTCACAAGGTAGCATGGCATTCTACTGGACTCATTCTTAGAGGTGACATGTTGAATAACAAGAAGGGGTGGATGCCTAAACCTCTGGTGATCTCTCCACCAACAAGGAAGACCACGTCTGTAACAAAATTCCAAAAATTACTTGAACAAGCCCTGTTGATTTGATAGGAAAAAGCAAGACCTGCCACCTCACAAGTAAGGAATTCTAGTCTTCCCAAGTTGTGTAAGATTAAACATGAAAAAATTGGCAATCATTAGATCCAACTGCTCTTTAATAAGTTACCAACAAGATCAACCTTCCGTCAACAAGATCAAATCTTCAGTTGTGACAAGTCTATCTAGATCAAACCATGCCATGATATCATATGATGCAATAAAAGGTAGGTTCCCTTGCAAACAAGATGACTAAACATCCCCCAACAAATACAACACAACAAAAGTATAAAGAGATATAATCACAACTAACACAGTTCATAAAGAATAGCCATTGAAACACATTATTGTATACTAATTGATTACACAAATCGCATTCAAAAAGATAAGCAATATGCCAAGCTATAAGGCTTTCCTGGGTATGACCAATTACATTCCAGATTACTCATGAAACTCACTAATGTCAAGCTCTACCTTCTTGATCACAATTAACCACCAAGGTGCTACTTGATTGTTGCCTACTAATACATTTGAAGCCCTACTATTCTTTGAATAAATTTTTAAACATTTGTTGATGCATTAGACTAGTATTTTAATGGTAAAACACTATTTTAGTAGAAATGAGTGGTTCAACATACTCAGACCAAGTTACTCAAGTTTGGGTAGTAACTAGAGCGATGATCCATTCACTACTAATTTTATTTGCGTGAAGCTAATGACCCACTTGGTGAAAAGCTTTTCAATCTTCATCATCCTATAAGGAAATCAAAACAAATTTCTTACCAAATTTCCTAATCATATCTATATTCTTTATGTAATCATATGCAATGCCTCTATCAAGTTCCTAAGGTCTTCCAAGTAGAATATGACAAGCACTCATGTCTTTTACATCACACCAAACTCCATCCTTAAAGGTCAAATACTAAAATAAATGAAACATTTCTCTCTAAGTTGCACCCAATGATCAATTTCAAACCAATTGATACTATATGAAGTAATTTGTTTAAATCTTTGCAAACCAAGCTTTCTAGCCATTTCTTCAAAAACATGATTATCAGTACTCCCTCCATCTATTTTAGCTTTACAAAGTTTTGTTGCCGACTCACAAATATTTCTAAATAACTTCCTTCTTCACATGGGTTCCACATCATGATTAGCCCATGCTATTATTTTCATCAATAGCGATTCTTCAACTTTTGGTGAACGCAAGTCAACATCAAAGGATTCCACATTTTGATCTTCCAATACTACCAAGCTCTTTTGTCAATGTTCACACTAGAACATTCAAAATTTCATTGTCCATCTTTACCATATTTAAAGAAAGTACCGATAAAAATATGTTTCTTATCATAAACAACCTGCTCACCCTTATCAACTTCAGTCACCTAGTTACATTTCTTTCTTCTTAACTTTTCCTCAGTCTTCAACTGATAGTGATATGCATTTCAAAATATCCTAAGTTTCAACATACTCAATTCATCTTAGAAAAGGAATTTCAGAGCATTCGTATAGCTTGCAACCTTTTCCTTGGAAGATTCATGATGTCCAAATCTAGTTTGTATCTTGTAAATTTCTTTTTTATAATTTTTCATAGACATGTACTTCTGCTTCAAGTTATGTAGCTTCTCAAACCATTCAAGTACATTGTCTTTAGGGATGAAATTAAGCCTTCAATCTACAAACCATGGGTTTCCATTTACTAATCTTAGTTTCATCATTATATTCTCTATCCTTCTACAATTCTTTCCAGCACAAGGTAGCATGACCTTTAACCTTAATTTTTGCTAACCTAACTCTCTGTGGATCTACAATATTTTCAAGCTCAAAGTAATCCTCGAGTTCATTAATCCAATCTATCGATTCCTTAGAACCCAAAGAACCTGAATTATTTGATACTTCGTATGAATCTTACCAACTTGTGCCATAACCTTCAACAAACTTCTATCTTCAATTTTTAGATTTCTTCTCAAGTCATTGAAGACATTTTGGATCTCATTTCTCATCTTGACTATGAATTCTTTTAACATATATTCCAATATCTTAGTATTCATTCTTCTCTGTGACCTACTAAATAAAAAGCCACAACTACCTCAAACTTTGGTGATTTTTCCATCAACAAGGAAGACCACATCTATAACACAATTCTAAAAAAAATATTGTAAAATCCCTTTGCATTTGTGAGGAAAAACTACGACCTGCCAACTCACAACCAAGAAATTCATTTTTTCCAAAGCTCACTCAGCTTAACCATGATCAGAGCAACAATCATTAGGTCCAACTGCCCTCTGATAAGTCACCAACAAGATCAACCTTCTATTGACAAGATCAAACCTTTAGCAGTGACAAGTCCAAGCATATGAAACCACGATGTGATACCATATGATGCAATAAAAGAAAGGATCAACTGCAAATGAGATGAGCAAGCAACCCCCAAAAAATACAATAGAAAAAATGTATAAATAGATTTAATCTCAAATAATGCACTTTGTAGAGAACAAACCTTCATATTCATCATTGAATACTCGTTGATTACACCACTCACATTCAAAATGATAAGCAATATGCCAAGCTATAAGGCCTTTTTAGTTACAACCAATTACATTCCAAATTATGAACCAAACTCGCTAATCTCGAGCTCTACCTTCTTGATAAGGAGTAACCACCAAGGTGCTACTTGACTACTGCATACTAAGATGTTTTAAGCTTTATTGTTCTTTGAATGGATTTTTTAAATATTTGTTGACCCATTGGGTTGGTAATTAAATGGTAAAAAAACCTTGTAGTATAAATGAGTGGTTGAAAATACTCATGCCAAGTGACCCAAGATGGGGTAGGCAAATTGATGTAGTCAAGAGGGATGAATAACTAGGCCCAAAGGCTCACCTAGCTATCCAAACCACCCTATAAGATTTAACACAATGGAAGCAAACACAAGGGGATAGTAACCAAAAGGAGGAGTAGACAAAAATACTTTTTTTTTATTCATCAATAAATCTTAATACATGCCAACTATGAGGCTTTCTAGGTTATGGCCAATTACAATACATTCACATTCAAAGATTCAACAACAAATTCACACTTTCAATTCTGCTCTCTCAAAAATTTTCCCTTCTAAAAGGGTATGTGCAGGATCATCATGTGCCAAAAAGTGGTGATCTGAAAAATATGTAGTTCTGAAATGCCTCAAAGAATTTCAAAATCTATTACAACTTTTTTCCCACTCATCCTGATACTAAATGAAAACAATTCATACCTTTATAATTCCTACTATATCTTTCGATACCAACCTGATATGGTCATCTTTAAAACATCTCGAAAATGTGTTTTTTGCATGTTCTTATGTGTTTTTTATTTCAAGCATGTAGCTGACGACTTTTTTTAAACCAAAATTTGATGTAATGAAAAGGGTTTCTTAAGAATGTTCTTAGCTTTTCATAAATGTAAGGTTTGTCAAATTACGAGTTTCGTAAGTAATTATTACTTATTTTCTAATGGAGTTAGCTGCAAAGTGCTGATTGACATACTGGTTGAAAAATAGCTATAACTTTTAAACCGTATAAGATTTGTGAAATCCAAAAGATGCATCACATTCTATGCTTCAACTAGTATAAGAAAATAAAAATAAAAACTTAATTTTGATTTTTTTTGAACTAGTTAAGGTGGTCAGACACGGGAGTTTTTTAATTCTGAAAATAGTATAGTAGAAAATTCATAATTAATTATTTGTTTGGAATAAAAATTCCCAAAAATATGCATCACATCTAGGCATGATTCTACTTTTTATATCTAAAATTATATTTAAAAATATTATCATTTCATTATGATTAAGGTGGTCAGACATACACCTACTTTTTATTTTTGCCTTGAAATTTTTGTAGTATTGCATTAAAATTCAAACTTTTGACCAATCAAATATATTTTTCTCCAGATAAGGCCTTGTATTTTAGAAACTAGATTCAATTTCCTACAGATTATTTTGTTACAACTTTTTGATATAAAGTCTAGAACCACTTTAAAATTATGTGTCAAGTTGACATAACCCTGATTTGCTAGTTTTTCACTGCCACTTAAGGCCATAGTTTGGTACACCATGATCCTGCACATACCCAAAACTTACTTAGCTCTAAGCCTAAACTCTCTATTTATACTTGCTAAAATGGCTTATAGAACATTCTAGAACATTACATAAGAGTGAGGTTGAGCCAACAATGGTCTAGACTCATCCCAAGAAAAGATCTTAACATAACTGTCACGAATGAAATAAATCTCGTGAGTCGGCTCGCAATATCACATCCAAATAATGACACTCGGCATACACTAGGTAACTCGGCACATGAAGAATCACTCTGCATCCATTGGGTAACTCAGCACATGAAGAATCACTCGTCATCTACTAGGTAACTCAGCACATGAAGGAATGCTATAGTAACTCAACACATGTAGGAATTGCTAGAGTAACTCGGCACATGAAAGAATTGCTATAGTAACTCGGCACATGAAGAGTGCTACAGTAACTCAGTACATGAAGAGTGCTACAATAACTCGGCACATGAAGAGTGCTACAGGAACTCGGCACATGAAGGGTGCTACAAGAACTCGGCACATGAAGAGTGCTATAGTAACTCAACACATGAAGAGTGCTACAGGAACTTAGCACATGAAGAGTGCTATAGTAACTCGGCACATGAAGGGTACTATAGTAACTCAGCACCAATTGCAAAATGAGCAAAAATGAGCAGGATAACAAGGCAACCCAGGATGCTCCTGCATCAAACAACTGGGGTTGGAAGAAATGATTCTCCTAAATCATTGAGATGTCCCAACCTGAGCTAAATCCAACTCAAATTGAGAAATCCATGAAGCATTTTCAATAGGTCTATTCTTCTACTTCACCAAATATTCATAGTAATCTTTTCCTCTTGTACTCTTGCCAACTCTCTGATCCAATATCTATTCAACTTACTCAATCTTTTTCTTTGGATAATCATCTAGTGTAACAACTTCATCCTCTAACTCATGATACTTATACAAATCAGAAAATATTAAATATAGGGGATATATCCATGTCATCAGGTAACTCAACTTCATAAGCATTACCACTATCAAACTTCTTCAGGATCTGACAAAGTCCAAATTTCTTCATCTTCAGCTTATTGTATGTTCCAACTGGGAATCTTCCTTTCTTTAGATGAACCATCACCTCATCACCAACTTGAAAATAATGGTGTCTCTAGATTGATCAACATTCTCCTTATACTTCTGATTGCTTTGTTCCAACCTCAACTTCACTTCTTTATGCAAGGACTCAATAAAATCAGCAAATTCTTCTCTTGCAGTGCTTTTCTTTTCTTCACCAGCAACATCTTTCAAATTTGATATACCTCTACGATGCATTCTAGTAACAATCTCCAAAGGTGTCTTCCCTGTTCTCCTATTCACAGAATTGTTATATGAAAATTTAGCTTGTGCTAATACCATCTCCCAATTACTTGGCTTATTTCCAACTAAACATCTCAGCATATTACCCAAGCTTCTATTCACAACCTCTATCTATCCATCTATTTGTGGATGGAATATAGAACTAAACTTCAATTCAATGCCCATCTTTTTCCACAAAGTCTTACAAAGATAAAAAAACAAACTTACTATCTTTGTTTGAAATTATACTTCTTGGTAATCCATGCAATCTCACAATCTCTTTAAAGAAAAGTTCAGCAACATGCTCAACATCTGATATCTTCTTACATGGTATAAAATGAGCCATCTTAGAAAATCTATCCACTACAACAAATATGGAATCATACCCTTTCACCGTTTTAGGCAATCTAAGAACAAAATCCATACTGATGTCAGTCCAAGGTTTTTCATGAACAGTAATAGATGTATACAAACTAGTATTCTGACTCACTCCCTTTGCAACTTGAAAAACTCCACAACTCTTTACAAATTTCTAACCATCCTTATACATTTGTGGCCAATAATATTTCTCTTTTAGCCAACTCAATGTCTTATCAATTCCAAAATGTCTAGCTAAACCACCACTATACTTTTCCTTAATCAAATTCAACCTCGTAGGACTTCTAGGAATACAAAACTAAATACCTTTGAACAACATACCTTCTTCAATGAAATATTCATCATACTTACTTATGTGATCTGTTAGATTTGGTACTTTGCACTCTCTCCACACCTCAGAAAAATCAGGATCAGCATCATATAACTCTTTCATCTCATCAAAAGAAAGAACTTCAAGCTTCATTTCAGTCAACAAAGAACGTCTTCTACTCAATGCATTAGCAACTTTATTAGTAACTCCACTCTTATGCTTCATTACAAATGTAAAACTCTACAAATACTCAACCCCCTTCATATGTCTTTGATTCAATTTATGTTGTCTTCCCAAGTATTGTAAAGCTTTATGATCAGTATACAACACAAACTCCTATGTCTCCATTTCTTCAATGCTTGAAAAATGGCATAGAATTCCTGATCATACATAGAATATTTATTTTTAGCATCATTCAAATTTTCACTAAAGAAAGCAACAGGCTTACCTTCTTGACTTAATACAGCTCCTATTGCATTACGACTTGCATCACATTCAACTTGAAATACTTTGTTGAAATCAGGTAAAGCCAATACAGGTAATTTAGCAACCTTTTGTTTCAAAGCTTGAAAACTCTTATCAGCTCCATGTGTCCACTTGAATTCCTTTTTATCTCCCCTCATTGTTTTAGTCATAGCATTACAAACAATACTAAAATTCTTTATAATTTTTTTGTAAAAACCAGCCAAACCATGAAATGATCTTACCTCACTCACATTCTCAGGTGTAGGCCATTCCAAAATTTCTTTAACCTTCTTAGGATCCATCTTCAAACCATCAGCTGAAATCACAAATCCCAAATACACAATCTCCTCTTGTTTAAAAGAACACTTTTTTAGATTGATCAAAAACTTTTCCTCTTTCAACCTTTGCAATACTTGCCTAATATGCTCAAGATGTTCTTCCTTAGTCTTGCTGAATATCAAAATATCATCCAAATAAAAGGATCCCTAACTTACCCAAGAATCTTTTCAAAACTTCATTCATCAACCTCATGAAAGTACTAGGTGCATTAGTCAGACCAAAAGGCATAACCAACCATTCATACAAACCATCTTTTGTCTTGAAAGCAGTCTTCCATTCATCACCTTCTCTGATTTTGATTTGATGATTGCCACTCTTCAAATCAATCTTGGTAAAATACTTGGCTCCACTCAAACAATCCATTATGTCATCCATTCTTGGCATAAGAAACCTATATTTCACTATTATCTTGTTAATGGCTTTGAAATCAATACACATTCTCCATTCTCCATTCTTTTTAGGTGCTAATATAGTAGGTACAACACATGGACTCAAGCTTTTTCTGATCAAACCTTTCTGCAACAACTCATGCACTTGTTTGTTAAGTTCTTCATTCTCTACAGATGTCAATCTTTATGGTGCTTTATTTGGAAAACTAGCTCTAGGGATTAGATCCATACAATGACTTATACTTCTTACTGGCGGTAAACCATCAAGAATATCTTCAGCAATAATGCATCTATACTCATTCAAAAACTCTACAATTTCTTTTGGCACTCAGTCAATACTACCATCTGTCACTTGGTCACCACTAACTGGCACTCAGTTAACATTGTTTTCTAGCACTCGGTCTCCATTGACAAAACTCAGTTTTCTTGGAATTATAGCAAAACAAACCTGATTCTTCTTTACTTCCTTTTCAAATTTTTTTCCATTAACCATGCAAATTTTTATAGCAGTACAATTAACCTCATCTAGAACTTCAATCAAAGGCAACAATGTTTGTTTCTTCCCATTAACCCAAAGACTAAATTGATTCAATCTTCCATCATGTACAACATATCTATCATATTGCCAAGGTCTACCCAACAAAATATGACAACAATCCATGGGCATAATATCGCACAAAACTTCATCAAAGTAATGTCCAATTTTGAACTTCACAAGGCATTGCTCACTTACCAATATCTTATGCTCATCTTTGATCCATGAAACATAATAAGATTTGAGATGTTTCAACCTCTACAACTAGCTCTTCTAATGCCAGATTTGTAGAACTTTCACTATCAATGATCACCTTATAGCATTTTCCAACCATCTTACATCTTGTCTTGAAAAGACTTCTCCTTAAAATAGGTTCCTCATCACTTGCCTTATTGCATAATGTTCTTCTCACCATCAAATTTTCTCTAGCCTCAGGTCCACTTGGTGAACCCTCATCATCTTCTTGAATCACAGCATTTTTACTACCTTGTCTACTTTTAGAGGATCTACATTAAAAAGATCTATGTCCTTCTTTGCCACATCTAAAACAATTACCATGAAATCCACCTATAGAATAATAATTACCTCTTCCTCGGTAATAATTAGTGCCTCCTCAATAAGAATTGCCACTTTTCCATTCAATCTTGCCTTTGTCATCATTCTTCCATTCAGATTTGCCTTTATCCTGTCTAGAACTATCAGATCTACCACTTTCTCCATAAATCTACCTCTGCCTCTTTGGAATCTACCACCTCTAACTCTCTGTCTTTCTTCATGCTTCTTTGTCAAGATCTCCTGAGCTTTTAAGGAATATTGATATGCTTCTTCTACACTTTCCAACTTCACAAAACTTATTTCATCTTGTATTCCAGATCTCAATTCATTAATCTACCTTGCAATTTTCTCAACATCATCATCCACATGTCTAGATTTGATGTCCAATCTATAGAATTCCTCAATATACTCTTTCATAGTCATGTCTTTTTGTTTCAAATTTTGCATCATTCTCAACAAGCTAACTTCGTAATCAGCAAGAAGGAATTTTTTCTTTACCTTGTTCACGATCTTTGGCCAAGTTCTTATCTTCTCCTTTCCTCTCCTTTGTCTATTAGTTTGCAAGTACTCTTACCATAGTGATGCATGACCTTTCAACCTAGTCACTGCAATCTTCACCTTTCTATTATTAGGAGTGTTTTCATGCTCAAAGAACTTCTCCATATCAGAGATCCAATCCAACACAACATTGGTATCCAATTTTCCATCATAAGGAACAACTTCTGTAGCAGGTTTTGAATTTGCTCTAGATAATATTCTCAACAATCTTTCCTCATCTTGATCTTCTTCAGGTTATAAATTATGGTTTGGTGCTACTACTTCATCATCACTTACATCACCAAGATTTGCTCCTCTTCTTTGGGTTGTCTCCATAGCATCTAATCTGGCTGCAATTTGTCTCAACTGATCCAATATAGCATTATCAACATTATTTCCTCTACCATGAACCATCTTTACAAATCAAGTTCCTGAAAGATCGTAACCCTCAGCAAGTTATAGGTGAAATTCGTAGATCTTCCATCCTACAACCAAATCCAAGTCAAGGTTCTACATGATCCAATCTCCATAAGGATGAACCTCAAGCTCTGGTACCAACTGACGCAGTCAAGAGGGATGAATAACTAGGGGCAAAGGCTCACCCAACTATCCGAACCACCTTGCAAGAGTTAACACAACGGAAGCAAACACAAGTGGACAGCAACGAAAAGGAGAAGACATAAATACTTTTTTTTGATTCATCAATAAATCTTCATATATGCCTAGTTGTGAGGCCTTCTAGGTTACAACCAATTACAATACATTCACATTCAAAGATCCAACAGCAAATTTGCACTTTCAATTCTACTCTCTCAAAACTTTTCCCTTCTAAAACTTACTTAGCTCTAAGCCCAAACTCTCTATTTATACTTGACAAAATGGTTTACACAAAATTCTAGAACATTACATAAGAGGAAGGCCAACTCAAAAATGGTCTGGACTCATCCCAAGAGAAGATCTTAATATAAATGTCACGAATGAAATAAATCCTATGAGTTGGCTCACAAAATCATGTCCAAATACTGACACTCGACATACACTGGGTAACTCGGCACATGAAGAATCACTCAACATCCACTAGGTAACTTGGCACATGAAGAATCACTCGACATCTACTAGGTAACTTGGCACATGAAGGCATGCTATAGTAACTCGACACATGAAGAGTGCTACAGTAACTTGGCACATGAAGAGTGCTATAGTAACTCAGTACATGAAGAGTGCTATAGTAACTCGGCACATAAAGGGTGCCACAGGAACTTGACACATGAAGGGTGCTAAAGGAACTCGACACATGAAGAGTGCTATAGTAGCTCGGCACATGAAGAGTGCTACAGGAACTCGGCACATGAAGAGTGCTACAGTAACTCGGTACATGAAGAGTGCTACAGTAACTTGGCACCAACTACAAAATGAACACAAATAAGAAGGATAACAAGGCAACCCAGGATGATCCTATATCACAAATAGATATACGAACCATTCACTACTAAGGTTCTTTGCCCCAACCTATTGGCCCACTTGATGACAAGCCCCTACTTTGTTGAATATCTATTTGTCTTTCTATTGATTTCTTTTATGGAATGAGCTCATGATACAATTTATTTCTTTTTGAAATGGAATTTCTTTTGCGTCTTATTTTCAAAATTGGTATAGTTGATTTCTTATTGATGTGATAGAATATTTTAAGGCATATTGTTATTTGAATGGATTTTTAAAATATTTGTTGACCTGTTGTGTTTGTAGTTGAATGGTAAAATACCCTTATAGTATAAATGAGTGGTTGAACATACTCATGCCAAGTTACTCAAGATGGGGTAGGCAAGAAGATCAATGATCCATTCACTACTAAGGTTCTTTGCCCCAAGCTATTGCCCCATTTGGTGACAAGCCCCTACTTTGCTGAATATCTATTTGTCTTTCTATTGATTTCTTTTATGGAATGAGCTCATTATACAAATTTTTTTTCTTGAAGTGGAATTTCTTTTGCACCTTATTTTCAAAGTTGGTCCAATTTATTTTTTATTGATGAGATGGAATGTTTTAAGCCTTACTTTTCTTTATATGGATTTTTTAAATATTTGTTGACCCATTGGGTTGGTAGATAAACGGTAAAACACCTTGTAGTATAAATGAGTGGTTGAATGTTCTCACGCCAAGTTACTCAAGATGGGGTAGGCAACTACATCATCCATCCATTCGCTACTTGGGTTCACTGCCTCAAGCTATTTTCCCACTTGGTGAAAAGTCCCTACATTTTTGAATATCTATTTGTCTTTCTCTTGATTTCTTTTATGAAATGAGCTCATCTTGTGTGTCATTATTGTAATTAATACATTTTATTATTTTTGTGGAGATCGATACATTTTATTTTGAAATGGAATGATTTTTTACCTTTATTGTTGAGTAAGTTCATTTTATATATTATTGATTATATGAATATTTTAAGCCTTATTGTTCAACTGGATTTTTCTTAATACTTTTTCAATCCATTGGTTTGAAGTAGTTTATGCCTCATTACTTTATAAAGTTTGTGCCTTATCATTGAGAGCTATAAATTTTTATTTTTGAAATGAAATTACTTTTGCACCTTATTATTGAAGTCGATACAGCTCATTTGTTGTTGATGAGATGGAATTTTTTAAGCCTAATTGTTTGAATGGATTGTTTTAATATTTGTGACCCATAACTATATTCTCTATCTTTTTGCAATTCTTTACATCACAAGGCAACATGACCTTTCAATATAGTTTTTGCTAACCCAACTCTTTGCGGATCTACAATATTTTCAAGTTGAAAGAAATCCTTGGGTTCATTAATCCAATCTATCGATTCCTCAAAACCTAAAGAATTAGAATTATCTGATACTTCCATTCTATGAATCTTACCAACTTGTACCATAACTTTCAACAAACATAGGTCTTTTGAAGGGATCTCTACTTCTAGGAAATCAAAATCTTCAATAGGTTCAATATATTTAGATTCGGTCTCAGGATTTATTCTCAAGTCATTCAAGACATTTTGGATCTCATTAAATTTTAGATCTTATTTCTATTCTCAGCCTTGAGTTCTTCTCACATAAGTTCCAATTTCCTGGATTCATTCTTATAGGTGACATATTGAATAACAACAAGGTAAAATTGTCTCAACCTTTGGTGATATGTCCACCAAAAAGGAAGACCACATCTATAACACAATTCCAAAATAACATAAGCAAGCCTCCTGTATTTTATATGCAAAACCAAGACATGCCACCTCACAACCAAGGAATTCTAGTCTTCCCAAGCTCACTAAAATTAAACATGAATAGATCAGCAATCTTTAGATCCAATCACTCCCTAATAAGTCACCAACAAGATTAACCCCCTATCAACAAGATCAAACCTTCAGCTGTGACAAGTCTAACTAGAGAAAACCATGTTGTGATACCATCTCATCCAATAAAAGGCAGGTTCCCTTGCGAACGAGATGACCAAATAGCCCCGAACAAATACAACACAACAAAATTATAAGGAGATTTAATCGCAAGTAATGTAGTTTGTAAATAATAGACCTTGGAATACATTATTCTATACTAATTGATTATACGAATTGCATTTAAAATGGTAAGCAATATGCCAAGCTGTAAGGCTTTCTTAGCTATGAGCAATTACATTCTAGATTATAGAGCAAAGTCGCTAATGTTGAGCTCTACCTTCTTGATCATGGGTAACTACCAAGATGCTACTGTATTGTTGCCTACTAATACATTTTAAGCCCTATTGTTCTTTGACTAAATTTTTAAATATTTGTTGACCCATTGGGTTGGTAGTGGAACAATAAAACACCCTTTTATTATAAACGAGTGGTTCAATGTACTCACACCAAGTTACTCAAGATGGGGTAGGAAAGTAGATCGACAATCCATTCACTACTAAGGTTCTTTGTGCCAAGCTATTGGCCCACTTAGTGACAAGGCCCTACTTTGTTGAATATTTGTTTATCTTTCTATAGATTTCCTCTACGGAATGAGCTCATGATACAATTTATTTCTTTTTAAAGTGGAATTTCTTTTGCACCTTATTTTTGAAGTTGGTACAGTTTATTTCTTATTGATGAGGTTGAGTGTTTTAAAGCTCATTGTTCTTTGAGTGGATTTTCTAAATATTTAATGACCCAATGGGTTCATAGTTGAATGGAAAGACACCCTTGTACTATAAATGAGTGGTTGAACGTACTCATGCCAAGGTACTCAAGATGGGGTAGGCAAGTAGATCAGCAATCCATTCACTACTAAGGTTCTTTGCCCCAAGGTATTCTCTCACTTGGTGACAAGACCCTATCTTGTTGCATATCTATTTATCATATAATTGATTCCTTGTACTAACTGAGCTCATCCTTTGTCCTATTGTTGTAATTGATACATTTTATGGTTTTTTGCTGAGATTGATACATCTATTTTGAAATGGCATCAATTTTTTTGTTTCATTGTTTAAGTAGGGACATTTTGTATATCATTTATGCCAATTTCTTACCTTTATGTTTTTTCTTAATCATAGGATTAGATAACTTCAAGTAAGACTATCTTTCATCATTACTAACCTTAATATCGGGTTGTACATTCCTTAAACTAAAAGTCATTGAAAGACCATGGTTCCTTGCTTTTCCATCTTTGTAATCCTATAAAGAAATCAAAACAAATTTCTTACCATATTTCTCGACCATAGCAGTATTCTTTATGTAATCATATAGAAACCCTCTATGAGTTTCGTAAGGTCTTCCAAGTAGAACATGACAAGCACTCATCTCTTCTACATCACACTAAACTCCATCCTTAAGAGGTCCAATACTAAAATAAACAAAACATTTCTCTCTAACTTGCACCCAATGATCATTTTGAAACCAACTAATACCATATGAAGTAATTTGTTGAAATCTTTGCAAACCAAGTTTTCTAGCGATCTCTTCAGAAACATGATTATCAGTACTCCCTCCATGTATAATAGCTTTACAAAATTTGACTGTCGACTCACAAATATTTTGGAATAACTTCCTTCTTCACATGGGTTCTACATCATGCTTAGCCCGTGCTATTATTTTCATCAATAGCAATTCTTCAACTTTTGGTGAAGGAAAGTCAACATCAAAATATTCCACTTTTTTATCTTCATGTACTACGAAGCTCTTTTGTCAATGTTCACACTAGAACATTCAAAATTTCAGTGTCCATGTTTACCACATTTAAAACCTATACGTATGAAAATATGTTTCTTGTCATAAACAACTTTCTCACCCTTATCAACTTTAGTCACCAGGTTACCTTGCTTTCTTATTAACTTTTCTTCAGTCTTCAATTGATAGTGATATGCATTTCCAAATAGACTAAGCTTAACATACACAATTCATCCCAGAAATGGAATTTCCAAAAATTTGTATAACTTGCAACCTTTTCCTTGGAAGATTCATGATGTCTAGATATAGTTTGTATCTTGTAAATTTATTTTCTATAATTTTTCACAAACATGTACTTTTACTTCGAGTTATGTAGCTTCTTAAACAAATCAAGTACATTTTTTTTAGGGATGAAATTAAGCCTTCAATCTACAAACCATGGGTTTACATTTACTAATCTTAGTTTCATGATTATATTCTTTATCCTTCTACAATTCTTTCAAGAACAAGCTAGCATGACCTTTCAACTTAGTTTTTGCTAACCCAACTCTCTAGGGATCTACAATATTTTCAAGATCAAATTAATCCTACTGTTTATCATTAGTATTCGCATTTCACAATCTATTTTCAAGAATTGCTTCATGTGCTTTATTAATTTGATATGTTTTTCATGTTTCTCGGTAAAAATTATTTGTCGTTTGACACTAATGTTCTTCTCCAATATTATAGGTTCAACATGTATTAAGTTTTTCTCAAGTAGGAGGCATGGACAAGACTCTCTGGGGAAGACATTTAACTTTCTTAAATACAGTGTGATTAGGCTTGACCGGCAATAAATGTAGGCTCCAAAGCTCTGTCTGCTCTTTTTCATTTAGTACTTCTACATATGCCTATAATCTCAAGCTCATTTCAGTGTCAGACAAACAACCAACCTTGAATCTTCAAACTTCCTTTCATTTTATCTTTCAATCACTGCTATCATTTATTTTCTTAAATTCACAATTTTTTGAGCTGATACCATGTTATTTTTCTTGGATACTTATCTATCCATATCCCTTCATTGTTTGGTGCTGACTAGAACTTCCTTTCCTGCAATTATTCTTCTTGATATTTGAATGGTTTGTCATTAAAAATATTGTGTCTCCTATGAATTACTCTATTGGAATATATATCCTTTAATTATCATTGGTATTATTTATTCATTGCTCTTATCACACACAAACTTCTCTTCTATTATTCCCAGAAGTTCGAATCTCTTTTGATACCATGTTGAGGTTTCCAAATTTGCTGCAAATATAATGGCATTGCCTATTGAGGTATATGTTTTCTATATGCAACATCCTCTCATTTATATTGAGGATAGGTTATTGAATAGACATGTCTATTCAATAATCAAATAATTAATTTATATAAACTTAGTTATTTTTATCTTTATATATATATATATATATATATCACATATAATAAGTTTATATCTCACATAGAATTATATCTCATATACAATAACATGTATATCCAAAGAGTTATCTAACAGAAGCTACCAAACATTAAAAATACATTTTATATATTACTAATGATATGCAATTTTTAAGCCTTCTTGTTCAAATGGATGCTTCTTTTATACATTTTTTATTCATTGGTTTGAAGTAGTTTATGCCTCATTACTTTATAATATTTGTGCCTTGTCATTGAGAGTTATAAATCTGATCTTTCAATGGATTGTTTTAATATTTGTGACCCATTATTATATTCTCTATCCTTCTACAATTCTTTACATCACAAGGTAGCATGGCCTTTCAACTTAGTTTTTGCTAACCCAACTCTTTGCAGAACTACTATATTTTCAAGCTCAAAGTAATCCTCGGGTTCATTAATCCAATCTATTGATTCCTTAGAACATAAAGAACCAGAATTAATTCATGCTTCCATTCTATGAATCTTACCAACTTATGCCATAACTTTCAACAAACTTCCAATCTCCTAGTATTCATTCTTCTAGGTGACCTACTGAATAACAAAAAGTGACAACTACCTCAAACTTTGGTGATCTATCCACCAACAAGGAAGACAACATCTATAACACAATTCCAAAAAAACTTGAACAAGCCCTATCCATTTGATAGCTAGAACCAGGACCTACCAACTGACAACCAAGGAATTCAATTCTTCCCAAGCTCACTTAGCTTAACCACGATTAGATCAGAAATCATTAGGCCCAACCACTCTCTTATAAGTCACCAACAAGATCAACCTTCTATCGACAATATCAAACCTTCAGCAGTGACAAGTCTAACCAGATGAAACCACACTATGATACCATTTGATGCAATAAAAGGCAACTTGACCTACAAATAAGATGACCAAGCAACCCCCAACAAATAGAACACAAAAAATGTATAAAGAGATTTAATCCTAAATAATGCACTTTGTAAACAACAGACCTTTATATACATCATTGAGTAATTGATTACACCAATTGCATTCAAAATGATAAGAAGTATGCCACCTTCTTGGTTAGGACCAATTAGATTCTAGATTACAAACCAAACTCTCTAATCTTGAGTGCTACCTCCTTGATCACTTGTAACCACCAAGGTGCTACTTGACTGCTGCATACTAAGATGTTTTAAGCTTTAATGTTCTTTGAGTGGATTTTTTAAATATTTGTTGACCCATTGGGTTGGTAGTTGAATGGTAAAACACTCTTTTAGCATAAATAAGTGGTTCAACGTACTCATGCCAAGTTAATCAAGATGTGGTAGCCAAGTAGATCGATGATCGATTTACTACTAGGGTTCTTTTCTCCAATCTATTGGCCCACTTGGTGACAAGCCCCTACTTTGTTGCATATCTATTTATCATATAACTGATTTCTGGTATAAACTAAGCTCATCCTATGTCTTATTTTTGTAATTGATACATTTTATGGTTTTTGTTTGAGATTGATACATCTATTTTGAAATGGCATGATTTTTTTTACTTCATTGTTTAAGTAGGTGCATTTTGTATATCATTGATGGCAATTTATTACCTTTACATTTTCTCTTAATCATAGG
The DNA here is from genome assembly GCA_028749045.1 of Cupressus sempervirens. NCBI lineage: Eukaryota > Viridiplantae > Streptophyta > Pinopsida > Cupressales > Cupressaceae > Cupressus > Cupressus sempervirens. Next base: position 135,472,245 of record CM053793.1, on the reverse strand, counting down.
ATTAGATAACTTCAAGTAAGACTAGCTTTCATCATTACTAACCTTAATATTTGGTTCTACCTTCCTCCAACTAAAAGTCACTTAAAGACTCTGGTTCTTTTCTTTTCCATCTTTGTCATGGTACAAGGAAATCAAACCAAATTTTGATGCAGCAATAGGTCTTCAAACATCAAGGAATGGTGGAAAATCAAAAATTTGATCAACACCCAAGGTGAGGGGTCCTAGTGCCAAATACCTATCATAGGTATGGAGATGTGTCAAATGGAAGGTTATCACAACCGCACAAGACCTAATCACTAGATCTACCCAAGTTTTAAGCACCAAAAACTCAATATGCACTATAGGATTCCCTTATCTAAAAGAGGGATCAAACCCTAAAAACTGAATATAAAGACCAATGGTGGCCTACAATCACTTATATGGCCTATTTAGGTCTTAAAAAACATGAAACAATGGTTCATTTCATCAAAAACAACTTATAGCATGAAGTTGTTTTGAAAAGCCACTAAATTGGTTTGTAGGCCTCCTAGAATGAGAAAGAGGTATAATTTTGGATAATTTCGAAGGATATAATGACTTGACTAGGGATTTGGATACTATTTTGGGTCTTACTAAAGATGCCAAAGTGCCAAGCATGGAGAGGAGTCGGGGTTACTGTTGTTGCAACATTAGTCTAGATGTGAAGGCCTACTAGGGCTGCATTTGCATTTTAGGCATACTTTCTACAAAGAGAAAACACAATCCAACTATTGGGATATGTGGGGGCATGTCTAAATGTTGATTGGTGTACTCTTCATGAAGCACACCTAGGGTATGGCGGCAATTCTGTCTCCTTGCATCTTTTGGGAAAAAAATTGCAGAATCTAGAAATAAATTATCACACCTTGTATTCCACCAAAGGGCATCAATTTCCCATTGTGGAATATGCCAAAATAACCCAGCCCTAGCAAGTTGCTAATTTGTAGGGTGATTTTTGGGCAGCATGCAAGAAAAATTGAATAAGTTTCAAACTATGAAGAGTTAGACAATGAGACTTACTACAAAATGAAATAGATAAAATTCCAAAACTTTCAAATCCACTGAGACATATTCAATCATTCATATAGTTTCGTAAAATGGTCTGCAACATGTGTTTATACATGGAAAAATGCTGATTTTATTGCTTTCAATGCCAAAATTATAGTTTTGTCCTATCACCTGCCTATAAGGGCTTATATAGGATGCTGCCAAAAATTATATGAGTGGTTTAAACCAACTAATCATTTGGGAGAGGATTTTACAAGTTTTAACAACTTTTTAAGAAGTTGCTCAAAGTTGCTTTGACAACTTTTAGAGCAATTTTTGCATATTTTGCAATTTTGCATATCTAGTGACCAAAATTGGTCCTAACCTTATTTTTATGATCCCTATTGGATATAAACATTAAAAACATGAAAAAAATGCAAAAAAATATGCCAAGGATCATTAATGAACAATAGTTTGACAAGGGCTTATAAATGCCAATCTTGTAACTATGGCCTTACAATGGGATCCATTGTTAAATCTATTATTCATAAACATGACTAGAGGCCACAAGGACCTTATCTTAAAATATTAATGGTGATTTTTGAAGGTGGAGTGGGTGCTCCTGCACCATACTGCCTTGGATGTTGAAAACTCAAGTCCCTACTTGAGAGTAGGCATTCCACCGAAGTACCATGCTATTGTATTTGATCTTCAGTAAGCCATGTGGCATAAATATTTGGGAGGCCCTTCTATTTGGCAAATTACTAGATGTGATTCATTGATCTAGTTTTTTTGAGTACCTTGGAGTCCAAAATGGCTTCAATCTCCACTAGTTTTCTTTGTGCAAGGGTAGTGACATAGTCTTCATCCTCGAGGCTTGTGTCTTCACCCTATTGATAGGTTTAACCTACTACAATTTTATATGGTGTTAGGTCTACAATTTTCAAAATTGGAGAAATTTGCAAGGTTGGAGGAATGGATATCTCATAGCCATTCTCAACTATTTTGTTCAATATGCTGCAAGGTCCCACCTTCTTCATTTGCAACTTGGCATACATACCCTTAGGTAGTCTTTCCTTCCTTAGGAATGCCCAAAATTTGTCTCCTACTTGGAAGTGTGCCTCTTTCCTTCTTTTGTCAACATTTTCTTTGTACTTGAAGGTAGATTTTTGCAAAGTGTCTTTCACTTGCTCCTGCACTTCGGTCATGAGTTTGTCCAATTCTTGGCCTTGTGCACTAATTCTAAAATAAGAGGGAAGTTCCATTAAATCCAATGGTCCCTTGGGATGCAAACCATAACACTATTTGGAAAGGAGTTTTACTATTTGACCTATTTAAGGAGTCATTGAAGGAAAACTCTATTTGGGGTAGTATGGTATCCCAACTTTGTGAATATTTCTTGGTTACGCATCTTAAAAGATTGCCTATGGACCTATTCACAACCTCAATCTACCCATCTACTTGAGGGCGATAGGCTGAACTTACCATATGTCTTACCATATTTCTCAACCATAGTAGTATTCTTTATGTAATCATATACAACCCCTCTATCAAGTTTGTAAGGTCTTCCAATTAGAACATGACAAGAACTCATGTCATCTATATCACACTAAACTCCATCCTTAAAAAGTCCAATACTAAAATAAATGAAACATTTCTCTCTAACTTGCACCCAGTGATCAATTTGAAACAAACTGATACCATATGTTGTAATTTTTTGTAATCTTTACAAACTAAATTTTCTAGCCATCTCTTAAAAAAAAAGATTATTAGTACTCCCTCCATCTATAATAGGTTTACAAAATTTGGCTGCAGAGTCACAAATATTTCAGAATTACTTCATTCTTTACATTGCTTCCACATCATACTTAGCCAATGCTATTATTCTCATCAATAGTGATTCTTCAACTTTTGGTGAAGGCAAGTCAATAATAAAAGATTCCACTTTTTCATCTTCATGTACTACCAACTTCGACCAACCCATTGGTCAAAATTTTTCTAGTCAAAATTTTGACCAACCTTTTGTTGGTCAAAATTTTGACCAATACATTGGTCGAAAAACCTCAATTGCCATGTGCAAGTTCTAGTAGGAATTGGTCAAAATTTTGACCAATAGAGGTAGAAATTTTGACCAATGAAAGAAAAAATTTTGACCAATAGAGGTAGAAATTTTGACCAATGAAAGAAAAAATTTTGACCAAAAAAGGTAAAAATTTTCACCAATGAAGGTCAAAATTTTTGACCAAGCAAGGTAGAAATTTCGACCACTGAAGGTCAAAAATTTTGACCAATGAAGGTAGAAATTTCTACCAACAGATAGGTGTAAATTTTTTTTCAAGCATTCTATAAAACAGTCACATGTCTTGCGTATGATATGACATTTTGCATGCATCCTGCACTCTCTCATCCAGCTGATGATGGATTACAGAGGGTGATCTAAAACCATGATGCTAAAAAACACACACAATCAAAACCAAAATGAACTTGTATTACAAATGGATTGTGGAAATATGATATTGTTAATTTTGCATGCATGTCTACCAGGACAAATATATGTTTAAGTTGTGATTGTCCTGGTAGACATGCATGCAATTTTACCAATATTTAATTTCCACAATCCATTTGTAGTGCAAGTTCATTTTGGATTTGATTGTATGTTTTCTAGCATCATGGTTTCATATCACTCTGCGTAATCCATCACTAGCCAGATGAGAGAGAGTGCAGGATACATGCAAAATGTCATATCATATGCAAGGCATGTGAACTATTTTATAGAATGCCTGAAAAACACTAACAGTAACTAATCTAAAAAATACATAATTAGTTATATGATTGAGACGAATCATGTACTAGTGAGTTGGTCAAAATTTTGACCAGATAAATTTTGACCAATGGGTTGGTCAAATTTGGTCAAAAATTAGGTCAAAATTTTGATCAATGAAGGTCAAAAAATGAACCCAAATGCACTAGTATGCTTGCCAAGTTGACTCTTTAAGTTTGGTCATCAAGTCACCCCACCAAAGTGCCTCAACAAGGTCAATCTTTAGGTCTGCTCATCGAGCTTCCTCACCAAGTCAGCTCGCCATGTCACATCTCTAAGTGGCCTCGCTAAGTCGGCTCGCCAACTTGCCCCACCAAGTTGCCACTTTAAGCCCACTCACCATGTGAGATCGCCAAGCTAGCTCCTGGCCAAGTGAGCTCGCCAAACTGACAATTGAAGTACGCTCACCAAGTTGACTCTCTAAGTTTGCTCACCAAGTCTGTCCCCTAGGCCAACTCTCCAGGTCAGCTCACCAAGTCACCCCCACCCGGTCACCTCAACAAGTTGACTCATTAAGTTAGCTCACGAAGTCAAATCACCCAATGGTTTTACCACCTTACCCTAGCAAGTGGACTCACTCAGTGTGCTTATGAATTTGCCCCATACAGTTGCTTCTATAAACTCACTCACCATGTAAACTCACTTGGTCAGTATGCCAAGTTGACACTTTAAGTTTGGTGGTGCAAGTTGCCTCACCAAGTGGCCTCAATAAGTCAGCTCACCAACTTGCACCACCAAGTTGCCACTTTAAGTTGACTCGCCATATTAGCTTGCCAAGCTGACTCCCATAGTCAGCTCACCAAGCTAACAATTCAAGTACGCTCACCAATTCAACTCTTTAATTTCACTCACCAAGTTTTCCCCCTAGCTCAACTCTCCAGGTCAGCCCACCAAGTCACCCCCACTAAGTCACCTCAACAAGTTGACTCTTTAAGTCAGCTCACCAAGTCTACTATTCAAGTACGCATGCCAGGTCAGCTTGCCAAGCCCACCAAGTCATGTCACCAAGTTGATTGTTCAAGTACACTCACAAAGTTGACTCTTTAAGGTCGGCTCGCCAAGCTAGCCTACCAATTCATGTCACCAAGTCGCCTCACCAAGTCGCCTTGCCCACATGTCCCACCAAGTCCCCAAGTCTGCTCGCCAAGCTGACAATTCAAGTGCACTCACCAAGTTGACTCTTTAAGTTTTCTCACCAAGCCCATCCCCTAGGTCAACTCTCCAGGTCAGCTCGCCAAGTCACTCCCACCCAGTCACCTCAATGAGTTGACTCTTTCAGTCAGCTCACCAAGTCTACTATTCAAGTACTCAAACCACGCTCTGCCTCAACAATACTCGAATTTAGGATAGTACTCTTTGGTCGATTGCTATTCTTATTGTGCTTATAGTAATGCTTTTAATATAAGGTGTACAACCCCTCCCCACTACAGATTTGAACTTTTGACCTCTTACAAGAGCACAAGTTCTCTATCATCCACAATTGACAAATTATCAATTCATTTTTCACTTTCTATATCATTCAAAGAATATGATATTAACATTATTTCATCATCCTAGGGTAAACAATTTGGATTATTTTCATCCTTCATCTTTGCTCTAGGCCTTTAAATCTATTCATCTCAAGGTTTGATGAATGGAGAAACTAACCTTGCCTAGTTTTTGTGTGTGTGTGTGTCAGCATTTACAATTTGATGAAGCAAATTATGTCATGCCCTTACACATCAACAAGAATGATTTTAAGTGATTGTCACTATTTTTGCACCAATAGACTCAACAAGACTTTGTATAAAAGCATGCAAATCAAAAGCCAACTAATGTTGTCAATCTTCAAATGTATAGCTATGGAAATAGCATGCAAATAAGCTCAAAATGTAAAATCATAAAGTTCACCCCACATGCAATATTCTGATGTGTGCAGTTCTCTACCACTGAGTGGAACTTCACTTCTTTGTGTAATATGGAATACTATTGGTTATTGTCATGACAGGCACTCATTGTATTCTCTAATAGCCACAGTGAATTGTAACTCCTTGCATATGTGCCATACAGTGCCCATTTCTTATTTTATTGTACTTGAACTCCAAATTTAACATTAATCTAAATTGCAAAAAGTATAAAACATATAGTTACAATGAAAATCGACACCAATTGATTTAAACTTGAAAAGGATGCCATCCGTGCAGTCCAATGTGGTCTTCAGCTGCCAAAGAACTACATATTTAACTTTGATCTACATTACACATTATATAACACCATAAGGTTAAAATGCTAAAAATAATACAACGATTGATTTCAGCATAAAAGGTGCCACACATGCAGTAACATACAACCATTCAGTTTATCACCAGCTCCTGATTATGGTTTCGTGAGTTATATGTTACAGCACATTGCATTTTTATGTTGTGAAATCCATTCTTTAATTTTTGTGACATTAATGTAATTTTATACTACCAACCTCATGTGTCAGTCACCTTGTTTGGCAATTTGACGACATAATTCTTTATGATACAAGTAAAGATCGAGCACATTTTCTGTATTACAGAAAAGTTAAATATGAGAAATGCCAAAATACATAATGTTCAGTAGAATCCAACTCTACTAAATAGATATTGGGTGCACATCACTCAAAAATAATCCCAATCTTATAATAGGGAATTGGGAACTACAATTAAGGAACTTGACATGCACTGATGGGCCATACAATTCACCTTCTATGTAAAATTATTTTGTGTGGCTCATTTAGATATAGCCTAAAATTTGATAAAATATGGCAAATTTGCATGGCACCTGATGTAGATTCAGGTTTCTCAAAATTGACCTCAAGAAGGAAACTTCTAGAGGTGTATTAAAAAGATTAAATCATTAAGCAATTTTTTTCATATCTACTACAAAATTACATTGGCTTTAGAACAAATAAAAGAATGCATAGATTGAGAGGACAAAATTAGAAAATTCTTTCTGCACTACGTCTCATGCCAAGCCAACTTCCTAAAAATATATTTGATATATTCCCAAATAAAATATTCTAGTTGGCCATAGTTAGGGGTCAGAACGATCTTGGTGCTTGAATCTTGAAATGTGGCAAATGACCTTAGACATAAAGAAAACATTGACAAATCAGGAGAATGTGTTGCTATAAAGGATTTCCCAAAACAAGCACCAAGTTCTCCTATACACTAACGTACATACCAGGCATATCACTGAGAGAAGCAACAAAGATATGATACAATAATTCCAATTTTCTCCTCATGCTCATCATGAAATATCTATAGGGTACAAAGAAACATCGTTGCGAGCAGCTTGAATGCGACCCCATCTACCTAACCGAGGCTCCTGTTTAAGAAATTTCCAATTAGATAATTAGTGCTTGCTCTAACTGTTAATTTTAATGATTGATAAAACAACTTCAATTGTAATCTATGAAGGAATCCATATAGAATTCAAAATGAAAAGATATGCAGATGAATGTGAAAAATTGTACATTTAGATATGTAGTTTTTTGGGAACTATTGGAGAGAAATCCAAATTAATGACTAGTGAGGGCTACTAGCTTTAAGGCTAGATATGAATGTTGGGTAAGAGATTAGTTGTCCAAAATGAATGGATGGATGGAACATGGTGGAAAGGCCATGAGGAGATGATTCACAAAGGAAGAATGAAGGTTGAAGCCTTGGAAGAAGTTATGGTGTTTGGGAAACTCTAAGTGCACTTGGGGTAGCCTGGAAGGTAAGTCCTTGAGGGGACATAGGAGTAAAGAGTTGTTGCTAAATGAATGGATTTGTTATCTCAAATGAACAAGATGGATACCACACACCAATTCTGTATCATAGACTAAGAGTGCATTGTGCTTGTTATGGTTCTTGGGAATGTAGTTTCTTCATGTGATGCATTGGTCTTCGGGATCAATCTCGATTGGGTCTCAATGTTGGGATTTCTCAACAAGAAGTAACGAAACTGGTTGGGATTCACTGGAGTGACCTTGGAAGATATAAGGATGAAATTTTTAGACATTTAGGTGTTATTCACCATTTGACTAGTCACTTTGTGTCCCTGTTTCATCTAGAGATTGATTGGGACAAGATTCTCAATAAGGATTGGAGCATTGATCAAATTGGTACACTTGAGATCATTGCTTGGAAATCCTTGGTGAAGGAAGGCTCATTCCTTTAATTGTGAACTTATTGGTTGGTTGCAAACCAGCCACACCACTCTATAGTTTTCCATAATAGTAGAGAGTTGGCAAGTTCTTCTTGGCCAAGGCGGGGAGAGTTCATAGTCTCAAATTCGTGCAGGCTTCTTTCAGCCACTTCTAAGGCAATCTGGACTTAGGCATTACTCAAAATTCATTCTAAGACTATAGGCCACTCCTATGCTTCGAATAGAGTGTTGAAATTTGTGATATCAAAATTTATTTCACAAATTCATGTTATGGACAGAAGTAGTCGTGGATCATTTTAGACCTACCACATGCGAAGTGTCCATTTTATGTTAGTTTGAGGTTCACTTGGTTTCAAGAATACTATAATATTCTCTACTTAACAAGGCCAAACATGTGAAGGTGGAAGCTCATCTAGCCTCACCCTGTCATGTCCCCTTTTCAAATAATTTTTAAAAAAAAATCTTTGCTAAGGCAGGCAGGCCCAAGAAAGTGAAGTTTCGGAAAAAGGGGGGTTAATCTTTGGAAACCATTGGACTAATAAATGAAAATTATTATTAAAATATGTTTCATTAACCTCTCTTGGATGTGAGTTACGGTTATGCCCTCTTTTAAGGGGTTTTGGAGGCATTTTGGGCTCATTGCAGAACTTGATTTTTGCTCATTCTTTGTTATTCTTCAGAGGCTGCCAAACCTGTGGAGAAGGAGACCCAAGAATGGGAGTTTACAGGTTTCCAGGGAGACCCAAGAATGGGATTTTGTAGGTTTCCAAGAAGGCTAAGGATGGGAGTTTGAATCCATTCCATGTGCATGCTCATACAGAGTTTGCCTTTGTGCTGAACAGTTCAGATTTGTGGGTTTTCGGGTGTGTTTTTGGTATGAGTTTGGTATTTTCAGTTGAGCATTTCATATCAGTCTCGGTTACTGTTGTATTTCACACTTTAAGGTGTTAAAATAGAGCTGAATATATGTATTGGGACATGATTAAACTTCTGAGATAGATTATTAGTATTTTTGTGGTGTTTTCGGGCATTTTTGTGTTAATTTCGGGAGCCCGATGAGCATAGTTTTGTCCTACATTTGAGAAATGTTGTGTAAAGGCTATACAGATCTGAAAATGTCATTTTTTAGGCTTTTATGCTCCAAAATTTCTGTAAAATGGTCCACTTTCAGATTTATTAATAATAGGTGAAGCTGTGAAGCTTTTGGCACAATTTCTGGCATACCCGATTTGGGGTTTCTTGAGAAATTTGGTGGATCTTTGTGATATTAGTTGTTTGATCTTGAAAATCTGATTAGAGGTTGGAAATATAATACAAAATTGAAAAAGGGACATTTCAATGGTATCAGAGCCATGATCTTTCCAGCCTGAGGGTTTTTAGAAGTTTCTATGTCAGTTTTGACAACTACCGAGATCTTGCATTTCGGTTTTGAGAACTACCCAAATCTTGCATGTAATAATTTATGGTTGCATGTTGCTTCTAATCAGCTGCATGTCAAAATTTATGGTTTCATGCTACTTCTAATCATTTTCATGTTAGTTCTTGGTGAATTTGGTGGTTGTAGAAGTTTTCATGTCAGTTTTGACAACTACCCAGATCTTGCATGTCAGTTTTGACAGCTACCTAGATCTTGCATGTCAGTTTTGAAAACTACCCAAATCTTGCATGTCATAATTTATGATTGCATGTTGCTTCTAATCAGCTGCATGTCAAAATTTATGGTTGCATGCTACTTCTAATCATTTGCATATTAGTTCTTGGTGAATTTGGTGGTTGCATGTTGCTTCTAATCAGTTGCATGTCAAAATCTATGGTTGCATGCTACTTCTAATCATTTGCATGTTAGTTCTTGGTGTTTGAAGAAGTTATATCTTATTGGGGTTACACTCTACTTTATCCAGAATGTACAGGTATAGTACAGAGTCTCAGAGGACACGATCTTGGACAATTGATATCCAGAGTCAAAACATTAGAAAGGATGGTTATTTAGACATTCAAGATAAACTTATAAAAATAATCCATGACATGTCTGAACAGTTGGTTGAGCACCATCATATAATGAATGACATGTTCTCTGACCCAGCTAAGGTGGATAAGTTGACTAGATTTCTATTTGGCAAATTTTCTCACAGGGCAGATGACACAATTACCAAGAACTTGCATGAGGAGTTTGAGAAACTAGTTGATAGCCAGGTAGAGGTCTCAGATTCTACTCTGCCATAGGAGGTGGTGGGAAAGGATATTACACAAATTGATAGTAATGGTCAACTTGATACTCAAATTGAGACAATTGTTTACAGGTCGTCAAAGGGTGATGCCATAGGTATTTAGGATGGTATAGTTACAACAGGTAGTGACTACAGTGTAGTGGGTTCAGATGATGATTATGAGGATGTTGTTGTGCAAGATGGTGAGATACCTAGTAGAGATGAGCAGACATTGAGCATTCATGACTTTGCTAAGAAAGAGTACCAGGCACAGTTAGATGCTTCATCACATAAGGTTGAGGCTGGTAGTACTTCACATGATTTGTCCAGCCAGCTGAAGGTGAACAAAGATAGTATTGTGACTTCATTATCTCATCATGACAAGTATGTGGAGTTAGTTGGTATTGGTCATATTACTCAGGTGAGGAGTTTTCTTGAGTTACCAGTTGATTCTAGTTTACAGATATGGACTCAAGATTGTTATATTGGTGTTTGGGATTTAGTTGACTGGAGATCTTTAACACTTTTTGGTAGCAGTGTTTGTTTGGGTGCTATCATGGATTTGATTAATAGATTACACGGTGTTGTCTTTTCTTGTGCCAGTATCTTGTCTGATGTTGGTATTAGTTTTTATACACCAATGTTGGGCTTTGTTCATATATCCAGTCGACCATACTTGCTGGAATGTGTTGATGATATTTCATATTTGGTAGTGTGTATAGATGAGTCCCAGGATCATATTGGCATTGATGACATCCAGGAGGATGCAGTGAGCAGTTTTGAAGACTTAGTTTCCTTGGGTATAGAGGAGTTGGACAGCAATGCTAATGTTTTTGATACTTTGTATGTTGATATGAACTTTAGATTTGATTCACAAAATATGGATGGTAATACTCTAGAGACTAGTAACTTTAAGGATACTCCTTTAGATAGTGCATCAGAGGAGGTTTGTAGGAGACAGTCAAGACAATGCCATCATGTGTCTAATCAGTTGAGAGTTAGTGATCAAGACATTGCTATCACTTGCCAGCATTTTGATGCTTCTCGTCAGTTGTTAGCAATTTATGGATGGGGTTCTCCTACTAGTGATGAGCAGGGAGGTGGTTATCTTTCCTTGACAGAGTTTCACTCTTTATGGGAGGCTATTTAGATTTTGAGACAGAATTATATGCAGTTGGTAGCCGACATAGATTATCTTATGGAGTGGGGTAGTACAGCATATGATGCATTGTTGGCCAAGGAAGATGAGGTGAGTGAGCTTACAGAGCAGCTTGAGGTGACTTCTGAGATTCTTGAGAGTACACAATTGGCTTTCAAGGAGTCATAGTTTCATTTGGCTAAGGTGACCATGGAGTTAGAGCGACTACGGTCTTTACCTGATTCTATACAGTCACAAGCTGTGGTGTTTGGTGATCCGAGGATGTCCATGGCCGAGATTGTTAGAGATAGTGGAGATGGGGATGCATCCATCCTTGATACTAACATTGGCATATCAGGTTCATTCCCACTAGAGTCAAGTTCAATTGAGTTGGGTGCTGTAGCATATTTTTGTGGTGTGCCTGACATGGTGGTGACCTCTAGTACTAATGGCACGAAGACTAGAGATGTTGTATCAAAGACCATGTGTGATATTGGTGAGCTTATAGTTGGCATGGTTCCTGCTAGTAATACTACTCCCTTGGCAATCTCTTCAGAGGTAGTAGTCAATTCCAACTTGGTTAATGATCAATTGTAGTTAGTTACATCTGGATTACAGTCTAAGCCACTGACTAAGATTGATGCATTCTATCGGCATTACACTGTGAGGTATGCTCATCAATCTACCTTTGATGACCATGTTGATAAGATGATGATACAAAGATGTAATTTGGTTCCTAGTGCTTATCATCAGTTATGGGATAGTTTGATGCCTTGGGATGACAGTTGTGATGGGCATGACATTGCGATAGGTCCTGCAGTTGACAGGTTGATAATACATGACTTAGAGCAGGAGTTTTGGAGTGATGCTTCAATAGGTGTTGTTATTGATTCTACTCCTTTGGCTATGACATCTCTTGACTTAGCTGGTGATCAGTCACAGTGGGTTGTATCACTTCTTCATGGTGAGTTGTTGACTGAGGTTGGTTTTTTTTATCAACATTATATTGCAAGGTATGTACATCAGTTAGCATTTGATCCTTGTTCTGAGGAGTTGATGGCAGACAAATTTGGTTTGGATTCCATTCTTCCTCTTTATCTTGTAATGTCTTTTCACCATCAGCAGTGCATGGGAGTTATGGTTATGAGATAGTGGCCAATGATTTACAGAGTTGTGTTGACTGTAGGAGTTGTACAGTGTGTGGATTCTCCATACTTGGTACAGTTTCATTCGAGAGAGTTCACCATTGTTGCAGAGTTGGATTGTACATTCCGTATAGGCTAGTGGGATGCGTTGATGGTATTTACTATGTTGGTAGTTTGATTTGTCCACTTTACTTGGGTTTTGATGTTCTAAGATTTTGTGTCTCATGGGTTTTTGACTATGGTAGTGGTGATTTTGGAGTTTGGTTGAGCTATAATTGTCAGTTTGATTATGGATTCCTATTGGTCATATTGCAGAGGATATTGCAGGAGCCTATGTTAATTGGTAGTAGTATAGTTCATGACTACATTTGGGATCCAGGTGGATTGATTGGTTTATTGTTCAGCCATTGCTTGAGGACAAGAAATTTTTGGGAGGGGAGGACTTTTCATGTCCACTTTTCAAATAATTTAAAAAAACAAATCTTTGCTAAGGCAGGCAGGCCCAAGAAAGTGAAGTTTCGAAAAAAGGGGGGTTAATCTTTGGAAACCGTTGAACTAATAAATAAAAATTATTATTAAAATATGTTTCATTAACCTCTTTTGGATGTAAGTTATGGTTATGCCCTCTTTTAAGGGGTTTTGGAGGCATTTTGGGCTCATTGCAGAACTTGATTTTTGCTCATTCTTTGTTATTCTTCAAAGGCTGCCAAACCTGTGGAGAAGGAGACCCAAGAACGGGAGTTTACAGGTTTCCAGGGAGACCCAAGAATGGGAGTTTGTAGGTTTCTAGGAAGGCTAAGGATGGGATTTTGAAGCCATTCCATGTGCATGCTCATACAGAGTTTTCCTTTGTGCTGAACAGTTCAGATTTGTGGGTTTTCGGGTGTGTTTTTTGTATGAGTTTGGTGTTTTCAGTTGAGCATTTCATATCAGTTTGGGTTTCTTCTGTATATTAGACTTTAAGGTGTTAAAATAGAGATGAATATATGTATTGGGATGTGATTAAAATTTTGAGATAGATTATTAGTGTTTTTGTGGTGTTTCCGGGCATTTTTGTGTTAATTTCGGGAGCCCGATGAGCATAGTTTTTGTCCTACATTTGAGAACTGTTGTGTAAAGGCTATATGGATCTAAAAATGTCGTTTTGTAGGCTTTTATGCTCCTGAAATTTCTGTAAAAATTTCCACTTTCAGATTTATTAATAATAGGTGAAGCTATGAAGCTTTTGGCACAATTTCTGGCATACCCGATTTGGGGTTTCTTGAGAAATTTGGTGGATCTTTGTGATATTAGTTGTTTGATCTTGAAAATCTGATTAGAGGTTGGAAATATCATACAAAATTAGAAAAGGGACATTTCACACCCCCCTCCCCCTAACATCAATCTAAAGTATCCATTATCATCTAATTACATACTTCATTGATTCATTCATCCATTTATGAACCATAACATTCATTAATATGATATAAAATTCATTAATACACAATACTAATCAAGACTTCATTAAGACATAACAATATTCATTAACATAAGATAAAAACTAGTATTAATACGCATCATTCATACATAATTACTTAAAACAAAGTTCTTTCATTATCCGACAAGGTTTATCAAAGAAGATTTTTAAAACATCATTTCTTCTTTTTGTTTTTATGAGCTCTTTTAAGAAAAGCGCTCATAGGAGCATCCATATCTACATCATTATCCTCCCCTTCTAGCACGTGTAATGTCAAATTACGATGGCTTCTTCTCTTTGCAAGAGCAGGAGGCTGCTGCACTAAAGGGGGCTCTGTTGCAAGAACAAGTGAATGGGATATATTGGCATACTCTTTTTCCTTTTTTAACTATTACCAGTCTATAATTAAGTACTAGTACAACATAACATGCATTTTTCTTACCTGACAATGCCACATCATGTACATTAACATTTTGATCTACCGCCACGTCAACATGTTGAACACTTGGAACATGTTCCACTCCTTTGACATGATGTTCAACATGCTCTGAAATATTCAAAAAAATATTATCATGAGTGATGGATTCATTTTGAGCATTGCACATGAAATATGAGTCAATAAATTTGACTCAAATACTACACAGTTAAATCATGATAGCAATATCACAATATTTACTCTATGAGATTTGTTAGAACAAATGATTTATCAAAGTACAGAGTTGGAAATCATAATCAACTACCGATCAAAAGCTTAAAGATCCCTATTTTAAAATAATGAATATGTTTCAACAACCAGAGATAATCTTTAAAGTAGTGTTAGAGAAATAAGAAAAAAACTATGTGAATGTTCCAAATCATATAATAAATTTCCTTGCCAATCTATAAACCTGGTTTTCATTGCTCAAGAATACCCTAAATACATAATACAAGAAATGCAAACTACTATGATTTAATAAACAACAAATAGCAAAGAATATATGAGCATAGAATATATGTTTGGATAAGACCATGCTTGGACAATAAATGGAAGGAGAACATTTCATATTTCTGATTGCATAATTAATTTCCGATAGCAAATTAATACCTCCACCACTATAATGCACATTATGGCCTTCGTCATGAGTAGGTTCTGTGGAAGGATATGAAGGCTGCAATAAAATGTTATGCACATTGTTATGTAGTCAATTTGCATTCAAAAATAATACCAAAAAAGAAAAGGATCAAATATTCAATTTCATTTACTTTTCATCTAACCAATTTACCTGTGAGATATCATTTGGTGAACTGGATTCTTGGGCAAGGCTTATAGATTCCTTGCGTAGGCGTGCAGCCACAAATTTATAGCCTTCCTTCAAGGCAAGTTTTCTATCTTCATCTGTGACCTCCACATTGAATTCTGTGCCCTATATTTTTTGCTTAATATCATCAGTTATGTATGTATGGTTTCACTAAACAAAATTGTTTGCAACATTATATTAAAAAAAATTATTTCATATCATTGCTCCTACTTACAACTCGAGACTGGAGATTCATATAGCCACCAGAGCCAAGTTTGTGTTGGCGAAACTTTTCTAGTCTCGCTTTTGTAGCCACGGATGTGTCCTGCAATCTATGAACAATTTCAAACATCTTAGATTATATATTTACAAATATGAATAATTAGTGCATGATTACAATGTACTTAATACTATCATTACATACCTCTTTTTGCCCTGTGCTACTTCATTACCTCTATCTTCACATAGCCTTTTCTCCTTTGCATCTTCTACTATTTCATTCCACTCCATTGGTGGAATCATAGCTGGACGATCGTACTTTGGGTTATCCTTAAGAGCCCTTCTATATTGATCTCTCACAGTCTTTAAATGCTTTGCTACTCTTTTGAGAAGTAGGCCATTGTCAAACATGTCTTTTCCAAATTTCTCGTCAAAAGATGCAATGAGCTGATTTTTTAATTCCACGGTTTGTAAATTCCACCTTTTTAGAAACAAATAGATTTTTAGATCAATAACTTTAATATATTACAGTAACTGAAAGAAAAGAAAAATTATGTAGAAATGATATGAAATTATGTACCTTTTACGTATGGTGGGTCCGAATAGTCTCAATGTCATATGAAAAAAGTGATCAAAGAAAACATTATTACCTACAAAAACATAAAGGATTTATCAGTCCAAAATGAGTAATATAAAAATAAATTAAATTTACACTTTAAATAAAAACAATTTTAAAGTACCTGGAAGCTTTCGTTCTTTTAACGGAAACATAGTTTTCTTATTCAGCAATAATGTCCCTTCATATGAACTAAAGCATACCTATGGATATAATCAAATTGAAGAAATTGACTAGCAAAAATGTTTTTTCATTAGGTAGTCAGATTTGCAAAAATGCATAAAGTTGCATATAAAAGTTGCTGACAACTTTTAAAAATGTTGCTTGGTATTGTTTAAAAGTTGTTATTGTTTGTTTTAAGTTGGGGAATGGCTACTTGGTTGTTCCAACGGTCCTATAGGCCTCTATATATATCATGTGTGATCTCAGAAGGCGAGGGAGATCAAGTTGTAGTCGATGCTTGGACAAAACGAATAAAAAACCTTTGATTTATTGGCAATTTTGCTGTTACAGTGGGTTGTATGGTTCCGTATGGTACTGTTATGATTCCTAAGTGTGTGGCTTAGTTGCAGGGGTGTGTTCATAAGTTTTTTGGCTTTTATTTGACATTAATTCAAAAAGTGGCACAAAATCTTGCCTACATAGTACAATATACGTATGTATGTATGTATGTGTGGTGTGTGTATGCATGTGTTTGTGTGTATGCAGGCTTTTGTAGAAATCATTTAAGCACTGATATGCTACTTCGTTGTTCATCAACTTGTACAAATATATTAAAAAATCTAGCAAAACAAGGTTTTACCAGTTCTAGTGGGTATAGATGAGGATGTTTGTGTGGCCCTTGTTGCCGACAATGCAGTAGGAAATAGTGGACCGACAACCGAAGGAGGAGTCTGCACGTCATCATGAGCTGAGGAATACAATATTGTTAGCAAAGACATTTGCAATGGATAAAGATCAAATGGGATACTAGCTAGAAATGTCCACAAAAAAAAAGTAACTATTATAATGTTGATGAAAACAAACAAAGTGCTACTGACACGAAGGTTGTGCGCAATGACCATGACCATGTTCACCATGTGATCTCACAAATGGCACAAATGTATATACAAGTACACATAAAATTAGAGATCAAGATCCATAAGATAGTATAAAATATTCATATCTATTGAACTTCTATTATTGCTTTAGTCAAATTACTGCTTACCTGCAAAGATTGGATTCTACGGCCCACTTCTGTTCTCAATGCCTCTTTCTCCTCACTTTTATCACCCTCGATGATAATGTTAACAAGTTCATCAGTGTATCTTTGCTTGATTTTCTAGGTGATGAACACAGGGTCGGTACTAAGGGCAATGTTATGTAGATATGACGCTCATATTTCATATCGCATTTGATCAACAGTCATTCTAGCTTTTTCCTATCATTTGTGACATTAAATATCAGTAACATTTCATCAAAACAACTCCAAAGCCACAAAGGAAAGAACATAATAATATGACATCTGTTTCTATATTAACATTAAAATTTACAATATTTAATGTTTACCTCTATTGAAGGTGTCTAAGATGGTGCATCCATATCGCCCTGTGAAAAAAATTAGTAAGTCTTAGAAATCAGCAACGAAATTAAAGTAATAGACTTACCGAAAAAAAATATTAATAATAAAGTAGATTGTATATGTAAATCATTTGTCTTAAGTTAAAAATTTAGTGTAACTAATGTGCATATCTAAAAAAAAATTGACATGTTCTACTTAATGTTTATATGTGCAAATATGGTTTAGAAAGAAAAGTTTGGTCGTACAAGACCCGATCATAGTTGACATTGGTCCTAGCTAGACATTTCATTGATCATCATGATCTTCATCCATGTCATCATCATCATCATCATCACCATCATCATACTTTCATAAATGAGGTGTCATTCTTTGTGGCCCTGATGATGTCTCTTCTTTCCCATTGAAAAGATGTTTTCCAGTAATTCGATACCTATGATTATTGTGGAGAAAGTGTCTAAACTCATCAAACACCTACTTTCTTAAAGTTCTCGAATGACAAGATTTCATCTTCGGACCACAAACTGGACATGCGAATTTTCCCTTTGTCTGAAGACCTACAAGATCATGTAGAAGTGGATCATGTACAATTATCATGCGCAACTTAAACATTTGATAGTAATGTGTAAGCACTATAACAGACCAAAAATATGTGATATAACAATATAACATACCACAAAAATGAGTTAACCCAGGGGCATCATGTATTGTCCATACAAGCATTGCATGGAATTAAAATTGTCGATGTCCTTTTGGTCTAAAGATGTCATATATAGTGATGCCATTCCATAACTTCAACAACTCGTCAATTAGGGGCTCAATATACACGTTCATATCTTTCACTTGGTACTTACCTAGCAATTGAATGAACATAAACATTACATTATTATTATGACCATCTTCATGCACTATTTATAAATTAATTTAGATAACTATAAAATGATAAAAATACCTGGCACAATCATTGACAACATTATGTGCTCCCTCTTTATGGACATCCAAGGAGGAATGTTATTATTAATAACAAAAATAGGCCACACTGAGTAGACAAATCTCATATCTCCATATGGATTGACACCGTCTGCTGCCAATGAAAGCTTCAAATTATGAGGTTCTTCTTTAAAGTGTGACCATGTTTCTTCTATCTCTTTAAATGCAAAACCATCGACAGGAATTCACATAATGTCATCCTAACTTCTATTGCGTGCATGGTAATCCATAAATTGTGCCAAGGTAATGCACCTGAATAATCGTTGAAGACGTGGAATAATGGGAATGTACCAAAGAACCTTGTGAGGCACTTTTTTTGTTATTTGATGTGACTGATATCTACTACTATGAAAATCAGGGCATTCTGTTGCAAATTCATATTGTTTATGATATAGAATGTGATCATTGGGACATGCATGTATTGTTTGATACTTCATTCCAATCTGATCCATAATGTTAGATAATTCTCGGTACGAATGAGGCAAAATGTTTGATGCTAGTAACAAAAACTCACTAATCAACCTAAAACAACAAATATGCATTGTTAATATAATGAATAGTAATTGTATGCTAACATTGAAGATGACAAAAATGACATACCTTAGCATACGTGACATTGCTACATTGGATATACCATTCATAACCTTTAAGTTCACCAACAACACTATAGCCAAGAGTAGAGTTGTTTGGGAGCCTTCATATAAGGGATCTTGTGTCTTCTCATGTAAAGGTATATCAAGACCATCTTCATCATCATTATCAGATTCGCTAGTACCATCATTGTGAGCCTCTTCATCGCCTGCCCCAATACCATCTTCTTCAATCATGTCCTCTGGCACATTATCATCTTCTTCCATGAGAGTGTTATCCTCAGCTTGGATATTCACACCTCCATGTTCCTCTAGTAGGAAATCCACATCCAGTAATGGACAAAAATTGTGGCCCCCTTCAACATGATCATGTTGCCTACAATGACTCTGGGTTGTTGTGATTAGAATTCTTCGAGTCTTTAAGCCTTTACACTTCTTGCAAGGACAATAACATTTATTAGGTTTTCTTCAGAACTGAGCCCACAATGTAGCCATTGTCTCATTTTGTTCAGCGTTCATATTGTCAGGCATGGTCTTTCTTCATAAAAAAATATATCAGCAAATAAATTGGACATGTTTTGATTAATTTTTATATCTGCACATATGGTTTTTCTTGATTAATGTTTTCAAATGTAACTAAAATGATCCTATGATTTCTAGAAGGCGTAGATGTTTGGTATGTATAATTTCCACATGTTGAGTTGATGGTATAAATAGCTATGTAGTTCATATTTCTAGCCATCTTAAGCTAGGCATTACTTTCTTATGTCAATCATATTGCCTGAATTGGGCATAACAAGTCAACGAGAACAAGGTACATCAAAATCCTTTAAGAGCACTCAAAAGTCTTGGCACTAATTGGTGGATACTCACTGTAACAACTTGGTCATCCATTGCTATCTGGGATCTTAGTCATCCATTACTATATTAAGAAAGATATTGGCAAATATTGTAGTTTGATGTGCACCAATATGAGGAATTAGAAGATAATGAATCTCATTAAGAAGTCAAATGATATGAAGGTATCATGTTGATACTAGTGATAAATTAATTCAATCAAATAAAACATATTCATATGGAATTATTGACTAAGACCACTCTAAAAGAGGAGAGATCCACTTTTAGAGTAGGCCTCTGGTGTTCATCATTTACCTTAACATCCTAGTAGGTGCTTCCAGGTCTACCAAGACACAAACAAATATGTTGCCATGCATCCTCTTTTGAATCTAGAAATTTTGTATGAACCTAAGATCCACGATTGTTATTATGAAAAAAATGATGGAACGATGTGGAAGCATTGAGAAAAATTTTTAACATAGCTTCTTCCCCAAAAATATCACATTGAACCTCAAATGAAATTTGAAAAATGTCCTCTAAAAAAAATATTTGTACAAAAATAAATAAAAGAATGAAAATTTTGTCATTTAAGTGAAATGATATCACTATAACATAAATGCCTCATAAAGTCCATTTACCACTTTGTTAGGGTATTGAGTGCAAAGATGGCTTCAAAGGAAGAAGTTGATGATTCAAGGTTAATCCAAAATATTAAGAAGAAGAAAATCTTCTTGGATAACATTTCGAGTTAAGAGAATGAGGGGAGTGGTGAAGGCTTAAACAAGTCTCCATATAGCAAAGGTAAGGCAATGGCTGCACCAAATGAAGGTCACTTTGGATCAACTGAACCATATGCCAATTGGCTTACCCTTGAGGAAGGCTCATACATTGAAGATGGAACCAGTAAGCATACAGATTTCATAGATGAGGCCAATGCTATAGAAAATAGAGGGGAGGCTTCATCAAGCAGTGATGATGGATCAAACAAAAGAGTAAAAGGAAGGGAAGAATTTTTTTTTCCATGTCATATTCCAGAGGAAATCTTGATCTTGATATTTTGCAAACTTCCTCTCCACACTGTTCCAAGTGAAAATAGTTTCTAGTTCATAGCAACGTACTGTTTTAGGATCTGCTTACTTTCACAATCTATGGGAGTAGGGCAATGCACAAAGGTGGCTGGTGATGGAACTTTATGATGAAACCATTGGATCTTCCAAAGGTCTTGTTTTCTATGATGTCAATAGAAGATGAAGGTACAAGAAGATATTTAATGAAGACTGGATATGTAGTGACTTGCAGTGTTGTCTAAGAGCTAGAGATGGAGGCCTCTTGGCGTATAGCTCTAAGAGAAATGGGAACCTTCAAGTGGTCAATCCACTGACTATGTAGTCCCATTATATTGAAGATGTAAGACTGAACAGAGAAACCATACTTTCATACTACAGAAAAGATTATAATGATGATGTGGCTGTTCATCTCAACTATGATCCCAAGACAAAAACATATCAGGTAACCCTTATAACTGGAAATCTTTACCTTGTCAGAAGTAAGAAATTTATTGTTCTGATTTATAAATCTGTGAATAAGAGAAGGGAAATAAGAGATGCTCCCTTCGAGAAATGAAGGTCTTATGACTATATACCAATTGGCTTTTAACAAGTATTTTCATGCAAAACCAGAAAATCTATTGGGTTTCTAAAGATGGGGCATATATCTTTGTCTGTGATTTGAATAGAGATGGCACTATCAAGTATCTCTGGGTTCTACCAAGGACAGAAGGTAAACTGTATCAGATCTTGGGAATTTTAATGTACAATGGCAGAATTATAATGGTTTGTAGTGGTGAGACACGATATCCAAATACTCTTATTTTTAATGAGCTTGATGAGCTTGGGGATATCTGGAGATTTAAATATGAACTAACTGTAACTTCCAAAATTTTGTTTTCTGGAATAACTATTGTAAATCTATTAGCACTATCAACTTGATCTGTGGCTAATACTTCTTTAGAACTCTCATTCTACTCTAACATTAGTGAAGCAACATAAATCCCTCTAAGCTTGACCTTCGACGCTGCTTAAATAATAGAAGATGATGGTTCATATTATTATATGCAAAATTGGTCTTTGGTCAAGCTCCACACATTATTATTGCACCCTCCTCATAGTCACCACATCAACAACACCTTTGATTTCTAAAAATACTTCTCAAATAGAGGAGTAACTGTATTGCAGATTTTGTATAGTATTACAGAAAAGTTCTAAATGCACTTATGTAGGGCCAACTTTCATGCAACATAAAATGAAGTAATGTGTAATTCATTGTCTTAGATTCTATCATCAAGATACAGAGTTAGAATAGAAGAATTTTTTTACATCAACATTTCAAATTCCATTTTGTCATTAGTATAATATAGAGTCAGAGATAAACATTTCTAGATTGACATTTTAAATCACATTCTATCGTCAGTATAACAGAGAGTTAAGGGAGAAATATTTTTTTGCATTGACATTTCAAATCAAATGCTTGTATTGCACTAGCATAAATTGAGAATCCATCATCAGAATAATAGAGAGCTTGAAAAGAAGATATGTTTTTTAATAACTATCTAAAGCCCTATTATATAACTAGGATATTGCAGGGGTTGCGAATGAGAACATTTTGCATCAATGTTTCAATTTGTATTGTATTTTCTGTGTCAATACTTTAAATCATCCTCTGATTTTTCATCCAAATAATAAAATCCTAAATAAAATAATAAATCACTTTCTTCCTCTAGTCCATCATATCATCCTTCCAAAACTATCTCATAGAATATAATCCTCTTCAAATAATGCTCCAAATTTGTCACAATCATATTAATAGTCTAATGTCTTGTTATTAAGAGATAGGAAAATATATGCTTGAACATATTGTACATTCTATTAGATAAACATCATAGAATGTTTAAAATGTAATTAGTTTTATGTATAAAAAGTAAATTAAAAGGAAGCACATATGTAGTTGCACTACTTACAAATATTAAAAAAATACATTGCTTTTATTTGTGTAATCTTATAATCAAATTATAGGGGCCAAAGTATTTGATTTGTGTATTCATTTGTATTTCCTTATGGCTCAAAATATTTTTTGCTTCTGATTTCCTAAAACCATTAAGATGTTATCAAAGATTGTACATTTTTGCTTTCCCCTATCAAACTTATTTCTAACGGTTTGTAATGCTTGGTGGTGTGATGATTTTCTACTCTATAAAGTAACTCATAACTGATCTCAATGCTTTCTAGTCAAAAAAGTTATTGTGCTTATCATGTAATTTTTAATTTCTTTTTGCAAGATAAGTCTGCTCTATCTTTCTGTCTGTAATGAATGCTTGAATTCCAAACAAGAATATAACATTTTTTATACGGACCTATGAATGATTGATAAGTGCACAAAAAATATGGGAAGTGTGTGTTGTTGTATTGCCATGCTCCAACTGGGAAAAATGTGGTTGGCACACTACATTTTACATTGATTAATGGACTAGATGAATGAGAGTACTTTTTAAAATTTTCTTTTCTAGGCACTAGTCTAATAGGTATCTCACGAACAATTAAGTATTATTCTCAGTACTTGAGATTAATGGAGAGTTCAATCTGGTCTATTTTTGAGAAGGGAAAAGACTTTTTTTTCTTTAAGGCACACCTTGATTTCCATGTCCAATGCAATGGTAGATAGAGCACTTGACACAGAGTACCTATTGAAAACATGCAAGGACTCTCCCTTTCTCTAATTATATAGTGTTGATCATTTTCTTGCAAAAGAAGTTTGGTCGATCTTCCACTCGATGTCGAATGCTTGGATTCCAAGTAAGTGTCGATGCATTTCTTTTATTATTGTGGGTCTTCATAAAACTTACGAATAATCTTGATAATTAAAAATGGGTGGGAGAAAAGGGAGAGAGCTTCACTTCGCCTCCATGTCAGCAGGAGAAAGACAAGCAGTGTTAGGTCAAGGACACCCAAGTGACTCCTGAAGGTGAAAACGAGAAACAAGAAGAGAACTATCTCACCCTAGAGAAGCTTTAAGAAACTATAGGAGAGGCAAGATATGCACTCGATAACTGGGAATCTTCACCTGCTTCATGCTGAAAATAAGGCCTCACTACTACAGTGGGGGTGGACATCACTAGTTCTATATATATGTTCTTAGCTGATGATTGGTTGTAGCTATTGTTAGACAAGTGGGAGGGAAAGGAGACAAATTAGAAGAAATATCTCTTCGCTTCATTTGGGATTTTGTTATATGTTTTTTACTGCAGCACTTGGCACAAGTGGGCTATGTTTGTGGTACTATATATCTCAAATGAAAATCTACACATCAAACAATATAAAATATTGAGTAAAATCTTTATGAACTTAAGAAATCTTAAAAATTTAAATGCATGATGTGTCACTTTAATGTTTTATGGTATTTTTGCCCCCGAAAATTTCATCATATCCCTAGCTATAACAGTTTAGTAGATGACCACTATAAAACTCTCTCACCACTTTGTTAGGGTATTGAGCATAAAGATCACTTGAAGGAAGAACTCCATGATTCAAGGTTCAAGCAAATGAGAAATGTCTAGGATTAAAAAAGGCAAACATTGTATAGGGTGCATATAAATATATTCAAAACAAGGCAAGAAATGTCAATCTATAAAAAAAAACTTCAACTCGCCTTTGTAACGCTGGTAAGGAAACTCTTCAATGTTTCCAACTATTTTTTGATCCTTTCACGCTGCCTTCTTTCTGAAATCTCTTTCAATGTGATGCTATTAAACCCTTTTGCCACGTACTCCTGGCCACAAATCGTAGTGGTAGAAAATGGTTCAATGAAACACACAAGGAACATTTAATTGGAGATCCACAAGACATTCAAATCCATGCCATAATCTATGACATCAAACAATTATCACCCCGCTACATTGGAGTCATTTCACACACTTACATCTAAGAGCCAAGTTCCCTGGTCAACCATTGTATACATTGCTCTGAGTTGGGACTCATTGATACAATCTGAGCTAACTGTCATGTGAACACATTGGCATTGCAGTCTAAGTGTTGTGATCTACTCTTAATTAAACATTGGATTGCCAATTTTTGGCATGCACTTTAAAATCCGACAAAATCGGTTTCAAGCTTAAGCAAACGGGTGACATAAATCTTGATACTTCTTTGAAAATATTTTACTCCTGCTAACTTTGTGAATCCAGTAAATTGTAGATCTCTCTCAAATCTACCAAGGTATTATCGGCAATGCGTTTACTTCTGGCATAAGCCTTATCCTTCTATCAACCTTTGCATTTGCATCTAGAAAGTAATGTGCTTGAAAGATAGGTGGGCTGAAGGCCACTCTTATAGATCTAGGAAGAGAAGATTAAATATCCTTAGTGGGAAAAGGAATAATCCCCCAACTAGGTTTCTTATGTGCAATGGAGGCAGGCGATCAAGGAAATGATCTAACTCCTTCAACCCACTCCAAAATGTAGAAATATTGGATAATAAATCTCAACTAAACCCATCTTCCTAGAACTGCAAAAAGAAGGAGTCCCCAATGCACAAGTCTTCTGGGTCGCGTAGTAACAATAAGATTAGGGCGGTAAATATAATATTTTTTCAATTTTTACTTAGTGTGAGCCCGTGTTGGTCAAAATTTCGACCAACAAGGGCTCATATTTAACTAAAGCCATCACAATTCAACCAAAATTACCCCAAACTATCAGATGGTCAAAATTTTTGGTCAAAAATTTGAGTCAAATGTACTAGTGGATCTTTTATCAATGTTCACACTACAACATTCAAAATTTTGGTGCCCATCTTTACCACAATTTAAATAGGTACCTATGAAAATATGTTTCTTATCAAACACAACATGCTCACCCTTATCAACTTTAGTCACCTATTTACCTTTCTTCTTATCTTCAGTCTTCAATTGATAGCAATATGCATTTACAACTAGACTAAGTTTCAACATACTAGATTCATTCGGGAAATAGAATTCCAAAACATTCGTAAAGCTTGCAACCTTTTCCTTGGAAGATTCATGATGTCCAAATCTAGTTTCTATCTTGTAAATTTATTTTGTATAATTTTTCATAGACATGTACTTTCACTTCGAGTTCTGTAGCTTCCCAAACAATTCAAGTACATTGTCTTTAGGGATGAGATTAAGCCGTCATTCTACAAACCATGAGTCATCATTATATTCTCTATCCTTCTGTAATTCTTTCTAGCACAAGCTAGCATGACCTTTCAACTTATTTTTTGCTAACCCAACTCTCTGTGGATATACAATATTTTCAAGCTCAAATTAATCCTTGGGCTCATTAATCCAATCTATCAATTCCTCAAAACCCAAAGAACCATAATTATTTGATACTTCATTCTATGAATAGAACCAACTTGTTCCATAACCTTTAATAGACTTCAATCTTCTGAAGGGATCTCTACTTCTGGTACATCAAGATCTCCAATAGCTTCAACACATTCATCTTTAGTTTTTGGATTTCTTCTCAAGTCATTCAAGACATTTTAGATGTCATTTCTCATCTCAACCAAGAATTATTCTAACCTATGTTCCAATCTCTTAGGATTTATTCTTCTAGGAGACCTACTGAATAACAACAAGTTGCAACTACCTCAAACTTTGGTGATCTATCCACCAACAAGGAAGACCACATCTATATCACAATTCTAAAAAAAATTGAACAAGCCCTTTGCATTTGATAGCTAGAACCAAGACTTGCCATCTCACAACTAAGGAATTCAGTTCTTCCCAAGCTCACTTAGCTTAACCACTATTAGATCAAAAATCACTAGGTCCAGCCGCTCTTTGATAAGTCACCAACAAGATCAACCTTCTATCAACAAGATCAAACCTTCAGTAGTGACAAGTCTAACTAGATGAAAGGACTTTGTGATACCATGTGATCAATAAAAGATAGGTTCACCTGCAAATGAGATGACCAATCAGCCCCAAACAAATACAGCACAACAAATGTATAAAGATATTTAATGGCAAACAATGCTCTTTGTAAACAATAGACCCTTATATACATCATTTAGTACTGATTGATTACATCACTCGCATTCAAAATGATAAGCAATATGTCAAGCTATATGGCCTTCTCAGTTACAGCCAATTACATTCTTGATTATAGACCAAACTCGCTAATGTCGAGCTCTACCTTCTTGATCACAAGTAAGCACCAAGGTGCTACTTGACTACTACATACTAAGATGTTTTAAGCTTTTCTGTTCCTTAAATGGATTTTTAAAATATTTGTTGACCCATTGGGTTGGTAGTTGAATCTTAAAACAACCATCTAGCATAAATTAGTGCTTCAATGTACTCACACCAAGTTACTCAAGATGGGTTAGGTAAGTAGATCGACGATCTATTCACTGCTAAGGTTCTTTTCCCCAACCTATTGGCCCACTTGGTGACAAGCCTGTACTTTTTTGAATATCTATTTGTATTTCTATTGATTTCTTCGATGGAATGAGCTCATGATACAATTTTATTTTTGAAGTGGAATTACTTTTTCATCTTATTTTTGAAGTTTTTTAAGTTTATTTCTTGTTGATGTGATGGAATTTTTTAAGGTTTATTGTTATTTTAATGGATTTTTTAAATATTTGTTAACCCATTGGGTTGGTAGTTGAATGGTAAAACATCCTTGTAGCATAAAGGAGTGGTTCAATGTACTTACGCCAAGTTACTCAAGATGGGGTAAGCAAGTAGATCGACGATCCATTCACTACTATCATTCTTTACACCAAGCTATTGGCCCACATTGGGACAGGCCCCTACCTTTTTTAATATTGATTTATCTTTCTATTTATTTCTTTTCTAGAATAAGCTCATGATAAAATTTATTTCTTTTTGAAGTGGAATTTCTTTTGCACCTTATTTTTGAAGTTGGTATAGTTTATTTCTTATCGATGATATGGAATCTTTTAAGGCTTACTATTCTTTGAATGGATTTTTTAAATATTTTTTAACCAATTGGTTTGGTAGTTGAATGGAAACACACCCTTTTAGTATAAATGAGTGGTTGAATGTACTCACACCAAGTTCCTCAAGATTGGGTAGGCAAGTACATTGATAATCCATTAACAACTAAGTTTCTTGGCCTTGAGCTATTGGCCCACTTGGTGACAAGAATCTACTTTATTGAATATCTATTTGTCTCTCTATTGATTTCTTTTATGGGATGAGCTCAACATACAGTTTATTTCATTTTGAAGTGGAATTTCTATTGCCTCTTATTTTCAAAGTTGGTATAATTTATTGCTTATTAATGAGATGGAATTTTAAGCCTTATTGTTCTTTGAATGGATCTTTTAAATATTTTTTGATGCACTGGGTTGATAGTTGAATGGTAAAATACCCTTGTAGTATAAATGAGTTGTTCAATGTACTCATGTCATGTTACTAAGAATAGGGTAGGAAAGTAGATCAACAATCCTTGCACTACTAAGGTTATTTTCCCCAAGCTATTGGCCCACTTGTTGACTAGCCCCTACTTTGTTTAATATCTATTTGTCTTTCTATTGATTTCATTTATGGAATGAGCTCATAATACAGTTTATTTCTTTTTGAAGTGGACTTTCTTTTGCATCTTATTTTCAGAGTTGGTATAGTTTGTTTCTTATTAATGAGATGGAATGTTTTAGGGTTTATTATTCTTTGAATGGAATATTTTAAATATTTGTTGACACATTGGGTTGGTAGTTGAATGTTAATACACCCTTGGGCATATGCACCGAGTTGTGGTGCCAAAAAGGTGACAAGTTTTTTTTTGTTTTCCTATTTTCAATAGCGCGCATGCGCTATGGCTTGGGTAACCCAAGCCATAGTGCATGCGCACTATTATAAAACCAAAAAAGTATATATGATGGGCTACACACCCACAGTCGATCATTTTCATCAACATTTTTTGCTATTCCAATAGAGAGCAGCACATATGCGAGTTAAAAATCTAACATTTTAGCCATCCTTTGCCAAAATGCCTCCTCACTAACAAAATCCAAGACCACAAGCACACGCACAACAATTTCGTAAAGGATATAAACTTAACTCTTCATTGTTTGATATGTTTTTCATATTGTTTTGTAGGTTTTTTATATTGTTTTGTAGGGTTTTTACAAATTTCATTTAGATTTTTATTTTTTTTTGGATTTCAATTAATTTTTTATCAACAAATGTCCATAATCAACTGTCAAATCCACAAGAACCTCAAAACCCTCAAGAACCTCAAAGCCAAAACCCTCCTCAAGAAGAAGAAAAAATTCCAGAACCCGAACCAATTGCAAGACCTCCACCGGGCACACAAGAAAATATAATAAATGAAATAGAGAGAGGCAAAACTGAATTAGGAAGACTCATTGCTTAGTTGAAATAATCTGGACAAACCAATCCAATGAGGGCTCAATTGGCATCATCCCTTGAATCCATTAACACCTAGATAGCCTCAGTTAGTGGCCAGTTAGATATTTGGCAGGTTAAGAGGGATGAACAAAAAAGATTTTATGAAAATAAATTGTCATATGAAGATGTTAAAAAAAAGGAAATACCAAAATATAGTATATGTGCATTATTTAGAAAACTCGATGAGGAAAATACTGTTAGAGAGGGTACTAAACAATTCCCCATCTATTGGTGCATACACAATGCTATTAGAAATAATTTTTGGGATAGATGGTGGATGGTTTTTGATGCCCCACGCAACAATCATGAGGTCCCCATGTATTTTTTGAAGAAATTATATTGTGAGTTTTTCCTTGGGGAGATCCCTAATTATTTTAATATATTAGACTCCCAAGGTAGAGGTGGGGGGTCATGATTTGAGAGGTCAAGAGCACGTCGTGACCCTAATGTGGTGAGGGCACCTGTGGTCAAGCCACAGCGCAAGCATGTGACTATTCCTTTAGTTGTGAAGGAACATGTAGAGGCCAGCACTCTAGGGACCATTAATGCTTTGATTTAGACCCTCATCCATTCCATGAGCCCATTAGTTGAGGGGGAGCCTTCTGTGCATCATGGTCACATGTGCACTTCATGCGGATCCCTATGCACATTTGGCACTCATGCTGGAGATGGTGCGGATGATAGGCTTGTTAGCGATTAGTTCCTCAATGACACATTTGGCATTGACACACAGGTAAATTACAATCATAATTTACTAATTTGATCACATTTCATATGTATAGTGAATGATTAATTAATTAGCATCTATTGACATTGTTCAAAATTCAAGGTTAGAGTGTTGTTGGCCTTAGCAGCGATCCTCTAGGCCCATTTTTGTCCCTTCTATGAGTCTAGAGGTATGTACCAATTTAATCATTTTAATTAATACATATATTTATTATGTAATCATATTAAGGATTGACAAAAAAAATTATGCTTGTGCATCAATTCTCCACAGGACCCTCAACCTTTACTACGGACTCAGAGCATAGACATCATATGAGCTTCACACAGGTATAGCTATTTCATGTTAATTTAATTTATTTGATTATATTTATTTCATGTTTCATGTTAGATGTAATGTGTATTGTATGACATGCAACTCATGATGTTGGACACACCTCCTCATATGCGACAATCTGTTGATAGTGGAGTGGTCGCAGTTGTGGCTAGCTCACAACCATTGACAGAGGTAGGAAAGAATTTTCTTTGTTTTAGTTGTTGTTTATAATAGTTAGTCTCAAAATTGTTAGATTGTGGTGACTGATCAGGAAAGTACTATACATGGTAGCCAATATATTATGGCTGACATATGGCCGACATGTTATAACCCTAAAGCGGTTTAATACTTGTATAAAAAGGGCTTAGGGTTGGGTATTTTTCATGTGTGGTGATACAAAATTGGTTCTTGCGGGGGTATTGAGCTGTAAGGGATTACGGATTGTAATCAGGTTGTAATCACTGGATTGTAATAAGATCGGACTTGCTATTTGGTGGACGTAGCCTAGGGATTGGGTGAACCACGTTAAATCTTGGTGCCTTGTGTTCTTTTCTGTGTGTTCTATTATTTTCTGTTGTTGGTTATATTTGCATGTAGTTTTTTATTTCTGTCTATGGTTTATCCTAACAAGTGGTATCAGAGCCTAGTTGTCTTTCAGTTATCCTCTGCAGGAAAGTCTCATGGTTAAGTGGGAGTTTCACAGTTGAGTGGGAGCGATGGCAGATGAGGGTAAGTTGAGGGTTGACAGGTTTAATGGGCAGAACTTCCAGTTATGGAAGATGCAAATGGAAGACTATTTATATCAGAAGGATTTATGGAAGCCGTTGGAAGGAAAAGCCAAGAATCAGGGAACTATGTCAGAGGCTGAATGGGATCTTTTGGACAGAAAAGCACTCGGAAGCATTCGGTTATGCTTGGCACCATTGGTGGCATTTAATATTAAAAAAGCAAAGACGACAGAAGATCTGATGAAAACCCTAGCGACACTATATGAAAAGCCCTCCGCTTCAAATAAGGTATTTCTCATGAAGCGTTTATTTAATATGAAAATGGCAGAAGGTGGATCTGTTGCAGATCATTTAAATGAGTTTAATACTATTACTAGTCAATTATCTTCTGTGGGTATCAATTTTGATGAAGAAATTAGGGCTCTCTTGATTTTGTGTTCTTTGCCTGAAAGCTGGAATGGCTTGGTAATGGCGGTGAGTAATTCTGTTCCTGGATCTAGTACCCTAAAATATGATGATGTGATCGGTGTTATTTTAAGTGAGGAAACTCATAGAAAATCCTCAGGTGGATCTACATCAGGAAGTGCTTTAAATACACAAAGCAGGGGTAGAATGGCTGAAAGAGGAAGTAACTATGGAAATCATGGGAAATCAAGAGGAAAGTCAAAGGGGAGGAGGTCTCAATTGAGAGAACCAAATGATTGCTGGTACTGTGGGAAACCAGGGCACAAAAAGAAAGATTGCTGGACTCGAAAGAAAAATGAAGGAGATAAATCAGATGGAGACAAAGAGGCAAATGTGGTAAGTAACAAATCCGAAGAGGATGCTTTGCTTCTGTCTTTAGAGAGTGTTGATGATTCATGGGTTTTAGATTCTGGTGCTTCTTTTCATGCTACACCTCATAGAGGTTATTTCATTGATTATGTCCAAGGGGATTTTGGGCTTGTTTATTTGGGGGATAATGAACCCTGTCAGATTGTTGGAAAGGGAAAAATTAAGATTAAGTTGCAGAATGGGAATCATTGGCTACTACATGAGGTAAGACA
Source organism: Cupressus sempervirens (assembly GCA_028749045.1). NCBI lineage: Eukaryota > Viridiplantae > Streptophyta > Pinopsida > Cupressales > Cupressaceae > Cupressus > Cupressus sempervirens. Next base: position 135,439,959 of record CM053793.1, on the reverse strand, counting down.
TGTTCCAAAACTAAGTAGAAATTTAATTTCAGCAGGGCAACTCGGTGATGAGGGTTGTGTAGTTACTTTTAATGATAAAAATTGGAAGGTTTCAAAAGGTTCCCTTGTAGTAGCAAAAGGTGTGAAAGTAGGCACCTTATATCTTTGTACAGGTCATATTGTTCCTTCTACTTTGATTGTTTCAAAGAAAAATGAATATTCAGGAACAATTACTGCAGTTGAGCAGGGAGAACAAATAGCTGCTGTAGATTCTGATACAGCGCTGTGGCACAATAGACTTGGGCACATGAGTGAGAAAGGTATGAAAGTACTTCATTCAATTAAAGTTTTACCAGGTCTAAAATGTGTGAATATGGATTTCTGTGAAAGTTGTGTGTATGGAAAACAAAAGAGAGTGAGTTTTGTAAAGACAGGGAAGGAAAACAAAAAGGAGAAATTAGAGCTTGTGCATACAGATGTATGGGGACCGGCTCAGGTATCTTCCCTTGGTGGCTCTCATTATTATGTTACATTTATTGATGACACAACTAGAAAAGTATGGATTTATTTCCTTAGACAGAAATCTGATGTATTTCAAACTTTTAAGAAATGGAAATGCTTGGTTGAAAATGAGACTGGTAAGAAATTAAAATGTCTCTGATCTGATAATGGTGGTGAGTATTACAGTCATGAATTTGAAGATTATTGCTCCACTAATGGTATTCGTAGACAAAAAATTGTTCCAAGGACTCCATAGGAAAATGGAGTGGCTGAACGCATGAACAGGACTATAATGGAGCGCGCAAGGAGCATGAGGTTGCATGCTGGGTTGCCCTTACACATGTGGCCAGAGGCTGTCAATACTATAGTATGTTTGATTAATAGAGGTCCCTCTACTCCTTTGGGTTGTGGTATTCAAGAGGAAGCATGGACTGGTAAGAAGGTGAGTTATTCTTTTCTTAAGACCTTCGGTTGTGAAGCTTTTGCTCATATAGACTCTGAAAATAGAACCAAGCTAGAAGCTAAATCAAAGAAATGTGCCTTTGTTGGATATGGCATTAATGAATTTGGTTATAGGCTTTGGGATTTTGAAAATCATAAAATTATAAGAAGCCGGGATGTCATATTCAATGAAAAAGTGTTGTACAAAGATCTGTTGCAGCAACATGAGAAGAAAGAAGATGATTATGTAGTGCTAGATGATACTCCAAAAGCTGATGTTCCAGCCATTCCTCATGATGTGCAACAACCTCAACAAAAAATACCACATACACCGGTGAATGTTAGACGGTCAACAAGGCCAATTAGACCTCCACAAAGGTTTTCTCCCTCTTTGTATTCTATTTTACTTACTGATGCTGGTGAACCTGAAAGTTATGATGAAGCTGTGTAGGTGGATACTAAGGTTCAGTGGGAGTCTGCAATGAAAGATGAAATGGACTCTTTGCTGAAAAATAAGACATGGAATTTGTGCAAGTTGCCTGCAGGTAAAAAGGCTTTACAGAATAAATGGGTTGATAGGTTGAAAGAAGAGGAAGGAGGTAAGAAAAGATTTAAGGCCAGGTTAGTTGTAAAAGGATTTGCACAGAAAAAGGGAATTGATTTTGAAGAGATATTTTCTCCTGTTGTTAAAATGACTTCTATTCGTACTGTTTTAAGTCTTGTGGCTACTGAAGATTTGCATTTAGAGCAGATGGATGTTAAAACAGCCTTTCTTCATGGTGATTTGGATGAAGAAATATATATGGCTCAGCCACAGGGTTTTGAGGTCAAAGGTAAGGAGAACTTAGTGTGCAAATTGAAGAAAAGTTTATATGGCTTGAAGCAAGCACCTCGGCAATGGTATCTGAAATTTGACATTTTTATGCATGAGCATGGATATAATAGGTGTCATTCAGATTATTGTGTTTATTTTAAGAGGTTGGATGATGATAGCTACATTATTTTATGTTTATATGTTGATGATATGCTTGTAGCTGGGTCTAACATGGATCATATTAAGGGGTTGAAACGCCAATTAGCACATGCATTTTCTATGAAGGATTTGGGGGCAGCAAAACAAATCCTTGGTATGAAGATTTGCAGAGATAGGAAGAACAAAACATTGACGTTATCTCAAGTTGATTATGTTGAGAAGGTGTTGCAACGTTTCTCTATGGAGAATGCTAAAGCTGTCAGCACACCTTTACCTGGTCATTTGAAATTGACTAAGGAGATGTGTCCCAAGACACAAGAAGAGGAGGATAAGATTTCCAAGGTACCCTATGCTTCAGCTATAGGAAGTTTGATGTATGCTATGGTATGCACTAGGCCAGATATTGCACATGCAGTGGGAGTCGTTAGCAGGTATATGAGTCATCCAGGTTTTGAGCACTGGAATATTGTCAAGTGGATTCTCAGATATTTGAGAGGAACATCCAATAAGTGTTTACACTTTGGGGGATCTACTACTGATTTGCAGGGCTATGTTGACTCAGATTTGGCTGGCGATATTGATACCAGGCGGAGTACTACAGGTTATGTCTTTACTGTTGGTGGGGCAGCCGTGAGCTGGGTTTCTAGGCTACAGAAGATTAATGCTCTCTCCACTACAGAGGCAGAGTATGTTGCTGCTACAGAGGTAGCCAAAGAGATGATATGGCTTCAATTCTTCTTGGAAGAATTGGGACATCCTCAGAAGGATAATTATTTGTTCACAGATAGTCAGAGTGCCATTCATCTTGCTAAGAATTAAGCTTTGCATTCTAAGACCAAACACATACAGTTGCGGTACCATTTCATTCGGTCAGTTTTGGAGGATGGACAGTTAAAGCTGGAGAAGATACATACAAATGACAATCCAGCAGATATTTTGAAAAAGGTTGTAACAAGGGAGAAGCTGAACTCCTCTTCAGCTTTGGTTGGTCTTTTAGACTAAACATCAATAAAAGAACAGTAGAGTCCAGGATGGTTTGATCCAGTGGGAGCCCCATGTGGTAGTGGTATTGCTACAAGATAAGTCTCCAAGTGGGAGAATGTTGTTTAGTGTGGAGCCTGATCAGTCCCCAAGTGGGAGATTGTTAGATTGTGGTGAATGAAGGAAAGTACTGTACATACTTCATAAATAGTGGGGTTCGGGGCATCGCCCCAAAAAAAAAAAATTTTTGGAAGTAGCCAACATGGTAGCCGACATATTATGGCCGACATATGGCCGACATGTTATAACCCTAAAGCGGTTTAATACTTGTATAAAAAGGGCTTAGGGTTGGGTATTTTTCATGTGTGGTGATACGAAATTGGTTCTTGCGGCGGTATTGAGCTGTAAGGGATTACGGATTGTAATCAGGTTGTAATCACTGGATTGTAATAAGATCGGACTTGCTGTTTGGTGGACGTAGCCCAGGGATTGGGTGAACCACGTTAAATCTTGGTGCCTTGTGTTCTTTTCTGTGTGTTCTATTATTTTCTGTTATTGGTTATATTTGCATGTAGTTTTTTATTTCTGTCCGTGGTTTATCCTAACAAAAATTTCTAATGTTATTTCTAAGTGATTATATTTATTGACTTTTTGTTGGGTTTCGTCATGCTTAATCATCCACGAGCATTCGAGGTGGACCTATAGAGTGACTATTTGATGGTGGTAAAAAAATAATTGATTTTCTGTGTAGATATATTTGATTTCAACTTATAATAAATATTGATTCATATCTACTTTCTTTGTATTTTTTGGAGTTGGAGAAGAGCCTCAATAAGAGGTTGAGTGAGTGTGTCAGGAGGACCCTATCATCTCCATCATCTCCCTCCACACGACAGCAGAGGGCATCGAGAGACTTGTTTCCTTCTCCTCATGGGAAGGAAAAGATATAGTTGATCTAGACATGTATATATATAGGCATCAGTGGACATATTTGATACACATTTGATGTATATGACATTCTATATTTGATGTATGACATTATTTGACTTATGAGATTATTGGTTAATATATGATATGTTTGTTCATATAGGACACTATTGGTTATCATAATATATTATATGTTTGTTAATGTACATGACATTATTGGTTATCATTTTATATTATATGTTTGTTCATGTATGAAATTAAATTAGATATGTTCATGTATGACATTAAATTGGATATGTGCATGTATGACATTAAATTAGATATGTTTATGTATGACATTAAATTCAATACCTAATCTATTCAAAACTTTGATAGAATATATTGACTAACAATAAACTTTATCACTGTTTAAGCATAAGTTAATCATTTGTAATATGTCATTGTCATATGACTTATGATCTTGTTCATGTTTAAATTTTTCCTTCTTTATAATTTGTTTATCAAATTTAATTCAATACCTAATTAGTTTGAATTTTTGATACAATATTGATTGGCAATAAACTATATCAATCAAGATTGATTAGGACCTCCTAGCAATAAACTTTATTAGGCAATATTTGTGTACTTCCTGGCACTTGGTCAGCTAAATGAGAACCTTGAGATTTATTAGGAACTCCATGAAAGAAATTAGTAGTTTGAAATTACTTTATCCAACAAAATTAGATCAAAAGTTCTCTAAACGTTTATGTTAAAAATAAGATAAAAATTTGATCACAAGTGGTCACAAAGTTTGTGTAGAAGAAAAAATCATTGTTACAAAAAGAATATAAACAAGAAGAAAAAACCACAATGAGGTTGTTGAGCTTCAATACATAACCACCATTCTTTATCATCAATTAAAAAATGTTAGAGATAGTAGAGAAAAGATGGATTATTTGCAAAAAAAAGTCATTTTAAAAATCATAAATGTAACATAATCACTATTAGTTTTATGTGTGTTGATACATTAATGATTGTAACATAATCACAAGTTGACTAAAATGTGTTGTTATTATTCTATAGTAACTAGATTAAGGTAAAAATAAAAGTTTAATAAATAGTTGTGATGTATAAGAAAGAGAGATATCTCACATGAGAGGGGGCCGAATGTAAGATGACACATAAGATACTTGTAAGAGGGAGCTATACTTGTTAAAAATTTTACAATTCATGTTATGAAAAGACATAGAACATCTTTAAAAGGAAATAAAAGAGTATGACAAGTGGAAGGAACATGTTGTTTTGTAGACTCGTATTCAAATTTGGGTGTTGATTTTCTAATGAAGGATTCAAGCACTACAATTTGGTAGTTTTGGCTCATGTTATCCTTTTATCTCACTCTATCTTGTATCTCACTCTCTCTTATATATTTCTATTTTTTCCATATCTATGTAGCCATCTATCCTCTTCATCTCCCCCTTAATAATGCAGAGATGTTGAGCAAGAAGTAAGGTTTAAGCACTTTCTTCTTCCTAATCTACCAAACTAAACTTTTGGCCTTCCTAATATCCTAATCCTTTAGGATATCATTTTTGTGGCCTATCCAAAGTGATAGGGTCATTTGTGAACTCCTCCAAGGTGAGTAGTTCTCCAATCAAGATCTTGTACCTTTTTGTTTTAGGGATACTAGCCCTATTCCAAGCCAATAACTATAACTCTTCACCAATGGCTTCACCAACCCTTAGTTTCTATTGGGACACCTTCCTTATGTTGAACTAATTGAGAATCAACTCTTGGTTTAACCCTCCAATTGTCATACAGAACAAAATGTTGACTATCATAGAATTCGTTGTAGGTCTCCTACTCTAATTTTATGGACTTAAATTCCTCCTAGGTTGAAATCTAACTATTCTATGGGTAGATTCAGACACCCTTTTAAAATTTATTTAAGACTTCAAAGCCTAGATTCCCAATTCCATTCTTGTAGCACCTAACCCATGTAAAGTACATAGACCTAATAAGGTCACACTAGGTTTGGTTTTCAAAGTAATTACTAGATAATTGGTGCATGGCCGCAAACCTCCTCTACTCAACAATATTTATCATCTTAAAATTATGATGAAACATAATAATTTTTCCACTTTTTCCTATCATATATTTCACCTTATGAAAATACTCATAGAACTAATAAACCCTTCATCTCCTTGCAACACTTCTCTACTTCATGTCTCTGCTTGACTCATATCTTAACTATAACACTTCTCTCCCTGAGTAGCATTCACCAATAGTTCATTTATCCCCCTTTGACTCATATCTTCTATTTTTACATCACTACCTTTGATATAAGTCCATTCAATATTTTATCTTCATTAACAATTTATCAATGTTTTTAACTAAATTTCCAATGTTTTTAACTAAATTTCCCCTTTTCTTAACATCTTTAAAGTTAGTCAATATTGATTATCCATTTTCACATAGGAATATATTTATATTTTGTAGAAAATATTTTATAACTACTCATACTATTATCATCCCTAGTCATGACAAACAAGATAGAACAATGAGTTGCCTCTAGCAATTTGATGTTTTTTAGCGGAGCATAGAGAGTTACAGAGTTGGTGACAATTTGGATGTGTAATGAATATCAAAAAAATGAGTAAACAAGAAGCCATTAGACACATGACCTACAATGTGGTATTTTCATGCATTCATTGGGTTTCAATATTATGTCTTTTGTGAGAGAAAGGTTATCATTACAAAGAGATTCACACCTTGAAGGTAAGTGCAATGTACCCTTCTCAAACATAATCAATTTGAGAATGATTAGGCTTTTTTGAGTTTTTTTGTAGACTAATTTGGTAGACATTGGAGAATTCCAAATTGGAGAGGACAACATTGATTAGCAATAATTTGTTCGTGAACAATGTCAACCTTGAATTTGCATAAGGTTACTATTTAAATTAAATTTACATTTTAGCACAAATTATTCCTAGACCATTCTCAAAACTTTGGATGGGGCTAAATAAGAATGCTAATAACTTTTTGTTGAATGATAATGCCTAGATTTAATGTAATAAAATTTCTTATTTTTGAAGTTGGCATAAAAAGTTACAAGTCAATTTTCAAGGTCTTAAAGACTCCTAAACAACTCGAAAGTGTTTGTAATTAGTGTAGTGGAGAATGTTCGAGCATTGAAGGGGATAGGACAAGGTTAGGGATAGGGTTTATCCAACCACCTGGAGCTAATAGAGTAGATAGTTTGATCCCAAGACGAAAGATGAGAGAGATTTCAGAGTTGGCAACTTTGTACTGGCCAATACTGCAAGTTTTAGCCCCATCGTCATACTCTCTCTGTGCCACCCCCTACTCTCACACTCTCTCCCATCCCATACTCTCTCTCTTTCATAGACACACACACTATTATCCCCCCACTCTTCTTCTCTCCCATCCCTTACTCTCTACATCTATCACACACACTCTCATCCCCCTTATCTCTCTCCCTCTCCCTCTCCCTCTCTCTCTCCCTCTCCCACTCCCTCTCCTACTGCCTACTATCTCTCTCTCTCAAGTTCTCTCTCTTCCTCTCTACTCTCTCTCTCTCCCATCCCTTACTCTCTCTCCCTTTCTCCCATCTTGTACTCTCCCTCTCTCATGCTCTTCCATCTCATAATCTTGCTCTCTCTCTCTCCCATCTCATACGAGCTCTCTCTGCCATGACCTACTCTCTGTCACACTCTCACACTCTCTCCCATCCTCTACTCTCTCTCTCTCTCTCTCTCTCACCCCCATCCCATACGAGCTCTCTCTGCCACCTCCTACTCTATCTCAAACTCTCATACTCTCTCCCATCCCCTACTCTATCTCTCTCTCCCATTGCCTACTCTCTTCCATCCCCTACTCTATCTCTCTTACACACTTCCATTCCACCTCTCTCTCCCTCCCACTCCCTCTCCCACCACCTATTATCTCTCTCTCTCTCACTCTCTCCCTCTCTCTCCCATCCCTCTGCCATTACCTACTCTCTCTATCTCTCTCTCCCCTCTCTCATTACCTACTCTCTCTCTTTCACACACACACACACACCCATCCCCCCTCTCTCCTCTCCCATCCCCTACTTTTTCTCTCACTCGCTCTCCCTCTCCCACCACCTACTCACTCTCACTTTCACTCTCACTCTCTCTCTCCCCCTCTCTACTCTCTCTCTCTGCTACCCCCTACTCTCTCTTACATTTTCACACTCTCTCCTATCTCTCTCTCTTTCTCTCTTACACACATTTATATCCCCTCTCTCTCTCCCTCTCCCACTTCCTCTCCCATCCCCACTCTCTCTTCCATCCCCTACTCTCTCTCAAGCTACTATATCTTCCCCCTCTCCCATTACATACTCTCTCTCTTTCACACACATGCACTCCCATTCTCCTCTCTCTTGCTCTTCCTCTCCTACTCTGTCTCCCATTGCCTATACTCTCTCTCCTCCATCCCCTACTCTCAATCTCTCTCTCCCAACCTATACTCACTCTCACACTTCCTCTCTCTCCCATCCCCTACTTTCAATCTCTCTCCTCCATCCTGCACTCTCTCTTTTCCACCCCTACTCTCTATCACGCCTACTCTCCTGCGTCCTATACTCTCTCTACCACCCCTACTCTCTCACACTTCCTCTCTCTCTCTCATCCCCTATTGTCAATCTCTCTCCCCTATCCTGCACTCTCTCTTTGCCACCCCTACTCTCTCTTGCATCCTAAACTCTCTCTGCCAGCCCTACTCTCTCTCGCATCCTGTACTCTCTCTACTACCCCTACTCTCTCGTGCATCTTGTACTCTCTCTACCACCCCTAATCTCTCACACTTCCTCTCTCTCCCATCCTATACTCTCTTTGCCACCTTTACTCTTTCTTACTTTCTCTCTCCCATCTTGTACTATCTCCCCTCTCCCATCCCCTACTTTCTCTCTATCTTTTTCACACACACACACACATAGCTTTTCCCTTACCCCAAACCCCCACCTAGGTCTATTTTGTAATTTAGGTGTTGATAGTGTGTGTGCCCTATAGTGCGTACACACTATAGCGCACATGCACTACTTAACGCAAACTTAAATAGCACGTGCATGATATAGGGCACATGCACTCTAGGGCACACACACTATTGAAAGCTTTGCATTAAACCCAAGCCTAAGGCTTGGTTTTGCCTTGGAGATACAACCCACAAGTTTGGAGTTTATAAATAGCTTTGAGACGTGTTTTCTAGCAAACATACCAAAAATGATTTCTTTTTCTTGTGTGCTCCTCTTCAAGATTCCTCGTGGTTGGGTATCAATAAGATTAGGTTACGTAGCATTATAGGTCTCTATGTTTTCTATCTAACCATATGATTTATTTTTAATTTGAACTATTTCAAACCTTTCATCTTTAATTTCTTTTGAATGTATGTTCATTTTTTTCAAAAACCACTATGTACTAATTGGGCTATAGATTTTAGTTCGTTCATTGAATTTTGCAACAACTTAGTTTTTTAGAAACTAGACTCCATTCTACACACTTTGAAAAAAAAATTTTAATTTTAGGTTAGTTTTCAATTATTTCTATAGGGGGATCACATAGATATTTCACATTTTAATGATCTTTCTAGTTAAAAAATTCATTAAAAAAAAAACACATTATAAAATTACCTGAAAAATCTGGGATAAACTAAATAGTATTAAGAAACTTTTGACCAGAGTGATTAAAGAATTTCAAAAAAAAAATTAAAATTTTAGGGGGGCCACACTTTGTATTGTGTTATGTTTTTTTGGAATAAATAGTACCACTTTTTGTGGTCCCCTTTTTTGAGGACCTAAAACTCAACCATTTTGAAGTAAAATTAGTAGTTTAGAAACTAGATTCAAAGGACTACGACTTTTGTTTTCGTCATATCTTAAAATTTTGAGTGTAACTATATTCAAATTCATGTTGAAGTTCAAAATTTTCAGATTTCAGGAAAAAGGTGTGCACTTATACCCCCCTTTTGGCATCACAACTTCGTGCACTTACCCCCTTGTAGTATAAATGAGTGGTTGAATGTACTCATGCCAAGTTACTCAAGATAGGGTAGGCAAGTAGATCATCGATCAATTCACTATTAAGGTTAATTGCCCCAAGCTATTAGTACACTTGGTGAAAAGTCCCTACATTGTTGAAAACCTATTTGTCTTTCTATTGATTTCTTTTATGAAATGAGCTCATCTTGTTTGTTATTGTTTTCATTGATACAATTTTTTTTGTGAAGATTGATACATTTTATTTTGAAATGGAATGATTATTTAGCTTTATTGATAAGTAAGTACATTTTATATATTATTGATGATATAGAATTTTTAAGCCTTATTGTTCAAATGGATGTTTCTTTTACACATTTTCAATCAATTGGTTTGAAGTACTTTATGCTTGATTACTTTATAGAGTTTGTGCTTTATTGTTGAGAGTTATATATTTGATTTTTGAAATGGAATTACTTTTGCACCTTATTGTTGAAGTTGATACAGTTTATTTATTGTTGATGAGATGGAATATTTTGAGCCTTATTGTTTGAATGGATTGTTTTAATATTTTTGACCCATTGGGTTGCTAATTGAATGGTAAAACACCCTTATAGTATAAATGATTGGTTCAATGCACTCACACCAATTTACTCAAGGCAAGTTGGGCAAGTAGATCGACGATCCATTTACTACTAAGGTCCTTCTACCCCAAGCTATTGGCCCACTTGGTGACAAGACCCTATTTTATTTTAATATCTATTTATCTTTGTATTTCCATCTTGCTCATCCTTCAAAGAAATCAAAACAAATTTCTTACCATCTTTCTCAACTGTAGCGGTATTCTTTATGTAATTGTATACATCCCCTCTATCAAGCTCCCAAGGTTTTCCAAGTAGAACATGAAAAGCACTCATGTCTACCACATCACACTAAACTCCATCTTTAAATGGTTAAATACTGAAATACAAGCATTGTTCTCTAACTTGCACTCGATGATCATTTTGAAACCAATTGATACCATAAGGAGGAATATGTTTCAATCTTTGCAAACCAAGTTTCATAAAAATCTCTTTAGAAACAAGATTATCAATACTCCCTCCATTTATAATAACTTTAGAAAATTTTCGTGTAGATTGACAAATATTTTGGAATAACCTCCTTCTTTCCACCAATAAGGAAGACCATATCTATAACACATTTCCAAGAAAACATGAAAAAGCCCTCTACATTTGATAGGTCGAACTAGGACCTGCCACCTGATAAGCAAGGAATTTAGGTCTTGCTAAGTTCAGTAATGTTAACCATGATTAGATCAACAATCATTAGATCCAACCTCCCTCTGATAAGGCAGGTTCACATGCAAATGAGATGACCCAGTAGCTCACAAAAAATACAACACAACAAAAGTATTAAGACATTAAATCACAAATAATGCACTTTGTAAACAACAGACCTTTCATATACATCATTGAATACTTATTAATTATGCAAATCACATTAAAAATGATAACCAATATGTGATGTTGTAAGGCCTTCCTAGTTACAGCCAATTACATTCTAGATTATAGACCAGAGGCGCTAATCTTGAACTCTACCTTCTTGATCACGAGTAACCAACAAGATGCTACTTGATCGCTACCTACTAAGATATTTTAAGCCTTACTATTCTTTGAATGGATTTTTTAAATATTTTCTGACCCATTGGGTTGGTAGTTGAATGGTAAAACACCCTTGTAGTATAAATGAGTGCTTCAACATGCTATTGCCAAGTTATTCAAGATGGGGTAGGCAAGTAGATGGACGATCCATTCCCTACTATGGTTCTTTGCCCCAAGCTATTGGCCCACTTGGTGAAAAGGCACTACTTTTTTGAATATCTATTTGTCTTTCTATCGATTTCTTTTATGGAATGAGCTCATCTTGTGTGTTATTGTTGTAATTGATACATTTTATTGTTTTTGATGAGATCCATACATTTAATTTTAGAATAGAATAATTTTTAAGTTTGTTGTTAAATAAGTAGATTTTATATATTATTAATGATATGGAATTTTTAAGCCTTATTGTTCAAATAGATGTTTCTTTTATACATTTTCAATCCATTGGTTTGAAGTATTTTATGCTTCATTACTTGATAATTTTTTTGCCTTATCGTTGAGAGTTATAAATTTGATTTTTGAAATGAAATTACTTTCGCTCCATATTTTTGAAGTTGATACAGTTTATTTCCTGTTGATGAGATGGAATGTTTCAAGCCTTATTGTTTGAATGGATTTTTTAAATATTTTTGACCCATTGGGTTTGTAGTTGAATGGTAAAACAACCTTGTAATATAAATGAGTGGTTTAGTGTACTCATGCCAAGCTACTCATAGGCTAGGCAAGTAGATCAATGGTTCTTTTGCCTCAAGTTAATGACCCACTTGGTGACAAGACCCTATTTTATTGAATATCTATTTATCTTATAATTGATTTTTGGTACAAAATGAGCTAATCCTATATCTTATTGTTGTAATTGATATATTTTGTGGGTTTTTTTCGAGATTGATACATCGATTTTGAATTGGCATCATTTCTTTTGCTTTATTGTTTAAGCAAGTACATTTTATATATTATTGATGAAAATTTCTTACCTTTACATATGCTTTTAATCACAGGATTAGATAACTTCAAGTCAGACTATCTTTCATCATTACTAACCTTAATATCAGTTTCTTCTATCCTCAAGCTGAAAGTCTTTTAAAGACTTTGGTCTTTGCTTTTCCATCTTCCTCATCCTTTAAATAAATCAAAACAAATTTCTTACCATATTTCTCAACTGTAGCAGAATTCTTTTGTAATGATATAAAACCCCTCTATCAAGTTCCCAAGGTCTTCCAAGTAGAACATGACGACCACTAATGAATATATGTTTCTTATCAAAAACAACTCACTCACCCTAATAAACTTTATTCACCTATTTACCCTACTTTCTTCCTCACTTTTCTTTAGTATTCAATGCATAGTATATGTATTTTCAACTAGATTAAGTTTCAACATGCTCAATTCATCCCATATTTGGAATTTCAAAACATTCACATAGCTTGCAACCTTTTTCTTGGAAGATACATGATGTCCAGATTTGATTTGTATCTTGTAAATATCTTTTGTATAATTCTTCATAGACATGTACTTCCACTTCAATTTTTGCAACTTCTTAAACAATTCTAGTACATTGTGTTTAGGGATGAAATTAAGCCTAAAATTTACAAACCATGGGTTTCCATTTACTAATCTTACTTTCATCGTTGTACTCTCTATCCTTTTGCAATTCTTTCCAGCACAAGGTAGCATGACCTTTCAACTCACTTTTTGCTAAACCAATTCTCTGCATATCTACAAGATTTTCAAGCTCAAAGAAATCCTTCGGTTCATTAATCCAATCTATCAATTCCTCAAAATCTAAAGAGCCAGAATTATTTGATACTTCCATTCAATGAATCTTACCAACTTGTGCCATAATCTTCCACAATCTGTCATCTTTTGTAGGGATCTCTACTTTTGGTACGTGAAGATCTTCAACGCCTTCAACATATTCATCTTCAGTCTCAAGATTTCTTCTCAAGTCATTCAAGACACTTCGGATGTCATTTCTTATCACAACTGTGAATTCTTCTAACATATTTTCCAATCTCCTAGGATTCATTCTTCGAGGTGACATATTGAATAATAACAAGGCACAACTGCCTCAAACTATGGCAATCTTTCCACCAACAAGGAAGACCACATCTATAACACAATTCAAAAAAACTCAAACCTGTGTATTTGATAGGCAGAATTAGGACTTGCACCTCACAACAAAGCAATTCAAGTCTTCCAAGCTCACTAAGCTTAACTACAATCAGATCAAAAATCATTAGATCCAACTCCTCTCTGATAAGTCACCAAGAAGATCAACCTTCTATCAACAAGATTAAAATGTCAGTTGTGACAAGTCCAACAAGATTAAACCATGCTCTGATACAAACTGATGCAATAAAAGGCAGGTTCACTTACAAATGACATGACCAAGTAGCTCGCAACAAACACATCACAACAAAATTATAAGATATTTAATTGCAGATATCATACTTTTTAAACAACAGACATTCATATATATCATTCAATACTCATTGATTACACAACTCACATTAAAAATGATAAGAAATACTCTAGGTTGTAAGGCCTTCCCAGTTACAACCAATTACATTCCATATTATAGACCAAAGCCGCTAATCTTGAACTCCACCTTCTTGATCATGAGTAGCCACCAAGTGCTACCTGATTGTAGCCTACTAAGATTTTTTAAGGCTTAATGTTCTTTGAATGGATTTTTAAAATATTTTTTGACCCATTGGGTTGGTAGTTGAATTGTGATATTGCTACCAGGATCTAACTGTGTGATTTTTGAGTCAAACTCATTGAACCATGTTTCATGAGTAGTGATTCAAAATGAATCCATCTCTCATAAGAATAAATGGAACACTTAGCACTCATTAGATCTAGGTGATGCTCATAGGTAAAACATCCTTGTAGTATAAATGAGAGGTTTGTAGTACTCATGCCAAGTTACTCAAGATGTGGTAGGCAAGTAGATCGACAATCCATTCACTAATAAGGTTCCTTGCCCAAGCTATTGGCCAACTTGGTCATGAGCCCTTACTTTTTTGAATATTTATTTGTCTTTCTATTAATTTCTTTTATGGAATGAGCTCATCTTGTGTGTTATTGTTGTAATTGATAAATTTTATGGTTTTTGTTGAGATCGATACATTTTATTTTGAAATGGAATTTTTTTTAACTTTATTATTAAGTACATTTTATATATTATTTGATGATATGAAATTTTTAAGACTTATTGTTCAAATGGATGTTTCTTTTATACAATTTCAATCCAATGGTTTGAAGTATTTTATGCTTCATTACTTGATAAATTTTGTTCCTTATTGTTGAGAGTTATAAATTTGATTTTTTCAAATGGAGTTTACTTTTGCACCTTATTTTTCAAGTTGATACAGTTTATTACTTGTTGATGAGATGGAATATTTTAAGAGTTATTATTTGAATGGATTTTCTTAATATTTTTTATCCATTTGGTTGGTAGTTGAATGGTAAAACACCCTTGTAGTATAAATGAGTAGTTCAATGTACTCATGCCAAGTTACTCAAGGTAAGCTAGGCAAGTATATTAACGATCCATTCACTACTAAGGTTCTTTTGCTGCCAGCTATTGGCCCACTTGGTGACAAGCCCCTATTTTTTTGAATATCTCTTTATCTTATAATTGATTTTTGGTACAAAATGAGCTCATCCTATGTCTTATTGTTGTAATTGATACAGTTTATGGTCTTTTGTTGAGATTGATACATCTATTTTGAAATGGCATCATTTTTTTTGCTTCATTATTTAAGTAGGCACATTTTATATATCATTGATTAAAATTTCTTACCTTTACACATGCTATTAATCACAAGTTTAGATAACTTCAAGTCGGACTGTCTTTCATCATTAGTAACCTTAATATTAGGTTATACTATCCTCAAACTGAATGTCTTTTAAACACTTTGGTTCTTTGCTTTTCCATCTTCTTTATCCTTCAAAAAAATTTAAAAAAAATTCTTACCATATTTCTAAAACATTGTAATATTCTTTATGTAATCATATACAACCTCTCTATCGAGTTCCCAAGGTCTTTCAAGTAGAACATAACAAGCACTCATGTCTACTACATCACACTAAACTCCATCCTTAAAAGGTACAATTCTTAAATATGCCAAGTGTTATTCTCTTACTTGCACTGAATGATCATTTTGAAACTAATTGATACCATAAAGAGTAATATGTTTCAATCTTTGCAAACCAAGTTTACTAACAATCTCTTCAGAAACAAGAGTATTAGTACTCCCTCTATCTATAATAACTTTACAAAATTTTCTTGCATACTCACAAATAGTTTGCAATAACTTCCTTCTTCGTATGGGATCTAGATCATGCTTAGCCCATGCAATTCTTCTCATCAATAGTGATTCTTCAACTTCTAGTGAAGGCAAGTCAACATCAAAAGATTCTACTTTCTAATCTTCCTGTACTAGCAAGTGTTGTTTATCAATGTTAACACTAGAACATTAAAAATTTTAGTGTCCGTCTTTACCACATTTAAAACAAGTACCTGTGAATATATGTTTCTTATAAGAAAAATCATGAGCATCCTTATCAACTTTATTCACCTATTTACCTTGCTTTATTCATACCTTTTCTTTAGTAAAGCGATATGCATTACCAACTGGACAAAGTTTCAACATACTTAGTTTGTCCCGGATATTTAATTCACATACCTTGTAAGATTTTCCTTGGAAGATTCATGATGTCTAGATTTTATTTTTATCTTGTAAATTTCTTTTGTATAATTCTTCACAGACCTATATTTCTGCACTGAGCTATACAACTTCTCAAACAATTCAAGTACATTTTCTTTAGGGATGAAATTAAACCTTCAATAAAAAAGACACGGGTTTCCATTTACTAATCTTAGTTTCGTCATTATATTATCTATCCTTCAACATTTCTTTCCAACACAAGGTAGTATGACTTTTCAACTTAGTTTTTGCTAACCTAACTCTCTGTGGATCTACAATATTTTCAAGCTCAAAGTAGTCCTCGAGTTAATTAATAAAATCTATTGATTCCTCAGAATCTAAAGAACCAAAATTATTTGATACTTCCATTCTATGAATCTTACCAACATGTGCCATAACCTTCAACAATATTTGATCGTCTATAGGGATCTCTACTTCTGGTACATCAAGATCTTCAACAACTTCAATATACTCATCTCTAGTTTTAGGGTTATCTTCTCAAGTCATTCAAGACATTTCGGATCTCATTTCTCATCTCAGCCAAGAACTCTTCTACTATATGTTCCAATCTTGTAGGATTCATTCTTCTAGGTGACATGCTAAATAATAACAAGGTGTAACTGCTAAAACTTTGGCGATCTATCCACCAATAACAAAGACCACATCTATAACACAATTCCAAAAAATCTTGAACAAGCCCTATCCATTTGATAGGCAGAACCAGGACCTTCCACCTCACAACCAAGGAATTCAAGTCTTCCCAAGCTCACTAATCATAACCACGATTAGATCAACAATCATTAGATCTAACCACTCTCTGATAATTCACTAACAAGATTCACCTTCTATCAAAAAGATCAAACCTTCAGGTGTGACAAGTCCAACCAGATCAAACCACGGTCTGGTACCATCTAATGCCATAAAAGGTAGGTTCACTTGCAAACGAGATGACCAAGCAACTCCCAACAAATACATCACAAAAAAAGTATAAATAGATTTAATTATAAATAATGGACTTTGTAAACAAAAGATCTTCATATACATCATTGAACACTCATTGATTACACAACTTTCATTTAGAATGATAAGCAATATGCTAAGTTGTAAGGCCTTCCCAATTATGGCCAATTACATTCCATATTACAAATCAAACTCGTTAATCTTGAGTTGTACCTTGTTGATGACGAGTAACCACCAGAAAGCTACTTGACTTTTGCCTACTAAGATGTTTTATGCCTTACTCTTATGTGAATTAATTTTTTAAATATTTGTTGACCCATTGGGTTGGTAGTTGAATGGTAAAATAGCTTTGTAGTATAAATGAGTAGTTCAACATAGTCATGCCAAGTTACTCAAGATGGGGTAGGCAAGTAGATTGATGATCCATTCACTACTAAGGTTCTTTGTGTAACAAATAGATTTTCATATTGAAAACAAAGACAGATTAATGAAGACTTTCCAATGTTCACAAAAAGATAAATGAAATCCTTTTCATATGACATTAATTTTTCTTAATAATAAACTAAATTAACCAGAACCATATCAATGTTCATCCGATATAACTAGATTAACTATTAATTAAACATAACTGTATTCAAGATCACTTGAAATAACTAATTTAATGATGAACTAAAAATAATTATATTTAAGATAAACTAAAATAACAAGATTAACAATCAATTGAAAATAACTCTATTTAAGATCAACTAAAATAACTAGATTAACGATCAACCAAAAATAATTGTATTCAAGATCAACTATCCTTTCTTCATAGAAATAAAGTAATTGCTTATCAAGAAAAGAAGGAAAGAAAAATACAATTATCATTCTGGAGAATCTTTAGCTAGTTGTGCAAGCTTTGACTTTGGTGAGAGGAGAAGCATTCACATAGGCTTAAGCACCCAAACTTGGACCATACTTATGCCTACACATCCTATTAATTTAGAAAGGCCCTCCCTACCTTGGGATCAAGCTTGGGATGTTCTTAGTCATCCTGGTGTTTAGAATGTCTGCAGCATTATGAAATAGCCATGCTTGTATAGTTGGCGCCATTGACATTAAGTGATCATTAGATGGTAAACATGCCTATAAACTACCTTGGCCAAGGATTTCCAATGAGCTCAATGACCCGATCACTACTGCTCAACTTGAGAACAGGTTTCATTACAGAGATGAGCATGAGCTATTAATTATGATTTATTTATTTTATTTTAAAATATCATCTAATTTTTATTTTCTTTATCCTTGCAGGATTTCATCTCACCTCTTTACATTTTCCATGGTTAAACAATCGGTGAGTCCTAGATGTTCTAGATTCATAGAGAAATTGGCTCTATTAATTTATGGCATATTGTTGCTTCTAGCATTCATTTTTCTGTGGTTAAAGACTTACAAAAAAATAATAACTCTCTATATTTTAACTTCCATTGGCTAAATATTTTATGATTCCATGACTTGGTACTTTACTATGAATCATAACAATGTTTTCCTATAACTATTCAAGATCGAATATAACTTGCAATCTATTGTTAAGGAATGGGAAAACTTTACTAATTATGAAAGAAATATATTTAGCAACATGGAAAGATTGATCATTCACATTACTTGATATATTATCTAAAGTTGCCTGAGCTGTTTTGGACATTAGATATCTACCCTTCTTCAATCGATCTCTTAGAGTATAAAGGCAGCTTCAACTACAGAAGAAGGAAATATGTTTGAAAACATGTATAAAGACATCAACACTTATATCAGTAGAAGGTTATGGAAACCAGAGCTAAGAGCATGGAGAATATATGATAGAATGAGGAAGGAGTCAGATTATGGTAGTCGAGTGATGTGAGGCCTCACCCAATCTGTCATAGTATAGATGACATTATTGCATTGTGGTACTTTTAATTTGATGTTTTGATATAGAGTTTCAAGACAATAGGGTTATGTCATTTCAATATCAATACTTTGATGATTCACACTTATTAGAACCTAATTGATATATTTAATGATTTCATTTCATGTTTTAAATTATTTCAATTGCTTTAATGGAAACTAAATTGCATAAATAGTTGAATGTCAAATTGTAATGTTCAAATGAAAATTAACACCAAAGGATAGATTTAAATATGCTAACAAACCCAATTCACATGACTTGTGACTTAATAGTCATGAATTTAATATTTCATCACTATGATAGAGAATAGATTATGAGGTTGTTCAAAATGTTAATTTGATCATGTTACATAAGAACTGATTATTGTGTATGAAATGATTGAACACATATGGATACAATTCTATGACTTGATACTATTAGATTTTTGATATGATATGAAATTTTAATTTGATTATGATGATTTATGATACACAAATAGATGTTGATTTGATTTTGACATGCAGATCTTGATATTTTAATATTTTGAATGATTTACTTGAAATGATTAGGAAAGGAAATTTATTTGAATTATGTTAATAAGATTATGTAACTTTTGAAATTATAGGCACTTACGATATTTATTTATATAACCTCCTTAGACTACTGATGCTCGAGTTGAATGTGCAGGAAGTGGAACCATGGAAAATTTTTGGGGGAAACAAGTTCCAAACCTTGTGAGCACAATTTAACCAAGGCGAATCTTCGGAAGATTCAAAAGCCTTGTTTTGAAAGTATTTTTCTTCGTAATTGGATGATTGCTTGCTTGTGGATATGTTTAATCATAACCTAGATGCATGAAGGGCATGTCAAGGAAAATGTAATGTATTTTTATGTGTCACTTGAAACTTTTATTGTCTATGTGTTGATGACATGTCACCTATAGTGTTGGTCATAAGGTCACCATCATGTTGAATTTCGAATTCAAACTTGATAGGGAGTTTAGGGGGTCTAAATGGGGTCCTAGAGTGTTATTTTATTGTTAAAAAGCCACCCAAATGGTAGTATAGCATGAAAGGGAACTAAATTAAATTATTTTAGTATTTTCCTAGCTTAGGGAACCCCTTAAACAAAGCCAACTTGAACCAATTCGAAAATTTGAGTTTTTCCATGATAGAACCTTCACAACCCCACTTGGTCAACCTTCTTATTTTTGAGGAGCAACAATGTAAGAGAGGGAGGCTTGATGTCCTTACTAAAAAGGGTAGTAGAGGGTCTTTTTAGCAGAGGGGTGAAAAACTAATGAGTTGTTCACCCACTCTCTAATTTTAGAGACAATTAGGTTTGGAGCCCTGAGATGAAGGGAACTCTAGTACAACTATCATTACCTTAGCTTCGACAAAGGTTGGTGGTTTTCAACTATGCTTCATTTTCCTTTCTTCTTTCTCTTAGTGTGGCAAATAAATCTGCAAATGTGAAGGTTTTGTTGATGGAGTATGCATTGTGTCTTGAATCTTGCATTGTGGGCTTGGCAGTTTGTTGTGTAAATGTGATTGTGTGGTGTATTCATGAAGATTTCCTTTGGGTTTTGTTTCCTTCTTCATTTTCTTGTTTTGTATGCGAGTGTTGAATGTGTTTATGGGTGTGAAGGCTTCACTCACCCTTGGGAGGGAAGAGAAGCCTTGGGTGAAGGGCATAAGTTGGGCTTGAATTGTAGTCGAGAAGACATTTACCTCATGATGAGGATTGCTAATATCACGGAGTATCAGCTCCATTATGACCATGAATCTTTTTTGTTTGGGAGGTACAAGGAGGTGTTGTTTGGGAGGTACAAGGAGGTTTTGGTGAGTGAGGAGGAGATAATTGTTGAAGGCCTTGAGAGGCAATATAATGGTAATATGTTGTTTATGTTTATGATGGCCTTGAGGGGCAAATTGCATTGGCAATATGTTATTTATGTTGTTAGAATTTCTCCTCTTTGAAGAGCCCACCTTCACCCAACGTTTTATGATTCCAATGGTGAATCATTGTGCAAGCCATGGGAGGGTCTTGATTGTGTTTGTGTTGTGTTTTCATATAAGGTTTGATGAAGTATGTGTGTAATGTGTTTGATTCTTGTTTCCCCTTCTTGGTGGGTGTCTTCATAGAAGCTTAGGTTGGGAGGTGAGCCTCCATGGTTCCTATGTGTGTGTCATGTGCAAGTTTGTGAAGATGGACTCCTTGAAGATATTAGGGTCTTCCCTTGACATGGTTTTAGAATCAAGTGTTGTGATGAGTTCCTCATTTTTTTATGAGTTATGGGGGTCAAACCCACACTCTTATGTTCTCTGAAATGTAAAAGGGAATGTTGAGTTGTAAAATATGGGCTATGTTATGCATGTAGTTGACACTGTGAAATAAAGAATATAGTATCTTCATTTTTGTATAAGAAGAAAGAAATGATTCATGTATGAGATATACATCATTCTTTTGGAAATTCATGTTGTAGATAACTCTTGTACATAAGTAGATCCATGAAATTTAATGCATAGTAAAGTTGTAAAATCTTTATGTAAGAGAGAGTCAATGAAATACTTGTTAAAATATATGATGAGTGAGATCATTGTAACGTTTATATTTTTGTGTTTAATATTATGAGAATGAGGATTCCATTATTGCATTTGTCCATAGATATGCTTGAAAAATGGTTCACTTTGTTTCAATGAGAATGAATTTAATGTGTGATTTTAACTCATTCCTTAGAGAACATTTAAATATGGGCTTGTGCATCTAAGTGTTAAATTTAAGTCATATAATACCAATGCATAAATAAACTATAGCATCACTAACCTCTCATTTAAGAAACTCTCTAAATTCTATAGTAGCAAAGAGGAAATGAATCCCAATATAACACATATTCTAAAATCTGGATGAGAAAGTATGTTGTAGGTGCATTCTACTTCTCTAGAATTTGTATGAGAATAAGAAAATTAAATCCCTGCCTATTACAGACTAATATAATATTCAATAGAATATTCCTTACCATCTCTTCACTTAGATGAGACAATAAAATAATAATGGTTATAAGATATAGTAGGCTAGCATCATCTACTTGAAAATAGTACATAAAAATCTTGTGTCTCAGACTTGTGAGGACTAGTCACATTCAAAATTTATAAGGTACTTAAAAAAAAAAACAAACACATCGATCCCATGCAAGGACCAGTCCACACGAGTAGTAAGGAAGTAGAAATTTTTTTTAAAAGTTTATATCTTCCACCCTTCTCTAAATCAACCCCATACCCTTAAGCAAAAATCTTCAAAAAAATATGTTATAGTACTTCTTTCCTTAGCCCATACCCTTGCGTACTTACCCATGCATTGGAAAGAGAGACCTTTAAATAAAATAATATTATAGACTAAGATTTTCCCTCCAAACATCCCTCATGCCAAGCCAAGGAATTATTGCAGATTTGAACACTTTTACCTATGAAATCTTACTTTGCAAGAAGCACATACATTTGGGAAAGATGAAGAAGTTGTGGTCTTCTTGAAAAGAGTTTAGGTTACCTTGAGCCTTAAAAAAAACATGTGTCAGACCTATCAACATCTAGCAAAAGAAAGTCATAAGACATCTTTTTCAAATAAAATGTATTGCCTAGGCACATGACCTCATCCTTGGGAAGTCGAATTTGGTAAAGGAGGAGTGGGTAAGTAAAATTAAACCATTAAATGGCATAGGAAAGTAGGTCACTTGTAGTTTTAAAAAAATTAGGGTAAGTGTTAGGGGAAATGAAATAGTGGATTTGCTTCAAATTTAATAGATTTTTTAATGAGACTAAATAAGTTGGAGTAATTATATTATTGAATTAAAGAGCCTTTGTTAATGTTGAAAGATAGTCACAAAAATAAAATAGAATGAGAACAATAAGTTTATGACTTTAGTAGTATGAGTTGAATGTATTGTTGAATCAACCTAAACAAATGAAAAGATTTTTCTTAAGAGTTGGTAAATTAGCAATGAAAATTGATAAAGGGAGATATTCACAAATGCTTTATTAATTGAAAGTACTAAGACATATATATAATTCAATTACTAAGTGAACAAGATTAGATTAAATGTTTTATGTTGAACTAGCATTGGATCGTATGATTAATTAAGCTAGTGAAAAGATATTGTGGATGTAGTATGAAGGTTTAGGAGATGAAAGAACTAGTATTCTGAAACCATGTGTTAGTGAGCCATAGGTTAGCATTGAAGTTATGAATTTTCTTTTAATAATTAACTATATGCAATCACTAAGAAAAGAAATAAAGAAACAATAATGCTAATAATAATAAATTAATTATGTATTTAGGGAGTGCTTTAAATCATGGATGAATGCAGATAGGTATGTGCTAGAAAGTTAAGATTTGAGTTGTATTTTAGGATAATACACCAAGTTAATTAAGTTGTGGAAGTTGAGTAGTTAGTAGGTGATAAATAGAGATACGATTAAAAATAAGAATTAAGTGAGTTGTATGATGGAAAGTATAGGTTCTTTAGTAATTATAAAATTAGATTGAAGGGTTAGGAAGTTAAAGTTGTTCTTAAGGTAAGTAGTTTGACAATAATGCTAATCATAAATTCATGGTTATAAGATTTAGATTTGAATTTAGTGTTAATAGATAGTGTCTTTATTTATTAAATAAAGAAAATTTGTTGTGCTTTGCCTTATAAATTTAGGGCATGATAGGTGTATAGGAGGAATGTAATCATGCCACAGCAGGGCAATTAGGTGTTGAGGGTGGTGAAGAGAATAAGAAACCTAACTGAGGGTGTGGAATATATGATCCTGAGTGTGTGGTTTCCACCGGTTTAAAAGATTATATGCCAATTCAAATTGCCACGTTTTAAATTGATTGAAAAGAAAGAAAAAAATAAAAAGTTGGAAGAAAGAGTTGGAAACTTTTTTTATAATTCAACTATTATTATAATATATTTATTTACATACATTCATGTAATTATATCAATGGGGTGACATCATTTTATTAATTTTTTATAATATAATGGTGTCATTTCAGTTTTATATTTATATGTACATGTGTGTGTGTGTGTGTATATATATATATATATATATATATATATATATATATATATATATGTATATATATATATATATATATATATATATATATATATATGAAAGATCAATTAAAATCCCTTGAAATATGTTTTTATATTTTAATTAGAGT
Organism: Cupressus sempervirens; assembly: GCA_028749045.1. Taxonomy (NCBI): domain Eukaryota; kingdom Viridiplantae; phylum Streptophyta; class Pinopsida; order Cupressales; family Cupressaceae; genus Cupressus; species Cupressus sempervirens. The sequence goes on along the minus strand of CM053793.1, from coordinate 135,415,709 downwards.
ATTTTATGCTTTCTTAGATTATTTCCTTAATAGCTTATGCAGGTCCCACAAATGTATCCTGTGTTCAAGTCATTTTGTCCTTTCCAAAGAAGTTTAAGGTCATACTTGCTAATCCTGATGACTGAACTAAGAAAGCATCCCCTTCCGATGATCCCATTTAGCAATGCTTCCCCTCTCTTCATCTTCTCTTGCAATCACCAATGAAAACACTTCCGCCATAATAACAATTCTATAATAATTTCATATAATCATTCTAAAAGACTTTAAATTATCAATCATAATTTCAAATGAAGCAATTGCTAATCATCTAATAATAGTTAATGGTTCACAACCATCTTCATTAATAGTTAATACAACGTATATAATAGCTACCTATTTCACATGATCATGAACGAATAATCCATTAAATCCAATGATTATGAACAAGTTTTAAAATTAGGTCAAAATTTTGGGATGTAACACTTTGGCCCAATTTATTGGCCCACTTGGTGACAAGCTCGTACTTTGTTGAATATCTATTTGTCTTTCTATTGATTTCTTTTATAGAATGAGCTCATGATACAATTTATTTCTTTTTGAAGTGGAATTTCTTTTGAACCTTATTTTCAAAGTTGGTTTATTTCTTATTGATGAGATGGAATGTTTTAAGCCTTACTATTCTTTGAATGGATTTTTAACATATTTTTTGACCCATTGGATTGATAGTTGAATGGTAAAACACTCTTGTAGTATAAATTAGTGGTTCAATGTACTCACGCCAAGTTACTCAAGATAGGGTAGCCAAGTAGATCAATTATTGATTCACTACTAAGGTTCTTTGCCCCAAGCTATTGGCATCCTTGGTGACAAGCCCCTACTTTGTTGAATATCTATTTGTCTTTCTATTGATTTCTTTTATGGAATGAGCTCTTGATATAGTTTATTTCTTTTTGAAGTGAAATTTCTATTGCATCTTATTTTCATAGTTGGTACAATTTATTTCTTATTGATGAGTTGGAATGTTTAAGCCTTAGTGTTCTTTGAATGGATGACCAAGCCCACCAACAAACAAGATGACCAAGCCCCAAATAAATACAACAAAATAAAAGTATAAAGTGTTTTAATTGCAAATAACACACATTGTAAAAAATAAACCATCATATGCATCATTGAATACTCATTGATTACTCAACTCATGTACAAAATGATAAGCAATATGCTGTGCTATAAGGCCTTCCCAGTTATGGCCAATTACATTTTTTATTACATATCAAAGTTGCTAGTCTTGAGCTCTACCTTCTTGATCATGAGTAACTAACAAGATGCTACTTGATTGCTTCCTACTAACACTAAAGGACATTACATATATAGCCATTAGGACACACAGGCTGGCTTTGAGGTAACAATCTCCAATAATAGAAAATTTGCTAAATAGTATAAGGCTGACCCTAACTTTGATAATGACTAAATACATAATAGATGGAGTAACATTATGCGACCTATAGGTCAATATTTTATAGCAACTGCCTAGATCCAAGAGTAGGTAAGCTAACTCTTAAATATAGAACCTCGCCATATATAAAATTAAGCATTGTAGGAAGAATGACATAGGAAATCAGCAACCGAGAAGATGATACAATTTATTTCTTTTTGAAGTGGAATTTCTTTTGCACCTTTTTTTGAAGTTGATACAATTTATTTCTTATTGTTGAGATGGAATGTTTTAAGCCTTACTATTCAAATGGATTGTATAAATATTTGATGACCCATTAAGTTGGTAGTTGAATGGTAAAACACCATTGTAGTACAAATGAGCGGTTCAACGCACTCATGGCAAGTTATGCAAGATAGGCTAAGTGAGTAGATTGACGATCCATTCACTACTAAGGTTCTTTGCCCCAATCTATTGGCCCACTTGGTGAGAAGCCCATACTTTGTTGAATATCTATTTTTCTTTCTATTAATTTCTTTTATGGAAGGAGCTCTCCTCTTGTGTGTTATTGTGGTAATTGATACAATTTATGTTTTTTGTTCAGATTGATACATTTTATTTTGAAATGGAATGATTTTTGATTTTTAATCTTATTGTTCAAATGGATGGTTCTTTTATACATTTTTCATCCATTGGGTTGAAGTATTTTCTATTTCATTACTTGATAAATTTTAAGCCTTATCTTTGAGAGTTACAAATTTGATTTTTGAAATGGAATTACTTTTCCTGCTTATATTGAAGTTGATATAGTTCTTTTTTTGTTGATGAGATGGAATCTTTTAAGCCTTATTATTTGAATGGATTTAAATATTTGTCACCCATGGGGTTGGTAGTTGAATGGTAAAACACCCTTGTAGTTTAAATGAGTGGTTCAAGATACTCACGCCAAGTTACTCAATGCAGACTAGGCAAGTAGATCGATGATCAATTCACTACAATGGTTGATTTCATTAAGTCTTTTTCATTTTTCTATTTGTTAAGCCTATGCTTGATTTTTTAGGCCTTGATCATCTTTTTCTTCATTTTTTAGTTTGTGTTTGTTGGTTTTTAGTTCTTTGGTTTTGCTTAAGTCATTTCTTTCATTTTTCCCTTTGATTTGATCTATCTTAGGGCTTAATCAGAGTTGGTAATCAAAAGATATGACCAATTTAGTGCCCAAAAAGTAAACCTTTTTGATGCAATTTCATGAATTCAAAATATCATGTTATACTTTTAATTTGACATTCACTTTTTGAAAAAATATAACTTGAATTCAATTTATGTTATGTTTTAAAGTAACTTTATCATTTAAATTTTCACTTAAAATAACTATAGTGCACTTTATGTTATACTTTTAGGTTGAGTTTGCTTTTTGATTTTTCACTTAAGTAACTATATTAATTGTATAGTTCAATTTAATTTTTGATATTTAAATCAAATGCTTTAGTAAATATTACATATTAAATGATATTTACACATTATATTGTTAATATGATAATGTAAATACAATTTATGTCTAGCTTAAGTAATATTTTATCAAAATTAAATTGAGATGTGCTTAAATTGATTTGTTAAATTGTATGCAAGAGAGCTCTAGAGTAACTATACAAACATAACTTTGATTTTGTAGCGCGTTTTTTGAAAGAAAGTGAATACAAAGAATTAGTTGAGAGTTAACTTTGACTGAGTGAGATTGTTACTTGTGCAAGTTAGAAGCTTTGTCTATGATTTTCATATGTTATCTTTGGTTTATGTATTCTTGTGTTCTTGATTATTGAGTGTAGAAAAAAGTTTAAAAGAAATTAGAGTCAAAGCTTTGACTAGGATCAATTGTAGAGATATATATGCTAGAAGTTTTGTCTGTAGCTTATATCTCTTTCTTGATTCACAAAAAAATTGGGATATCTTTATTTTTAGAATTTTTTGTGCCATATTAGTAAAGCTTATTCATATAGACTTACAGCTAGACATAGAGTCAAATCGGTACACTTTTAGTCTGCCTTTGAGTTAGTGTGGGTTTATCAGTATGACCATTTTCAACTTTTAGATAGAAGTGTAGTTACACATTTCACCCTACCCATTACTTTCTCCACAGCAAGTGGATTCTTTTCTAAAAGTTAAGTGATGATGGGCCACAGCACCCGTACCAACTCACAACCAAAAATGCAATAATATGGAGATAGAGAGATGACAAAAATACTTCATAAAGCATCCATTAATACTTGAAATCCATTAGAAGAGATTACACTTGAAAAACTTCACTTGAAGAGCTTCTATTTCTCCAACTTGATTACAAATGATAATAAGCCTTGCTTAAATAGGCACTTCTAACCCAAGACATTACAAACACAACCAATGTGGGATAAAAGGTAAATACAACTACCTTTAAATAAATATTAAATTCCCACCCAAATACAACTAAGCACCCAAAAAATATTAAATACATGATTTAAGGATCTTTCCACAAACTTCTAAAATGCCACCTACACACCTCGATTAATGGAATGACAACTATTTTTATTATTTTCTATTTATGCCACCCATGCACCTTGAAAATAGAAATTCCTCTTTTCTCCATTTTTCCTATTTTTCTATTTTTTATTATTTTCCTTCCTTTTTCGTCACTTTCTCTCTCCTCAAATTTTTTTTTTTCAATTTTTTTTTTTGAATAAATAATTTTCCCATGCAAGATGCTCCTGCATCAGACTCCCTTGGTAGATAGAAAAGTGTGTCCCACACTTTGACACCAAAAGAAAGATATACAACCATCTTCATCCTCACCACAAGCTTCCACCTCAATAGGGACAAGAAGACCAACATGCAAATCTTCCACATTTTTTTTGCTAATGCATGATGCTCCTACATCTGACTCCCATGTTAGGAAAAATTTTGTGAGTATGGATTCACAAAATGAAGTAGCCACTATTGACATTTTTTTTTTCCTCTTCCTCCAACACATAGCTGGAACAAGTATTTGGTGCCGATATATTTCCTTCTTTCTTCTTTTTCAACACCTAGTTGGAACAACTATTTGCTGCTGAAAATACTCCTTTGCAATGAACTCTATCCAAGTATAACTCTCATCCTCATTCAATATTGTTGAATTAATCACACCTATAATAAACCTAGCAACACCATACCAATCTTTCTTTGCATACCACACATCACGAACAAGATCCTCATGCAAACCATCATTAATATCTTTTAAACTTATCTCAAAGACAACATCCCATGATTCATAAGAATTCACTTGTTTGAGATCTTCATCTTCGCTTGCCTCTTTTATGTCTTTAACAATGCACATAACTACTCCACTTGCTTGATCTCCAACTAAGGCACTATACTCTTCCTCCATTGTTTTAGTCTTCCAATCACCTTCATCTACTTTTGGCATACAAATCTGGTTATCTTCATGCTCTTCCTCTTCTCTTTCTTCTTCAACTTCTGGTTCGCAAATAATTGTCTCTTCATCCGCTTGCTCTTCCACTAGATCATCTTCCTTTTCCACATCCAAGGAATTATCAATATCTCTTTTCTGGTGACATGCTCTTCGTTTCTGCAACTCAGCTTCTAATTCATTCACTTGCTTCTGCAAATCAACTAGCAATGATTGCTGATTTCTTGCTCTAAATTTCTTAAGTCGAGGAATCCTTAGAATCCATCCAATCACAAAAGTCATCTTCTTCTTTCTCTTCTCCATAATCAAGTCTTCAGAAGAAAAATCTCGTCCAAAACAAGAAGCTCGTGCAAACTGCCTCATAGTCAACGTTCTGTCTACACAATAAAGAACTTCTTCACAAACTTCACCCAACTCAAGGTCCTGGTGCAAACTGCCTCATGTTCGGTGATCTATCCACACGCTCAGGAACTCTTGCTCTGATACCACTGATGACGGGCCACACCACCCGTACCAACTCACAACCAAAAATGCAACAATATGTAGATAGAGAGATGACAAAAATGCTTCATAAAGCATCCATTATTACTTTAAATCCATTAGAATATATTACACTTGAAGAGTTTCACTTGAAGAGTTTCTATTTCTCCAACTTGATTACAAATGATAATAAGCCTTGCTTAAATAAACACTTCTAACCCAAGACATTACAAACACAACCAATGTGGGATAAAAGGTAAATACAACTACCTTTAAATAAATATTAAATTCCCACCCAAATACAACTAAGCACCCAACAAATATTAAATACATGATTTAAGGATCTTTCCACAAACTTTTAAAATGCCACCTACACACCTCGATTAATTGAATGACAACTATTTTTATTATTTTCTATTTATGCCACCCATGCACCTTGAAAATAGAAATTCCTCTTTTCTCCATTTTTCCTATCTTTCTATTTTTTATTATTTTCCTTCTATTTCGTCATTTTCTCTCTCCTCCACATTTTTTTTTTTTTTTGAATAAATAAATTTCCCATGCAAGATGCTCCTACAAATAATATTGGTAACACCCACTTGCAAAATCTCTCAACTTCTTGGTTACATTGAGTTGATCCAAGGAGCAGTGAGAAGGAGTAGTCTTCCCGTTAAGGTAGGAGAGACTTTGTCTCACATGCTGTGGTTGGTCATCCTATTTTGCAACTAGATTTTACCCAAAACTGTGGGTTGCAAAATACCCACTCAACAAATTCTTCCCTAAAAGTTAAGAGGAAAGAATATTTGTAACACCTTTTACAAAATCTCTCAACTTCTTGCTTACTTTGAGTTGATCCAAGGAACAATGAAAAGGAGCAGCTTTCCCTTTGAGGTAGGTGAGACTCTGTCTCATATGCTATGGCTAGTCATCCTATTTTGTGATTGGATTTTACCCAAAACTACTAGTTACAAAATATCCACCTAACACAAATGAGGTGTGTTGACAGGCAATAACAACTTGAGCTACAACAAGAGAAGCTTGCATATCAAGTCCATATTCATGAGCAAGAGGCATTGATGAATAAGGAGAAATGTGATAAGAAGTATTTGGTGAAACAATGTAGGTGGCATGAGGCAAGCCTTGCAAAAGAGCAGGAAGCACAAAAGCAACATTTTCATAAACTGTGAGCAATGCATGAAGAGTTTCATGAAAATAAGAGGCATTGGTGAATAAGGAGAAATGTGATAAGAAGTATTTGGTGAAACAATGTAGGTGGCATGAGGCAAGCCTTGCAAAAAAGCAGGAAGCACAAAAGCAACATTTGCATAAACTGTTAGCAGTGCATGAAGAGTTTCATGAAAAACAGCTATAGGAGCAGGATGAGGAAATAAAGTCTTTGGCCATGACAACTATAAAGTACAAGGAGGCTAATGAGATTCTTGAAAAGCCATTCATAGGCAACATGGAAAGTGTCTTGAGCAAGAGGTTATGATAGATCATTTGATGAGCTTCCTAGTTTTACTGAGCAGATAGATGAGATGGCCTCTAAGTTATCTAGCAAACCTCCTTGTGTTTTTGGCAATATTGAAGAATCATAACAAGAAGTAGTTATGGCATGTTCCTTATCATCAAGTCAAGTTTTAGACCAGCTAGAAAAGGTAATTAAGGTCACAAATGACAGCCAAAAGAAGACAAAAAATAAATCAGATATTCAAAAGACTACACCTGAGGTATTTTCCAGCCCTGTGCACAGTTGTTTCAAGGATATCTGTTAATGTTTGGTAGCTTTTTTTTGATAACTCTATGGATATACCAATATAACGAACGCAAATACATTTGCAACAGATTCTCTATGAACTTTAACATTGTATTAGAGTAGGCGACTCCTGAAACTATTAATACTCAGACATCTGCAATGATAACATGTATACAACATTGAGATTCAAACTTTTATAGTTAAGAAAAACAAGCTTTCGATGTGGCTTTCCATATCACAATCATATTCTGTTCATCAACTACAGTGTGATTCAGTGTCGCATGTGGGTAGTTTGGAGATGAAGGATTTAAGTGAGGAGTGAGTTGCGGAGATGATTCATGTCGCTTTATAGCAAGTAAAGTCTCTCATCGTGTTGGATGATGTTTGGAGGGTGGCACGGGGAGATAACATCATTACAAGCCTCAAACTTTGGATTGGCCATGGAAGCCACTGCAAAGTGTTGGTTACAAAAAGAAGTAGGGATGTTTGTGTAAATCTTGGTGCCTCTATTTATGAAATGGAGCTTTTATCTGAGGAAGAGAGTTGGGAGTTGTTCTGCACTCATGCATTCCCAGATTATGCCCAAAATATCCCACCATATTACATTGAAGAGGTGGCTCGTCATGTTGTAAAGCAATGTTGTTGTCCATCGTTGGCGCTGAAGAAAATAGGAGCTTCCCTCTCCGGCTGCATAGATACAAGAAAGTGGAGGTCTAAATTGTCTTAGCTCTAACAGTCAAAGTTACGCCAACAGAAAGAGCTCGCTGATCCAGACTACCGTATCATAGAGATTCTAAGACTCACCAAAGTATAGAGATAAATGATTTCCAATGCCAAGTCATGAGACACATAAATGCATAAAATTTGTATATAAGAGAGCATGGAGTCTCACGGAGTATGTAAGGTAATGTATTTCCTCTATATTATAACTATTATAATATCTCTATTTTAAATTTATGATATTTAATAATTTAATATAATGTTTATTAAATATGAAGAGGATCATTATAAGAGTATGAATGGTGAAGTTTGAGTATTTTATTATCTTACTTCTTTTATTGAAAATATAAAATGAAGAATTATGTTAGAATTGTTTATACTATTGTTGGTAATAAATATCACTTAAATTACTAACATTTTAATTAATGTTAACATTCTTATTTATATTTTTATATGAGTTATTTTCCTTGATCTTTTCCTCCGAGAATGTTCTTGCAAGAAAAAGAGGGAGATTAAGATTCAGAAGGAGAAGACTGCGGTCACAATTTGGTTAACCTTCAATGAACCCAACCTTATTGATTAAAAGGGAGTAGACCATGCTAAGATGGTTTCTCTAATGATTAAGAAAGTTGTCATAGTCAAGAGGATTGTGACCATTGTTGTTGGTAAAATGTATAGTGTAGCCGATGGGTAGAATAGTATCTGAACGAGCACGTGATGCTTGAGTCACCCCTTCGGAAAGGTATATGTACACATCTGAGATGGACTTTGGAATCATTGTTGTAATCATTTTGATCATTGTAGTCATTGTATTCAAATTGTAATCTGCAAGTGCATATATGAATAAAGTATCTATTTTGTGTTATATCGTGTTATATATGTGTCAAGCTTTTACCCTGTACGATGAATAACCATGTGACATTTATATGGGCCTATCCCCTATGTATATCATGAGGAAGTGACGACTTCCAAATGATCATCACTTGTATTTGGGAGAAGTTGTTGTAAGGTGACGATCTTACAATCAACTTGTATAATGAGATGAAATAAATTGAGTAAATAGTGAATGTCTTGCATCTCAACATTCTGGGAGGCCATTACTCTTAGAGTACTTAGTGAATATCATTGATATTCTAGGAGGCCAATACTCTTGATATAAAATGTGATATCTAAACATTTTGAGTAAGTCGTGAATATCATTGATATTCTGGGAGGCCAATACTCTTGATATCAAATGTGATATCTAAACGTTTTGAGTAAGTGGCAAATATCATTAATATTCTGGGAGGCCAATACTCTTGATATCAAATGTGATATCTAAATGATTTTGGAGTCTTTGGTGAATATTGGATGTCGATATTCTAGGAGACCAATACTCTTGATATTAAATGTAATATCAAATCTTGTTTTTGAGTACTTGATGAATATCATATGTTGATATTCTGGGAGATCAAGACTCTTGATATCAAATGTGATATCTTACCCTAAGTTTGAATAATTGATGAATATCATATGTTGATATTCTGGATATCAATACTCATGATATTGTATGCGATATTAAATTGTGGAAAATTTTTGAGATATCCTTAGATTACCAATGGTGTAATGTTTGTCTTGTGTTTATCCTCCCTTGCTAAGAGAGAGTGTTAATGTTTGGTAGCTTTTTTTGAATAACTCTATGAATATACTTATATAAGGAATGTAAGTACATTTGCAACAGATTCTCTATGAACTTTAACAATATCATTAGTCTTCCACTAGAGAGGAGCAAACAAGACCTTGAAGAAGATATGTTTTGGTCTGATCTAGAATCTTTCTATTTAAGATTGGGTGACAAAACGTCTCCAAGACTAGAAGATTGAAAATTCCATGACAAGGCAAAAGAGGCAGCTTCATCTCAGCCTTATTTACTATAGCCACTTGATTCAGATTTCTTTGATCAGCAAAAAAGCTTTGGTGAAGTAACCCAGCACCTTGAAGTAAGATTCCAAGAGCCAAAGATCACTAAGAAAAGCTATGATTTGGTTCCTTCATGTGGGTGACCTACCAAGCATTTCGTTATCTTTTGGGATTGGAGTGTTATCATTGTCCCATAAATGTGTTGATTACCTTCCTATGATGTCCATAAGATGATGCAGCAGTTCCAAGTTTAATGTGACTAATGAATACTGCCCTAATACAAAGAGGCATGATAGATAGCATATGGTCAAATTGAGATAGGTGTGCAAACTGATCAGGGGTCATTTTCATTGATTATTTGGAGTTGGAAGTGGTAAAAAGGAGTCTAAAGACTCCCTTGATATTGCATATCATCAACATTAAGAAGCTTTAAAACTTTGTCCTAAGGTTCACTGTCAAGTATCCTATGATTGCCACAGTCACAGTCCTGTCACCATCAATAGTTGTTTTGTTCCTCCATTCAATCAACAAGCTTGGAATGAACCATTAAAAAGGAAGGATAACATGTATTTAATCCATTTTATAACCATGGACAAAATATTGCAATGCTCCATAGAGACCACTATCTTCACAGCAGTGACAAAGGTACATATCTGATTGTACCATGATTGTAAACGTAATTTGATTGCATAGGTATTGACAAATTTTTGTGGTCACAGGAAGATATTAGGATAAAATTTGCAAAAAGTGCAAAACAGATGACTAGCAAATTTTGCAACTTAGCACTAGATCATGCCATTATGCAAACAAATCGCATCAACCAGCTTGGAGGTTGGCTGGGATTGTCAAAAACTACATTGTAATGGTTTAAATTTCCTCTTTGGCTTCGGGATAAGAGTGAATGGAAGTTCAATGAAACATTTCTCGAGAAGAAAATGTAAATTACTGTTTGTTTCCTGCAATTCTAATGAACAGTCGCGTTGCATTTGAATATGTTGAATCATTTTTATCAAAATCAAATTGGAAGTGGAAGCATCGGTAGTTGGCTTTCATTTCACCCAGGTTTCAAGTTCTTTTCTGACTGGAAGAATAAGATACCTCCATTTTTTTTAAATGTTACAAAACCCTCCTTAGTAAGGGCTTGGCAATTGAATGCTTCATATCTCATAGTTGAACCATAGGGAAAATTTAAATCATTGGAATTTGATAATGTTCTTAGTTCGCTTTCATGGTTTTTTAGTCTCAAGTCAAATGGCTTTGCATTAATGAAGAACCATGACGTCCAAGCATGTCTGTTACTAGGATTCCTTGTAACTGTGACAACGGTACTTATATTTTGTAAATGTTTATGCGAGATAAGGGCTTCTAAAAGCCAAATGTGGTAGGAGAATGTTTTGAAGGACTAACATAATCTACCAAACTCTAGGGATTGGTGTTTCTCCTCAGACATCAATGACTGATTGTATGCTCTCTATCATAACCATCTAGACAATGAAAGTTTCTCTAGTACAACAGGCACTAATTTTTATTTCTCTATCTTGAGTCTTATCATGGTCCCGTAAATGTGTTGTGTACCTTCCTATGATGTGCATAAGATGATGCAACAGTTCCAAGTTTAATGTGACTAATGAATACTGTCCTAATACAAAGATGTATGATACAAAGAATATGGTCACATTGAGATAGGTGAGCAAACTAATCAAGGATCATTTTCATCAAGACTTTGGAGTTGGAAGTAGTAGAAAGGTGTCTAAACACTCCCTTTAAATTGCATGTTGTCAACATTAAGAAGCTTTAAAACTTTATCCTAAGGTTCTTTATCAACTATCCTATGATTTCCATAGTCACAGTCCTGTCACCATCAACAGTTGTTTTGTTCCTCCATTCAGTTAATAAGCTTGGAATGAACCATGGAAAATGAAGGATAACAAGTGTTTAATCCATTTTATAACCATTGACAAAATATTGTAATGGTCCATAGAACAAATATTGTAATGCTCCATAGACCACTATCTTCACAATGGTGACAAAGGTACAGATATGATTGTACCATTATTTTAAAAGTAATTTAATTCAAATTGCATAGGTATTGACAAAGTTTTGTGGTCACATGAAGATATTTGGATAAAAATTGCGAAGGCTGCAAAATAGATGCCTACAAATTTTTCAACTTTGCACTAAATCATTTCGTTATACAAACAAATCACATCAGCCATCTTGGAGGTTAGCTGGGATTGTCAAAAACTACATTATAATGGTTTAAATTCTTCTTTAGATTGTACTGAATGGAAGTATAATGGAAAATTTCTGAAGACGACAATGCAAATTACTGTTTATTTCCTGCAATTCTAATGAATAGTCACGTGGCATTTTAATATGTTGAGTCATTTTAGCAAAATAGAATTGGAAGAGAAAGCATAGTAAGTTGGCTTTCATTTCACCCAGGTTTCAAGTTCTTCCCTAACTGGAAGAGTGAGATCCATCCAAATCTTTCAAAAATGTTACAAAACCCTCCTTGGTAAGGGTTTGGCAATTGAATGGTTTATTTGTCATAGTTGAACCATTGAAAAAATTTAAACCATTGGAATTTGATAGTGTTGTTAGTTCTCTTTCATTTGTATTTAGTCTCAAGTCAAATGGCTTTATATTTACGAAGAACCATGATGTCCTAGCATGTCTGATACTAGAATTCCTTTTAACTGTGAGAGCAGTACTTATATTTTGTAAATGCTTATGCAAGATAAGGGCTTCGAAAGGCTAAATGTGGTAGAGGAATGATTTTACGGACCAACATAATCTACCAAACTCTGGGGATTGATGTTTCTCTTCACACATCATTGACTGATTCTATGGTCTCTGTCATAACCGTCTAGACAATGCAAGTTGCCACAGTACAGTCAGCATTAATATTTATTTCATTATCTTTTGCTATTGGAGGAGTGTTATCATGGTCCCGTAAATGTGTTGATTACATTCCTATGATGTTCATAAGATGATGCAACATTTCCAAGTTTAACATGACTAATGAATATTGTCCTAACTTCTAATACAAAGATGCATGATAGGAAGCATATGGTCATGTTGGGTGGGTATTTTGCGACTGACAATTTTGTGTAAAAATTCAGTCACCAAATAGGATGACCAGCCACAGTGTGTGAGACAAAGTCTCTCCTACCTTAAAGGGTAGGCTCTCCCTTCTCACCATTCCTTGGATCTTGAGTAAGCAAGAAGTCGAGAGATTTTGTAAAATAGGTGTTACAAATATCCTTTCTTCTTAACTTTCAAGAAATAATCCACTTACTCGTGGAGTAAGTAATGGGCAAGGCGAATCTCTAACTACACTTCTATCAAGAGTTGGAAACAATATACCGATAAACCTTCACTAAGTCAAACACTAGCTAAAAATGTACTAGTTTAGCTCTAAGTCCAATCGTACTTCTATATTGAAAAGCTTTACAATCAAGGCACAAAGACTCCTAAAAGTGAGAATAATTCAACCATTTTGCAAATTAAGAAAGAACTATAAGCTATAGACAAAGTTTCTAGCTATATATTTCCACAACCACTCCTAATCAAAGCTTCGGCTCTGATTGCTTCTTAAATCACTATGCTCTTTTATTGAACACACAATAATAACATGAATCAAAGACAATAGACACAAATTACAATCAAAGCTTTTAATTTTCTCTATCACAATTTCTTCTAGTCAAAGCTTTGAATCCAATTGTTTCTTTTATTCACTTTTCACTCAAATTCATACTACAAATCAAAGTTATGCTTGCACAAATATGGTAGAGATTTCTTGCATACAATAAAAGATGATTTTACAATGAGGGAGTACTCCTTTATATAGGCACAAGAGTTGAGAAAAAAGTGGAGGAAAAGTTGGGAGCAACTCAACCCTTTGACCTAGTCTAACTATAAGAGAAAATATAGGGTTACATGCAACTTCACGTGCAACTTGCATTACATCTTTTCAAGTACATGTAACTCATGTTACATGTAATTTCACATCTTCATTTAATGCATGCTCTCCAACTACAAACATGAAAGAAGAAGAAAGAAGATGAAAAGGAAGGAAACAATTCTATGGATTGTTCTGAAAGGCCTTGTACTTGACGATGCAATCCCAGATGATAACAGGATTGGGATTTCTTGCACTTTGTACCACTACATTCACGTTGATAACCATGGTGTTATGTCTTTTGATAACCTTTTACTTCGATGAATTGTTTGCTATCATGTGAAAACTTGATGCAATCCAACTTTTTTTCACCCAAGTTGTCGTGAATTCTCCTTTGTAGATTGGTACATTCTAGATTCTCTGACACTTTGAAAACCTTCTTGATGGTGTATGGATGTAAACTCGGAACAAATTTCCATTAGCACTTTTAACTTCTTCTTTTTTAAGTAAAGTGTTTGGCACATGGGAATGCATATAAATGGAAATTGCTGATTTTTAAAAAGTGACTTAGGCTTTGAAGATGTCATTGCATAGAAATGGATTACATGTAAATGCAACATGTAATGAAGAATGGAAAGTGAGATGATATGAAAATGCGGATGGAGAATGAGGTTTTACATGTAATTGCAAATGGACGATGAGGTGCAAAGTATGGAAAGATGCAAAAAATGGGAAAACATGTATTTGCTCATGTAGGCACAAATGCATATGGAGAGATGGAAATGGAATGTGATGAGGCTCTCGCATAAAATGGAAAGTGGAGTGAAGTGAAATGTGCTCCAGTTTTTAGGAAGGAACGTGCAATTTCTTCCAAAATGGAGAAAAAATCGAAAAGCAAACAAACAAAACACAAAAACAAGTACAAAACAAACACATGCCTTTGGCAAAAGACTCAAATATGTCAATATGCAATGCAGATCAAGAGAAAATTCAAATTTGGAATTTGGGCAATTCCAAAAGTGTGAAAATGAGTGTTTTCATCATTTTTTAAGGCAAAATGTACTTTTCATGGCATATATGTGGACAAATGGCAATCATCAAGCAATAATATGCATGGAAATAGCAAGATAAGCTTGAATTGATGAGCAAGCTTGAAAATGTCCTCTTACTTGAAGGTTAAAGAGCCAAAATAACAAGTTTTATAGATTTAATACGAATTATCCCTTAAATCTGGATTTTCAAACAACATTTTAAATTTTTTCGTATTTGCATTTAACAAAAATTAATGAGCAATGAAGGGTCGAATTTGACATGAAAGTGCCAAATACATGGTCTTCAAAGACAATATCATGCATTTAAAACTCAAAAAAAATCCTCTATCAAAGGTATGGGTCGAAAATGCATTGTTTTGAGTTTTTTGAACAAAATCATGATTTTTTAATGCAAAAATCTGAGCCGTTTTTGCAAAAACCTGACAAAAAAAATGCATATTTTTAAATCATTTTTGACTTGTGAATGCAAAATTGACTTCCCCAAATGCATATGCATGGATCAAAATGCAAAAAAGTGGGTTCAAAACACATAAAGTGGATTAAAACCCCAATTTTTTGGGCATATTAAGCAAAAACGTGATTCACAAAAGGCATGAAATGAATTCGTTTTTGGCTTCTAAGTGCAAAAATCTGAGCCAATATGTATTGCAAATGATTGAAGATGCCAAAACTCCTCTTTTCCTTACAAAAATGTGATTTAAATCACTCAAAATGGATTTATTTAAATTTTTTTTTCAAAAAACATGCCATTGGAAGGAGATTGAAAAATTACTTTTTTAGCAAGATAAATCCATTTTCAATATTGGAAAATCCATTGCCAAGCAAAAATGACCCTATTGGAAAAAATCTCATGCAAAACCATCAAGTAAATCTCTCACAATCTCTAAAAGCAGGTTCTTGGAGGGCAAAGACATGTTCTTCTTCAAAATTGGAGTTTATGGATGCATTGCACATATTAAAACATATTTTTGGTTAAAATTGGACCTTTTTGGGTTGATTACATGTTTTAAATATGTATCTCATCAAAATTGCACCTTTTGGGTGCTATTGCATGTTTTAAAATATGCAAGTCATCAAAATTGGACCTTTTTGGGTCACCTGCATATTTTAAGTTATATCTCATTTTGTAGATGCAAAGACATGAAAACTTCACTTTTGATGCAATTACATCAAAAAGGTCCACTTATATGATAACATTTTGAGGGAATGATATCAAAAAAGTCCACTTTTGATAACAAGTTGAACTTTATATGCAAAGACATGTAAAATGTCCACTTTTGATAGATTTTACATGTAATTGCACATAAAAGGTTCACTTTTAATAACTTAAAACCATTTATTCAATCTAATTTCATAGAAATGTTACTAAATAAGTCATAAACAATATTAATATATCATATTTATAAATACAATACATAAGTATCATTTAAAAAGTAACATTTAAATGAGCATTTGATTTAAAAATCAAAAATTAAACTGAAACTATATAGTTATATAGTCACTTTAAGTGAAAAATTAAAAAGTAACTCAACTTAAAATTATAACATAAAGTGCACTATAGTCATTTTAAGTTAAAAATTTAAAAATAAAGTAACTTAAAAATATATAAAAAAGTGTATCTAAGTTATATTTATCAAAAAGTGAAAGTCAAATTAGAAACATAACATCATATTTTTAATTTGTGTTGTTGCACCCAAAAGGTAAACTTTTGAAGTACTAAAATTGGCATAACTCATGATTGACAACTCCGATTGACCTCTAGGTTAGACTGAATCGATGGAGAAATCGAAAGGCATGACATGAGCAAAATTAAAGGACTAAAAATCAACAAATGCAAACTCAAAAAAAAAAAAAAGGATGATGAAGGCTTCAAAAATTAAGCAAAGGCTCAACAAAAAGTAAAATGAAAAAAACTCGATGAAGGCTTTTAGTGAAATAATTTGATATATGAATTGAAATGGATCGATCGATCAACATTAAGCAATTGAATATATGATTCAAGCTTAGAGAAATGCAAAATTTACTTGAAAATATTTTGTGTTGTTACCAACATTTTGTGGTGACAAAATGTAGGACAATAGGTCACATTGATATAGTTGACAAAATTGATCAAGGCTCATTTTGATTGAGTATGTTGAGTTGCAAGTAGTAGAAAGGTGTCTAAAGTATCCCTTTATATTGCATATGGGCATATGCACTGAGTTGTGGTGCCAAAAAGGTGACAAGAAAATTTTTTTTTTCTATTTTAAACAGTGCGTACACACTATAGTATAGCGCGTACGTGCTTTAAAAAAAATAAAAAGTATATACGATGGGCTGCAAACCCGCAGCCCATCATTTTCATTACCATTTTCTTCTACTCCTACAACGAGCAGCGCATACTCGAGTTGAAGACTCAACATTTGCACCACCATTTGCCAAAATGCCTCCTCGTCGACGAAATCCAAGACCACAAGCGCACCCAGGACAACACCGTAAATGATAGAAACCTAACTTTGCATTGTTTGATATATTTTTCATATTGTTTTGTAAGTTTTTTATATTCTTTTGTAGGGTTTTTACAAATTTCATTTAGATTTGTTTATTTATTTGAATTTCAATTGATTTTTTATCAGGAAATGTTCATAATCAATCAAAAAATCCACAAGAACATCAAAACCCTCAAGAACCCCAAAACCAAAACCCTCCTCAAGAAGAAGAACAAATTCCACAACTCGAACCAATTGCAAGACCTCCACCAGGCACACAAGAAAATCTAAGAAATGAAATAGAGAGAGGCAAAACTAAATTAGAAGGAATCATTGCTTGGTTGAAAGAATCCGAACAAACCAATCCAATGAGGGCTCAATTGGCATCATCCCTTGAATCAATTAACACTCAGATAGCCTCAGTTAGTGGTTAGTTAGATATTTGGCAGGCTAAGAGGGATGAAAAAAAAAGATTTTATGCAAATAAATTGTCATATGAAGATGTTAAAAAAAAGGAAATACCAAAAGGTAGTATATGTGCATTATTTAGAAAACTCGATGAGCAAAATACTGTTAGAGAGGGTACTAAACGATTCCCCATCCATTGGTGCATACATGATGCTATTAGAAATAATTTTTGGGATAGATGGTGGATGGTTTTTGATGCCCCTCCTTGCAACAATCATGAGGTCCCCATGTATTTTTTGAAGAAATTATATTGTGATTTTTTCCTTGGGGAGATCCCCAATTATTTTGATATGTTAGACTCCTAGGGTAGAGGTGGGGGGTCATCATTTGAGAGGCCCGGAGCACGTTGTGACCATAATGTAGTTAGGGCACCCATGGTCCATCCACAGCATGAGCATGTGATTATTCCTTCAGTTGTGAAGGAACATATAGAGGCCAGCACTCTAGGGACCATTACTGCTTTAACGCATACCCTCATCCATTCCACGAGCCCATTAGTTGAGGGGGAGCCTTCTATACGTCATGGTCACATGTGCACTTCATGCGGATCCCTATGCACATTTGGCACTCATGTCGGAGATGGTGCAGATGATGGGCTTGTCACCAATCAGTTCCTGAATGAGACATTTGGCATCGACACATAGGTAAATTACTAATTTGATCACATTTCATATGTATAGTGAATGATTAATTAATTAGGATTTATTGACATTGTTCAAAATTTAGGGTCAAAGTGTTCCTGGGCCTAGCAGTGATCCTTCAGGCCCATTTTTTGTCCCTTCGACGAGTCCTGAGGTATGTATCAATTTAATCATTTTAATTAATACATATATTTATTACGTAATCATATTAAGGATTGACCAAAAAAAATATGCATGTGCATCAGTTCTCCACAGGACCCTCAACCTTTACCACAGATGCAGAGCAGATACATCATACGAGCTTCACATAGGTACAGTTGTTTCATGTTAATTTAATTCATTTGATTATATTTATTCCATGTTTCATGTTAGATATAACGTGTATTGTATGACGTGCAGCTCACGATGTCAGACACACCTCCTCATCTGCGACAGTCTGTTGATAGTGGAGTAGCCGCAACTATGGCTAGCTCACAGCCACTGACGGAGGTATGAAAGAATTTTCTTCGTTTTAGTTGTTGTTTATAATAGTTAATCTCAAAATTTCTAATGTTATTTATAAGTGATTATATTTATTGAATTGTTGTAGGGTCTTGTCACACCTGATCGTCCATGAGCATTTGAGGTGGACTTACAGAGTGACTATTTGTTGGCGGTAAGAAAATAATTGATTTTGTGAGTACATATATTTGATTTCAACGTATAATAAATATTGATTTATATATACTTTCTTTGTATTAGTTGGACCTGGAGAAGAGCCTCAAAAAGAGGTCAAGTGAGCGTGTCAAGAGGGCCCCGTCATCTCCACTGTCTCCCTCCACACGATGGCAGAGGACGTCAAGAGACTTGGTTCCTTCCCCTCGTGGGAAGGAAAAGATGTAGTTGAGATATTTGATACATATATATATATATATAGAGACTTGTTTCCTTCCCCATGTATATATATAGGCATCTGATAGACATATTCGATACACATTTGATGTACATATGACATTCTATATTTGATGTATGACATTATTGGTTAATATATGATATGTTTGTTCATATACGACATTATTGGTTATCATAATATATTATGTTTTTGTTAATGTATATGACATTATTGGTTATCATTTTATATTATATGTTTGTTCATGTATTACGTTAAATTAGATATGTTCGTGTATGACATTAAATTAGATATGTGCATGTATGAAATTAAATTCAATTGCTAGAGAGTTTCCATTATGTCTACCAACTAGTAGATGTTCTTTTTTGCTTTATTAGTATTTCTCAAAAACTGCAAAGAAGCTATTTCTGGTAGTATCTACTATAGTCCTTCTACTCAAATATGTTTTCAAAAATACTTAGTATGGCAAAGAAATGTCTATGGAAAGCTTTTCAAATAGGATATTGAAGAACTAAATGTGGATAGTCATTAGTACCCATCAATAAGAACACGAACATCTTTCTCAAGCAAGCCATATGACATTAGCAAGTAATTTATAAATCTCCTTTGCAAATAACTAGAAGATGCAATGAATCTTAAAACATAGTTAATCACAAACTCATTATTCCATCCAAGAAGCATATATCACCCTAAGCCAATTAACTGACAGGATAAAAATTAATTCAATTTCAACAAAATTTTGAGTATAACAAGCATCTTAGGGATTCTTACAAGAATTAGCACGATGTTCACAAGAGCATTACAAGTTCTTGTAATGCTATTTCACATATTGTAATCATATTCAGTTTTGAATGGCCATTTGTGTTACAAGCATAAATGTTCTTTAAGGTCTTTTAATTCTAGACATGAATTTTATTATGAAACTTTTTTATGACAACCCACTCAATGCATATATTGTTGTTCCACATTATGCTAATTTGACTTTCATTGGTTGATTTGGGTCTAGACATGACGTTATTCACTACCTTTTTTATATATTATTTTTTTGTAGTGAGGTTCTGGCCTGAATGAATGTATTAATCATCGAAGTTGTGAACCTTGGTCGAGATCCTTACAAATATATTTTCAAATTGGACCTCAAATAGTTTTCTCAGTCACCCCCTGTACACAGATATTGAAATTGTAGTTAATTACAAAATTAATACTGAATTAACAAAAGTTTAATTGAGAAGTATTATGTACCTCAATAGGCTAGATTATTATTGACTGGGAAGCTTTATCGTAGAGCAGTTGGTTTCCTAAATCTTTAGCCCAATGACAATCTTATGGACTCTGGAATTAGGTCTGCTAGCTAAGGAACGTTCTTTAAAAGGTAGAGGAAACTCAAGACTCACATGTTTCCAATCAATATAAATGTTTAAATCGCTTCTCTAATTTTTTCTATTTATGATCTTCTTAAAACTTAACTTTCTAAATGCATTGATGGGGAAATAAAGATCTTCTAGGAACTAAAGGCTAATCATGTTTAATACTTACAATTCTCTATTTTTATCTAATAATTTAAAAAAGATTGTACAAGTGTTTTCAAAGAGCAACACTTGTCACTAACATCATAAGAAGGAATATCCAAGGAGTCTTACCACTGATCCTCCACCACCAAATTCAAGAGAAAACAAAATTCTACTACTAAAGAGATAGTAACAATGATCATCCCTAGTCTCTCCCTTATCACAAAATTATTACCATCAAAATTTGGATTTTCAATTGCGTCATGTGCGTTGAAGCGATAGTAACATTTTCACTCTCTTACCTAATGTCTCCCATTTCTGAAACTCCTGGGGAAGGGCAAGGCCATCTTCTCAGTACTTCAAAATACAACGAGTTCTATTTTTTCACATATTGATAATCGTTGACTTAAGGTATAGTCGAAGTATTGACAGCCCATAGATATGCCCCATCAAAGATCGCAACCTTGTGGCATTTAGTGACCCTTAGGGACATTCTGGTTCAGCGTGCCTGAGAACATTCGAGCACTGAAGGGGATAGTAAGAGGTTGGGGATAGGGTTTACCCGGCCACCCGGAGCTAATGGAGCAGACAATTTGATCCCACAATGAAAGATGAGAGAGATTTGGCAATTGGCAACTTTGTATTGGCCAACACTACAAGCTTCAGCATCACCTGAGATGGTGTTGTAAAATGAAAACAGAATGTGATCTCCAAAAAGTGAGAGAGGTTATTGTAGGTCTCTGCAACACGATCCTGTAGGAACTAGAATCACATCCATACCTTGCACGAGCTCTGAGATATGCCCCATCAAAGATCGCAGCCCTATGGCATTTAGTGACCCTTGGGGATATTCCGGATTGGCGTTCCTGAGAACGTTCGAGCACTAAAGGGGATAGGACGAGGTTGGGGATAGGGTTTACCTGGCCACTCAGAGCTAACGGAGTAGACAGTTTGATCCCACGAGGAAAGGTGAGAGAGATTTGGCAGTTGGCAACTTTGTACTGGCCCACACTGCAAGTTTCAGCATCACCCAAGATGGCATTGTAAAACAAAAATGAAGTGTGATCTCCAAAAAGTGAGAGAGGTTATTGTAGGTCTTCGCAACACGGTCCTGTAGAAACTAGAATCCCATCCATACCTCGCATGAGTTTTGAGACATGCCCCGTCAAAGATCACAACCCTGTGGCATTTAGTGACCCTTAGGGACATTCTGGTTCAGGGTGCCTGAGAAAGTTCGAGCACTGAAAGGGACCAGAAGAGGTTGGGCATAAGGTTTACCCGGCCACCCAGAGCTAATGGAGAAGACATTTTGATCCCACGAGGAAAGATGAGAGAGATTTGGCAGTTGGCAACTTTGTACTGACCAACACTACAAGTTTTAGCATCACCCGAGATGGCATTGTAGAATGAAAATGAAATGTGATCTCCAAAAAGTGAGAGAGGTTATTGTAAGTCCCTGCAACATAGTCTTGTAGGAATTGGAATCTCATCCATATCTGACATGAGCTTCGAGATATGCCCCGTCAAAGATTGCAACCCTGTGGCATTTAGTGACCCTTAGGGACATTCTGGTTCGGCGTGCCTGAGAACATTCAAGCATTGAAGGGGACAAGACAAGGTTGGGGATAAGGTTTACCTAGCCACTTGGAGCTAATGGAGTAGACAGTTTGATCCCACGACGTAAGATGAGAGAGATTTGGCAGTTGGCAACTTTGTACTGGCCAACACTACAAGTTTCAGCATCACCCGAGATGGCATTGTAAAATGAAAACAGAATGTGATCTCCAAAAAGTGAGAGAGTTTATTTTAGGTCTCCGCAACACAGTACTATAGGAACTGGAATTGCATCCATAACTTGCACGAGCTCCGAGATATGCCCCGTCAAAGATCGCAGCCCTATGACATTTAGTGACCCTTGGGGACATTCCGGATTGGCGTGCCTGAGAACATTTGAGCACTAAAGGGGATAGTACGAGGTTGGGGATAGGGTTTACCTGGCCACCTGGAGCTAACAGAGTAGACAGTTCGATCCCACGATGAAAGGTGAGAGAGATTTGGCAGTTGGCAACTTTGTACTGGCCCACACTGCAAGTTTCAGCATCACCCGAGATGGCGTTGTAAAACAAAAATGGAGTGTGATCTCCAAAAAGTGAGAGAGGTTATTGTAGGTCTCCGCAACATGGTCCTATAGGAACTAGAATCGCATCCATACCTCGTACAAGCTCCGAGATATACCCTGTCAAAGATCGCAGCCCTATGGCATTTAGTGACCCTTGGGGACATTCTGGATTGGTGTGCCTGAGAACGTTCGAGCACTGAAGGGGATAGGATGAGGTTGGGGATAGGGTTTAACCAACCACATGGAGCTAACAGAGTAGACAGTTCGATCCCACAAGGAAAGGTGAGAGAGATTTGGCAGTTGGCAACTTTGTACTAGCCGACATTGCAAGTTTCAGCATCACCCGAGATGGCGTCGTAAAATGAAACGGAGTGTGATCTCCAAAAAGTGAGAGAGGTTATTGTAGGTCTCCAAAAAGAATGTTTAAAAATGCAAAAACAGTGGGGGGTCCTTTGTATGGTTTGGGAGTTTGACCATTAAAACTAGAAATTGTCCTAGTAGTAAGTGCTGGTAATAGTTTTGAAATTTGATTGTTGAGTGTTGAGAAACCTCAAGTTTTGGATTTTTCTTGTTGGTTTGAGTCTACAATAACCATTTCCATCTGAAAAGTTGAGTGTTGAAACCATTTAAGAAGTATTTGCATAGTTTTCCCTAAAATTTGAGTGCATAAAAAGGGGTATGTCATTGCTCCCAAGGTGGATTTAGTGTTTTCTCCAAACAAGAGTTGCATTTTATGTTTGAAGTCATCTAATATAATCAAAGCGAAGGTGTTTGAACCATTTTGGGGTTCTAGACACGTTGCAAAGTAAGAGTTCTAGAAAGCCCTAGGGTAAAGGGGCTAGAAAGGAGGGTTTTGTAAAAACCATTGTAAAGTTGATCATGAGACCAAAAAAATAAAAGAATACCTGCATTTGAGTCATTTCTTAAGACTTTTTTGGGTCATGAGAGTTGCAAAAGTCAAGGGATTGTGAGTTTCTTTGTAAATGACCTCAAACTAGGCCTAGTTGGCAGACTGAAATAGCCAGTTTTGACTGATATTTTACAAAACAAGTGTAGTTGGTTTTGGAGTATATTTTAGAGTGAGGAAAAGGGTATTGTAATCACCTAATAGTTTAGGAAGTTCTGTGGAAAATTTTGGAGAAAAAAACAAATTAGTGACTGGCAAGGGCTAGTTGGAACAAGCCTAGAAGAGGCAAAATTGAGAAAGTGTAAGAGATGAGTTGTTGAGAGTGTGCAAGGAGTTGGAACATGTTAGATGAGATTTTTTTGAGATGATCCAAGGTTTCCATAATGATAGGTATAGGATAGGGATATGGTCTTTGAATAGGGAGGTTTTAGTGAATGATATAGGCCCAAGAAAGTGCTTCATTGTTGATGAGGATGGAAAATAGGGATCTAAACCACAACCCACAAGTAGTGGATAAGAAGAAACAACTACTGTAGATGATGCAAATATCTATGAGTTGTAAAGTGAGGGGGAGGAAATCACTATTGAATCCTTCCTAAAAATCAATGGCTTATTAGATGAACCAATTAACACTTTGTTGAGGAGTTATGGACAAAATATGAAGGGACTGGGTAGAGTTGCACCTAAAAATACCCAACCAGAAAACTTGAACCAGCCAGTGGACTATTATAGGAGATAAAACCTTGAGCATACAACAAACATTGATATTAGATTAAGCTTGCTAATGCAAGATTCACAACCAGATTGGTTGTAGGAGGTTGTCACAAACCTTGGGTAACCAAATACTTGTGGGGATGAAAATGTTTCCCTTTTAATTCCATCCCCACCACATGTTGACCCCAAGGACATCATCTAATGCTTTGCAAATGGTGGCAACCATGATGAAATAAATAGTTAACAATTTTTTGATACCCAGGCCCAAAATGACTATGATGGAGATGTTGATTTTATACGTTACATGCCACTAGACAGAAAACAACATAGTGGTTTACCTAATAAATTCCTATAGCTACCAAAGAAAAGGATACAAAATTCTAAGGAACAAGAGAGACTAAGAAGTTATTTGAGGCTAATGCACTTTACATGAAGGAGAAGATCAGGGATATGAAAGATGGGAGAGAGGAAAAGAATGCAAAAAATGAGATCTTAGATGCTATAGAGAGGGGAAAATGAGTTGCGAAGAAGGTTGCACTAAAGGAATAGAAGAGGAAAGAAAGAGAGGATAATCTAAATGTTTGAAAGAGATATAGACCAAATATTGGATGTGCACCTTCAACAACTATCGAAATTATATTTACAACACTAGTGGAAGGAGATGTAATTGCACTAGCCCTAGAATCAATTAGTATGCCCAACATACCTCTTCTCCCATAGCATAAATCACATTCTGATATGTTCAATGCTCTAATCCCTAGATTAGGAAATATTCTTACTTAATAAGTGTAACCCCAAGCATTGTCACCATAGTTGGCAACAAATGGTGAGAGTTCCAATCAACTAGTGAAAAAAATGACTAAGTTGATGGAGCTGAATCCTACATTACACACATCTCCTAGTAGTGGACAGGAGGATGTTGGGATTGGGAGCATAGCACCTATTCCCTTTTCCAGTTTTATGGACAATTGATGGGAACTCAAGTAGATGAGAGAAATTCCAATTTTTTTGAAGCGATAAAGTTTTGTGATGTATTTAGAATATCTAAGATAGACTTATTTTTTATGTGAACTAAACCATTCTTACATTACTATTTAAATGTATTTGTATTGTTATAATAGTTTGATTGTTGGTCATGGTGTAAAATATGTAAAGTTTAGAAATATAAATAGTTCATCATAGAGATATTATAGAATTAATTTATTTTAAATAATAGAAATAATCATAACAAATAGATAGAAATAAAAAATAATAATTTTATACAAAAAGTTTTAATTTATTTTAAATAATTAAATAATAGAAACATTGTAGAATTAATAATTCAGTATAATCATAACAAATAGACACTAAACAATCCCAAATTCAAACATACGAAGGTCCAACTAGAATAATTACTTTAAATAACCAAATACCAAAGCCAAACAAAGGAAATGAGACTTTTGCCTTAAATGAATAAATTACATGAAGAAGGGTGGTTGGCTGTTTGGAAATCTACTTATTTTTCTTCTCTCCCTCCTATCATCCAAGAGAACATGCAATGAAAGAAAAATATCATCACAATAAGAAAATATGAAAAATATTGTTCTAGCTTTAAAAAAATTGGAGACATCAAAACATAAAATCTAGATTCTAAACAAATCAAAACATAAAATCTATGATTTAAACTAAATCTCATCACTTACGCATCATAACAATACAATCCACTGTGGACAGTCTTGGGGAAGAGGTTGCAACAATGTATTTGGATCCAGTTGATCACTCTTTCTCTCTCTCCCTCTCCCTGTATTCAATCTAATGAACCAACTGGATCTGCTCGACATTTTAATGTCTCAAGTATTGCCTCGTGGTCTGACTCACGAACTCTCCAAAGATTCTTATTATGTGGTTTTCCACCATATTTTATCAAGTGGACATTTGATGCAACAACAAGATTTGAATAATGAAGAATCTTCCTCTCTGTTTGCCAATCCTCGAATAACCACAAGTTAGGGTTCTTCATACAATATCGTCTAAGCCATGTGCTAATTACAACCACCGCACCGACATGGTACTCTAAACCTTCACCATCTATAACCGAGTGATCCAATATTTGTTTGGCTTGAACACAATGACATAAATAATAATTTGTCCCTTCTTCATTGTCTTCAGGTGCAATAACAGCAAAAACATGGCCTGCAGTGACAAATGTACAAAATGAGGTCATTAATTTAGAAAATACTTGCGTAAAAGTTATAAAGCTACATATTGAAATTACAAAGATATATAAATATATATATTACTAGGTTGCACTAGATCAGACAAGCGATCAAAGTCAATAGATGATTCCATCTGTACCATTTCCAGTGCTTGTGGGGGACGATAGGTGTCAATTGGGTCCAAAACCCATATATCCCATTTGTCCACCCATTCAGTCGACTCACAGTCATCCCAATTTTCCTCTGCACATGATGGACAATAGAATGCCATTTTTCGTATGTGGATACTCCATGAACCTGCATCAGAGCTTCTAAAAAAGTGCAACTCACTAGATCCTGTTAGTGTGCAACAATCCTGATATGGTGCAATGTTAGTATTATCTATCAACCAAAAAAATCTACAAACCGTAGACTCACCTTCCTTACCTGGACCCATTGTAGTGTTACACCACTGGATGATGGATTTTTCATCTATCAATATTGCTCCATCTTTGTACTTCAGTTCTTCATGAGCTAAGGCTCTTTTGATGCATGCGCCTGCACCATCATGCTCTCCCTTTCCATGACCAGCCTCTGTGAAATTCCACATGTATTGAATTCTACACAACTTGTGCATCCTGCTCAACCAATAGAACATCTGTGCATTCTTGAATTGAGATGCACAATTGTCTGACCAAATAATGTGCTGACGATATGTGATGCCCATGTTAGCCAAATCTCCATAAAATAGTTGAAAACAACCATGTACAAACTCCGTAGAATGTGATCGATCATCGCTGATGTAAAAATGGTACTCCCTCAAAATTTTCCTATCATCCTCTGTACTTGTAGGTGAATTCATGAATGTTATGTGAACAAATATGGAAACCTGTTGAGAAGTATAATACTTTGCTTGCACCTCATTTTTTGGTTGTAGTGTGTAGTTCTCTGCAAAATCTACAACTGAAACAATGGTATCTAGTGGAAACGTATCCTTGAACAACTTGAATTGCAAATCCAGCCATCGAGCTCTATGGGTATGCCTTGCATACTCGTAAATAATGTTTTCACGAAAAATCTTCATGAACTCATACACTAGAATCTTTTCAATAACTAAATCACATCTTTTACCATGTTTTCCATCTTTTAGAGTATATGTCACTGTCTTAAATTTTTCATAATCTACAATTTCATTTTCAATTGCATGTGTACTATCCATATGTTGACAAGTTGATAAAAGTTGCAAAGAACCACAAAATAAGCACGTACCATCCAAGCATGATGTCTTGTAAAATTGTTGGCCATCCCTTATTTCACATAAAATGTTGGATATGAATTCCCTTGAAGATCTTGGTGGCTCATTTATGTCACAATCTTGCAAAACAAACCGAGAATGCAAAATTATGCATATATGCCTAAAAACATCAAAATGGTTAGAAAATTCAATATGTATCCTACAACAACAAGTTGTACGTGTGTGATTTACTTCACATAAAAAGGTTTACCCATCTCAAAAAGTCTTTGACTTATTCGAATTTGAGGATACATACCAATAAATTTTGCAAAAAATTGTGTCTGAGTTGTGTCCAAAAATGTTTTGCATGTGGCTCACGATTTTGGCTACCAATCCTCCTTCTTAAAACATCTCTTTGATTATGGGAAACACGTGTGTTATTTTTTCAAAAATCTTCGATCAATGATTTCAAGGCTTCACTAATTTCTTTATCCTTTCGCGGTAGTCTACCGCTAAATGCCCATAACTCATTTTTTGTTGGATCTTCCAATCTCTCACGCCTTAGCATGGCTCTCCTTAGAGTACCTCTACCAATTTTTAATATTTTTCTTGTCTTTCTCATGAGTCGATCTTTCTTCATTTGGCTACTTACTATTGTCGATGTAAGTACTCATCTTGCGATATTACTATCTTTGGTGCGTGATTTAGAACCCACTTTGTCATAAGCATTTATTAGATTCTTTACAATGTTTTGTTCATTTGAATCATCCATCATTCTTAGCCCAAGAATCTTCATGATAGTCCTAAATTTTAAATTCCTCATCATTTCAACAAATAATTGGCATTGACCTATAATATTTAATTCATCAAAAAAAAGCTCCACATATGATTAACTTTTCTTTGACAAGTGCGCTTGCTAATCTTGTCAGGCATTGATTTCAAAATGTTACTATCAATATCAATCAAATATTTTGGTCTTCTAAAATGAATTGTAGAAGGTGTTATAATCTCTTCAATTCTCTCAACATTTTGAACATCAACATAAGGTTGAGTGTATTGCGTACCTTGAACCGAAGATGATGTGCCTTGGCAATAAGATGCAAAAGATGGAATATCACCTACTTGATGTGTTGATGTTGTGCCTTGAACATGACATGGAGTGTGTATATCGTCGGATCTACAAATTGGTGTCTCTTCAACATGAGAGGACAATATGAGTTCAACATTAGAAGATGGTGTAGCAAACGATATGACTCCAACATTAGAAGATGGTGTAGCTTCACAATTCAATTGTCTTCTTGAGCGTAACACTCTCATTTGTTCTCTTTGTCTTTCCAATTCTTCCTCTTTGTTTCTTGGTACCGGTGGTTCTTGATCCTCTTCGAAAGTCAATTCTTCATTATTGCTTTGCAATTTTCTTTGCTCATGTAGTAATTTCATTTTATCTCTTTTAATTGCCAAATCTCTCTCTCTATCTTCATTTGTTTGATTTTTTGGTTTCTTCCTTGGCATGATGATGATTTCTACATGTCAAATTATTCAAACATTTGAATTACTTAAAATGTGTAAATTACAAATTATTCAAATACATATAAAAATTATAATTATTTGAATGAATACACAATATATATATAAAATGACTTGTCAAATTTCTAACCATTTCGAAATAACATTTCATTGAAACATACAAATTTCAATGAATTCACTATATATTAAACAACATGTCAAATTATAATCAAATTTGTATCTATATATCAACAAACAATATTTAAAATAGATTGCACTAACCTTTTCTATACAAGGAATCTTTAAAAAGTCTTCAAATCGTGTATCCAATGATTGAATTTGGTGTTTGTTAGCTTCCAAAAGTGTTTGCCACCTTGAAATAGTGTTTGTTAGCTTGAAATAGTGTTTGCCACCTTGAAAGAGTGTTTGTTGTGTTGAAACCCACAATTTCTGTCAGGATAATAGAGTGCAGAATAGAACAAAAGTAGAGAATGAATGAAACGAGCCCCAAAGTTTCTTTTTGACCATTTTTAGGTGATTTCACATAGTGCGTACGTGCTATAGCATGTACAAACTATAGCACGTATGCACTATAGCGCATACGCACTATAATGCATACGAACTATATGAGAACACATCACTCTCCACCCTCCCTACTCTCTCTCTCTCCCTACTCTCTCTCTCTTCCTACTCTCTCTCCCCTCTCCCATCCCGTACACTCTCTCTCTCTCCCCTCTCCCATCCTTTACTCTCTCTCGCTCTCCCTCTCCCACCGCCTACTCTCTCTATCTCTCTCACCCTCTCTCCTCTCCCATCCCCTACTCTTTAGATCTCTCACACACACTCCCATCCTCCCTCTCCCACTTCTTACTCTCTCTCTCTGCCACCTCCTACTCTCTCTCACACTCTCTCTGATCCCCTACTCTCTCTTACACACACTCCCATCCGCTACTCTCTCTCTCTCTTGGGCTACTCTCTCTCCCCCCTCTCCTATCCCCTAAACTCTCTCTTTTGCAGATACACACTCCCATCCCCCTCTCTCTCTCCCCTCTCCCATCCCTTACTCTCTAGATAGCTCACACGCACTCCCATCCCTCTCTCTCCTCCTCTCCCACTCCCTCTCCCACCACCTACTATCTCTCTCTCTCTCAACTTCTCTCTCTCCCTCTCTACTCTCTCTCTTTCTCTCTCTCCCATCCCCTACTCTTACTCTCTCTCTCTCTCTCCAATCCCCAACTCTCTCTCACACTCTCTCTCATCCCCTACTCTCTTTGATACTCTCTCATCCTTTCACTCTATCTCTCTCATCTCATACTCTCTCTCTCTCTCTCTCTGTCACCTCCTACTCTCTCTCACACTCTTTCCCATCCTTTCACTCTGTCTCTCCCATCTCATACTCTCTCTTTGCCACCCCCTACTCTCTCTCACACTCTCACACTCTCTCCTATCCCCTACTCTCTCTCTTTCACACACACACACACACACACACACACACACACACACACTCCCATCCCCCCTCTCTCTTCTCTCCCATCCCCTACTCTCTAGATTTGTCACACGCACTCCCATCCCTCTCTCTCCTCCTCTCCCACTCCCTCTCCCAAGTCACCTACTATTTCTCTCTCTCAAGTTCTCTCTCTCCCTCTCTACTCTCTCTCTCCCATCCCCTACTCTTACTCTCTCTCTCTCCCATTCCCAACTCTCTCTCACACTCTCTCCCATCCCCTACTCTCTCTCACACTCTCTCCCATCCTTTCACTCTGTCTCTCCCATCCCATACTCTCTCTCTCTCTGTCGCCCCCTACTCTCTCTCTCACTCTCTCCCATCCTTTCACTCTATCTCTCCCATCCTTTCACTCTGTCTCTCCCATCTCGTACTCTCTCTTTGTCACCCCCTACTCTCTCTCACACTCTCACACTCTCTCCCATCCCCTACTCTCTCTCTTTCACAGACACACACACTCTTATCCCCCCACTCTCTTCTCTCCCATCCCCTACACTCTACATCTGTCACGCACACTCCCATCCCCCCTATCTCTCTCCCTCTCCCTCTCCTACCGCCTACTAGATCTCTCTCTCTCAAGTTCTCTCTCTCCCTCTCTACTCTCTCTCTCTCTCCCATCCCATCCCTTACTCTCACTCTCTCTCTCTCCCATCCCCTACTCTCTCTCACACTCCCATCCCCTAATCTCACTCTCTCTCTCCCATCTCGTACGAGCTATCTTTGCCACCACCTACTCTCTCTCACACTCTCACACTCTCTCCCATCCCCTACTCTATCTCTCTTACACACATTCCCATTCCCCCTCTCTCTCTCTCCCTCTCCCAATCCCTCTCCCACTGCCTGCTTTCTCTCCCCCATCCCCTACTCTCTCTCTCCCCTCTCCCATCCCCTACTCTCTCTCTTTCATAGACACGCACTCCCATCCCCCCCTTCTCTCTCCTCTCCCATCCCCTACTCTCTATATTTTTCACACACACTCCCATCCTCCCTCTCTCTCCCTCTCCCACTCCCTCTTGCACCACCTACTATCTCTCTCTCTCTCAAGTACTCTCTTTCCCTCTTTACTTTCTCTCTCCCATCCCCTACTCTCACTCTCTCTCTTCCATCCCCTACTATCTCTCATACTCTCTCTCTCTCACCCCCATCCTGTACAAGCTCTCTCTACCACACCCTACTCTCTCTCAAACTCTCACACTCTCTCCCATCCCCTACCCTATCTCTCTTATACACATTCTCATTCCCCCCCCCCCCTCTCTCTCTCACTCCCTCTCCCATTGCCTACTCTCTCCCATCCCCAACTCTATCTCTCTTACACACTTCTATTCCCCCTCTCTCTCTCCCTCCCACTCCCTCACCCATCGCCTACTATCTCTCTCTCTCTCTCTCTCTCTCTCCCTCTCTCTCCCATCCCCTACTCTCACTCTCTCTCTTTGCCACCCCTACTCTCTCTGACACTCTCTCCCATCCCCTACTTTCTCTCTTACACACACTTCCATCCCCCCTCTCTCTCCCTCTCCCACTCCCTCTACCATTGTCTAATCTCTTTCTCTTCCATCCACCCTCTCTCTCCCTCTCCCACTCTCTCTGCCATTGCCTACTCTCTTTCTATCCCATCCCCTACTCTCTCTATCTCTCTCTCCCCTCTCGCATTCCCTACTCTCTCTCTTTCACACACACTTATTCCCCCTCTCTCCTCTCCCATCCTCTACTTTTTCTCTCACTCGCTCTCCCTCTCCCACTACCTACTCTCACTCTCTCTCAATCTCTCTCTCTCTCTCCCTCTCTACTCTCTCTTTTGGCTACCCCCTACCCTCTCTCACATTTTCACACTCTCTCTCTTTCTCTCTTACACACATTTCCATCCCCCATCTCTCTCTCCCTCTCCCACTCCCTCTCCCATCACCTACTCTCTCTTCCATCCCCTACTCTCTCTCAAGCTACTCTATCTTCCCCCTCTCCCATTCCCTACTCTCTCTCTTTCACACACATGCACTCCCATCCTCCTCTCTCTCGCTCTTCCTCTCCCACTCCGTCTCCCACCACCTACTCTCTCTCTCCCAACTTGTACTCTCTCTCACACTTCCTCTCTCTCCCATCCCCTACTTTCAATCTCTCTCCCCCATCCCATACTCTCTCTTTGCCAACTCTACTCTATCTCTCTCACTTCCTCTCTCTTGCATCTTGTACTCTCCTTGCCACCCCTACTCTCTCACATTTCCTCTATCTCCTGTCCTATACTCTCTCTTCCAACCCTACTCTTTCTCACTTCCTCTCTCCCCTCTCCCATCCCCTACTTTCTCTCTATCTCTCTCACACACACAAATAGCCATTCCCTTGCCCCACCCCCCAGCTCTCTCTTGGTTTTGGTTTGTAATTTAGGTCTCAATAGTGCATGCGTACTATAGTGCGTGCGCACTACCTCGAATTCAATAGTATTTTAATAGGGCGCATGCGCTATTCAAAGTTTTGCATTAAAACCAAGCCTAAGGCTTGGTTTTGCCTTGGAGATCCAACCCAAAGGTTTGGAGTTTATAAACAGGTCTAAGACGTGTTTTCCAGCAAACATACAAAAAATGATTGATTTTTCTTGTGTGCTCCCCTTCAAAATTCCTCGTGGTTGGGTATCGATAAGATCAGGTTACATAACATTATAGGTCTCTGTGTTAGCTATCTAACCATATAATTTATTTTTAATTTGAACTATTTTAAGTCTTTCATCTATAATTTCTTTTGAATGATGTTCATTTTTTGTCAAAAACCACCATGTACTAATTGGGCTGTAGATTTTAGCTCATTCATCAAATTTTGTAACAACTTAGTTTTTTAGAAACTAGACTCCATTCTACATAGTTTGAAAAAAAGAAGTTTTGATTTTAGATTAGTTTTCTATCATTTCTAGGGGGAGCACGTAGATATTTCATGTTTTTGGGATGGGTCTAATTTAAAAATTTATTAAAAAAAAAATACACATTATAAAATTACCCGAAAAATCTGAGATAAACTACATAGTGTTAGGTAACTTTTGACAGGAGCGATTAAAGAATTTCAAAAAAAAAGTTAAAATTTTAGGGGGGCCACACTTTGTACTATGTTATATTTTTTTGGAATAAACAGTACCACTTTCTGTGGCCCCCTTTTTTGAGGACCTAAAACTAAACCATTTTGAAAAAAAAATTAGTAGTTTAGAAACTAGATTCAAAGGACTACAACTTTTGTTTTTGTCATATCTTAAAATTTTGAGCGTAACTATCTTCAAATTCTTGTTGAAGTCCTGAATTTGTTGATTTCAGGAAAAAGGTGTCCACTTATACCCCCCTTTTGGCACCACAACTTGGTGCACTTACCCATATTGTCAACATTAAGAAGCATTAAAGCTTTGTCCTAAGGTTCACTGTCAACTCTCCTATGATTGCCACAGTCATAGTCCTATCACCATCAACAGTCATTTTGTTCCTTCATTCAGACAATAAGCTTGGAATGAACCATTAAAGAGGAAGGATAATAAGTGTTTAATTCATTTTATAACCATTGACAAAATATTGTAATGCTCCATAGATACTAGTATCTTTACAATAGTGACAAAGGTACATATCGGATTGCATTATACTTGTAAAAGAAATTTGCTTGCATAGTTGGTCTTGTGATTAGACATAGAACGGATTGTCCTAGTTGTTATGTGGAAGATAGGTTATTGGAGATTGTTTGACTTTATGATGAGTCATGATCAAAAGTTCTTTGAGAGAATGGATGTAACACCCCACCAGGGAACTCAAAAGAAATTAACCTAAAATTTTACTAAGTTTGTCAAACATTTCTTTTTAAAGATAATAAACAACATTAGATAAAATATAGTGGAAGCATTAACTCACATACACAACACCATCATAAACAGATTACATCTCTTAAGGGTCCCATGATATTGAATCACATTTATGTTTAATTACTACTAAAATCAATATAAAAAAATTCCACCTTTAAATGAAAACTACAAGTACAAATCCATATAAATAAAATACAATACAATATAGTACAACCATCTATCATAGTGTATAAGATATAGAATGAAAGAGAGTACAGAATAGGGAACTCTAGCCATAGCATCAAACTATCGGATCTCAAAGTTATAAGAAAATGTACTACCATCTGACCTCATGAAACCCAAAAAGGTCCACTCCCACCGCTCTGAGGAGATAAACTCAAGTCCCAAACATGATAACAAACTCAAAAATCAAAACCAACATCTAACTTAAAGGAATCACCTGAAAGCTAACTATCTCAAAGGGGTACCAAGATACAAGAATCAACTAAACCCAGAGGCAACAAAGACATGTAGGAAATCTACTATGTACATGGGCAATTGTCATCACATGAGCCAACTCTGAGGATACTCGGTCTAGTCTTTTAATACTCCAGCCCCCTAGTGTCTCTATGTGGCATCAGTATCCTTTCATACAGACAAGGCATACTAACAAGTCAACTCTAAGGTTACCCTAGTAGTCTTTTAATACTCCAGACCCCCTAGTGATGTTCTGCAGTACCAATATCTTATTAATTCATTTTAAATCCATTTAATGAAATGTTATCACTTATTAAAATAACCTACAATGGGTTACCCACCAGCCTCTATAGGGCCTCAGCCTCCATTGCAAGCCACTTCCCAA
Source organism: Cupressus sempervirens (assembly GCA_028749045.1). Lineage (NCBI taxonomy): Eukaryota > Viridiplantae > Streptophyta > Pinopsida > Cupressales > Cupressaceae > Cupressus > Cupressus sempervirens. The sequence continues at coordinate 135,380,258 of CM053793.1, read as the reverse complement.
CATGAGATAGAGATAACCCACCCTAAGCTCAACAAAACCAAAAGATCTCAAATAACCATAAATCACATATCAGTTCTTAAATAAGAAACTAGAAAGCACTAAACTATCACTGATCAAAATTATCGATTTCACCAATATGATCATCCTAACATGAATGATCCAAAATCAAGTACACATAAACGAAATCCATGTCGCAGTATGACATCACCAAAAAAAAATCATATAATCACCTTAGTCCTATACAAGCAACTAGGAAGCAATCAAAGATAAGTAATTGAAGACTCAATGGTTATATTAGGAGGTCATACCATTCACCTCAGTTCTACACAAAAAACTAGAAAGCACATCAAAACATCTGATCAAACTCATCATAACACACACACACAACACATTACCATGGTCAGGTATAAAAGATCATGTGCAAAACATCATAATGGCATCTTAGAATAAAACTCCCAAGCCTTTGGTAAACATCCTAACTGGCTAGAGCTAAGTCAAACCCAAAAACCCCAACACCAATAAATCACATGTCACATAAAGTACATATAATATAACTTTCTTGATACCTTAGGTTATGAAAACACAAAGGTTCAATTTCCACTTACAGGTTTTCGAGTTCTCTTTTTCATTTTCAAACACAAAGATTCAATAACAACTAGGATTTCAGTTTTCTTTTCCAAGTATTTTGTTTATAGAGTTTTTCAATTTCACTACATGGTTTCAATTTTCATTTTTATGTTCAAGACACAAGATTTTGAAACACAAGAACAATAAATTCATGAGGTTTTACATTAAAACACGGGCAATTCTATAATGGAAATCAATTTTCCCAAACAAGAGTTTCAACCCAGAGAAATTTTGAAAATAGAAACACAACAGACATGGAGAAGATAGGAATTCAAAGAACCAACAACTATTGCACAAACCCACAAGATCCTACGTGGATCTGATGCTAAAATAATGAATGCACATACATGCAAGAATCTTCTTTTTTCCTTCAAAAACTATCTTTTCAAAAATTAGCTCCTCCAAACCTATGTATCTAGAAATGAGCTCTAGATCTCTGATAAAGAGGTCTCACCTAAATTTAGGGCTTTAATTGTGCAATCACGTGAGGGAACTCGTTGATCGTTATCTTTTATTATTTTATTATCTTTTAATTTTATGCACAACCTTTTTGGCATTTAATTAAAATATCTTTATTGAATAATTTTCTTTCTCTCTTTAATAAATTTATTATATTTTAATTTCATGCATAAACTTTATGCAATTTAATTAAAATGAACTTTATTAAATTTATGTTTTCTCTTTTTTATTAAATTACGAGACATTTTTAATATAGTATTTATTAATTTAACTAATAGAATAATTTAGAGTTTATTATTAAAATAAACTCCTAAATAATAATTATTAAACCAAATAAATATAAGTATGCCTTAAATTAGAACTTTCATAATATCTTTAAATTTAAATATTTTATTTAATTAATTTATCAATTAATTAAATATAATTAAATATTGAATCTTCTTTATAAAATTGCCATTAAATTATCTTTTAATATGATTTAATTAAAACAGAAAATTATCATAGACCCACAAGACGAAATATAAAAACCCATCATAAAGTGCAGAACACCAAAACAAACTCTAGGGTCAAAATCACGAATTCACGTCATTTGACGAAATTGGAAAGGTGGAACTACCTTAGATACTTGTCCTATTTTCTAGGAAAATTGGCTTAGGTTAGGATTTGGACTCAAGAGTTATCTATCCACTTATACCATTGAGATACTGAGATAGGGTACACTCATCTTGGCAATCCAGGGATGTAAATACCTACTACCTACAATCTACATAAAATCCACACATATACACACTCATATATTTGAAACAAAACAAGCAATGGTAGGGAGTCGTATATTGTATAAATCCCAACTAGCAAGTGACTGCAACTCCCTCTCTCAACCATATTAGGAACATCAATCATAAAGTAAAATAGATGTGTACACCATACACATGCAAGTATGGGGTATGTAACCATAGAAACTACATGTAAATCATTCCTCTAACTAACTGTGATGAACCTCCTTATAGCAATATCGTGAGAATGCTCGAAATAACAGAATACAAAGTGATAGCAGAACTCAGAATGAATCTACTGATCGCAGGCCACTTCGAGGGGGTAACCTCCTTTGAGCAAGCTCAATACAATAAATTTGTCCGTGCCCATCAAGGGCCTCAACCTATTCTTATATACTGGGTACGATCTAGAAAAGTAATACTACCTATGCATGTGGGATAATAAAATATACTCACGGGACGACTTACAAAGAATATGCGTCCAACAACACTTCTCTAATAAACAGAAGGAACACACAGGTTCCTAACATCCCCTCTCCCTTAGAAAAAAGCTTTGTCCTCAAAGCTTAAGGTGTGGAAATTGTTGTTGAATCTGAAGAAGGGGTTCCCAGGTAGCATCCTCTGGTTGCATGCCATGCCACTGAATCAAGACCTCAGAGATGGAGCGAGAGCGAAGCTGGCGAGTGCGCTGGTCAATGATTGCCACCGGCTCCAGGATAATGGATCCTTCCGTATCCATTTCAGGGAGAGTAGTTTGTGCTCTGATAGTGGTACCCAGAACTTTCTTTAGACAAGAAACATGAAAGACTGGATGAATGCGGGAAGAAGGAGGAAGTTCCAGTTTATAAGCAACTGAACCAATCTTCTGCAGAACCTTATAAGGCCCATAAAATTTTGGGGCCAGCTTATGATGCCCTTTCAGCTTTAGGGAGGATTGTTTGTATGGCTGTAGACGAAGAAAAACCATATCCCCAACTTGAAATGAGCGCTCAGAACGGTGTTGATCTGTTTGCTGTTTCATCCGATTACGGGCCATGTGAAGATTATCCTGTAAGGTACGAAGAATCTGATCCCTGCTGCGGAGAACTATGTCAACTGCCTGGACTGGTGAGCTGTTGGGAGTGTAGGGAAGGAGCACTGGAGGTGCCTGACCATAGACTGCTTCATATGGAGTCATTTTAGAGGCAGTGTGGTAAGAGGTATTGTACCACCATTCAGCTAAAGGGAGCCACTTGGCCCACTGATGTTGCTGTTCGGAAGTGAAGCAACGAAGATAAGTTTCCAAGCATTTATTGACAATTTCAGTTTGACCATCAGTTTGTGGGTGATAGCCCGAACTCATTTTCAGTTTGGTGCCAGTTTTCTAAAATAGTTCAGTCCAAAAATGACTGGTAAAAGTTGCATCACGATCAGAGACAATGGAAGAAGGGAGTCCATGAAGACGAAATATCTGGTCCATGAAGATTTGTGCAACAGAGGAGGCAGTATAGGGGTGGCTGAGGGCACAAAAATGACTATTGAAATACTGCTCTGCCCTATAGATCCATCCAGTCGGATCAGAACCATCGAAGCGTGGAAAATCAAGCTTTGGTCCACGGAAATTGCCAGAAGAGGACCCAGTATCTCCTGAATGGTTTCGGCTCATGGCTGACTGCTGAAAGTTAAGACCCAGAATTTTGTCATCCAGATCTTGAAGTTTGGTTTTGAGGGATGCAATTTCCTCTTCCATGATTTTTGCTCCTGTACGCGTAACAACCATAAAACAAGGTTTTTTTTTTTTTTTTTTGTTTTTTTTTTTTTTTTTTTTTTTTTTTTTTTTTTTTTTTTTTTTGGGTAGAAGATGAGAAACAAAAACTTTTTTAGTTACGGCAAACTTGGATTTGGGTAAAACTCATATAGGAAATGGGTGTTCGACGGGTGGTGGGAGACTATCTGGGGACAAGGGAAAAAGAAAAATGAGGGTTTCAAGGGTAGGGAGGCGAAATGAGGCGAACAGTCCAAGAGGGATAAGGGAGCAAAATGAGGAATTGAATCTTGTGGCTCAGTTTGGTGGCGATTGGATGAGAGGTGAAAAAGATAGGGCAAACCCTAAAATTAGATAAATGAGGGATTTAGGGCTTTGATATGTAAAATTTGGGGTTGGGTCGCCAAGGAAGGAAGTATGCGAAATGATATTGCAGACGTTCTGCGGAAGTATGAGCAGAAACAGAAAGCAAACAAGGAAGCTACGACTAAAAAACAGAAAAATTTTTACTAGTTTTTTTTTTTTTTTTTTTTTTTTGAACAGTCGACTTAGAAAAATTCACTCACAGACAGAACAACTGAAAAGAGTTATTGCAATAACAAGAGATATTAGAAGTGAGAGGAACCTGAAGGCCACGACAGAAAAAAAAGTTGATGTAATTTCCACCCAGCGAGCCCAAGAGAGTGCTCTGATACCAGATGTGATGAACCTCCTTATAGCAATATCGTGAGAATGCTCGAAATAACAGAATACAAAGTGATAGCAAAACTCAGAATGAATCTACTGATCGCAGGCCACTTCGAGGGGGTAACCTCCTTTGAGCAAGCTCAATACAATAAATTCGTCCGTGCCCATCAAGGGCCTCAACCTATTCTTATATACTGGGTACGATCTAGAAAAGTAATACTACCTATGCATGTGGGATAATAAAATATACTCACGGGACGACTTACAAAGCATATGCGTCCAACAACACTACTCTAATAAACAGAAGGAACACACAGGTTCCTAACACTAACATCATGAAATAATTGAAAGTTAGTAAATGAAGATATATATCATCGTCAAAATAATAAACATAAACACATGAAATTATTGAATAACTTAAATAAATCATCACATTAATCAACTGATTATGAAATAACATCTAAATAATTTGGTAACCAAGTACCGATAATCATAAAACATAAACATTAAAAAAAAGCCTAACAAAATCCGACAATACCATCAAAAAATTCAACTAGAGGTAGGCATTACAATGAAGTAGCTTCAAAATAGCCCTCGTTTTCCATTATGGGATTAGTCAAGAGTATTTTTCCTTTAGAAGAGGTGTTGCCTGGTAAGGGGACATTGAACGAGTTGCATACAAGGGGTAGAGTTTGTGGAGATTAAGATCAAGGGTGTAAGTATGTTGAAGGTTTTGCAAACAAGAGGTAGAAGTTGCGAAGATTGTAATCAAGGGTGTAAATGTGTTGAAGGGCATTTGTGAGTCCTTTTGGGGACTTAGATGAAGACGTCTTTGTGTAGAATGTTAGGATTTTTTGGAAAGAAGGTGGTGAATGGTTAAGTTAAGAAGAGTGTTTTCTCTTGTTAGATGCCTCAAATGCATGAGATTGGAGTGTTGAAAGGTGTTGCAGTAGGATGCTATGCATCAATAGTAGGCACAAAGTTCTACAAAGAAGTCATATGTTTCATCTCTATACTATGGATCTTTATGTGATATTATTATGGAATTTAATGATGCTTTTATGTGACCAAGAATGAAGATGACAAAACTTAGTTGAACTAAGTTTCTTACAAGATATTATTGTTATCTATTTGACGTACCAGCTCAAACAAAAAGAGCCATGCTACTAAAAATGACTGATTATCTAAGTGTTTATGTTCAAAGCATAACATTATGCAAACACTTGATCATTTATGTCTATAAATTGCATTTTATGATGAAAATAGAACAATATCTCATGAAGTAAGACAAGTACCATAAAATTTTCTTAAAATGTGATTTTATTCATTAAATGTCCATAATGTTCCACACACACCGTGAAATTGACCAGTAAAAGAAATAAATTAAAGCTTGATTTTGAACATAACTACAAAGAAAAAAAAATATGAAAGAACGGTCTTGGGTGCTAGTCATCGCCTAGAATGATTGGTTGTGTTGACATTTGTCCATGTGCTTGCTTTCACTATCTCACTTTCCACGCTCCTGCTCCAAATCCTACAAATATAATAGAAATGGGTTAGATCTAAAAGATCTAAGCAATGGCTAGAGAAATCACCATATTACCCCGCATATGTATCTACATCCAAATACCTAACCTAAGATTTATTTTTCTAATTGCTTGTGTCATGTACAGAAAATGTTCAATGTCACATGGATGTAATATATTACTCCCACAAGGGTTTAAGCCTAGCGTATCATTGATCAATTGATATCAGACAAAGCAAGAAAAGTACATAATATTAAAAGGAAATGTATTTATTATTCATGAAACTTTTTATTATATATGTTGGTAATTTGAAACAACACAGTTTCAAATTGCCCCGATGAGAACAAGATACATCTAGGGGCATCCATTTCCCATCTTCAATATACCCTTTAAGACACCAAGCCAACTATAAGGCTAGACCCTTCTTCTACTTTAGGCTCTACAAAACCTAGGCAAATGTATCTTAGATTCACTTATATGGTACCAGTGCTAGAGCATATTCTTGAATCTAACAAAGCAGATTAAAACCCTTAATCTTCTAACACTTATGCAAAGATCTCAGACATGGAATAGCTAATAACATGACCAAAGAAATTGCTAAGTTAGGTGAAGGCATCATTTCAAGTTCTTCAACATTTAAAGGGAAAAATTTGATTAATGATGTTGTTTTAAACAAAACCCCAAATATGCAGCAATAAGAACAAGTTGATCCTGTAGTTGATCAGTACCTTATTTATTGGGCAATTCCACAAATTAAATACATGCGTGTATGATATCGATGACATTTTTCATACATCCAGATATCAGATCTATCTTATCACTTTGTGAATCAGACATCGGTGTTCATAAAGATGTCATTCTCATGAGATATCTTTCTCAAAATAATCAGCAACCCTATCGAATACATCAAGCATTTACCTAGCCCTTTGTTCCAATAGAAAAACATATCAGGTATACAAACTTAAGGGGATGCAAATGGGTCTCAGTTCTTTGTCCCTAAACCACATAAGATTGTTGATTATAGAGATTAGAGACGAGAATCGGAATGAAACTAAGAGATTCTTGCTCATTTGTATTCATTTCCTTGAAACTATATATTCAAATGCATGAAATTAAAACATAGGAATGCGTAATAGATCAGAACTATCTATATTATCTTCACTACTGTTGTTCATACAAGAGAAATATGGTGAAGAATGTGGTGTCACTGATGGAGCCTAATTTTTTGCAAAATTTTTGAGTCTCCATTTGTGAAGTCATGTGAGAGAATAGTGATGAAGTGTTGTCATTGATATCATTTGAAGTATCTAAAGCTTGGAGGGCATTTGTCACATTAAATTGAAAGAGTTTCAGGATAAGAAATTAAGATAGGACCAACACTCATCCTAGTTTCAAATAGTCAAAAATTGCATCAGTATTTTCCCCAGCTCATCTAGTAGACATCAAATTGCATTATAAGGAAAGAATTCTAACATAATTCACTATAGAAGCACATTTTTTCCAAGTGCAATACCCGGAATAGCAGATTTAGTTTGTTGTAGCATATTTGGAAAATATATTCTGAATGTTGGGGACCTACAAATGAAATAGCTCCAGCTTGATTGGAGACATCTAGAGCTCTCAGAATGTTTTGGATCTCATCCAGTGATTGAAAACCAAGGTTGGGGTACTAGATGGTTTTCTATAAACAATATGGAAGTGTTGGGGTAGATCTTAAATTGGCAGTAATGAAATGAAACCGAAGTAAATTTGCGTCAAGCAATACTATCCCTCAAGTGTCAATTGAAAAATGTGTATACAACTATGAATGCAAGAACATATATCGATATAAACTTCTATGTTTGTGAAAGGCTTGCTACCATTACTAATGGAAACATCTAGGCAGTAACCAATATTAAATGTTTCCTCTACATATGGGCTTGTTGAGATGATGTCATGTCCAGTGTTACAAAAGCAAACTTCTAATATGGATAAAGTTACAATCAAGAAGATTATCGAAAGTGGTATGCAGTATTGGGAGGAGAATACATCATCACGCAGTTTGGTGGCAACCATGAGGCCAAGTGTCGTTGCAGATGAAGTTGTTTCTATCCAGAACACAACGTACGAAGAGTTGAGTGCATTTTGTAAATGATATTGAAGGCAACCAATGTCAATAGAAGATCACAAACGGTAGATGTCTGATCAATACATCCAAACAGAAGTTTGTATTGATTGGTAAAGACAATGGAAGCAAATGTAATATGTATCTTCTTGATGTCTATGTGCATTGCAGACAAAGGAAGACAAACATGATGCAAAGTCTAAAGATGCCATCATGACATTAAGTATTTATGGGAACTGCTCATGCTTGAAGTCTCCAAAGTTCAAGAATCCAACTTGCCAGGTTATCGAAGTATTGAGGTGAATATAATATTGAAGGCCCAATGAAGAGAAAATATCGCATACCACAACTGGACTTGGTATCTGCACATTTGAAGGATGAAAAAGAAGGGGCGTCATTCCTTGCAATACACCCAAGAGCAGCAATATAAAGATCTGACTGGATGTTAATATTGAATTTTTGAATTTAGTATCAAGAAAATGAATTTAGAGTATTGTTTAGAGGCAACAGTTTTGGGACAGTTTCGGTCACCTGATATACTCAACTAGCTCCTTGTGTAATCTCGCTGAGTTAATATTTTTAAACAATTACAAAATTTAAATAACTCATGTGGTTATAGTTATTAAACTGGGATTACGTATATAGAAGAGGCATGATGGTTGAGGACATACCTCTCTATCCTCTATAAATATGTAATGCAACATCCAACAATTTCACCATTCATTGTTTTTTTCAAAAATTCTTGGTATTCCTAAAACATATATATTATCAGAACTTCTTTTCTGGAAGAGATTGAAATTTATCTAAGCTCCTGGATAGCAAAATTATTGGATGAATATTTCAATACTATGTGATATGAAATTGTGTTGAGTGGAGCATCTACATTTGGGTGTCTTCAACACAAAGTTTTTCTGCAATATAATCATTCAGATATTTATTTGTTTGAGCTAAATATTATATAGTTCGTTCTTTGTGATTATTTTTTATTCTTTATCTATTTACAATTTATTATAAGGATAAGTACATCAAATTGTTCGCTACTATTTAAATTTGACAAATACAAATATCATGAAATATTATTGTTTTCTTTATTTGTATCTATTTTCTCCATACAAGGGTTAAAACATCATAGACTGATTTAAATACACATAAAAGCAAAACAATTTGATGCATCTTGATAACTGAATTATTTATAGATACAATATATGTAATATCATAAAGTTGAATGTGAAAACATATACTTTCGACTCTATTGCCCTTTTAAATTTCACCATTGATCATCAAAACCATTCATATTTCTCAATCAATATGCTAGCAATTTTCTAATGTTTTTCTTTGAAGGCTTTAATATTTATTTGTTTTAGTAATTCACTTTAAATATTTTTTCAGCATTTCACAACTCTATTAAAGTAATCGAAAGTTGAAGATTAATACTCATCATTCACAATCCAGAAGTTTCCTTGAAATCTTGCCATTTAAGGAAGTTATCTTTACGTTGAATTTATCTATTATAAATATCTTGGATTCAAGTTTGTTATCCAGGATTAGGTACACCCACCTTGGTTTCACAGAGCTAGAAGTGTAGGGGATTTGGATCACATTGATCAATCCTGTCAAGTTGGCCTTAACCGGTTGGATATCCCAGCATCGAGCAAGCAAGGTTCGTAGGATTCTAATCAATAGTTTTGATAACCAATAGATTGGTGACTCTACTGAGGACTAAAATCGCAAGTAAGCTTTGCATACTTACTCCATCATACTAGTGTAGAGACTTATTAAAACACAATTTTGTGGTAAGTTTCAAATTGTGTCTTTTTCTAAGCATTTCCCAAAATTTTGAATACATTATTAAGCTTAATTTCAGTATTTTCCATTTGCTATGTTACAATTTCAGATTTTGTAAATTAGATTTCTTATCAACATTTAAGCATAGAATACATAAAGTTCTTCTTGAAGTTGAAATTTTTGATTGTGTACAAAGCTCTAATTCTCACTAAATGTGAAATTTTTTACATCTCACATAAAACTTGAAAGAAACTAAGTCTTAAGTTTTATTATTGTTTTTAGAAAATCAATTTTCAAGTTATTATTAGCATTTACTCTACTAGGAAAACACCTAGATTATTCCTTTCTTTTTTAAAAGAATGTGGCGACTCTATTGTGTTTCATTAATATATTTTATTGAAGAACATTTATTTTCTTTTAAGGTATATGTGGGGAAGAAGGTCAATGAATCCTTGACCTAAAAGGCTTGAGCAACTAACTTTTGAGAAAAAATCAAGAAATAAGAAATAAAAAAAAAAAAAAAAAAATGTTTTACACAAGACACAGAAATTTTTAATAAAGGACCAACAAACAAACTGAGATGGGAAAATCAAGTCATACTAGTCTTGAAAAGGAAGAAGAAAACTGTAATTCATTTTTTCATATTCCTAGGGTTGAAGAAAAATTGGATTGTGAGATAACTCATATTAAGGATGATGAAGAGCATGAATAGATAACGCATTGGGATATGATTATAAAGAAAATGGTTGAAACAACAAATGGTAGCAATGCAATCTTAGCAAAAATATTAAAAATGCAACTAGATTATATCCTTGAAAAAATAGGGATATCAAAGGATCTTATTGTTTCCCCACATAAAAAATCTTGCAATGAAGAAAAGTTAGATAGGTGGAGAGAAGAAAGGTCTGATCAAGTACAAATTGAAGTAAATACATCATCAAAGTATAATCCACCTCGTAGAAAGAATTTGGAATCATTGTTCGCCACTAGCCATGTTAATCCGCTATATGAGAACAAAAAGGATAAGAATCAAAATAACAATTTTAATAGGCACTTGAATAATAACCAATGGACTTGGCAGCCAATGACAATCAAAAGATATAGATAGCTTCATTTTGAAGGGATAAGAGGATATCTGAATCCAGTCTCTAATGATTTAAGGAATACTACTCCAAAATTTTCAAGAAATGGGACAAAATCTGCTAGGCGACATGTGATTAATTTGAAAAATGTAATTGAAGATTTTTGAGGAGAATCACAAGGATGTATTCATGAATCCTTTTGTATAACTATTAATTGAAGATGTTGCAGAGTGGTATAGAAGTTTGTCGGATGGATCCATTTCTAGATGGTGAGATTTTGCTAAACAGTTTATTGAGCAATTTGGTGATCACAATGACACATCTTTTTCATCAGACAAATTGAAAAGTATTAAGAAGAATAAAAATGAATTTGTGGTAGAATTTAATAAAATATTTAACAAAGTTTTAAATAGGATCCCTAGAGAGACTACACCAGTGGATTCATTTTTTATTGATTTCTACTTAAGTGCATTTGATAGTAAAGCTCATTATTAGATAAGATCTCAAAGACCCTCTTCATTGTCACAAGCTTTCAAAGTTGCTATGCCGATTGAAAATGATAGGAAAGCAACAGGCAAAATAAACAAAAGGGATGACCCATAATTATATAATCTTAAAAACCCTAAGAAGGATGAATTAAAAGAGATCATGGACATGCTCAAAGATATGAAGGTTAAACAATATAGAAATAAAAGGTCATCATTCCATAGAAATGATAGAGTGAGACTCTAGGACATGCCTTACAATACAAATTGGAAGGATGGGAAACCAAAGAGACCAAATTATGTCAAAGACACTATAATGTTCCTGTTATAAAATAAATAAATAATAAAAATTTTGTAACAGGCTGATTGATTTAATGTATCTTGAACCCATTTTTATTTTATTTTTGTAGTTTGTGTCGCCATCAACTATGTTTGTACACCCTCAAAAAGTTTTCCAACAGGTATTTAAGCATGGCTTGTAAGTAGTTTGGAGGCATGCTTTTGGATTATTTATCTCTGTACTGCAAATTCTTATTGAAGTTCTCTGTAATTTACCATTTCGGAAGTGAAAGATCTTCCCTATTTGGCTCATACAGTTTCGGTGGGATTCAACCCTCACCCTATTCCATTGTTGCACGTATTACTTTGCTCATATTTGGCAAGTCAGAGCATCATCTTTGGTTATTATTGAAGGGATTATTCATATTCAAGTTTTATATTTTTGTGTCTGATCTACTAGTATTCTATATGAATGTGTTGCATTTATTCTTGGGCTCAAACACTTTCCGTGCAATCTCTAGGAAATTTTGTATGGCCTTATCACTGCTAGTATGGCCTCGACTTCATCTCACACCTTTCACCAACTCCTTGTACCCTCCATTCACTCAAAGTACACTTAGCATCTCCCCACGTTAGCATACGACCTTCCATATAGCCTGTCCAATCACTGCTAGCTTTCATACGACTTATTTCCCCACCATACGGGTCACCTTATCTCATCGTACAACTCACTCCCATCCCATTGTATGTGTCATATTTCCCCACCATACGACCACCTCTATCTCCCTTCTATCTATACTCCATTGGCACCTTGTACCAAAACATAGACTCTAACATACGGCCAACAATTATCCATTGTATGGCTCTACTTTCTCCCATCCAATTCAATCTATACCTCCTCCCTATCAGTTCCCTCTTGACCACTTCTATACGGCCATTCAAGATTCTACAACTTGATCAGCTTGGAGTCATCATGGAACATTACAATGGTATTAGGGCTTCTGATCTTGCCTACCTGTGGAAGTGAATGCAAGTTTATACTTGGAGGAGAAGATGAAATAAATCTAATGATAGAATGGAAGGTCATCAGGATCCTATGATAGAACTCATGAATCTTTGAAGAGAGCTAAATAGAAATCAAATGCAAATCAACGAAATCCAAAGTCCTATGCAAGAAACTCTACAAAAATTGGTCGAGGAAAAGACAATAGGAGAACAAAATGGGCATAGCGACAATTCTGTTTCTAGAAGGAAAAACTTTCAACCCTCTTGCTCTCGACCCTCAATACCCATCTTCCTTCCAAGGATGGAAGCACCACACAAAGTAAGAGATCCCACTTTTGAGGAAATATAAAAAAAACTTCATAAAGATTGGTAGAATGCAAATATGGGAGGAGATGTATCTTACAGAGACTATGTTGATGTAAGAATGAGATATTCCGGTGGAGGAAATCATGGTTATTTTAATGATTATCTCAGAAGAAAGATTGCAAAGGTGAACTTATCACCATTTGATGGATCTAGAGTCATTACCAAATAGTCATGGGTCCTAAAGGTAGATACCTATTTCCAACTCAATGCAATGCCCAAAGAGGAAGCAATCAAGTTCGCATCACTTCATCTAGAAGGAGTGGTGCATGAGTGGTGGCATCATGGATTGATCACTCTCGGTCATGATGAAGTGACCTCTTATGTTTAGTTTACTGAGAGACTCATTGATCATTTTGATGGGAAGGATCTTGAGCTAAACTTCAAAGATCTAGCTTAGCTAAAGCAAATAGGCATTGTAGACAACCATGTCATTGAGTTCCAAAGGCTATTAGTATTAGTCATAGACATCACTAAAAGATGTCGAATTGTGTTATTCATGGATGGGCTGAGAGAGCCTTTGAGAGGCTAGGTCAAAGTGTTCAACTCAGGTACACTTAATGAAACTATTAAGAAGGTGCATGACATGCCCGCATCTTCCTCAAAAACTCTTACAATTACACCAACACCATCCCCACAAGAAGACAAAGACAAGGAACCAATTCGAAAAAAACTTCAGTTTGATGAAGATTCTCAGCAAGAACTTTGGAGGAAATAGCTTTTTTTCACGTGCAAAGAACCATGGGGTCCTAGTAATCACTAGCTCAAGAAGGGAAAGATTCACTACATTGAGGTGATGCCTAATGACGACGAAGAATAAGTACCTGTAGTGACTAACAAAGAAATTACCCAGCAAGAGAGAATAAATGTCTTCATATAAAAAAGGGGTTCCATTGCTACCCTCACTACATCAACTGGAGGTGGTATCCTCAAAGTTCACGGCACACTTCATGAAAAATGAGTCTCAATCATGATTGATAGTGGCACTACACTCAATTTCATCAATTCATTTTTGGTCACTAGTAAAGGCCTACACGCAATTGAGCACAAACGATTTGAGGTTAAGGTTGCAGGAGGAACCTTGTTACCTTGCCCTCATGTGATCCTACAACTACAAATTTCCATGGGAAACTATACCTTGGCAGATGATTTCTTTGTCATAGATTTGGTTAATACTGATATCATTTTGGGCATCTAGTGGTTGGAAACTCTTGACCAGTACGCTCAAAGTTTCAAAAGGATGGACTTTTCATTCGAGATGGAGGGCAAGAAGGTGTTGCTAAAAGGAATGTCAAATAAAGGATCGAGGGAAGTCACAATCAAGAAGATTTAGACAATTTTTAAACAGGATTTGGCCCTAGATGTTGCAAGTAAAAACAAGATAGTCAACACCTCGCCACATTCCTTGGATAAGTGGCAGGCTCATCTATTGGCCAAGTATTCCAAGAATGCTTTTGCATGTGAGTTGATGGATGGTTGTGTACACGATGAAAGATACAAGGTTATTGATAACATCATTTACTTAGATGAGAAGATCTACTTAGTGCCTGACTCAGAACTGAAGGAGCTGATTAAGGAAGGTTTCTTAGAACCAGGTTTGCATTTGCTTGAGGACAAGAAAATTTTGGGACAGGAGGATTGTAATGTTCCCATTATAAAATAAATAATAAATCAAACTTTTGTAACAGGCCAGTTGATTTAATGTATCTCAGACCCATTTTTATTTTGTTTGCATAGTTTGTGTCACTGCCGGCTATCTTTGTACACCCTCAAAAAGTTTCTTGATAGGTATTTAAGCATGGCTTGTAGGTAGTTTGGAGGCATTCTTTTGGATTATTTTTCATGTACTGCAAATTTTTGTTGGGATTCTCTGTAACTTGTCATTTCGGAAGTGAAAGATCTTCCCTACTTGGCTTTTCCAATTTTGGTGGAATTCAACCCTCACCCTATTTCGTTGCTTGTAATACTTTGCTCTAATATGCAAAGTGAGAGCATCATCATATTGCAAATATTCATTGTGTTAGTTTGATCTACTCCTCTGTCTTATGTATTTGCATTAAATCTGGCTATTTGTTTACACTATCTGCAAAGTCTATCTTTGCATCACCTACGAATTTCATCTATCTCTAGTTCCCACCATACACTGTACGGCCTCCACCTCAGGAAACACCCTTCACTTTTTCCCCACATCTCCCACCTCACTTTGTACAACTTCCTCACCTCTATATAGCTTCATAGCTATACCGTATGGCTTCATCACTAAATTTGGTAGCCACCGTATAGTTTAACTATGTGCTTCATATGGCCTTCACTCCCTTCACCTGTACAGTCTTGACCCCCTCCACTTGTATGGCCTTGACTTTTTCCATCCGTATGGCCTTCATTTTCCCACTGAACAGACATCACTTGGCCACCTCCTATTACTGTACATATATCTCCCTTGTTTTGACAACCATACACCATCTTCTCCAGTCTGTACCGCCTCCCAACTATCCGTATGACCCCTCTAGTAATGAAATCATAGGGGCATAGAACATGGGAACATTACAGACATCCCTGATTCTTTAGCAAAAATCAACATTGTTGATGATGGGGCATGGTGTGATGTATATAGGAAATCCCCATGATCCTATATATTGCATTGTTGCACAATCTATTGTTGAGGAGGAAGACCAGGAAAAACCTATAGTTAATTCCATATCATCAAAACTATTATGGGGTAGGGATGAGGATGATTCTACAGATGAAGACCAAAATTTTGATTATCACTACAAGATCTTTAATCAGTAATGTTGTAACGAGCAGGTGCTTTCAGATGAGGAAGATATACCTATTTTACGAAAGTTGATAGCAAAGGAAAGGAAAGCTTATATTATTGCAGCTGTAGAACATGCTAAACACATCTATCAAAGAAGAAATAAAGACAACACTACTCATCAAGGTAATCAGCTGATATATTTGCAAAAAATCAGCAGCAAGTAGAAACATCTAAAAAATCGGGTAATCAAGCTCAAGCTAAGGAAAAGGAAAGTAATCAGGCTCCTAATCTAACCAAATAGTTAGTCAAGCACAATAGTGGTAAGAAAATATCTAACTATCATAATTTTATGAATCATGCATTGTCTCAATTGAAAATTACTATTCCTCTAATGGAAATGATGAAATTTCCTGATTACAGGGAGGAAACTTCAAAGATATTATCTAGCATAGAAGATATTAGTGATAAAAATGATGCAAGAAATAATGAAGAACCACCTATTGTATATCTAAGGACAACAATGAATAAAAATTCAAATCAAATAGACCCATTTTATGTAATAGTACTAATAAATAATAAATTGATAAAGAATGGTATGATTGATTTTGGCACAGCAATTAATAGGTCTCAAAGTAGATACTTCTTTTGGGAAATGCTATGCTGTGGATAATATATTTGTGTTAGTAGTTGGTATTATTAAAAATGTTGAATTCCATTTTCCATCATTTCCACATATATCATATAGAACTGACATCATTGTAGTAAAGATTTCAGCGAGTAATGACATGTTATCTAGACAGTGGTTGAATTTGGTTGGTGGTCATGTACGACTAGATTTGTCTTATACTACCATATAGTAGGGGGCAAAGAAATCAGAATTGAGAGGGAACCCCAGTCATATTACCTGGTTGAGGATTACACTCCAGATCCTAAACTCAACTTTTTCCATTCTTACATGGATAATTTCCAGGTGAGTATAACTAAACCTACTTCTAATGTTATTAATCGAATTTCAATACATGCAAAAGAATACTGTAGTTACATTTGGCAGATGTTCTTTGATGGTTCTCGTAGTAAGGAAGGAAATGGGGCCAGTGTTATATTTATTTCAATATTAGGTAAAAATTTTAAATTTTCTTTCCTATTAAAATTTGAGTGTACTAACAATATTGCAGAATATGAGGCTTTAATTATTGGTCTTGATATTGCTAAGATTTATGAGATTAAATTATTCACTATTTTAGGGGACTTAGATTTGATTGTTTCCCAAATTAGGCATAAGTTTTCAACTAGGAAGCCGAGATTGAAACAATATCATAATTATGTATAGGATTTGTTACAATTTTTTGATGATTTTTCTATAAAATGGATTGATAGGTCAGCCAACTACTTGGCTGATATAATGGCCAACCTTTCTATTAAACAAATTCATCTTCCATTTGATGAGGTTATTTAAATAGAAATGAAAAACAAAACTTTAATACTAGATAACATGCAAAACTGGTAGGTTTTTGAAGATGATAGAGATCTCATTAGGTTTTTAACTTGTGAGGAGGATTATGAAAATTAGTTTATTGATTGGAACAGATGTGTGGAAGAGGACGATGGAAAGGAAATGTTATTTGTAAAAGAAATAGTTCAATTAAGAACAAACAAAATACCTAAGGGCCTAGTAGCCTTAGAAAGCATTTTTTGATGAAAGAGAAAGTGCAAAACCTAGCATGTCCACTAAAATCCAAAATGATATTCAGGAAATAAACTTAGGAAGTGAAAATTCTCCAAAAAATGTTTATATAGGAAAGAAGTTATCATCCAATATAAGGCCTGAGTTGATCTCTTTGTTAAGGAAGGACAGGCATGTTTTTACTTGGAGTTATGATGAACTTAAAGCTTATAGGGAAGACTTATTTCAACATGAAATACCATTAAAACCTGATGCTAAGCCTTTTAAGTAGAGACAACGCCCAATCAATCCAACTCTAGTCCCAGTGATGAAAGATTAACTAATTAAGCTGAGAGATGCCAGAATAATTAAACCTATTAGGCACTCTACATGGGTTTCAAATTAGTATCAATTAACAAGAAGAATGGTGATATTTGATTATGTATAGATTTCAGAAATTTGAACATATCTTCCCTAAAAGATAATTTGTATTACGTAATATGGAGATCTTGCTTCAGAAGGTAACCAGTAATGAATTGTTATCCATGATGGATGGATTTTTGGGTTATAATCAGGTTAAGCTCAAGGAGTCTAAACAATATAAGAGTACTTTCACAACTGCTTGGGGTACTTACATATATGCTAGGATGCCTTTTGAGTTAACAAATGCGAGAGCCACTTTCAAAGGGCAATGGATGTCACCTTTGATGGAATAATTGACTTAATTATGGTAGTTTATCAGAATGACCTCATTGCCTATTCTAAAAAAGTGGAAGATTATTGTAAGCATTTGGAGAAAATTTTCATAAGAGCTCTTGAATTTAGGATTTCTTTAAACCCTAAAAAATGTCATTTTGGAGTCATCGAAGGGAAATTATTAGGGCATATTGTTTCTAAGGAAGGGGTAAGGATAGATTTAGAAAGATTAGTAGCCATTGATAACATTCAAATGCCTAAAACAACTAAGGGTATCCAATAATTTTTTGGGCAAATTAATTTTGTGAGAAGATTTGTTTCTAATTTTGCTGAGATTATTAAACCTATTGCTAAGATGCTTAAAAAGGGAGAAAAGATCGCATGGGATAATGAAGCTATAGGAGCATTTGCTAGGATAAAGAAAGCAATAAATGAAGCTCTAGTTCTTAAATCCCCTAACTTTAAGAAATCTTTTGAAATATTTTCATTTGCTTCTTATCATACTATAGCTGCCATTATGTTGGAAAAGAATGATGAAGGACATGTGCATCTGATTGCATTCTTTAGTAAAAGTTTACAAGTTGCTAAACTTAATAATGATATAAATGAAAAGTAGGCTTATGCTCTTGTTAAAGCAGTTAAATCTTTTTGACTCTATTTAGTCAGAGCTGAAGTCATTGCTTATGTGCATAATGCTACCATTAAGGATATATTTAGACAATTTGAAACTACTAGAAGATGACACCATTGGATAAATCAAATCTCATAATTTAATATAGATGTTCAAATCACAAAATTAGTCAGAGGGCAGGGATTAGCTAAACTTATGGAAAGATCAAATTTGGAGGCTATATAGCTCAATCAAATTACTTATGATCATACTAAGGTTAGCATTGAGAGATGTCCTCGGTATACTGATATATTTTACTATTTACAGCATACAAAACGTAGAGATGATCTGAGTGATAATAAAAAATAAACTAATAAATTATAGGCCGCTAAGTATGTCCTAATCCAGGGAGATCTATATTGGAAAAATCAAGATGGAATTTTACTTTTCTATTTCGATATTACTCAATCTATAGTTATTCTTAGAGAGATGCACGAAGGAGTTTGCGGCAATCATTTTTCAGCTAGGACCACAACAAAAAATATTGCGAGTAGGGTATTACTGGCCCCAACTTTTTAAAGATTGTCATTCTTATGTGCAAAAGTGTGAGGTATGTCAAAAATTCTCTGGTAAGTTGAAATATGATGGTGCCCTTCTCTTAAGAACATTATAGGTAGAAGAGCCCTTCCAAATGTGGAGAATTGATTTTGGAAATTAGTGATAAATTGAGTGGTGGACACAATTGAATTCTTGTGGCTACTGATTACTTTACCAAGTGGGTAGAGGCTATACCCACTCAATAGTCTATGAGTAAAGTAGTAATTAAGTTTCTGACTGAAAACATCTTAACTAGATTCGGAGTCTCTCAAAAGATTATAGTAGATAATGGTATGTGTTTCAAATCTAATGAGTTCGCTGATTTTTGTAGGAAATATGGAATAACTGTATCATACTCATCTCTGTATCATCCCCAACGCAATGGACAAGCTAAGTCTAGTAAAAAAAAACATCCTAAATATTATCAGAAGGATGCTAGATAATAACAAGCACGCTTGGGATTCAAAGCTGAATTTAGCATTGTGGGTAGACAGAATTACAGTGAAAAAGTCTACTAGTTTCTCTCCTTTTAACTTAGTTTATGGCAAGGAAGCAAAGCTTCCTTTAAGTAATTTATTGCATGTTTACAAATTTGTTACTGATGAGCAATTAGAGGATATCAATTTCATGGAAAATAGATTAAACACACTAATTGAGCTAGATAAAATAAGAAGGCTCACGCAGTAACAAAATATTAATAAACAACCATTTAAATTTCTTCATGACAAGAAAATTTTAAACCAATCTTTTAAGGTAGGTGATTGGGTCTTGAAATGGAATGCAAAAGATCAAGACCAAGGGAAACATGGTAAGTTTGAGGCTTTATGGTTGGGACCATTTATCATCTTTGAAAAGGTTGGGGAACAATCTTATTTTTTGCAGGATACAGATGGTCACATGTAGGATTTTCTGGTTCATGGACAATATCTTAAGCCACTTTTTCAATAAATATATAAAGGAGAGTTCTTGTTCCTTTTTTCCTTTTTATTGTTATATTTGTTTTCTTCTTTAGATTTTTATTTGTATTATTTCATGAACTGATTACTCCCCATGTTTTGGCAGGTCTGCTCTCTCAGAGATAGTTGGAGTCTCATTATGCCCACAACGGGCATATGTCCACAATAAGAGCCACTGATGGAGCCTAAATTTTTTGCAAAATTTTTTAGTCTCCATTTGTGAAGTCATGTGAGAGAACAGTGACAAAGCACTATCATTGATATCATTTGAAATGTTTGAAGCTTGGAGAGCATTTGTAACATTGAAATTGAAAGAGTTTTAGGATAAGAAATTAAGATAGGACCAACACTCATCCCAGTTTCAAATAGTTAAAAATTGCATCAGTATTTGCCCCAACTCATCTAGTAGACATCAAATTGCATTATAAGGAAATAATTTTGACATAATTCACTGTAGAAGCACATTTTTTCCAAGTGCAGTACCCAGAATAGCAGATTCAGTTTGTTGTAGCATATTTGGAAAAGATATTGTGAATGTTGGGGACCTGCAAATGAAATAGTTCCAGCCTGAGTGGAAACATCTAGAGCTCTCAGAATATTTTGGATCACATCTAGTGATTGAAAAACATGTTTGGGGAAATGGATGGTTTTTTATAAACAATAAGGCAGTGTTTGGGAAAATCTTACATTGGGAGTGATGAAATTGGAGTAGATTTGCGTCAAGTAATACTATCCCTCAAGTGTCAATTGAAAAATGTGTATACAACTATGAAAATGCAAGAACATGTATTGATATAAACTTCTATGTTTGTGAAAGGCTTGCTACCATTACTAATGGAAACATCTAGGCAGTAACAAATATAAATGTTTCCTCTACATATGGGCTTGTTGAGATGATGCCATGTCTAGTGTTACTAGAGCAAACTTCTAATATGGATAAAGTTACGATCAAGAAGATTATCAGAAGTGGTATGCAGTATGCGGAGGAAAACATCATCACGTCGTATGGTAAGAGCCACAAGGGCAAGTGTTGTTACAGATGAGGTTGTTTCTATCCAGAACACAACCCAAGAAGAGTTGAGTGCATTACGTAAATGATATTGAAGACACCCAATGTCAATAGAAAATCACAAACGGCAGATGTCTGATCAATACACCCAGACAGAAGTTTGTATCACTTGGTGAAGAGAATGAAACCAAATGTAATATGTATCTTCTTGATGTCTATGTGGATTGCAGACAAAGGAAGACAAACATGATGCAAAGTCAAGATGCCATCGTGACATTAAGTATTTATGGGACCTGCTCGTGCTTGAAGTCTTCAAAGTTCAGGAATCCAACTTGCCAGGTTATTGAAGTATTCAGGTGAATATAATATTGAAGGACCAATGAAGAGAAAATATCGCATATAACAACTGGACTTGGTGTCTTCACATTTGAAGGATGAAGAAGAAGGAGTGTGATTCCCTGCAATACACCCGAGAGTAGCAATATAAAGATCCAACTAGATGTTAATATCAAATTTCTGAATTTAGTATGAAGAAAATGAATTCGGAGTATTGTATAGAGGCAACAGTTTTGGAACAGTTTCGATCACCCAATATACTCAACTAGCTCCTTACATAATCCCACTGAGTTAATATTGTAAAACAATTGCAAAATTTTAAATAAGTCATGCGGTTATAGTTATTAAACTGGAGTTAGGTATATAGAAGAGGTGTGATGGTTGAGGAAATACCTCTTCTTCGTCTATAAATATGTAATGTAACATCCAACAATTTCATCATTCATTATTTTTTTCAAAAACTCTTGGTATTCCTGAAACATATTTATTATCAAAACTCCTTTTCTGGAAGAGATTGAAATGTATCTAAGCTCTTCAATAGTGAAATTATTGGAAGAATATTTCAATATTGTGTGATGTGAAATTGTGTTGAGTGGATCATCTACATTTGGGTGTCTTCAACACAAAATTTTTCTACAGTATAATCAGTGAGATTTTTATTTTTTCGAGTTAAATATTATATAGTTTGTCCTTAGTGATCATTTTTTATTCTTTATCTATTTATAATTTATTATTAGGATAAGTAGATCAAATTATTCGCTGCTGTTTAAATCTAACAAATACAAATATCATAAAATATTATTGTTTTCTTTATTTGTATCTATTTTGTCCATACAAGGGTTAATACATCATAGACTGGTTTAAATAGGAATAAAAGCGAAACAATTTGATGCATCGTGATAACTGAATTGTTTATAGATACAATATACGTAATATCACAAAGTTGAATGTGTATACATATACTTTTGACTCTATTGCCCTTTTAAATTTCGGCACTGATTATCAAAACCTTTCACATTTCTTAATCTAAATTCTGCGTAGGCTTTAATATTTATTTGTTTTAGTAATTCACTCTAAATATTTTTTCAAGATCTAACAATTCTATTAAAATAATTGAAATTCAAAGATTAATAATCATCATTGACAATCCAGAAGTTTCCTTGAAATCTTGCCATTTAAGGAAGTTATCTTTGCATTGAATTTATCTCTTATAAACATCTTGGATTCAAGTTTGTTATCCTGGATCAGGTACACCCGCCTTGGTCTCACAAAGCCAAGAGCACAAGGGATTTGGATCGCATTGATCAATCCCATCAAGTTGGCCTTAACCGGTTGGATATCCCAACATCGAGCAGGCAAGGCTCGTAAGATTCTAATCAATGGTTTTGATAACCAACAGTCACAATGATGAAAACACATCAAAACTGGAACCATTGGTTTCACAGATCTGAGAAAACTAAAGATTGGAACACACATGGTATCACAATAGTGAGTAATTTCTCCAAAATTGGAACCAACAATGTGATTTCACAGTGAAAACTGCCAAACTCCTACAATGGATGAGAAAGAGGAAGATATAAAATAAGAATAAAATCCCATATCTGATTTGGAAGTGACATGTGTCCACTTGAATCTCCATTCTTTTTAGTTGTGAAACATTTCTCTTCTTTTGGCCCCTAAAATCTGATTTAGTTTTCATCATTATTTTGTAATCAACTTGGAATGATGAAAACCTTCGTGTCACAAAAATATCTGAAATGCATCATGAAATGCTAATAAAACCTAGATTTAACTGATTTGAAGGTTACCAAACTCAACCCTAACTGCACCTTTACTTCCTTTTACACGCATTCAGCTCATTATCATGCTAGAAATCACATTCAAACTTCAGTACCTGAATGCGGTTGCAAGTTGAGAATCTGGAACAAAACTTCATATAACTTGAACAAATGGCTTCCTATGTGAAAATAAACTTCAAAAATGGAAAGTTTTTTCTCTCTCGATTCCAACAATATATAGCATCACTATATTAGCTCATCAGAAACATCCAAAAACCTATTTTGAAAAACATGCCCTTGCTAGTGGTTTTTAAATTTATTTTTCAAAAGTTTAAAAATTTCTAAAGTTTGAAACTTTAGAAAATATCCTTTTGAAATTAAAATCACTATATGTGAGCATTTGTGAGAAAACAATATAAAATTCAATTTTTAAATCACTTTGATTTTTACCCTATCTAGGAATTTCAGGTCAACTAAGGTTTGACTCTTACTACCATGTGGTAGCATGCCATTGGCTGGCATCTACAATGTCACCATCCACTCAGGCGCCATGTGGCACCCTCAGATTGCCTGACACCTCACTACCATATGTTAGCTTCTTATTTGCTCCACGTACCACTCTGTCACTACCACCTCACCTATTGACTGGACCTACCACATCATCGCTGACCAAGGCCTGCTGCCAAGTGTCAGCTAGGCACTTCCCCGCATTACAATTAGTTGACTGTACATGCGAGGATGCACCTTTGCAACACGTGTCCCTCGTGCCACATCAGCATCTCAAAATTCATGCCACACTTGTCTTTGCCACTTGTCATAATTTGATTGTTCCGACAAATGCCACATGTCACTCAATGATTTGTTCTCGGGTCAAAGTCATGCTGACTTGATCATATCTTATTTCTTCCAACTGCACAACCAATCAAAATTTGTCTTTGCCACTTGTAATAATTTGATTGATTCGACAAATGACACATGTTACTCAATGATTTGTTCTCGGGTCAAAGTCATGCTGACTTCATCATATCTTATTTCTTCCAGCCGCACAACTTCATCATATCTTATTTCTTCCAACTGCACAACCAATCAAAATTTGTCTTTGCCACTTGTAATAATTTGATTGATTCGACAAATGACACATGTTACTCAATGATTTGTTCTCGGGTCAAAGTCATGCTGACTTCATCATATCTTATTTCTTCCAGCCGCACAACCAATCAAAATTTGTTTGACTTTTCTTCCAGCTGTTGCCGACCACAGACCCCATGTGTAAAACCTTGGTTTATAAAATCCGTACTTTTTGAAGACACTCTTCTGCTGAGTGGTTTAACATTTAATGATTAAAAAAATCTGCACCCACAAGGAATGTGGGACTAAGCACTTGGAACAATCACACGAAGAAAAACATGGCCAAATGAAAGTATGAAACAAGGCTGCTATTGGAAACATATGGTGCGGGCCATACTTAAAAATTTTGGGTATGGAGGAGGCGTCCCCAACAATCATAATTCCTCCTCCCTTTTGCATCGCACACACCTTCTCTTATTGATGACTGGCTTCTTCATCCATCCAACATTTTATTCAGACATTAGCAGCTGAGAAAACGTATTACATTGCCACCTATACTCATTTCCTCACAACAAACATCTGCTGCAAATGCCTCACCATTTTTAAAGACAATATTTAACAAATGCTTCATTTGTTCTAAGGAATAGGTTGTTGACACCTACCAAATCTTGTGCTAATTTCAGATGCCCATTCATTCATTCACAAAGTTCGCTATATGGGTTGCAAAGAGGAAGCTGGAATAGTGAAGGTCTGCGGTTGAAAATATGAGTCCACACATGTATAGAACCATTGATCAAAGCTGGGAATGATGATTGAGAGGTGCTATGGAAGATGGAAATGGGATGGATCACCATTTTCAAATGAACAATGGTTGGTTCAAATCAGATATGTCTCTTTCCTAAGCTCAGTCACCTCCTTTGTTTTTGGTGGAGGCTTATATATTCAGCCACTTGGAAAGAGCCTTTCTTGGGTTTAGCCTCACATGCTTTGAATCCTCCAGTCTTGCTTCCTGTCGTGGTCTACTTCCCCTCTTGCTATTGAATTTCGGCATCATTCAATGATCTAAAAACAATGAGGTATTGAAGCCGGCAGTAGCTCATCTATTTCCAACCCAGTTCTTTATTAACACTTGTATGATATAACCCCCAAAGAACATCCATGAGTGAACAAGGTGGAGTACTGATTTTAGATGGATAAAAAGAATCTTATGGGGAACTATAGTCTGCGTTTAGAGAGGAAATCACTCAGCTTCAGATTTCAATAAAGAATGTTTGCGTAATGCATGTATTTGAGCCCTCTAAATAATTGATGCAAAGAATATTGACAATAATCCTCTATCAAGAGCTAATAGGAATGTATTATTTGGTAGAGATCTGTGTCCATGAGTTCGTACACAATATAATCATCATTAAAAAATTTCCTTTTGGGGTGATCGAATGATATCATTAATTGTGACAATATTTTTATGATCCATGTGGCATAGGAGCTTTATTTCATGGAGAATCATCCTTACATCTACTCTATTATCAAGTGCATTTCTCATTTTCTTGAAAGGAACTTCCTCATTTTTCTCAAAATTCATTATTGAGGAATTAACTTTTCATCTTATCAATCTAGCAAAATTAGTCGAGCCCAAAATGGGTTCAGCTAAAAATTTTGCATTTCAAACAACTAACTTCTCGAAATGCTTTGATGAACATTTGATACTGATCAATTCTGAACTTAATCACTGAGTCATCATTTTTTAAAAACTGACAAAAACACCTAATTGAGCTCTGAAATCAGATACACTGACTTTTTGTTCCACATTCTTAAACCCTGCCAAATCTTGTCTCATGACAAATTCCCAATCAAAAGATATTGAGCATCAAAGTTACCTTCTCAGAACTGCCTATAAGCAAACATGTCAAAAAACAATAAATCACATTCGGATTTGGCTTTGAAAACATCAAGTTGACACTTGGAGAAACATAAATTGGGACATTGGTTCATTGTCATGAGGACAATATAAATTTGCGATTAGTGCTCATGATGAATAATTGGGCACATTTGGTGAATGGTCAAAGTCAGCTACTCAAATTTGTAGAACTGAAAACACTAGTAGAAAAGTGGTTTTTGCAAATGGGACAGACCTGGGAAAGTGTGCAGATAGAATCCTCAAGACTTAAAAATTGACACACTTAAAGAATTTTAGAGTAGAACGCAATAGCATAATCCATTCAATCTCACCTATCACAAATTCAGAGTTATGACATCTCGAACAAGGGTACCAAAAAATCTACCTTTCTCAACACCAATGAAAAGTTATAAATTGCATATCAAATTGCATTCGAAAACTTGTTAAACGGATTCGTTAGAAGCTCAAATCAAAAACATAACAAGTCTATGACCTGTAGAATGTAATGCAAAATGAATTTTCTCATTTTGATCAACTGGGTCAAAGTTATAACTAGTCAAACAGGACCTCCCAAAATTCTAAACAAATTGCATTAACATGACAACAATAAATGACCAACTTTGAGGGATTCAAAACATATTGAAATGACTTGAAATTTGAAACAAAGGCTCTTTAGTATGGACACTAAACACTCCCAAAGTAGAAAGTCATGAAACATTACTGGGTGTGAGATATTTAGATGCAAACTAGACCTCCTATCACTATCTAACACAGACAAAAATGTAGATTTGGACATTGCTCAAAATGGGACTTCACAGAATGACTGGAAATGACAATCTATCTTCATGAAATGCATAGACATACTAAATTCAAGGTGTTAGAAACATTAAACACCTCTTAGGCCTCAAATGGATAGTCGGGTACACATGCATCAAAAAGCACTTATAGGGCTTAATTTTTAGGATGGTACTCAAAAATGGGACTTCAATTTTGAGTCCCAATAGTGGCTCTATCTATAGATGCATGTCCCTTATAGGCATGGAAAGGATTCGGATCTCTGGAAGAAGTAGACCACACACTTGACAACAAAAAACTTCTCTTGAACAACTTATTAAAAGCAAAAACAATTACTCCTATAAACTATACAAACGATGCCCCCAGGTCACCAAACTTCAAAAAATAATTTTAACTTTATCATATATCTAATTTTCATCTGAACTTTCATGAGGTAAGCTAGAAATATCATTTCTATCAATTTCACGAATCAGATTAGCATTTTGAATCAACTCACTTGGCAAAATAGAACCTACACCTTCACTTTCATAATGCATGTAAAAACTAGATTCATTTTCTACAACTTGTTCATTATGAAAGTTCTGATCAGCATACTCAAAAATATCAAACTAAAACTAAAACTCCCATTCATCTAATGAATCATGCATGCTATCAATTTTGAATATGAAAGCTTCATACTCAACTTGGGGAAACAGGTCACACATACCTTGAAATTATGTATCCTTGTGTATAACTGGATGGTACTTGAATGAGAAATCAGATTTGTACTCACAAATGTCATCAGTATCAACATTTGAAACTACTCTGGGATCCCCCAATGGTTCTTTACAATCAACAAACGGATTAGTCACCATATTAGAGTA
Organism: Cupressus sempervirens; assembly: GCA_028749045.1. Lineage (NCBI taxonomy): Eukaryota > Viridiplantae > Streptophyta > Pinopsida > Cupressales > Cupressaceae > Cupressus > Cupressus sempervirens. The sequence goes on along the minus strand of CM053793.1, from coordinate 135,352,313 downwards.
TTCATCATAAAACTCATTACAAGGTGCATACTGATTTTCAATAACAACTTCGTCAAACACCTTGTTATCAAAATTATAAGATGCAACATCATCATCATAATCACTGTTATATCTGGAAGAAGAAAAATATGATCTCTTATAGTAGTAGGATAATGTATCAACATCAAGATCATCCTCAACTAAATCTAAACATTCTGTGTGCTCTTCAAAAAGTGGGTTGATAATTCCATGCAAAACTCATTTGTATACATTATAACAAGTGATGTGTTGATTAACATCAAGTTTTTCACCATACAAAAGATTCTTGAAAACTTTGAAACCATTTCTAACATCATCATTGTCATGAACACTTTCAACATATGAAGAAGAAAAATCAAAATCATCACATGAAGACACACCATCCACTCCATCAATGTTACTTGCGTTGTCTTCATTAAGATGGTTCAAATGTCTTGCAAACCAATCATCTTTCATCTTACTAGTAGGTGTTGATGCATTAATCTTAGTATCACTCATATACTACTGGTTGCTACTGCATGCAAACTTATGACATTCATCTACACAACTAAACCATTCATCCTTATAAATTATCTCTTTGGCCTCATATTGTGTAGAAAACTCTTCTTCACAACATTCAACCTCAAGCTGATTTGCATAATTCTGAAATGGAACTTCAGTTTCAAATTTAGAAAAAGAACTCATACCTTTACTTGCATAAGAGTACTCGCTTACATCATTTCTTTCTTCTTCGCAATTTGCATCAGATTCATATGAACATGAACATATGTTATCACTGTCTTCTTCTTGACTTGAATAACAACTCTCATCATTGTTTTCACATGATGCTTCTTCATAATATATCGGATCAGCAGCTTTACCTTCATCACTTGAAACATAACTTTCAGCCTCTTCGTCCTCATACTGAGATGAACATCCTTCAACTTCAAGGTTAACAACATTCTCAATACAATGCAATCCATCAATAGGAGAAGGAATGACCAAATTTATATCTTGCATGTATAACTTATCAAGCAAGCTAACTTTGTCATCTGCTGATGTAATATTACAAACATGTGCACTCCATTCAGCAAGAACAGATTTATCTCTCCTTTGAAAACAAGAGACTTCATCTCAACTTTACATGTTTGTGATTTTGAATTTTCAACAAGATTGCTTCCAACAACAGTATTACATACTTGCTGATCTGAATTTGGACACTCTTTATGACATTGATTTGTCCTCTGAAACTCATCTTGCCAGCAAACATTTCTAGAGAAGTGACTCATAGTTAATCCGTACTTTATATTGCTTTCAATCTCTATTGCTATCATGAATGCTTGATGCAAGGTCTCGGGCTCCTTATCTCTTAATAGATAACTCATCTTCTTGTCAAATGTGTCAAGATAAACCACTAAACACACTTGATCATTTGTCTTACAACTTTCTGGAATCTTATTCAAAACTTTTGAAAATCTACTATTAAATTTAGGAACTAAATTATCATCACTGATTTGGATCTTCAAGAACTTCTCTAAAGAATCAGAGATACTTACTCTTTCTAATAGTAATTCATCCCAAGATGAAATAGAACATGCCGGCAGAAAGGAAAACCAATCTCTAGCATCACCTTCTAGAATTTGAACAAACAACTTCATATGCGCATCTTCATGAGCAATCTCGAAATCACCAATCAAGTCACTAAACATCTGAACATGATGACTAGCTGAATTTTCATGGTTTCCACCGAACTTAGGTAAATCTGAATTTATGTCTTTTATATTTCTTCCTATGCTTCTTCTCACTTCTGACTTCTCTATCTTTATTATTTCATTTCATACACTTCCATTTTTCTACTTCACCGCTGACACCTTCCTTCTTATCTATTCCTTTACTTTTCTTCACATCCATGCACTTCACTCACTCATATATTCTCACCTCTTTTTCTCTTCCTTATGCTTTATTCATCTCTGACCAAAAGATGCATCTTCTATATGCTACACACCCTTTCAGTAAAACAAAAAGAAATTGTTTAGTAATCATGGTTCACTTCTATCTAATTTAGCCGCTGCTTTCCACTCTTATTATTTATAAAATCGTGTAGGCATTCAGTCTCATATTCCTATTGCTAAGTTGTTGACTTGGCAAATATATTAACGAATTAATGAGCTTCCATTTACAGAATCGTATCTCCAAATTGATCTCTATACTAAGTATTATAACCATTGACTGCTTATGTGGCCTTAAAATCTGCATTTATATATGCTCACTCAATTCTCATATTTCCGCACATAGGGCATATACTGACTCAGCTTTACTTGTATGTATATCTTTGTACGGAGGGAATTTGTCTGGTGTTTTCTATATTATTTGTATGGATGTCTTCGTATTCATATCCTTGTTAATAATCTGATTCGTTATTTGCAAGTCATTGGCTTGTAATTATCATCAGTAGTCTCTTATCTATTTTGTATACCCAGAGAATGTTGGTAATTCATCTCTGCTACCCAAATATTTTAGTATGAGAGTTAGTTTAATTAATTTCGGAGAGAGATTAATTTCAAATATTCAAAATCATCTCTCATCATGTACTAAAACTTTCTCTCTCCCGCTACCAAAACTTTCTCTCTCCCCATACTTTTCTCTCTCCACATATTAAAAGTTTTCTTGCACTACATATTCAAACCCCTATCTTACTATGTACCAAAATTTTTAGAAAGAAGTTCGATTTTGAATTGTGTCTTTTCTCAAAACATGTATATCAGAGACGGTTACTAATTTCTTTCCCAGTTAATAAAAATTGTGTCAATGGCTTACCTTTGATAAATTCCTCCATTAACCTGCCTACAAAAGAAACCCAAAGTACACATGCTGGGAAAGCTTGGAAAGTTGCAGTCAAAGATCAAGACCAGACAGTCATCTCAATATCATTACTTCACACAATGCATTTTGGAATGATTGCAAGGACCATTAAGATGGAAATATTCACCTCCAAGCCGTCGCATTAGGTGACTTCAGAAGATTAGTAATACACGTTTGGAATATGACTTTTGTGTTAAAAACGGCTGAAGGTTACTTACGAATATCAACAGAGAAAGAATTATAAGGTACATGTGCAATGTTTGACCAACTTTTCCTTAGCTTCAAGCCCATGTAAAAAGGAGAGTAAGTTGGTGAAGATATGAGCATGTGAATCAAAACCAAAGACAAGACATCATCTCAACCTGCGGCTTCCGAAGGACATCAGTGGTATTTTCCATAATCCAATGCACATGGTCTGTATGACGGAATTTCTTGTCACATTGCGTTGCCCTCTGAGTTCACAATATGTCTGTAGAAGAATGAGTAAAGAAGTATGGATATTTCCGACCAATGTGTTTAACCAGATTATAGCTAAATCACAGTAACTCCATTTCCAGAATATATGCAGTGTGTCGAATCATAGACAAGGTGTGTGACTTGTTTGACAAAATGCATTGAAGGCAGCGCTATGACAGATTAAGAGTAAACTATTTGTTGAAATGCCTCACAGGTCATGCACATCAAATGTCTGACAACACTCACCATCACCAAGCCATGGAGAGTGCAGCCTAATATAGATCTGCTCTGCTTGAATTTGAATCTTCCTTACATGTATAGATGAAACTGCGTAGTCTTTGGGAGCCGTCAATCCGGCTCTCCCACCCCCACCGCATCCATAGAAAGACTTCCATGTCACTGTTGGTTCAAAGAGTTGGCAATTTGATCGGGTGAATATATCCACGACCATCATGCTCATGTAGTTAAACCAAATATCACAACGGATTACAATGAGTGCAGCTTATGAGTAATACCATCGCCTCCATCTAGTTCATGATATAGTTCTCAAACTGATGGAAAGAACATTAAATGAAACATATGAGCAGACATGTAAGTATGGTATAGAAGCTTAGACAAAGAAAGCAAACTGTTTGTTGGAATGTTCCAATTCTCATCTGCAGCATGGTATTTCTCAATGAAATGCTAACTTCAGTAGTGGAAAACATGGCTTCAAAGATCAGAGCCTTGTTTTTAGTCACAGTCAAAGAATGTCCTTGTAGTAACAGTGCATAGTTTGGATGCATTTGTGTAGATTTGAAAGTGTTTCGCATGATATTACAAGTCTTCTTCAAGGCTTCATTTTTGATCAACAAGAGAAAAGATCAGAGAGATATGAAATGAATGTCTTTCAAGCACCTTGTCTCAATAGAATGGCAATGTGAACCTTAGCATCCTCGGGATTCACCTTCATATACTCTGTTTGTGAATGAGATAGGAGCATTCAAAATTGGAACAGACCACGAGAGAAGCTGCATGAATAATGTGGAATCGTTGACAAAGACCATGAACAATTCAACATAATTCTATGATGAGAGGCTCATCTAGAGGAAAGGGACGATTCCAGTTTGGATACTAAAAGTATGAGAACTTTGTGAGAAAATCCTATATCAATGCCATGCAATGTGGGATCCAAGACATTGAATGTGAACCATTTGACAAAATGCTCCAAAGCGGTGGTAAGGTTGTAGAAAATGTGAATTCTTAAATAAACCAGTGACCTCATGACTGCGATGATTTCAAATATTGCACATAACAGATTCGTCGAAAAATCCTTGGAAATTTGCAATCAATGCATTGCCGATTGTGAAGCTTGAAGAATACGATCCAATCTCTATCATGATCACACAATGTGATTCGGTTAAAAGAGCTTGGATCGTGGTATCACAAAGAAGTAGCATAGAGAAGGCTTGTGAATTTTCCGATGGAATGAGGCAAGATTACTTGGTTAAAGAGCAATATTCTTAATTTCAAATCTATTCCTGTCAATTGGTAAATTATATTCAGTCATGAGCTATGAATATGCCGTCATACTATTCCACTTATGAAGAAGCTTCAATATTATTGGTGGACAAAGAAAATGATGAAGGAAGAATATGAAGATAGAAGGCTACCTTAGCAAAATTAGCATTGTAGTCTTTTTTTAGAGTAATTTTTTCTTTTTATTATTATCTTATGGTGAAAAGTGACTTATGTCACTTATTGTAATTAGAGTTAGGATTTAGAGTCTTGATTCATATGATTTAGTTTTCAAATACATGCCAAATTCAAAGCTCTAACTTTTTAAGTGGTGACGAACCTAAAAAGTTAGGTGAGCCAGAATGACTTATAAATTCACAAACCTCGATGTAAAGGGGGGCTTTTTGGATTTTGGAATAAGGGAACACTTATGTTAGAGTTTTGGTGATAAGACAATTTTTGAGATGTGGGTACAGAGGTTGTCTTTGTAATCAAAATTTTTGTTTATGTTCTTGGTGCAAGGAAATAAAAGAATGTGCATTTGGGTTCTTTTTCCATTCTTCTAAATTATAAAAGTGTCAATTCTCTATAATGAATGTTTTCATGGTATTGTGCAAGTATTCATGAATTATTGAATTAGCATTGTGTCAATGATAGCTCTCAAGCATGGTTCTTGTTTGTCTTCATTAGTAGTTTATGTCAATTTTATAGAAACATTGAAGTCGTATGGTACATTTGTCATCAATAGTTTCTTTCTATATTATAAGTTGTAATCATCTTTATTTAATAATGAAAATTTTATCTAACAAGGGAGCTACCTCTCTAAACACAGAGGAAGGCCAGATATCAAGGGCCTATCCAACTATTGAAGAAATTGATTTGCCACATACTTCATTGGACTAAATCATGTATTTTCTAAATAACAAATCTGTTTACCAACAATTTCATTTCAAACTTCTGTCAAGTACTAATTTGAACCATGCGATGACTCTGTTGTTCATCATGCTCTGTAGATCTCAATCGCTGAACTGAGCTATCATAAAACTCCATCATTTACTCATGCTGACTAGAAATGTACGATGACTCAGCATAGCCTTTGATAATAATTTTCGATGTTGTTGATTCTAGAAATGGCTTATAGTAGTCAACTTCCATTCATTGTTGTTTGAACATGTCATTCTTTCACTAAGTTTACTGAATCATACACATATGTTGTCATGTGATATTAAATCATACTTTAATTTCAAAATGGAAACATCTGATGCCATCTCATTGAGCTTTATTGCTGCCTTCAATTAAATTGATGACTTTCAATATCGAGCTACATGCTCAGAATAAATTGATGCTAACAACTCCATATCTACGCAGCCTTCTTTACACAGTATGTAATAAGTTCATGGTCCTTTTTTGTTTTGTAGAATTATCTTTTATTACTTATGCTCATCCAAACACTGCCTTGTTTCTTTTATTCCATGACTTATACACTTCCTCCTCTTTATTTAATGCAGCATATGTAGATTCATACTTTAGCCCTGATGTTGGAAAGGGGTATTTGAATAAATGTTGATTATCATTGACTTTGCAAACTCATTATTTATTTTGCATTTAGATTGTAACGAAGCAAAGGTGTGTGAAATTTATTCCTACACTAATCTTTGAGAGGACGATTATGCAAATCAAAGTAACTATTGCAAAGATCTCAAGAAATTCATAATAACATAATCAAAATAACAAAGAACGCACAACACAGTGATTATCGTGGGAAAACCCTTCCGGGAGAAAAACCCCACCCTCCAAAACTAGCACAATATATTATTAAACCGAGATGATTACAATACACTTGCAATGCAAGTTCTTACAGGAGCACATCGCCACAACTCGAACTTGGAGAGACTCCTTCTAGCACCAGTCTTGCAAACTAAACTCAATTACACAAACACCTCCCCAAGCCCTCCTTTTATAGTGATTTTACAACCTGGAAACCACTTATGGTTTTACAAAACCATGGGCAGAACTACCATGCCACATGTTACCCATTTTTGACATTTACATTTTCAATATGGAAAAAAAAACCAGGTTAAAATAGTAATCCCATCCACAATTTTGTCTCTTAGTCTAGACCCCCATAAAAGTCACAAAATGAGTCATCAAGGCTCTAAAAAAGACCTACCTATATTCTACTATGGACAAGACTCATTTTAACAACTCACTAACCATTTTCCAATGCATAAATAAGTGGAAAACTTTCACAAACAAATTCTGAAATTTTCCAAGAAAGGATTGCAAGGTTGATACACATGTTTCTCAACATTCTCCCACTTGTCAAACACCTTGGAAGAGTCAGGGGATCCGAAATATCATGGACTTAATTGCTAGGGGCCGAGAGGCCCATAGAATCTGAACACCATCTGAATTTTTCTATGCTCACGGGCTTAGTTAATGCATCGGCAACATTCACTAAAGTCTCTACCTTTTCTAGCTTCACCTTGCCGTCCTCAACCATATCTCTCACAAAATGATATTGTACATCAATGTGCTTGGTCCTCACATGAAAAGTCAGGTTCTTCGCTAGGCAGATTGCACTCTAGCTATCACTATAAATTGTCACTGCACCTTGTTTGAACTCTATATCTAAACACAATCTCTTTAGCCAGATGGTTTCTTTGCAAGCATGAGTAACTGCCATATACTCTGCCTTAGTAGTGGACAAAGCGACCACAGCCTGTCGCTTACTCATCCAACTAATTACACCACCAAATAATGTAAACACATATGCACTGGTGGATCTTCTTCTATCAACATCACCAGCCCAGTCTGAATCCACATAGCCTCGAATATCCAAGGAATGCTCACTTCCTGTTCCATGAAAACATATTGAGTACTCTCAGGTACCTCGCAAGTATCTGAAAACTCTTTTTATTGCATCCCAATGTGTTCTTCCTGGATTAGACATATAACGGGAAAGTACTCCCACTGCTTGGGCAATGTCTGGTCTTGTACAAACCATAGCATACATCAAACTTCCAATAGCACTCTGATATGGTACTCAACTCATCTCTTCCATCTCCAATGGGGATGTAGGACACTGTGAGCTAGAAAGCTTTGTTCCCATAGTAACAGGAACACTCAATGGTCTTGCATCCTGCATATTGAATCCTTTCAAAATAGTACCAAAATACTTACTTTGGCCTAGCCAAAGCTTTCCGTTCCATCTATCTCATATAATCTCCATTCCCAAAATGTGCCTAGCTGCACCAAGATCTTTCATTTCAAACTTTATTGAGAGTTGAGATTTTAACTCTACAATCAAACCTTTTCCTTTGCCAATAAACAACATGTCATTGACATACAAGAAAATAACTAGGAAACCATCACCATCAGATTTGAAATATATACAGTGATCAGATTTAGATCTCACAAATTCTAAACTCAACACATATGTATCAAACTTCTGGTACCACATCCTAGGAGTCTGTTTTAAACCATACAAGGATTTCTTCAATTTACAGACCAAATGACTTTTACCTTTCACCACATAGTGCTCTGGCTGTGACATGTAAATTTCTTCCTCCAAATCTCCATGAAGGAAAGCAATTTTCACATCCATTTGCTCGATCTCTAGATCATAAGCTACTGCAATAGAAAGAAAAAATCTAATGGATGTCAGTTTGGCTACTAGAGAAAAAATCTCACCATAATCTACTCCCTCAACTTGAGAGTAACCTTTTGCAACCAAACGTGCTTTATACTTCTCAATGCTTCCATGTTAACCCATCTTCCTTTTGAACACCCATTTACAACCAACAAGCTTCCGTCCTTCAAGCAATGGTACAAGGTCCCATGTTTGATTCCTCTTAAGAGCTGCCATTTCTTCATCCATGACTGCTTTCCAAGACTCTGAATCATTCATACGAAGAGCCTCTTCTACAGATCTCAGTTCATCAATGTTAGCATTCAATACAAATATGCACCTCCAATCATTAGGAGAATACCCATACCTTTCAGGTGGTTTCCTTTGTCTAGTAGATCTTCGAACAAGATCTAGTTCAGGTTTAGGAGGTTCAGGTTCATGATTAGGTTCTTCCTCTTCCTCTGATGATTTAGAACTCGTAGAGCTCTCTTCAACATCTCGTCTTTCTATGGGCCTTGATTCAACTTTCTCAGGTGTAGCAAGAAGTTGAATCACATCTTTCTCTTCTTTAATTTGTTCTGGCTGCATTGTAACAGAAGAAGGCTTAGTTTCTCTAAAAATAACACTTCTGGAATAAAATACCTTTTGTGCAACAGGATCCCAAAGCTTGTATCCTTTCACACCATAACTATATCCAATGAAGATACATTTGACAACTTTGTTGTCCAATTTTGTTCACTTCTCCTTTGGCACATGAGCATATGCCTCACAACCAAACACTCTCAGATGTCTAAGTGAAGGCTTGTGGCTTGACCAAGGTTCCATTGGCATCTTATCAATAAGAGCTAATGTAGGAGACCTGTTTATCAGGTAGCAGGCAGTGGCTATAGCTTCAGCCTAGAACTTCTATTCTAGTCTAGCACTACTTAGCATACTCCTAGCCTTCTCCATCAAGGTCTTGTTCATTCTTTCTGCAACTCCATTCTGGTATGGAGAATACAGAGTTGTCTTCTCTCTTTTAATACCACAATCTTTACAAAATGTGTCAAAAATATTAGAGCAAAATTCACCACCATTATCAGTTCTCAACCATTTTATTTTCTTTCTAGTCTACAATTCAACCATTGCTTTAAATTCTTTGAAATGACTGAAAGCTTCAGCTTTACTCCTAAGGAAATAAACCCATGTTCTTCTACTAAAATTATCAATGAAAGAAACATAATAAACTGATCTACCAATAGAAGGAACATCAACTGCACCAAATACATCTGAATGAATTAGATCCAAAATACATGAAGACTTATGAGAACTCGAGTAAAAATGAACGCAATTTTGTTTAGCATAGATACAATGCTCAAAAAAATCAAACTCAAGATTGTAGTCATTCAACCCATCAACAAGGTTCTTATTTTTCAAGGTCCGTAGGCCCTTCTCACCTTTGTGGCCAAGTCTCTAGTGCCATAAAATAGTCTTCTCTATAGACAACTTTGATTCGGTAGATAGAGCACCCTTGGGTACCCAAAAACCATGACCATCTGTTGAAAGAGAAACTCTCTCCTTCTCCAACTGAGTAGTCTTTTTCACAATATTATCAAAAGTACTATTGCACTCGACTGTGCATGCATCAAGTTGGTACAATGTACCCAATCTACTTCCTCTTGCTATTACTATAGCACCTCTCACCATTTTTACACTTGTTTCAAAAAATTGTGCATGCACACCCACATCTATTAGCTTACTAACAGATAAAAAATTCCTTGCTAGTCCAGGGATATGCAAGACACCATCAAATCTTCTAATTCTACCATCAGAAAATTTCACATGAATACTTCCATGACCAACAATATCAAGTACTAAATTATCACCCAAATACACCTTACCACCGTCAAAATTTTCATACTTACTAAACCAGTTCCTATTAGGAGTCATGTGGAAAGATGCACTTGAATCTATTAACCATGCATTTTCACCTGCATGAGTGGCCAAGGCTGCAATGAAAGCATCTCCATCTTCCTTCTCGGACTTAGAATTAGAATCTTGCTTCTTCTTCTTCTTCTTTTTCTTGTCCTCTTTGCAGTCCTTTCAAAAGTGTCCAGGTTTGCCGCAATTCCAACAGATTTCCTTGGACTTACTAGGGGATTTCGATCTCCCATTATTTTTGGACTTAGAATGGCTATGCTGCTTTTCGTTCTTGCCTCTTTCTTTTGGTCTTCCGTGAACACTCAAAGCCTCTTTGGCATTTAGAGAGACCTTCCTTCTCATCTCCTCAAAAAGTAGAGAACCAACAACGTCCTCCATCTTCAAGACAACTGAAGTTCTCCCTATAGCCATCACAAGACTATCCCATGAGTCTGACAATGAACATAACAAGATTTGACACCTTTCTTCTTCATCCATTGGCACGCCTACTGAGGTCAACTGAGTCACCGACACATTAAACCTTTCTAGATGCTCAGAAATTTGTCCACCTTCTTCCATTCTCAAGGAATACAACTTCTTCCTCAAGAAAATCTGATTCACAAATGATTTTTCTTGATAAATCTCACTAAGATTTTTCCAAAGCTTCTTCGTGGTAGGTTCTTCATGGACATTAATTAGAATTGAGTCTGCAAGACACAATCTAATGAGACCTTTATCTTTTCTATCAGTCACATCATATTGTGCGGCTAATGTTGGATCTGTGGGTCTCAGCTTGTTCTCATCAATTGTATCTCATAGATCTCGATTAGACAACAGATCTTCCATCTTCAGCTTCCACATCTCAAAGTTTGTCCCAGAAAACTTTTCAACATCAATTCTCCCTGACATGCTTGCCATCTTTTCAATCCTGCAACATAGAAATGAAATGCTCTGCACAAGCTCCCACTCAATCCTTGATTAGCTCAAAAAACCCTGTACCCAACAAATAGAACCAAAACCGGTCAAGTTCTGATACCACTTGTAAGGAAGCAAAGGTGCGCGGAATCGCTTCCTATGCTAATCTTTGAGAGGACGATTATGCAAATCAAAGTAACTATTGCAATGATCTCAAGAAATGCATAATAACATAATCAAAATAACAAAGAACACACAACACGGTGATTATCATGGGGAGACCCTTCTGGGAGAAAAACCCCACCCTCCAAAACTCACACAATGTATTATCAAACCAAGATGATTACAATACACTTGCAATGCAAGTTCTTACAGGAGTGCATCACCACAACTCAAACTTGGAGAGACTCCTTCTAGCACCAGTCTTGCAAACTAAACTCAATTACACAAACACCTCCCCAAGCCCTCCTTTTATAGTGATTTTACAACCTGGAAACCACTTATGATTTTACAAAACCATGGGCAAAACTACCATGCCACATGTTACCCATTTTTGACATTTACATTTCCAATATGGAAAAAACAACCAAGTTAAAATAGTAATCCCGTCCACAATTTTGTCTCTTAGTCTAGACCCCCATAAAAGTCACAAAATGAGTCATCAAGGCTCTAAAAATGACCTACCTATATTCTACTATGGACAAGACTCATTTTAACAACTCACTAACCATTTTCCAATGCATAAACAAGTGGAAAATTTCCACAAACAAATTCTGAAATTTTCCAAGAAAGGATTGCAAGGTTGAGACACATGTTTCTCAACACAGATATCGTGACTGCTATATCCCAAGTTGCAAAATCATTGCTATATTGGCTTATTTCAGAACTCCAAACTGAAACTTGTTGGCATTCCCTTCTCAGCATACTTTGAATATGTTTGCTCATAGCTTTTATCTTCCATACCACATTTCTATATTTGTATCACAGTTTGGCTGTTATGTTTTAAATCTGAACTTGTTCATTGCATTGGCTTTTCCGAAGACTCCTCTGTTCTGTCTTTGTTATGCTATGAGATTTCTTTCTGCCTTCTTGATCACGATAAAGTTCAATAGATTCTGTTTATGTCTAGGAGAATATTCTTCACAATTTCATTTTACTATTATTATTCTTTCATTTCATTGATGTTTCTTTTCATATTGCTAATGCACAGTCAATTTGATTTTCTTTCAACATAATGAAGTACTCTGATTTTATTTTCTTCTGCAATCAGCTATTATTGTGACTATAACTGTTATACCATTTTAGTAGTGATATCTTCAATGACAAATTCTCACAATCTCCTGAGTGTCCTTGATTTTAATGGTAATAATCCATTCCACACTTTAATGGTAATAACTTACTTATGTTATGGTGAAGCCTTTTCATCGCTGTCTTGGTAAGCTTTATACTTGTTTTCATCGTTAACACTTCCTTCTCTTCTTTTACAAATAATTATCTTCATGAACAACCAAGTTATGACTTCAGAGATAATAACTCATTTCTCATTTGCCATCAATGACAATTTCTTCATACATTCATGACACCATTTCCATCAACATTTACAAGGAACAACTTTAAATACAAAATTGTTTTAAGTAATAAGATTTAAACTTAAGTTTGTAAAGATATAAAGATATGTATTTACACTGCAAAAAGAGTGACTTTTAGCAGATGGAAATATAAATATGAGATCAGTTTTGAAGATGAAGACGTGTGTAATGAGTAGAACATAAGAATCAGCAGTGAATGAAGAAGTAAGCGATTGAGAGAAGAATAAAAGTGTGAATAGAAGTGAGTGAGACGAATCAGAGATATAAAGGAAAATAAGTGAATTTATCGGCAAGAGTATAGTGCGGTGAAGTATGAGTGGATATAAAAATGAAGAAATATTGAAGGGAGCAGAGTATAAACATACAAATATATTCAGATTTTTAAATCTGATATATATATATAGAAAGAAAGAGAAAGCTAAGGTTGAATAGATGATCAGATTTTTGTCTGATATAATATATATAAATATTTATAAGGATATAAGAGGTGATTGTCTGACTTAGAAGTTAAACATACATAGTGTCCATCATCAGTTGAAGATAGCAACATCGCAAAGGTGGAAAATAAGTTTGTGCTGTGGGTTGGTGCTCATGAAGACATAAGTGGGTGTTGGTGCTCACGAAGACATAACTGGGTGTTGGTGCTTCTAGTAGGTCGGAGCCTGCAACATGTGGGAGTTGGAGTTTCTAGTGAGTTTTTGTTCATAAACAAAGGGATTAGAGCCAGTAGTAGGTTGGAGCCAATAAATCATTGTGTTGGGTGGATATTTTGCAATCAGTGGTTTTGGGTAAAATTCAGTCGCAAAATAGGATGACCAGGTACAACGTGTGAGATAGAGTCTCTCCTACCTTAAAGGGAAGCTATCCCTTCTCATCGTTCCTTGGATCAACTCAAGGTAAGCAAGAAGTTGAGAGATTTTGTAAAAAGGTGTTACCGATATTCTTAGCTCTTAATTTTCAAAAAAAAATCACTTACCCGTGGAGCAAGTAATGGGTAGGGTGAAATCTCTAACTACACTTCTATCTAAAAGTTGAAAACGGTGATACAAATAAACCAACACTAACTCAAAGGTTATCTAAAAGTGTACCAATTTGGCTCTAAGTCTGGTTGTAATTCTATATGAATAAGGTTTACTAATAGGGCACAAAGACTTCCAAAAATTAAAGATATCCTAATTATTTAATGAATCAAGAAAGACATATAAGCTATAGACAAAGCTTCTAGTCTATATATTTCTACAATTGCCCCTAGTCAAAGCTCCAGCTCCAATTGTTACTTAACTCTTTTCTACACTCAATTATGAATAACACAATATTACATGAATCAAAGATAACATATGCAAATGATAGAAAAAGCTTCCAATTGTCACAAGTAATAATTGCACTCAATCAAAGTTATGTTTTAGTTGCTCCTTTGTATTCACTTTTCTATCAATATAGTGCTATGCAATCAAAGTTCTACTAGCACAAATTCTCCAGAGCTCTCTTTCATACAATAAAAGATGATTTTACAATGAAGGGGCACTCCTTTATATAGGCACAGGAGTTGAATAAAAGATGGAGGAAAAAGTGAAAGCAACTCAACCAACTTTGACCAAGTCTAACTAGAAGAGAAATTATTAGATTACATGTCATTACACATTTTTATGTAATACATCCTCTTCAATTACAAGCATGAAAGAAGAAGAAGAAAGGCAGAAGAGAATTAAAACAATCCTATGTATTATTTTGAAGGGCTTTGTACTTGGCAATGCTATCTTGGATGATCACAGGATTGGAAGTTCATGTATTTCATGCCACAACATTCACCTTGATAATCATGGTGTTGCATCTTTTGATAGCCTCTTACTCTAATAAGTGTTTTTTTATCATTTGAAATCTTGATATGATCAAGCTTTTTCTCATTCAAGTTGTCGTAAGTTCTCCTTTGTATATCAACACAAACTAGAGTCTCTGACACTTTGAAAACATTCTTGATGGTTTCTTGATGTAAACTCAAAGAAACTTTCTATCAGCACCTTTAACTTTTTTTTAAAAGTGTTTAGTGCCTTCCATCATGAACTCCAATTCTCAGACAACCATTGGGAAAATTGAGACCAATACTGCCAAAGGATTCAAGCAATTCTACATGTCCTCTTATCTAATATATGCATTGGCAACTCACCGCTTGTGGCCCATCCTCCCTAGCATTCCAAATTATGATGAGCGCACCAAAGTTTATGAATTTTACGCACATCTATAGTTGCAAAGTAGCTATGAGGAGTACATAGCTGTTAATGATGCCTTCACAATGAGGCTATGCTGAGAATTGCAAGGATGCCCTAAGAGGAGATTTTCACTAGAGGCAATTTTGGCCATAAGACAATTTGGATGCTCATTCATCGAGTTTTTGAGTTTCTCCTATTTGCGAATACGAGCTTACGATAGATTTCCTAAGAGATTGCCAAGATATCAAGAGGAAAAACTGGTCCTAGTCAAACTATGTTGAAAAATCCTTGAAGTGAATACAATGTACTCTAATGTAAAGAAGACAGCCGAGATCCCCTTCCCTATAGTGGTTGGCTCGTATTGATGTGCCTCCAGATCAAATGCTTTGAATTTGGTAAAGAGCTTTGAGAGCAAAATTAATTTGTTATACTATGAGGTGCTCAGGCCTCAATATGATCCAATTAACTTTGTAAGCGATCATTTGAAGTTGGGATATGCCTACAGACATGTTTTAGATACTAAAGACTTATGGTTCAGGTGTCTCAATGAGTACCAAACTCAGGAGAGATTCTGGTCGCGGCTAACCATTGACGAGATCAGATTATATAACGATTATGTTGATGTTTTTGACCTTGTAGATGATGTAGCCTACATGCACCCCACATCTTACAAAAAGATCAAAGGCACCCCAATTTTGTACACCCCAACTACAGATCTAGTCATTGACTCTATGGAGGTTCTTATGCAAGGGATAATCAAGAGAACAAAAAAATGGGTGGAGTGGACCTAAGTGAGGAAAAAGGGGATCGAAAGTACTTGGTCTATGGGTGGAGTATCAATTGGGGTCCCTCAGTCAACCGCAACAACCACCATAGCCACTGCATCAACATCTATAGGGCCATCACGAAACATTGGCTATGGTGGAGACCAGCCTCTAGAAAAGAATGTGCCCCTCACTCCTACGTGTGGAGCTAGCTCTCTTTTGAACACCATGAAATTTTGGGAGAAGGAGGATGACATGGATAAGGGAAAGAATAAGAAAAATTAGTGGCCAAGCCATCTTTCCTATTCAAGACATCAATTTGGATGGCAACACTAACCCCATGGATGGCCAAGACCAAGATGCATCTCAGCAAGGGGATAAATTTTCCCTTTTGATAACTAAGGTTGTTGCCTTCCCTATTTCTTCTTAGAGAAAGTCAACTCCATTAGTACAGAGGAAGCTGTTTGACCCCACTACATTGCAATTTTCTATTGATGTGCTCTCTACAGAGTCATGGCTCAAAGAGACCATTGATAGGAAGAAGAGGAGATATGAGGATGGAACCCCATCAAAGGAGTTGATCACACATGTCACCTCCTCTCAGCCATCTCAGAATTACTTGTTTCACCATCTCTTTTGTTCTTCCTGTTGTTGTATCTATTTATGCATGTTTCCTTTCCCTACATCCCAGTTAGAATAAATTGCATGTTGCAAGTTAGTTCCCCCTTCAATTGCCTAAGTTGTTTAAGGTGTTGAGAAACTTGGTTTTTGCCTCTCTTGTACTCTCTGGTTAAGAGCATACCTCCAAAACCTTAAAAAAAAAATTCATTACATATCTTGCATTCAAAAGGGAGTTGTACCTTTCAATTCAAGGGTCTTTGATATATTACTACACTGACCTTCTATTGCTAACTTCTTCTTCCTCCACAAGCCATTGGGCAGTCTAAGAGTCAAGGTATAAACCAAAATATCAAGGAAGACAAATTGTTAACCAACAATTTTTGGTGACTCTACTAGGGAAGATAGTCATACGTCCTAAGTTTTCTTATGTTTTTATGTGGCTTTACTAAGAAATTTAGAGATTATCTCTATGGCACTCATATAGTTGAGTCATGCATAAAAACTTATAAGAAGACATTGTGTTGCCTCACGAAGGAAAAATCTCTATAGTGGAACCTAACCTTAGTTTCCACGATGAACAAGAGGACATAATAAATCAGTTGAATACTCTTGACTGGAAAAGCCAAAAGTCCCTTGACCAATATAGAAGAGTAAGCTTCGCCCTGGAAAGAAAAGAAGAAAATGATGAATATTGGGAGGGAGTTTTACAAGAAAGAAGATTAAGAGAAGTGTTCCTATTGTGAACTAAGATAGTTCACCCTAGATTCTATGTATACACATAGCGCTCATGGTAAAAGGAAAGTTGACCCTGTATTTGAAGAATTGCAGAAAGCTGAGTTCCTTATATTGGAAGATCCTATAGGAAGAGGGAGAACCCTCTCTCTGGATCTAATATATCAAGGTACCTGTGGTGCTCTTTTTCTGCCACCTCACCCTATTTCTCAGATGCATAGCCATTCATATTCTCCTCCTATTTTTGCTGCTCAAATCCCATCATTGTGCAACTCTCTCACTCTTCATAGAATAGTTACCCCTACTATTATCACCTTTCAGGCTATACCAGTAATCCTTCTTGCCTCAATGGCTATTCCCTGGGGTAATGCTATTGGCCCTTTGCGAATTGCTACCAACAATGACCTCCCTAGAGCTTCTTGAAAGAATTTTCACATATTCAATAGTCAAGGGAAGGTCTCTGCTAACGAGAACATCGTGGCTTTCTTTGCCACATGTAGTGTCATTTGTCCCCAACATGAAGATGTAGCAATAAGAATGTTTGTGGAAACCTTGGTTGACAATGCAACTTACTGGTTTCAGCACCTCCTAGTAGGATGTATCGCAACTTGGGATGACATGCGGAACCAATTTGAAGAATGCTATAAGAGTACAAAGGATGAGCGTACTCTATTGACTCAACTTACCCAGATAAAGAAGGAACCCAACGTTCTTATGAGAGAATTCATTGCAAAGTTCAATAAATTAGTAAATAGGATCCCTACTGCAAGCAGACCTACTGCAGACAACCAGAAGATGTTATTCATCAGCTTCATGCCCCCTGACATAAGTTCTCAAATTGGGCATGCACATGTGGCTAACCTGTTGGCTTCTCAGCCTTGGAAATTGACTTAGAGGATGATTAGAGAGTAATTCGAAAATGGAACAGAGAAATTTAGAATGGAGCTTCTACAAGCTCTATCCCTGGTACAACTAACAATACTGAAGAAATGCTTCAGAAGCTCTCTAATGAAATGATTTCCATGAAGAGACAAAATGGGAAAGCCCATTTGTTTGCTCCAACAAGCATATCAAGATGTTTCTCGAAGGCCACTTGAAGGTAGACCATTGCAATTACCATCTGTTCAGAAAAAGCTTGCTATTTACACACCTCCCAAGAAGCAATACATGTGCATTTTTCATTTACGAGCTAATCACGATAGTGATTCCTACCCAGAAATGAACAGATATAAGAAGCTCACTACTAGTAATGAGCTAACCATGAAGTACCCCCAAAGTGAAGACAATTCTGCTCCCCATGGGGACTCTGGAACATTCTTTTTGGAGTATGAATCAGATTCAGATGTTGGAGGTGATTGCTTTGCCACCTTGGACAGAATTCAGATGATCGTGGCTATGAGAAGTCAGAGAGAGAAGAACCTGGTGAACTTTGTCCCTTCCTAGAACATAGTCACTGGCCCTTCACCAGCTACAACTAGAGCATCAACTCCCTCATCTTGGAGGAAAGAGTAGTCAAGGTTCAAATCAAGTGGTAAGCTGCATTTCTCATTTGATATAATACAATATTGTAAGGATGCTCATATCTAGGTGTCTCCCCTTGATTATCTCAAAAATTATCCTATTGAATTACAAAAGGTTTTGGATTATTGTAAAAATGATGCAAATGCTTGAACTCAACCTAATGTCAACTCCACCATTAGCAACTACCAGCCTCAATTGGATAGTGGACCACTAGTTGATGAAGAGCCTTTCTTTCTTATGCTCTTCAAAGAGGAAGAAGCGTTAGTTTTAGCTATCTCCCCTGATCAAAAGAAAGACCCATGCTATGTGTCCTTATACCTAAATGGCCATAAGCTTAGCAATTGCATAATTGATTCCAGAGCTTCTAATAATGTAATGCCCTCTTTAGTTGCTTGTGCCTTTGGGTTGACCCTTACCAAACCTTTTGGACATTGTTATTCCATGGATGCAAAGAAAGTCCCTCTAATAGGTCAAGTGAAAGATGCACAAGTAACATTGGTTGCTCACCCTGCAAAGTGAATGAAGCTAACCATCCTAGTAGTAGATATTCCAGCCAACTACTGTATGCTTTTGAGTAGAAGCTTTTGCAGAGACATGGGAGGGGAAAACAAAATGGATTGATCTCATGCCACAATTCCCATGGGTAACAAAAAGATCAAGTTGGAACTTAAGAAGGCCAAATTCATGGTCTTGAAGTCTAATGATCCTAAGGCACAGATCCCATATCAAGAAATGGAGTTTAGAAATTACATGTTTCTCTCTAACTTCAATTGTTCTAAGGAACAACTAGAGCCTTCTAGTGATCCAAAGATTTGGACCATAGAGTTCAATGGCAATTGCTCTATTGCCAGGTCCAGAGCTAGTGTAGTGCTTGTATCCCTAAATGGAGATGTAACCCAACTTGCATACAAGTTGCAATTCAAAAACACCAACGATACAAAAGAGTATGAAGCCTTGTTGTTAGGTGTCACAGCTACAAAGTAGAGAGGAGTGAAAGTCTTAAGAGGTCAAGGAGACACAAAGCTTATAGTGAAGCAAGTTGGAGCTCAGTACACTGTAAAGAATGCAAGGCTCAGGAATTACAGAAATAGGGTCTGGGATGAGATTGAGCACTTGGATGCTTTCTCAATTCAAGTTATTCGAAGGGAGAAAAATGCAAGGGTGGACTTGTTAGCTGTGTCACCTTCATTGCTACTTCTCCATCCAAGTTTCATAGATAATCAATACAAGGGCAAAAGAAAAAGTATTCTTGTTAGAATACCAAGATGTATTTGCTTTGGATATACCTTTAGGAATGGTGAGTTCAAACACAAAATTCCTCTCAAACCTGAAGCCACTCCCTTTGGGAAAAAGTAGCATAACTACAAACCTATCCTATCAAATGCCATCTTTAGGGAAGTTCAAAAGATGTTGGAAGCAAGAATTATCTACCCCATACACCATTCGACATAGATAGCTAACATTGTCCTAGTCTAAAAAAAGAGTGGGGAGATTAGAATTTGTATGGATTTCAGGAACTTGAACTAGGCATCTCTAAAGGACAACTAGGCCTTGCCCAATATGCATCATTTTTTGCAAATAGTGGTTGGCTCCGAAATGATGTCCATGTTAGATGGATTTTTTGGGTTTTAACCAAATTGAGCTAGATCTAGAAGATCAGTTCAAGACTGCATTCACTGCTCCTTGGAGAATGTTTGTAGATAATAGAATGCCCTTTTGGCTCATTAATGTTGGTGCCACCTTTCAAAGGGATATGAAGTCCTCCTTTGCTGATCTAAAAGATAAGATTATCGTTATCTACTTGGAAGATTTGCTAGTTCTCTCCAAGAAAAGAAAAAATCATCTAAGGGACTTGGAGAGAGTGTTGAAAAAATTTAGGGAACATAAGAGTTCACTCAATTCCAAAAAATAGTCTTCTGTGTTACAGAAGGAAAACTTTTGGGTCACATAGTCTCCCAAGAAGGCATCAAGATTGACCCAGAATGTGTTATAGCCATCCAACAATTGAATTTTTTGGGAAGAAAATCTGGAGTCAAATCATTCTTTGGACAGGTGAACTTTCTGAGATGTTTCATCCCTAATTT
This sequence comes from Cupressus sempervirens, assembly GCA_028749045.1. NCBI lineage: Eukaryota > Viridiplantae > Streptophyta > Pinopsida > Cupressales > Cupressaceae > Cupressus > Cupressus sempervirens. The sequence continues at coordinate 135,331,538 of CM053793.1, read as the reverse complement.
TTCTAAAATCACCAAATGCATAATAGATATGATGAAATGAAGTCAAACCTTCAAATGGAATGATTCTAGAAGGAAGGCTTTCAATCAGATTAAAGACGCCATAGCCAAAGCACCTGTGTTGGTACATCCAGATTATACTAAGGAGTTCATACTATATTGCTATGCCTCATCCCATACACTATTTGCAATACTCATGCAGAAAAATAAGGAAGGTGTCCAAGCACCCATTGCTTTCGTAAGTACTCCCATTAAGAAGCATGAGTTGAGATGCTCACAAATGGAAAAGTACACCTATGCAGTGGTAAGAGCGCTCAAATTTTTTAGATTCTATGTCTTACACTATCATTCTATTGTATTTGTATCTGATTCGGCTGTCAAAAGCATATTGACCCAAAAGAGATGGGTTGCAACACTAGAGGTGCATGGATAGAAAAAGTTCAAGAGTATGACATTGACCTGAAGCCAAAAAAATTGGTGTGAGAAAACGAATTGTGCAAGATAATTGCAAAAAATTAGGACTTAGGTCAAGAAGATGAATCTTCAAGGGCACTAATGGCCAACCTATAAAACCCCTGATTCTCAAACAATGCCCATTTTTTGAATTACAGGGATTACCCTGATGGACTGAGATATAAGCAAAAAAGAGACCTCTGAGTTAAATTAGCTAAGTATATCATATGTGATGACCAACTTGACAAAAGAGAAATAGATGGAACCTTCTTGAGATGTGTCGATAAACCTCAACAAGAAAGGTTACTTTATAGTTTCCACAATAAGAGTTGTGGTGGTTTATTTTCATCAACAGTTGCAACATGCAAGATTTCAAGGCAATACTATTACTGGCCTGGCAATTTCAAGGATGCTTATAAGTGGGTGGCCAAGTTTGACAAGTGTAGGGTGTTCTCCAACAAGCCTCAATTAGCCGCTCTACCTTTAAAGCTAGTTGTAATTGAAGGCCCCTTTTAGTAGTGGGGAATTGATTTTATTGGAGCAATCAATACCCCCTCTTCTGTGGTCATTTGTATGTCATCACTGCCACAAACTACTTCATCAAATGGGTGGAAGACAAGCTTGCTATTACCTCTAAAAGTTGCACCCTTGAATGAATTCGAAAAACTCAGTCATTTCGAGAAACATGAAAACACTCTTGAGTAGTGGGTGTACTAGAAATAGGAGTGAATCTCTAGGTTTTAGGCTAGCTTCTTATGTTGCTTCACCTATTTGCTCTTCAAACATAAATATAAAACTTGGGAGGGAAGGAGATAGAAGGATAACCGAAATAAAGTCTAAGACTAAGGTGATGCATTGAAAATTACTTATGATATTTAGAAAATTGAAACACTTGAACACCAAAATAATAGATCTAAACTCACACAACTTGTCTTTTCTAGGCATGCACGTTAATAATTTACAAAAAGGTCTAGGTGCCCAATTGCTTTATAAAGGAACCGAAAAATTCACAATAAAGAGCCTATAACACCTGCTTGACACAATCTGTAACCTACACATTGCATTTATAATAGAAAAGGTATGACATAGTGAGACAAATATGAGGAAAACTCATTCTTTTCACTAACAAGTTCATCAATCACACTGATACACAGTTCTACAAACACAATAGGGTAGAAACAATTGATAAAAATGGTATCCAAGGTTATCTTTCTTATTATCATAAACTAAGTTACAAGAAATAGGCAAGAAATGAGGAGAATGATTGAACAAAAATCACAAGTCCCCCAATCTGCTAAAACTAAAACTCCTTACAAATGAGCCTCAAGCTCATACATATGCATTTTACATCTAGCTGCATCATAAATGCAAGCCACCAGCTCATACACAAGTTCAGTCAAAAACACACTTTTTAAGCCTCCTACAAAGACTTCAAAAGGGGAATAAGTGGCCCAAAAGTCATGAACTGATAATATCATCATAAAAACCCCTTTAAAATGTAATCTTATCCCTCAAAGTATCCCAAAAAGTCTTCAAAATGTAATAACTCTCTTTGACTTCAACAATTGCAGATAAGTCCATCCCATCTCCTTATCATGCTTTACCAAAGATATTTATCAATTTTTTATAACATAAAAATAGATATTTGTTTCTAATATATATTAATAACAATTTGACAAATTATAATAACTTAATAATAATAAACACTTAAATATACTAATGTTATAAAAATAATTTTTTAAAATAAAATTAACATACTCACTATATTTATTGTTAATTAATTTATTAATAATAAATACAAACTATATTGATTATATTAATTGATTATTAAATCAATTTGATAATATCAACATAGTATCTATTTGTTATTGAATAAATAACTTCATCAAAAAGAAAAATATATTAAAAACAAATAAATATTTTTATAATATATAAAAATAATTTAAAAAATTATTTTAAAACCAAATATTAATAAAATGACTTATAAATATGTCACTTTATATAATATTGCTTACATTCTTAAAGCAGGCAATAGTCACCACTTTTGACACTTTGCACAAATCAAAACTCACTCACGTGAGTATGAAGGAGAAAGGCAAAAAATTAAAAGAAAGTAAAGGCAAAACCAAAGCCTCTCCACTATGCACGATAGGTTTGGAAAATATTAGGGATTGAACCTTAAAAGAAGCTCATTTATCTCATTTCATTTAGCTCCATTGTGAGCTCCAGCCGCATGGAAGAAGAAGAGGGTTCGGAAACTAAAAAGAATGGAGATCTCTGTGCATTTCATAGATTTTTCTTTCAAATTTGTTCCTTCTCTTTGTTGGTTGCTACAGGAGGAAAAGAAAAAGTGTTTTGCTGTAGCTTTTTGGAGCTTTTCTGGTTTGATATGCACTCTTGCTACGCGTTTTTTTGCAAAGCTGGGCATTTTTTGGGCGTGAAAAGTAACATATTTCTTCTGATTTTGACGCCTTGGCCCTTGCTAGCTGCCATGAGAAGATGTGCAAGGGTTTTAGTGGCGTTTTGAAGACATTTGTGGCTCGAAATTGGTCATTTCTGGGTATGTTTTTCTACCATTTCATACCAGATTTTCTGCTCTTTCTTTGAGCTTTCATAGCAGGTCGGAATCTGCATTCTGGGCACATTTCTTGGTGTTATCTCATGCATTTTTTTCTCAAAAATGAAAGTCATTTTTGCTCTTTCTTTCTCTGTAATTTATGGCACCATTATGAGCTTCAAATATCACCATTTTTATGGATTTTCTGGGCTTCAAATAGCAGACCTATTCTTTGTTGAAGATCATCATGGTAAGGCACGTTTTTCTTGTTGTACTTTCTCTTAAAAATCTGGAAAATTTCTTACAAAGATTTTCATTTTTGCTGTCATCTTCCCTAAATCGGAAGGTCTTAACCAGAGAGTTTTTAGGGAAAAAAAAAGACATTTCTTTGTCATAAAACTGAAACTTTTTCACTCTCATGACTTCTGTTCATTATAGCTTTAAATCTAGAGGATGAACTCTAAAATGCATACAAAAATCTTTCAGATATATGTGCATTCATACTGTTACTGTGGGTTTTTATGCTATTATGATCAGATCCTAATTGTTGAAAGCATACATTCGCTCCTTCCTTTGCACTTTTGTTGACAACGTTGCTCTCTGTTACGAAGAAAAAATGCTCCATTTGCTACTCCAAAAGTGAAAATACCAAGCTCTAAAATAACTGAAACACTATGCTCTATGGCATTCTATTTGGATGTCATGCTTTCTAAAATTCTGATTGAAGCAAACATACTTATTTGATTGAAAATATCATTTACTTCGTGCCTCTGTAATATCCACTTTAGAACACCAGCATCAACACTTTGCCTTTTCACTTTTTCAGTTTAACAACCTTGGAACTTGCTTCCTTATCATGGGATTTTTTTATCTCTATTAACAGGCTGAGTTCTAACCCTTGTGGGAATCGCATGTACATTCACTTGTTAATCAGAGATATATGTTATTGCACATGAAACAAACTAATTAGAGAGAAAATCAAGATTATTTTTAAAAATGTGGATGCATGTGTGAGGCATAACAATGAGGTAGGCTGGTTATTGCTTAGATCTATTGCATCTAACTCTATTTGTTCATGTGATTGCAAGATTTGGTGTTGGAATGCGGGGAAATAGGAGTAGCAAGGGCATCGAGAGCGTGCATCATCAAAATGAGCAGCAACATCGCTAATCATTCAAACAATGACTGGCTCCTATGACTCTTTATACCTTATTTTTCTTTTCACATGTAATCATGCTTTGAAATTCAGTTTTGTTTTTCTCTTTAGATAATTTCACAGCATGTGTGAAAATTTGAACATTTTGATCAATAAAGAAAGTCTTTTAGAAAAAATTGTAAGAATCAGTTTTAAACCTTTATGTGATGTTTTTCTTCCTTTAAATGCAATGTTTTAGCTCTCTAGTTTATATGTTATTAAAACTCTTGTATTTGGCCGAAAACACAAAAATGCACCTATGATTAGCATAATTATGGCTCTACCTAAATTTTCAGCTTGGGGTAAAAATTTAGAACTACTACTTCAACAGTTGTCTATGAGTTCATCAAAGAGAACATTCTGATAAGGTTCAGCGTGCCAATAAAGCTAGTCATGGATAACACTTCTTACTTTTCTTCTGTAGAGATTATGGAATTCTGCTACGACAAAAGTTTACACCTTAGTCATTCATCAGATTAACTCCCTCAAGGGAATGGTCAAGCAGAATCAAGTAATAAGAAAGTGATCAACATCATGAAGAAGTTAGTTTCTGAGAACCAAAAGAACTGGCACAAGAAATTGCATGATGTGCTTTGGGCAGATAGAGTACAACCTAAGAAGGCAATAAGGATTTCCCCATTCGAGCTGGTATACGGTGTTGAAGCTAGTCTACCACTCTTGTTAGAGCTATCCATTTGTAAACTACAAGAAGTGATAGAGGATCCAATCTTCCAAGATGATCTAGAGAAATGCATTATGTCCCTAACTAAGATGGAAGAAGAATGCAAAAGGATGGTTGATCATATTACAAAACATCAAAGTCATGTAAAGACATTCTTCAACAAGAAGGCCATACCAAGGAAGTTCATGGAGGGCGATTTGGTCCTGTTATGGGATAAGAGGCATGAACCCAAAGGTATGCATCACAAATTCAACTCCCTTTAGAAGGGCCCTTTCAAGATTGTGCAAGTACCAGAATAATTCTTTCATTCTGGCATATCCTTTTGGAGAGATTTTGCCATTTTCTTACAATGGCCAGGATCTAAGGTTGTATCAAATTCATAACTGAAAATAGGTAACCCCTATAGTTAAGTGTTAGTCTAGTTAGGTTTGTTTTGTGTATTGCCTTGCTTTTTTTTCCTGCTTTCCTAGGTTAGTTTTCCTTTATGTTGTGTGTTTAGTTTAGTTTCCCGCAATAGTTTTCCATTACAACTGAACGAAACCAAAAATTTTGGGTACCTTCTTAGGCATTTGCAATACCTAAGTCCCCAGTCAAAGCCAATTGTTTCCATGTTCTAGTCTTACCCCTTTCAAGCTTGAAGTCTTTGGTACGAAAGTGAGTGTGTATCCAAGTGTGATTTCTAAGTATCTTTTAGGTCACTTACTTCTCATCTTTCCCGAAGTGCTCTACTTTCTTTGTTTTCTAGGTCTCCCTTGCATTACCTTTACCCACCATCTATGCAGGCTTCCTATTTTTCTGGTGCTTACAAAATTTGGGTGATCTAGGCATGGTTGGAGTGTGTTCTAGCATCCTCTTGATGAGAAGTAAGTTTTTCCACATTTCATTCTCTGCTATCTTCCCCTAACATTCCATGTGCCATTGATTCTGAGCTTTTGAGTTATTTTTCCCCTTGAGCAAACTCTATCAAGTGCATATCTGAATGATGAAGCCGTGACAATGATTAACAAGCCATGAATATGATTATGTCATGCCCAAAGGCCTAAAAAGTTGTGGATCAAAGCCAGAGTGAATCCCATTCATATTCATGGAGGTAAAATCACGTGCTACGAGGAAACTCGAGTTTGTGGGTTTTCTATTGCATGTTTATGGCAACGAAGTTGTTTAGTTCTACTTTTGAAGTTGTATAAACTTGAGCCAAATCTTAGTCCCAATGATCAAATAGTGTAAACATGATGCTTAATGAACATCTTGGTCTCATAATCAGTAAGGGATGTTCGAAGACCTAGCTTTGAGGTCATCAGGTTGGGGTTAAGGGTAAAGTGTTGTTTGTAGTGCTTCAGTCTAGGAAATGGTGTCGAGAAAGGGGTTTTCTATTCCAAGGCAATGAAATAGGCCACTTCTTCAGAAGCTTTGAAAATAGAAAGTAAAGTAATTCTAAAATGTGAATATCCTTAGAAGATGCTCAAAGGATACTTTTGAAAAAGTTACTGATGAAAATGCAACCCCGTTATGAAGGAGATGCGATATTAAAGGCTTTAGGCAAAAAGTGAAGGAATGAAGTATGCGAGCCATCTAAGGATTACTCCCCATGCAGCGATCCCAAATAGAAGGAAAATTGGTTTGTGAAAAAGCTAAGTTTCTCCCTCTCTCCCACATATGTTGATGTTATCAAATATATCTGCATTTTGTATTTTGAAGCAAAGTAGAGCACTTCTCGTAAAGCTAAAGAATTTTTGTTAGTAAGTGACTCCTAGTCATATTACTTTACTTTATGTAAAGTAATAGAGGTTTCAGAAAAGTAGTTTATACATGCAAATGAATGGAAAGTTCAAATATCTGTTACTCATCGAATTAAATTCAAATCCTACTATTATAATTATTGGCCTAATTTAATTTTGTTTGTGTGACACCAATGTTCTAATTACTAAATCTATTTCATCGGAATTGCTTGTAATTGGTTTCTACAAGTATATTGAAATGGCTATTTTTCAAGAATTGTATCCTTTGTAATCGTAGTGAATGGAAATTAGAGCTGCTAGTTATGATAAGTTAATTGGCCTAGAGTGTGAGTTAAAGTGTTAGCAGATACATCTTTTAAATTCTATGACTTGGGTGATCTTCATAGGAGACTCAATTCTTAGCCATATCATCCCATTACTTAGAAGCTTAAGGAGACTGGACTAGTTAAGGTAGTCAGTTTTCCAATGGTAGTACATGCACCTGAGATCATGAAGGAGTTTATCGAGAGATATGACCTTGAGATGAAGCAAATCTTTTTTTTGGAGCAATATATCCTTATTTCAATCAATAAGGCATTGATCTAGTCCACATTTGGCATTCCAACAACAGAAGAATACTATGACATTGATTTTGGGTCTTCCACATCCATGTTTAATGAGAAGAAAACTCTCGAATGGGAGGACAAGTAGAGGACATGGTTCCAAACTGCTTGCTCAAAGAAGAGAAAAATGCCTAAGACTCTATTTGGGACAAATTTGCAAAAGGAGATAGTAGACATCCTTGCCTTGGTCCTCAGGTTAAAAGGAAAAGAGGAGATTTTTGGAGTTCATCGAGCACAATTTTTTCCTAGTAAAAGCAATATTTGTTGAGGATATGCAGATCAACTGGGCACAGATTATTTGTGATGAGCGCATCTCATGGTTGAATTCTACCAGAGGATTCAAGAAATTCGACATGTCCACTTATCTTATCTATGCATTAGGAACTCACCACTTGTAGCCCGCCCTCCCTAGCATCCCAAATTATGATGAGCACACCAAATTTTATGAATTTTACCTACATCTACAGTTGCAAAGAAGCTATGAGGAATACATAGTTGTTAATGATGCCTTCACAATGAGGCTATGCCAAGGATTGCAAGGATGCCATGAGAGGAGATTTTCACCTAAGTAGATTTTGACCATAAGCCAATTCAGATGCTCATTCATCCAATTTTTGAGTTTCTCATGTTTGCGAATAGGAGGTTATGAAAAATTTCCTAAGAGATAGCCAAGATATCCAGAGGACAAGGCTGTCCTAGTTGAACTATGTCGATAAATCCTTGAATTGAATACCCTATGCTCTAATATAAAGAAGATAGTCAAGATTCCCTTCCTTATAGTGGTTGGCCCATATTCATGTGCCTTCAGATTAAATGCTCATAATTTGATAAAGAGCTTAGAGAGAAAGAATAAATTGTTAGACTATGAGGTGCTCAAGCCACAATATGATCCAGTTAACTTTGTAAGGGATCATTTGAAAGTTGGGATACAATGAGTACCAAACTTTTGAAGACTTTTGGTTTGAGTGTCTCAGTGAGTACCAAACTTGGGAGAGATTTTGGTCATGGATAACTATTGATGAGACTAAATTATATAACGATTATGTTGATGTTTCTAACCTTGCAGATGATGGAGCCTACATGCACCCCACATTTTACAAAAAGATCAAAGACACCGCAATTTTGTCTAGCCCACCTACAAATCCAATCATTGACTCTATGAAGGTTCTTATGTAGGGGATTATCAAGAGAATAGATAAATAGGCGGAGTGGACCCAAGAGAGGAAAAAGAGGAGCGAAAGTAATGTTTCTATGGGAGGAGTATCATCTAAAGCCACCCAGTTAACCATTGCAACAACCACCACATCCACTACATCAACATCTATAGGTCCATCACAATCCATTGGCCAGGGTGGAGACCAACCTTTAAAAAAGAATGTGCCACTCACTCCTACCTATGAAGATGGCTCTATTTCAAACATTAGGAAAGTTGGGGAGAATGAGGATGACAAGGATAAGGTAAAAGAACAAGAAAAATTAGTGGCCAAGCCATCTTCCCCTATTCAAGTCATCAATTTGGATGGCAACACGAACCCCATAGATAGCTAAGACCAAGATGCATTTCAACAAGGGGATACTTTAGCCCTTTTGGTAACTAAGGTTGTTGTCTTCCCTATTTCTTTTCAGAGTAAGTAAACTCCATTAATCTCAAGGAAGTTGTTTGACCCCACTACATTGCAATCCACTATCAATGTGCTCTCTAAAAATTCATGGCTCAAAGAGACCATTGATAGGAAGAAGAGAAGATATGAGGATGCAACCCCATCAGAGAACTTGATCACACAAGTCACCTCCTCTCAGCCATTGAAGAAGACAAAGAAGCAAAAGACAATTGTTGCACTGGTTATGGATTCAATGACTCACCATATGTTAGTTGAGATTGTTGAGCCATAGAAAGAAGGGAGATTTCACAAGCTCTCAAAGGATGATTTTTGAATTAGAATGGTAGATCTTGGCATCCCAGTTCATGACTCCATGTTGAACATGTGGAAGTCTACCAATGAGAAAATCAAGGATAAGCTGCAAGAGCATAGAGAAAAGAAGGAAATATTGAAAGCCTTGAATAAAGAATTAGTAGAATGCTTAAGGTCTGCTCTTGGGAGCACTTTGTTAAGTCAATTTGACCCAAATAAAGAGGAGAATAAAAATATACTCCTAAAGCTGAAACAAGAAAGGAAATTTAGGCAGGTTGGACAAGCATGTGTAGATTAGATCAAGTCTCAAGCCCCCCACTAGTTGAAAATCAGGGAAGCCTAGTGTTGGATTCTCACAAGCTCATCAAAGTAGATTCAAATCATCAAACAACCATACAAAAAGAAGCAAACAAACTGACAAAGAAATTAACCCTTCTACAAGAAGTTGTTGACATGAAGACAAATGTGACCATTACTCACGAGATTTTGAAGACAGGCAAGGAGTCTCTATTTCACTAGAAACAATCCTTGGAGTGTTATAGAAAGTTCCATGAGATCTACAAATGAGCTCAAGGATGTGCACGACCTGGTGTAAAAGGTAATTGAAAATTTGTTTCAATATCTGAGGATACTGCATATAGAGTCCTTTGTGTCCACTAATGGAAAGCTTCTGGATATTGAGAGAATAAATCAAAATTCTTGGCATTTTTTGATTAAATCATTAACCCGCTCAACTTCCAAGTGTCCAAGATTCAGGAGCTCTCAGTAGTGGATGCAATCATATGGAGAGAAATGGAGAAATTCCAATCCAGGGTGGCTAGAATAGATGAACTAATAGAGATGCATGACTACTGGATGGTCTAAGCTGACATTATCATCATTCCAGATGTCAAAGAGATAGACAAAGTAATTGAAGCCATAAAGGCTTATAGAGCCAAATCTATTACTTCTAAAAAGGGATGATGTTTTGATGCTTTTCTAGACATCTGCCATTCTCCCTTTTCTCTTTACTAATTTTAGCCATTCTTGGCATTTTGTTAGTATCTGTAATGGAGAATGATTCAAGATTTTCCTATTCTTAGTCTTTCTATCTAAAGATGCTCTACAAAGCAATCATCCATATAACTGGCCATTTAGAGAAGGCCTATAAATGTAACCTTTTATGATGTTAATGAGATTGGCAAAATTTACTTTGGGAAAACCCGTGTAGCTAGGATTATTGTGTGTGACTCTGAGTTCATCTTAAGTTTTGATGTTCATTTAATTGTATAGTAAATGGAATGAATGTGCTAATGTTGAAAGTTAAATGAATGTGAATGAACTTAGTTATGTTTCCTTTGTTCAATAGATTGTATGTTTTACTTTCTTCTACATAAGAATCTCATTTGTTCTCCGTGTTGTACACTGTAATTTGTGTGTTTAGTGTAGTTAGTTGCATGAGGAAGCCAAAAACTAGTGTGTGGAGAAGCTGAGAGATAGATAATCTAGATATTGTCAAAACATCAACTAATTGAGTAATTCGAGAATTACTTGTTTCACCATCTCTTCCTTTCTTCCTACTGTTTTAGTTGTTTATGCATGCTTCCTTTCCTTGCAGCTAGGTTAGAATAGATTGCATGCTATGAGTTAGTTCCCCCTTCAATTTCCTAAGTTGTTTAAGGTGTTGAGTGACTTGGTTTTTGCCTATACTCTATGGTTAATAGATTACTACACTGACCCATTTTGTTGTTAACTTCTTTGTCCTCTACAAGCCAGTGGGTTGTCCAAGAGTCAAGGTATAAACCAAAATATCTATGAACACAAATTGTTAACCAACATGGATGCAATGTTCCTTGGCATGTAATGATGGAGCTAGAAATGTCATTTTTTGAGTGTTTTTAACAAAAATGTGTCATTTTAATGCAAAAGTCTGGGCCGTTTTTGAAAAAACATGGCTCACAAATGCATATAAATTGTTTTTTTTTTCTTGGATATGCAAAAATGACTTCACCAAATGCTAATACATGGATCCAAATGCAAAAAGGTGGCTACAAAATGCATAAATTTTGATAAAATCCCAAATTTTCTAGACATTTTTAGCAAAAACGTGATTCATTGTAGGCATGGAATGAAACATTTTTTACATCTAAAGACAAAAACGTGTTATGCAATAACATATATATGAGTCAAAACCTCAAAATGACTTCTATTTGAGCCAAAAAGTGATCAAAATTGCTCCAAATCTGGGTTTTTTTCACAAAAATGTGGCTCAAAAATGCATATAAAATTATTATGTTTGACTTGGGTATGCAAAATCATGACCCCCCAAATGCATATATATGCATTAAAACTCAAAAAAATTTCCCTTGTGATGGATTTCAAGCCATTATATGGGTAGATCTAAGCATTTTTTTATTTAAAACATGATATTTTTAATTCATGCAATTTCACCTAAAAGGTCCACTTTTTGGGCACTAAATTGGTCATATGTTTTGACTACAACTCTAAATAATCCCTAAGATAGATCAAATCAAATGGAAACTTGAAAGCAATAACTTGAGCAAAAAAAAGGACCAAAAACTAATACATACACTCTCAAAAATGAGAAAATAGATGTTGAAGGCTTCAAAAATCAAGCATAGGCTCAACAAAAAGAAAAACTAAAAGGACTGGACAAAAGCTTTCAGTAAAACCATTCATTAAATCAATTGGGGTTGATTGATTGAGCAATGTTATCCAATTAAATAATGAACTAAACTCAGATAAATGTGAAACTAAGTTGAAAAAGTTTCATACTATTACCTACATTTTGTGGTGACAAAATCTAGGACAACGCATTGTAAAAGAACAAGTTTATATAAAAGCATTTATTTTTCGTGGTTTTATTTTGCATTGGGTTCCAAATAAAAATTGTGTTATTGTATTCGCGTGCATAATTATTTATTTAAGCATTTGAAGTTAATTGTTTAAGAGTTTTTAAATTAGCAAAGTTGTTATTATATAGATTAAACCCCCTCTTAGTATAATCGTGTGCTCTTCATATTGATGAATTGATATTCATAAACACTGAAGACCTCGTGTGTACATAATAGGCATGAGTAAGTAATGAGTAGTCACTAGTTTTGGATTCTAAAGACCATGATTAGGTAGTGACAAGCAACATTCCTAAATTTTCCAAAAGGAATAGATACAAACTTATATAACAATAAGATGGTGTGCTTCTAGTATTTCTTTAATATACTTTACATTATGTTTTCAAGATGAAAAATCTAATATAAAACACCACTATGGTTGTTACTCATCTTTATCAGAGAAAGAAAGGGAAAAACAAAGGGAACATACATATCCAAGGCATAGAGATAAAGTTTCATTTTTCTTATATATGTTCAGTCAAATGTCAAAGGGGCATGAAAGTTCAGCTAGTTTGAATTGGGAAAGCAATTAACTTGACAAGGGGAAGTTTTGTGGTTACACGATTTTGGCAGGCATTTTAGATATAAACAAGGACATAGGAGATAACTTCAATAATTAAATGGTAAAAAACACAAACCCTTCACCTCAATGAAACCCAATTTTTTTTTTTGTAAAACGACATGAAAGAATATCAAAGAAATTTTAAGTTGCAAATAAATAAGGAGTGTAGATTGAAAATCTAGAAGAAAATTACTTATTAGTATCAATGATCAAAGAATGTCATTTTTGAGAGAAATCTATAGGTATAAGCATTAACAACAAGAAATATCACAAGGACTACAAAAATCAAAAGGTATGTAATCATTTACAAAAGACCTTTCTTTCAAAAAATGAACTAACTGATATAAGATTGATAGAAATGTACAACAAACTCATAGAGATAGACTCAATTTAGTTCTCCATGACAACATGTTAGGGTTGGGATTTTAGGGGGAAAAAAAGTAAAATATCGAGGCTCCTGCAACAAAATCGGCTGAAATAAATTCATCAAGTTTAGTAGTTCCATCTTCAAAAATGGCAAGACATGACAGAGATTCATCATTTAAGAAAATAGCATAGCGACTATGGTTCGACTAAATGGTGTTCTTCTATCTCAAATAAATGATGCAGAAAGGATGCATTAAGGCTTGATTTAGGGTTACTATATGTAGAGTCTTCTTGGGAAATATTTACAATTTATGGATTAAACATTTAACATTCAAATACCCACACACTACTATGCTTCTTTAGTAAAATTTAATAACTTATTTATCAAATAATATCCTTTTATTATTTGATGAGTATTTATGAATTTGATAATGATAACATATATGATGTTATTTATTTAATAAGTTATTAAATCTAATTTCATTTTATTTTTGCATATCTTTGATGTAATTGATGTTTATTTCATGTTGTCTTATAAAACATAAACTGAGTATTAAATTTTAAATGTAAAAATAGAGACATGAACTTATGAGTCAAATGGATAAACTATTCAAGCTAGACAACCTTGTGTGTAGGAGAAGGTTGGATTTGTTTGAAGATGGGTGGAGAGAATATAGGGGGTACTTAAGTCCTTTAAAGAGTTAGTTTTGACTCAGTTTGAATGTTTTAGCAAAGTTTTAAAGACCATTCATGATAAAGTATGAGATGGCTCGACTTTATCATTACACACATGTCATTTGGAAGTGTTTTAGGGCCTATTTTCTGGGCTTCTTTGTTGCATTCGACCCCATGAGGTTGATTTGGGATTAGAACTTAATGAGTTTTGAAACTCATCCTAGGGAGTTCTTTCTTATGAAAATTTTGCTACTAGTAGATTTTCTTTATCCTTTAGTCTTTAAAAAAAAAAAAAAAAAACTGCATGATTATGTAACATTGTTATGACATATTCGGAAGAAAGCTTGGAGACCATTTTGGCATAAGCATTATCATCTTTTTGAAATTTATGGTGTTGTGTACAGTGTGGTTTGATCAAATTGTTAGTGAAAGTCATCTTTCATCTCACTATTTTGCACCTATTTTGTGATAAATGTAATGTTTAGGTTGTAAATTGTGTTGAGAAAATTGTCATAGGTTCATTATCATGAAATTATCTTTCCTTTATTGAGCAAGTAGTTATTTAGACTTTTCTGCAAAATAGTTATTTGCATGTGCAAAATGGTAAAGGAAATTTGTGTGAATTTAAACATTGTTTTGTGATTTTCAAGTGTTAAAGTTAATCTAAATATCACAAATTTGAATTCAAGTGCATTACCATAGGTTTAAATTTCTTTTCTTAGATATTTGGGATGGGACTATTGTATGCCCTAAGTACTTACATAGATGTTGGACACACACCTTGCACATCTCCCTCGGCTCCTTCAAGGTGGTCTTGCACAAACTCTAAATCTAGGTCGATCTCCATATTGCTAGAGAGGATTGACTGTGTAGACATTGTACCTTAGCAAAGGTAGAATATGAGATCCATATCCTTTTTAGATGCCCCATATACTATGAGATTAGAGGGAGATTTTACTGTATATTTAGAGATTGTAGATCCCTTTCATATATTTTTAGGTACACAGATCAACATTGCATTGCGCTCCATGAATCCTTACAGCTTCGTGACCATACTTTATAGCTATCATTTCCTAGGAGTTAGATCTAGTCATAACTTATTACGACCTTCTTCTTGCCCTTAGCTCTAGCTCGAGGTGTGAAGTGACTATATAGTTTCCCTAACATGGGCCATTCTAGATCTGTGAGACCTCGCAGGGGATTTGTGCACTAATGACATTCCTCTTATAGGACTCAGCTTCATCCTAGGGCCTCTGGTAGCCGCACAAATAAGTTATTGTTGGACTTTTTCCCTATTAGGAAAAAAACCTAATCTTTTTCATGATATCTCATGCTTTCTTCTTCTTTTGTTGCTGTTGTACTTGTTCTTTTTTCGGACACCGTTTGGTGCTCCGTTTGTCTACTTTCTTCTTGGTGTAAGCTTCCAGTCCCATAGACCCACATTGTGGTCTTTTGTTGGACATTAATAAAATTATTGTATCTTATCTTATCTATCTATCATCTTTATATCCCTTTCCCTTAGAAAATTTACAAGTTTTAAATAAAACATCATATAAGAACTGGCCTAGAAATTGGAGGTCTCACTTTAATTGCATGTACTAGATCGAAGTGATTCCCATGTTATGCCTGAATTACTGAACTCATTCAATTTGGTGCCGGGTGCAAATTTTGGTAGTTAACACCTATTTTGTGAATATATATTTATCTTAAAATTGATTTCTTGTATGAAATGAGCTCATCTTTTGTCTTATTGTGTTACTTGATAAATTTTATTTTGAAATTGAAATGTTTTTAACTTAATTGTTTAAGTAGCTATATTTTCCATTTTATGGATGATGGAATATTTGAGACTTATTTATCTTAATGGATGTTTCTTCTTTATATTATTGATCCATTGGGTTAGTAGCTCAAAGGTTTACCTTCCTTGTAGTATAAATGAGTTGATCAACGTACTCACGCCAAGTTTCTTAGGGAACACTAGGCAAGCAAAACATGGTCCATTCATTACTAAGGTTCTTTGCCTTAAGATATGGGCTCACTTCGTGACAAGCTCATCTTATATTGGAAAATATAATCTTGTATTTATTTATTTTGTGAAATGAGCTCATTTTTTGTTTAATTGTTGGAATTGATACATTTAATACTTTATTGTTGACATTGATAAATTTTATGCTTGATCATTTAGAGTTATAAATTTAATTATTGAAATGGAATTGCTTTTGCACCTTATTGTTGAAGTTGATACAATATATTTCTTATTGATGATAATTTATTTTTTAAGCCTTACTATTTGAATGGTAATACACCCTTCTAGTATAAATGAATGGTTCAACATACTTATGCCAACTTACTCAAGGCAGGCTAGGCAAGTAGATCAACAATACATTCACTACTAAGGTTCTTTGGCCCAAGCTATTCACCCACTTGGTGACAATCCCCTTTTTTTTGAATATCTATTTATCTTATAATTAAAATTCCTCGTATGAAATAGGCTCATCTTATGTCTTATTATTATGATTGATACATATTATGGATTTTTTTTTGAGATTGATGCTTTTTTTTTGGAAATATAATCATTTTTTACCTTTAGTTTTTATGCAGGTACATTTGATATGTTGTTGATGATATAGAGTTTTTAAAGACTTGTTGTTTGATTGGATGTTTCTTTTTTACATTTTCAATCCATTGGGTTGGCAATTCAAGGGTTTAAATACCTTATACTATAAACGAGTTTTTCACCATACTCACACCAAGTTTCTCAAGAAAGGATAGGCAAGAAAACCATGGTCCATTCACTACTGAGGTTCTTTGCCTTGAGATATCATCCCACTTCATGACAAGCATGTTGGAATGTCAAAATAAATTTAATTTCCCCTCGAGCCACTAATGCCACCTACCTATTTGGAATCAACAATAGTTAACAACAATAAGAAAAATTTGAGAAAGTAATCCCCAAGTGGCTCTTGACATCTCCAAAAAAGTGTAGTAATAACAATTAACAAATTTAATTCCAGTGGGTGATTTTGAATTTCGATTTTTTTGTGGGAAAGATGTGTGAACAAAAAATAGACAAAAGGAGAGATATTTACATTCCTTCTTCTATTAGATTGTCATCAACTGTCTATTTTCCTAGGTGAGCTATGATTGCTCTAGGTATTTTGTATGAGTTGTAAGAAGCTCTAGGAAGATTGTATACAACACTAAATTGTTGCTAGTTTAGTTTGTGAACAACAATAGCATTTTTAGTTTTATTTATGAAGTTGTAGAAGAACTTTTCAGATTTGTAATGATTTATTTTCAGATTTAATATAAAATCAAGAAAGATAGTATTGTGTGCTTCCATTCATTGTGTTATTGTCTCCAGTCATTTTATTCTGTTGTGTGTTTCCTTTGTTTGGAAAAATGGAGCTGCAATCTATGTTCTTGCTCTATTATATGGGAAATTTATATTCTTGACAAAGCACATCTTTTGTTGGATACAAATTTATCTTATAAGTTATTTATTATGTGAAATAAGATCATTTAATGTTTAATTATTGGAATTGATACATATTATGATTTATCATTTAGAGTTATAAATTTAATTTTTGAAATAGAATTATGTGTGCACCTTATTGTTGAAGCTGATACAATTTATTTCTTATTGATGAGATGGAATGGTTTAAGCCTTACTATTTGAATGGAATTTTTAAAAAAAAATTTCACCCATTGGATTGGTAGTTGAATGGTAAAACACCCTTGTAGTATAAACGAGTGGTTTAATGTACTCATGGTAAATTACTCAAGGCAGGCTAGAAAAGTAGATTGATGGTATATTCACTGCTAAGGTTCTTCATGTAATGCCTCACTCGGGAACCCAAGAGAAATAAAATATAACATGTTACAATGTTTATTGAACTATTTAAAAAAAAAAAATCAACATCAAAGTAATTATGCAGAAGCAATACACACATACACATCAATCACACACATACAAATACATTACATATTTCATTGTTCAAATGTTCCTTTGCATTGAGTCATGGTTAAGAAATTATATTAATTATTTATAGTTTGATGTACAATATCATGGTCACAAGGAAATAATAGATACATCACCTCATAATAAAATACATAAGTACAATTGGTACAATGAAAATGTTGGCATTAAGTTATTATTGCCATTAGTGACAACACTTATCTATATCAGTAGAGCTACCGAGCTCAGCACTCAGTTTCCTACACTCACTAAGCTTCATAGTTTACACCGAGCATCTCAGTATCTACCGAGTAGTCAGACTGTGTCATGGGAATCTAGTGTAAATTGAGCATTGGAAGTTGCAATGTTTACTGAGTGATGAAAGTGTAATGTTTACCCAGTAATGAAAGTGTAATGTTTACTGAGTGATGGAAATGTAATGTTTACCGAGTGATGAAAGTGTAGTGTCTACCAAGTGAAATCAAGGTAAATGAACGATTCAGTTCTTATCGAGTAACAATATATCTACTGAGTAACAATACATCTACCAAGTCACTAGTGGCTACCGAGTTCAGAACTATGCCGAGTAATGTAGTCGATGTCGAGTATCAGAAGGTCACCAAGTCAATTCAATGAACCCGAGTTATTTACAATTGGGCCGACTCAGTAATGTTTTGTTCACTTGTGTTTTAGCCAACCTTGCAATTATAATTATTGGAATGATATATATGTAATGTATTATATCATTTACGATGTATGCATAAGAGTATCAAAGATGGACATGTAATGCTTTGGGAAGAATAAATGTGAATTAGGAGTAGAGCAGAATATTCAGCAAGGTCTACAAGGAGTAGTAAAGATTTATCAATCACAAGAGCTGATCTATACCTCAAGGATCTAATCAGCAATCAAGTTGTAAGTCAAATCTTCTATTTCATCCTAACAGGTGAAACTGTTTCTAAATCCTTTAACAAGGTTATAGACTTAACATTCTTTTGTAAATCTCTTAACTGAGTGCATACTTCAATGTATGTTTTTAAAATTCTCTAGCAAGGTGGACCTAGCAGTCCTTTGTGCTCCTAACAAGGCAGATCACCAAAAGTGGTCAATGTAAGCCTTAACAAGCCAACTTTATACTGTAGTATTGAAG
Organism: Cupressus sempervirens; assembly: GCA_028749045.1. NCBI lineage: Eukaryota > Viridiplantae > Streptophyta > Pinopsida > Cupressales > Cupressaceae > Cupressus > Cupressus sempervirens. The sequence goes on along the minus strand of CM053793.1, from coordinate 135,312,798 downwards.
TTTTTTGGGTATCATGCCCACCCTAGTTTTAATTTCTATTTGGAAGGTTTCTGGGTTAACAAATCACTATGTATATGTGTTATGGATGTTTGATCTCTAATATATGTAGTAGATTAGATGAATGAATGGTGAATAGTATATATGATTAAAGTGTTGAATTGTATTAAAGTTTTTGAAGTTACTGATTCACCCCTCCCATCTCGATAACTTGTGATATCTTGAATATTTCCAACAATTGGTATCAGAGCATTTGTGGTTCTCAGGATAAAGTTTGATAGCTTGAGAAAAGATCAAGGACAATGGAGATATTCAAACTTGACAAGGCAATTAAAAATGAAAAGCTAGATCTAGAAATGGCTATGGCTCAACTCAAAGAAGCAAAGGAGCATCTTTCACAATCCCTGAAAAGAAGGAAGGAACTTGAAAGACAAATGAATGACTATCAATATGTTCAAGAAAAGATTGAACACATTTTACCATCAAGTAGTTCAGATGAAGCAAATGAGGCAATCAAGGAACTCCTAGCAAAGAATGGCTCTCTGCAGGAAGAAGTAAGAAAGCTTAAAAGAGAAAAAGAAATTCAATCAATTAGGTTATGTGAAGTTTTGGAATAGAGAAACAAGGCAAATGAAGACTTGGAGGCAAGAAATAATCAATCCAATCAACATGAAGATTTTGTAGATCAACAATCTAATGCAAATGAAGAAATTATGAATCTGAGATCTAAAAATGAAAGCCTAAGGAATGATTTAATCACTGAAAGAAAAATCAACTAAAGTTTACAAAGTGACTTAATATTTGAAAGAGAAATAATTGAAAGTTTAGAAAATGACTTAATCACTAAAAAGAAAATCATTGAAAGAATGATGAACTCTCAAGAAGATATGAATCAATTAAACCAACAAAATGAGTAGAGTACTCATAGACAAAAGGGTAAAGTAAGACTTGGATATAATGAAGAAGGTGAATCTTCCAAATAAGGTGCTCAAAGGAATCAAAAACCTACTTGCAATCACTATGGTAAGTTAGGTCATACATCAAACAAATGTTGGAGTAATGGAAAAGAAAAATTCAATGGAAAATTCTACAACTACAGTCAACATGGTCATAAAGCTAATGAATACAAGGACAAACCAAAATTTGAAGGCAATAGTCACAAATGCAAGAAGCATGGTCACAAGGCATTCCAATGTAGATCAAAATCATTCAATCCAACTGAACAACTTGTTAAAGCAATCTTTGGATGGGATTACAATACTTGGTGCAGATGTCATTATTGTGGAGAATATGGACACATTGGCAAGGTCTACTCAAGGTATCACTCGAGAAAAAGAGATACAACAGTAAGATGTTATACATGCACTGAACTCGGTCATATAGCCAAGAATTGAATGAATATAGGAAGAATTGAAAATTAAAAGAAAGCTAAAGCTGATAACATTTAGAAATAGATAAGACAATAGTGGATTCCTAAATCTACTGAGCAGAATAGTTCAAATGATGGCAATGTCACTCAAGAAATGGGTGACTCCACCATTTCCAATTAGATTCATAAAGGGGGATCTAGAACTATATAATCAAGCTATATCTAGAGTAGTTCCAAATGAAAGAAAGAAAAAGATCCAATCAGTATTTTAGATACAAAGGGTCACAAGAAATCGGGTCATACCAAGCAAATTCAGTCTCAAACTCAACCAAGCTAGGTTAGGAGTAACTAAAGTTTTGTTCCATCGCCGAGTTGCAAGCTTCTACCAAGCAAGTAAATGAATGATAGCCTGTCAAGAACTATGTCATCTCATTGACTTTCGTACTGAGCATTAATGACAAAAAAAATTGTCAAAAAGTAGAATTTGATTTCATTCTTCATCGCAATTACAGAGCTAAGAGATTTTCAGGTGCACTCAAGTAAATTCCAAGTGATTTCAAGAAATTTTCAAGTGGAGAATTTGTTCAAAAAATTTCTCACACCTACCAAGCAATGATGGCATTCAGGAGTAGTAGCAGCAACAAGGCAAAGAAGGGTTCAGAGATGCTGGTAAAGGGTGCAGAATGGAAAGCGCCTAACTTCAAAATTGTTCCAGCTATTATAGAATCTCTTGACCCTAATGGAGCTCAATCCCAAATTCCACCAAAGGTACTCCTCATAAATGATATTCGTACACATTTTAAATGGTTTTTTCAAGAGATTGGAAACCTAGAAATGGACAATACCCTAGGAGAAATGAGTGCTGATGGCTCTTTAAAACCCGAGCATAAGCATCTAGAGAACAAAGGATTAACCCATATCTTGCATATGCCAAGAAGTTTCCAAATTAAGTGGATTAGGTACATACTCATTCATGTTCACAATGGGAAACTATGGTTAGAGCAACTAGTGTTAATCACCAAGAAGATAATTCATAAGATTACTGGTCTCCCCATACTCAGCAAAGCCAAATCTACCAAAACCCTAGGTCAGGAGGAGTTACAAAAGAAAACCCTAGCTGAATGGGATGGTAGAGGTTTGAAGATTAGTACTGATACTGATGTTGAATTAAGGTGTGGCATTCACGTCATTGCTCACAAGATTTATAGCACTAGTCATTTGAACAGTGTGCCCTGTGAGGCCGTGGATTTAACATTCAAGATTGTGAAGAAAAATCTAGAATTTGACCTATCCAAATTGTTGTTGAAACAATTGAACAAGAATATGGACAACATAAGGACCTCAAAGAATAATCCCTACAAATTTGGCTCCTTGTTAACTTGTTTATTTTTCTATGTTAAAATTTTCTTTCCATCAAAGGGCTCAGTTGCATGGAGAAAAGACACCCCATTTCTATACTAGATTAATGAGTTTAATGCTAACATGGGTGAAAACTTTGAGAAGGTTATGGATAATTATTTTGAAGATTTCAAGGAAAGAATGAATAATAGGTTGTGAATTCCACCAAAATTGGTTGAAGATTACAAAGATGATGTATGCTTCATGGTTGACTGTGATAAGGTATACATTCAGGTAGTTAGACCTCGAGTTGCATGGGTGAAACCTCCTCCTTATGAGGTAAATATTGATGAGACCAAGGACATTATTGAAGCACTGGTGAATGAGCCTATAGATCCTAAGCTTCTTGCCTTTGGAACTTATGATGAAGCCGAGACTAGAATTGAGTTTGAAATCAAGCTACCCCAAGCTATAAGCAAAGGAAAGAGGAACATAGCCGAATTGAAAACTATGTCTTGCCCTCTTATGCTTACTAAAGGTAAAAGAGAGGACGAAGATGAAGAAGAAGAAGAAGAAGAAGAAGGCAAAAAACAAGAATCTGAAAAAGAAGAGGAACTGCCAAAGAAGAAAGGGAAGGTGTTTATCACCAAACCTAAGAAGCAGCCAACTGCAATATTCTCTAGAAGAACTAGACAAGGCAAGCAGGAAACTATACTTGTCAAGCCTCCACTCACATTTGAGGAAAGGCTAAAATAGTTAAGGATTGGAGTAGGTATCAATAATTTTAAAGCTCTCAAATATGAAACTCAAACTTCAGCAGCGCAAAAGGAGATTGAAGACTTGGTAATGGAAAAGTTAGGAACTTGGAAATTCTCTCTTGATCAATTCGCATCTCAAATTCCAGCAGTACTTCTTGACAAAATAAAAGTCAATTGAAAAAACACAGTACAAATTTTCAAAGATATATTTCAGCAAAAAATGAAGAAATTAGTACCCAGTCTAATAGATGCAGAAGTCAAAAAGGCATTGAAAGATCATGAAGGAAGAATCAATAAGAGATTCAATACTTGCCTCATATTATTAAAACACATTGAATCAATTGTCAAAAATGCTATAGATATTTGGAATGATGCATATCATCTCATAAATCCATTAGATGATCCTTTTGAAATTAAGGATGATGATAGCAGTGACAATGATGATTTTGATAACACTCCATATATCATGGTTACATTAGGAGAGCTGCATGCACTAATTGAAGAAAAACATGAAGAAGAAAAGGAGGAAGAAGCACTTGAGGAAGAAAAAGATGAAGAAGATCTATTAAAAATTGCAGCAGAAGTTATTGCATCCCTTCCTCACTCTCCACCAAAGACTAATAAATCTACTATGGAGACAACTTTTGCAAGTGAGACTATGAGCACAATTGCCACATCAATTGCTCAATCTTCACCAGCCATCTCCCAGCTCCATGTATCTGAAACAAATGTGACAAGCACTTTATCTATCGAGTTGTCTGTCACTTCTTTAGCTACCGAGTTAGCCTCCTTAGCTCCTTCACCATCAGTGAGTGTACCACTAAGTTCTACAATTTTGTTTTCATCAATTCTAGTAAATTCTACAATTTTGTTTTCACCAACATTATCTATATCAACTACAACTCCAATCAGTTCAGATACTACTATGGGTACTCTACCGAGTGTGACACCATTTTTGGGAAGTGTTTCAAATTTTTATCCAGTTAATACTTCTATTGGCATTCAATCCTTGAGTCATATCCTAGTTTTTACTGCTAGCCCTTCTATCTCCACTATCGTGTCTATTCCAAAGGTCAAACCGGTGATGTCAAAAGTCAAACAAAAACATCCATTAAAACTTCTGATCACTAGAAAGGAAATTAAAGAAGACATTGACTTAGACACAAAGATAGTAATAAAAAAAATTGACTATGACACTGCTACCATTGAAAAGATGAGGTTAGCTAGTCAACTCATAGAGATGAAAGCTACACAAAAGTAATTAAGATTTGAAAGGGATAAGGAGTACAAAATAATTGAGAATGCAAAGGATATAATTACACAAGCTATAGGTGTTGAAGTAGATTCCACTCAACACATTTTGATTAAGGTAGAAGAGGCAGTACATAAATTCAATAAAGATCCTTCTGGAAAAGAAAAACTAATTGAAAATGCTAAAAGGAAATTTGATGACAAGGTGCTAGAGCATATTGCTCAATAGATAGCAATCAAGCAAGTTGAATTGTCCACACTTTTGGGTAATTTTGAAAATTCTTTTAATAGTGTAGCATCACTTTTTGCCAAACTTTGTGATGTCTCTAGTTTTACTAAAGAAATAAAGGATAAGCTAAATAAGATTGACATTGATATGCAATCAAGTGCATCTAAGCTAAAGTTGGACTGCTCCTCCACAATCCCTCATCACAATTAGATATCTGGTAGACGTGCAAGCAAAACTATTGAGAGAGGAAGCAAGGATCCAGTCTACACTAATAGACATCCAGAACATGATCCTTCCTATCATGGATACAATGTAGAAACATATTTCTCATTGCAAAACATTGATCCAGGATCATAACTTCTCAGTGGTTGATCACATGATCCAATTATCAGTAGAAGATCAAATTGCTCTCTCCACCTCTCAAATTTTGTAGCAGACTTGGGATAGTACTTTTGCTACCATCTTTAAGGTACATCAAGATTTTCTATCTCACTTTGGTGTAGTCATATAAATTATATATGTAGTCCTTTGGCATTATTGTCAAAAAGGGGGAGAGATTCAAAATAATAAATGAGGAGAGTTATTAGTATAAGTGAAAGGGGGAGCTAGCACTCAATAGAGTTAGCATGTGCACAAAAGTATCTTTATATATACATTTAAGTCATCAAGAAGATATATAGAAATGTATATGCAACAGTTCTACAAAGAACAATTTTGAAAAACCAAAATTCATTGAGTCAGGTTATGTACATATGTTTTTGGCTTATAAGTTGTTTGTCACTAATGCCAAAGGGGGAGATTTTTGGTATTAAGTTATTATTGTCATTAGTGACAAAACTTATCTATATCAATATAGCTACCGAGCTCAGCACTCAATTTCCTACACTCACTGAGCTTCACAGTTTACACCAAGCATCTCAGCCTCTACCGAGCAGTCAGACTGTGTCATGAGAATCCAGTGTAAATTGAGCATTGGAAGTTACAATTTTTACTGAGTGATGAAAGTGTAATGTTTACCTAGTAATGAAAGTGTAATGTTTATCGAGTGATGAAAATGTAATGTTTACTGACTGATGAAAGTGTAGTGTCTACCAAGTGAAATCAAGGTAAATGAAGGATTCAGTTCTTACCGAGTAACACTATATTTGTCGAGTAACACTACATCTACCGAGTCACCAGTGGTTACCGAGTTTAGAAATACGTCGAGTTATTAGTATGGACTGAGCCTTCACTTCTACCAAGTGCATGATGATGCCGAGTAATGTAGTGGATATCGAGTATCAGAAGGTCACCGAGTTGATTCAGTGAACCCAAGTTATTTACTATTGGGCAGACTCAATAATGTTTTTTTCACTTTTGTTTTAGCCAACCTTGCAATTATAATTATTGGAATGATATATATGTAATGTATTATATCATTTAAAATATATGCATGAGAGTATCAAAGATGGACATGTAATGCTTTGAGAAGAATAAATGCAAATCAACAGCAGAGCAAAATATTCAGCAAGGTCTACAAGGAGCAGTAAAGATTCATCAATCACAAGAGGTGATCTATACTTCAAAGATCTAATCAACAATCAAGTTGTAAGTCAAATCTACTGTTTCATCCTAATAGGTGAACCAATTTCTAAATCCTTTAACAAGGTAGACTTAATAGTCTTTTCTAAATCTCTTAACCAAGTGCATACTTCAGTGTATGTTTTTAAAATCCTCTAACAAGGTGGACCTAGTAGTCCTTTATGCTCCTAACAGGGAAGATCATCAGAAGTGGTCAATTTAAGCCTTAAGAGGCCAACTTTATACTGCAGTATTGAAGTTTTGTGGGTATCATCCCCACCCCAGTTTTACTTTTTATTTGGAAGGTTTCTGGGTTACCAAATCACTATGTACATGTGTTATGGACATTTGATCTCTCATATATGTAGTAGATAAGATGAATGAATGGTGAATAGCATATATGATTAAAGTGTTGAATTGTATTAAATTTTTTGAAGTCATTGATTCACCCCTCCCCTCTCAGTAACATTTCATATCTTGAATATTTCCAATAGAAAATACATCCACTACACATGTCATGGGGTATACGAGAATAGATACAAGCACATCAGAATACAAGGTACATGATAACATATGCACACCAACAGAATAGAAGTCTTTGAGATAAGAATAAAAAATATAATGGTGCAACTACATCAACAAGCATCCAACATTTGTCAAAGTAAGAGGGACCCTAATGGTAAGAAGTCACTACCTCTCGACTACGTGGTCACCTAGTTAGGCTTCCACTCCTACTGTATAGGGAAGATAATGAATGATTTTCATACATATATCATACCATACAATAAACCTAGGAAAGGAATCCTAATAGCCAACTCTACCTTAAGGGTACATAAACTACTAATAAAGATATAAGATAATCAAAATCAAAAGGAAACTCAATCCAATACCATCACCACCTACCAAGTCAACATACATATACTAAGTATATATCAAGTATTAAGAATCAAGATATAAAGTCAATGAAATATATCCTCTTCGAGTCAAAATCCACATGTCAAAGTATAATAACCAACTGAAGACCAATTTCTATTAATGAAATTAATCATTGACAATAAATACATCTGATAATAAAACACAACTAGAGGTAAATACAAAATCTACAGAGGAGACTTAGGTTACATACTAGGGATTGTTATCACATGGTCAAACTACTTGAGTTACCCTAGAATGGTCTCTCATTAGACCCTAGACCCTCAAGCATTGAGTTACCTCGGACTAGTCACTCTGGACCCCAGACCCTCAATGTGACAAATGCAAATCCAAATTACTCTCTCATGAAGACAAGGAAAACTAGTCATACCTCTCACTAGGTATCATCTCATTCCCATCATTAGCCTATACAAGCACTCAAGGTGTGAGCAAAGTAAACATCTCTAACATATCTTTTTAGTGTATCTCAAGGAAAGGGCTAGGCAAGGTATTTTAATTACTATGTTATCACTTGTTGCACAGCTTATGATAGTTATCTTGGTACTGACCACTTTGGGTCCCAAACCCCTATTGCAAGCCACTCCTAAAGACATGTACCTAGACAGCCTCCCCAAGTACTTAAAACATGGTTGTGCCCCATACCACAATACCCACAATAATCGGATTCGGTTCCTTAAAAAGCAACCCAAAAAAAAGCTAGTTCTCAAAACCCCAAGTAAACATATATGCTCAACCAAGTAAATCTCATAAATACAATTTTCAATTTGAATCACAAGGTACATCATGACATTCAGTCATATAAATATAATAGAAGGAAATGCAAAAGCCTCAAGTGTACCACTTCTAAAGCTGATGTAATTCCCATTGAGCAAAACTAACTAGAATAAAAGGATACACCCAAACATATAAAAGACGAACTCAATCTTAAATGTATAAAAATAAATCAAGTGTTTAGTAGTCGAATTTAACTATACAACATGTCAATATATGAACTTTCTTTTGACCATATAATAATATTAGCATTAAGTATAATTATAATCCATTATAATCATACTAAATTATTTATAATTCCGATATTGCTACCAGGATTTAACTGTGTGATTTTGAGTTAAACTCATTGATCCATGTTTCATGAGTAGTGATTCAACATGAATCTATCTGTCATGAGAATAAATGAAACACTTAGCACTCATTGGATCTAGGTGATGCTCATAGGGGTCAAGCACTGAGACTTTTCGAGAGGTCACCCATCCTAGTATTACTCCAGCCTGAGCGCACTTAACCATGGAGTTTCCTCCATGGTTAAACCCAAAGCTTGCAACCCCATTTACAAAACCTTTACCAAATATTGTGCCTTATGAACCATTCATTAGAAAGCTCCTATTTATAATTCTAACAAAAAAAATAACTTTTAAATTAATTGAATTATAAATAAATCCCAATTCAATCATAATTTAATTTAATTAGTTTACAAATTTTATTTAACATTAGTTATCTTTAAATTAAATGATAATATAAAATAATTTAAAATATAACTAAATTAAAATTTCAAATAAATTAACTTTATAATATTCATAAATAAATAATAAAATAATTTATAACTAAATCACTTACTAAACAAACTAAATACCAATAAAACTTTTTTTTAAAGATTATATTTTAAAGGAAGCTTGCGTGCCCCACCACTCTTCTAAAGCTTATCTTTTCTATATTAAAAAATGAATAAGTAAGGAGGGAGGTGGGGTCTCACCGACCACTAAATACTAAATATAGGGTAGCGTAGAAAACATGCCCGAATGAAATTAGGATGTGCTGGAACGGGTCCCAACGTGGACACATTTATTACAAGTTAATTTATGTTAGACTATGCGTTTTTCTAAAAACAGAGTTCCTAAAAAAAAAGTGAATAGGTGGAGTAAACACACCATTCACATGCATCTATAATTATATTTTACAGTTTATTTGTTCTTTCTATATATATATATATATCGAATTGTTATTCATTTATTTATTTTTACCATATTTCACATGTAGGTAATATACTTGTATTTTTTCAAGAGGCATATATGGAAGTATATCGTTTAATGTAAATTCAACTATCTTTTATACAAACCATCAATTTTATATATAATAATAATAATAATATTATTATTATTATATATATATATATATATATATATATATATATATATATATATATATATATATATATATATATATATATATATATATATATAACTTGTAGATTGCATCTACATAATTTCTCTATCAATCTCTAATCAATTTAATTATTCTTCTCTTTAAATTTCTTTTGTGGAATTTTCAATAAGGATTTGACAACGAAAAAGTTTATTTTTTCCGAACTCCTTCAATCAACATATGGAGATTTATTTTGTTTGCACAAATCTAAACTAGTTGAATAAAATCAATTTGTTTGCACAGATTCAAGCTACTAAAATAAAATGACAATCAATTTCCAAATACGCAGAAGACAAAGAATACAAAGAATATAGATCTTTTTGAATGAAATATATTATTATGAATTTCAAACCCTACATTACATTGATGCTAACAATCTCGCAACTAGGTGAAACCCTTGTTAAACCAAAACCCTTCAAAGCTTCCAAAATTCTTTTTGCTCAAAATTCTACAATTTTGCTCTCCAAAACCTATGTGTGAAATAATGACCAAAAAATCTCTAACATAGAGCTCTCAACTCCCTTTTAGGGCTTCTATGACTAAAAGCCCTAAAATATAATTATTTTATTTTATTATTTTTCATGCACATTTAACTCATTTTTAAATTAAAATATTCTTTTATTTTTATTCCTCCACTTTATTATTTAATACAATCCGTAAACGTAATTATTTATTATTTTAAATCAATAAAGTAATTAATGTGCATTCTTTAAATGCAAATCCAAGTTTAGTCAATATTAATTAAATAGTCACACTTAAATAATATTTTATATTTTATATTTAATTTTTTAAAATTTATTTTTATTAATTAAGACCTAAAGTTAAATCTTTTAAATTAGCCATATATTCAAATAGTTCTATCAAATTAAATATCATCTTATTTTAATATTTTTCTCTTTTTAAGTAAACAACATTTAATAATTCAAATATAAATGATTAATCCAATAACAATAAATAAGCATTCTACTAAGAAAATTATAAAGGAAAACCACATGAAAAACATAAAGAAAATCAACCAAAGCAAAAATCAAACCACATATGCATAAAAGACTCATAGGTTTAAAAATGATAGTTAGTTACGAGTCCTCCTTGCAGGAAAAGTATTTAGGCTATGGTTGGGATTGTACCTGGTCATTATCTTCCCATTCTTACCATTGAGTTATTCTTCTGGGGCATGCTCATCCTGGAAATTCATGAAAGTCGATCCCTAGTACTTGCAACCTACATAAAAGACGAGCATGCACATATGCATCTGTAATGTTCCTAAGGCAATCTCAACTTAAAATAGATCTTGGTCCAAAGGGAATATTGTTGTGAAGGGGATCTCTATTTGGAGGCAATGTAGGAAATCTCAATCCAAAGGGGGGCCTCAATCTGAAGGAGATCTTGATTCGAAGGGAATCTTAGTTTGAAGGGGGACTTTGGTCCAAAGGGAACTCAATTTGAAGAGGAACTTGGTCCTAAGGGAATCTGAACCTAAACGGGAAATTGATCCAAAGGGGATTTGGTTCTGAGGGGAAACCTGATCCTAAGGGAAACTTGATTTGAAGGAATCTTGGTTTGAAGGGGATCTCGATCCAAAGGAGATCTTAACTCAAAGGCGATGACTTCCCAAAGGGGATCTCAACCTGAAGATAATGACTTCCTGAAGGGGATCTTGACCTGAAGGAAATGAGTTCCCGAAGGGGAACTCAAACCGAATGCAATTGCTTTGATACAACTATGCAGTTGAAGTTGTGATTCCTCAGTATACTTAATTTTGTTATAGTCAAGTAGTTGGAGGGTTATCTAAGTGGTCATATTGTTGTGTTCAGGAGGTTCGTATGGTTGTAGCAGAAAGGCTATAGGTTTATGTCTGGAAGGCCCATAAGGTTGTGATAGAGAGGTTGTATGATTGTGTATTAAGGGGTCATACGATGAGGGGGAAGAGGAGGTCTTATGATGGTGGAGGTGATGTGTTCGATGAGGGAGAGAGGAGGTCATATGGTGATGGAGGTGAGTGTGTCATGGAAGGCCTTACGATCCTTATAGAAGGTAGTACAATTTGTTCTTTAGATTCACCAATGCTAAGTCCTCTAGAATGAATTAACAACTTTAAAAAGACACCAAAATATAATGAGATAATCACTTATAGATATATATGTTCTAGACCAAAATGGTGTTCTAGATTTGCCAAATTCGAAGCAAATAAATACAATGGACGAAATAGGGTGAGGGTTGATTCCCATTAAAATCGCAAGAGCCAAGTTGGGAAGATCTCTCACTTCCAAAATGGCAAACAATACAAAACTCCAATAGGAATTCACATATAATAAAATAATCCAAATCACATGACAACTACTACCTATATGTTGTGCTTGAATACCCTTTAGAGAAACTCATGAGGGTTTACAAAGATAGCCAACGACAATACCAATACAAATAATTAAAATAAAACATGGGTCTAAGATATACTAAATCAATCAGAACCATAAATACCAATATTATTAACTTGAGCCCCATAGTAATTAATTAAAGTAACTAATTAAAGGCCCTTTTATTATATTATTTAAATTTTGGGACCAATTAATTAATTAATTAAATTAAGTTATTACATTAAAAAATTTGGACATGACAAATCCTCACTTCCCAAAGATTGCTTGCCTTCAAGCAATCTGTCATCAAATGAAATGCTAATAGCTCCAGGGTCCTAAATCAAATGTGTAGGTGAGACAAGTGAAATCTCCATAGCACCACACTGCCATCAAACTTTTGCAATGTCACTCTGATATAAAAAAAAATTGTGTCATGTGTCGCCAAGATCCCAAAGATGCCAATCATAAAATACATCGATGTCATCATGTTCATCAATCTCTTCTGGAAACTCATAACTTAGGAAAACCCTACTTCTCTTGTGCAAAAGACCTTCATAGAGAAATATTACAATTATACATGCATTGAGCACAGTTGGAGGATAGACTCCATCATCAATCAACAATAGCAGTTGTTCCTACAAACAATCTTTACCCCATTCTCTAGGTTCATGATTCCATTTAATTGACTCCAAATTCTTATCCATGCTCTCCTATAGATTAGTAGCCTTGCTCTCATCCCACACACTAAGAGCATTATGGGGGTTCACTTCAACACTAGCTTTGCAATTTGCATCAGGATACCAAACCAAACATGCAGGCAAAATGAGTGAATTGTCATCAAATCTCCCTTGCACCACTATACTATTGTTAAGCATCCGTTGTGCGACTCTGATATAAACATTATCATAGCCTTCAATAGGATCTCAATGACACAAATTGATGAAATATTTCATGTCATTATGTTCATATATCTCTTTGGGTATGGTCATGTAAACATATGTCGATGGTGGCACAAACTTAGCCACTAACATAAGCACAACAACCACTATTATATTCTAGATGGATGAAACCTTGACAAAGAGAGGTTTGATGGTGAGAATGTTGGCGAAGGGGGGCTCAACTATGAGTACCTCAATGAAAGGAGCTTCAGTGACGAGTGTCGCGATGATGGGAGCCTTAGAGAAGAGTACCTCCATGAAGTGAACACTAGTACATTTTGGCAAATATATGACTAAGTGACTAAAATGTTTCATTACACTAATAAAATATTTAGTCACATGATCAAAATTGATCACATTCTATTATTTCTTTGTAATTTACATCAATAAGTGATTAAATAAGTGACTAAGTTAGTAATCAAATACAATCACAAGATCATCCAAATGAAAATGACTGAATAAACTATCAAATAAATGACTAAATAAATGATTGAAAAACTAGTCACTAATAATTGGTTGTCTACAAAACTAGTAAATAAATGACTAAATAATTAGTCACCAATAATTAGTTTTCCAAACAAAAATGACTAAATGATCATTCCCCCTTTATAATTATACCATTTGATAATATGATAATAAAATAATATAGATAGATGATTTTTTCTTAATTTTGACAACCTATATTAAAATGGCAATATACATAGATGCTACAAGAGTATTACCCATAAAGCATGTAAAAAATTAGAATTCTACTAGGAGCATGATGCCAAATCCGCATTGATTGACCAAAAATTCCATGACGTTCTAAGTTTGCAAAGTGTAATTCCAAATTCATCATTAGTATGGGTTTGAAAACCTTTCCTAATTTATTTGAAGTTTATATGTCATCTAGAAGATAAAACTTTTGGAGGATGATGTCATTAAAATACTAAACTCAGAGAGGAAATTTTATGTCAAAAATTTAATAATAATTTTTTATAAAATTGTATATACTCAATTTATAAAAATGTTTTTACATATATTTTATTTAATATTTATTGAATTATTAAATTCTTTTAATTCGTTAGCAATCAAAAAACAACAATTTTCTCTAATTTCATATTAATTTTCATTAAAAAATAGACTAAGATGATTTTATAAGAGAACTTATAATTTAAAAAATTTATTAATTTATTTCAAAAAATAAAATCATGAAATATGAAAGACATAATAGTCATCACCAAATAAATCTATAGACCAGAAAGAGAAAGTCGTTCATGTGAAATTTATGGCAGGAAATGGGGATTTCTTCATCAAACCAAGCTTTCAATTCTTTTAGGAAGATGTGATTAGACAGAACATAAGGGTTTGTCAATTTGGTGGTCTTCTTGAGGGCATTCGAGGGCTTAGTTGATTAAAACTCCTTGGAATTGAAGCTATGAAGAGTTTGGAGTTATCAATGTAAGACAAATAGAGTGATAATCCATAACCTAGAGGATATCCTTTTTGCAAAAGAATGTGGGGAATAAGGATCTATTGTTGATATGGGTAAGAGTCTTTCTTTGCAATAGTTAATACACATAACATAAATAAAATATACATATGGTAGAGGTGGTTTGCAGGCTTCATTGTTACCTTCTTTATGTCAAGTTTTGAGGGTATTATTTCATGATCGAAATCTCAAATGAGATTTTCCTTGAATGAGAGGCTTCTTTTCATCTTCTTCAACTGTTCTTCCTACACAATTCGTGAAATTTTCTATGGAAAAAATTAGCATTCTAGATGCATACGTTGAAAGAACCTACATCACATAGTAATGTCTATAACCTTGAGTTAATACTTGCAAAAACAGTGTACATGAACGCCTGAAATGATGACCAAAAGTATGAAACAAACTTTTATTCATCAAGATAATAAGTATCACACATGATTTTCAAAAAGATGAAACTCCCATTAACCTTTTCCTTGGCTTCTAATTGTGGCCTTTCCTCTTCCTTTGCATGGAGTTTTTCCTCTAATTTTGTGTTAAACTGATGAATCATAGAAAAAGAAAATATAGTCAATGTTTACAAAGAAATAATCAATCAGAAAAACATATAAAAAATTTACCAAGGACATAATGCTCAATTCCATTTTAAGAAGTAAATTCTTACCTCTTTTCACTTCTCAACCCATTCATTACATCTAGATATGCTAACCATGAAAGTAGCAACAATGCTTGTTCAACTTTTAGAGGCTTTGGTTACCGTTGAAGACCTAAAAACATAAAACTAAAAGTGTTAACAAGAATAGACTTGTGTCATGGAAAATAAATAAATATCAACAGGTAAATGATTCTCAAAAGTTTTTTATTTTATTAAATACTGATGCATTATGAAAAATATCAACAAATTAACATAAATAATCCAAATGTATTATTATAAAATAGTGAGATTGGAAAAAGTCATGTATTATTAATTTTAGTGATTCTAATCAACATAAAAAACTCAACTAGCATCTTCCAGTAATATACCATGAGAAGACACATAGACATCAAGAATATCAGTACATTCTTTGCAAGTCTGAAGCTGTGATTTTCAGGTTGTGTGATTAACCAGGGAAAAAACATTTTCTATATTTGAGAAACTTGACTATTAGAGACCAGCTACCAAATACACATTTGTTAGAGAAATGGTTCTGAAATTTTTCCACAAAGCACCAATAACAGAAAAAAAATGAGCAGCCCACTATAAGCAAGATAAAAAATACTCACTTGTGTCCAATAGAATGGGAAAATTTTGTTTTTGAAACTCTTGAAGCAGTTTTAGTAGTCACCTGTATAGATAATGAGTAATCCAGAAAAAATAATTATGAATTAGGATCCATTTTCTCATAATTGAAGCACAATACATCACCAATTAACTTATCTTCATCAAACACCATGCATTACAAAGATCGAAAAACATCAACAATCACAATTTTCCCTCAATTCAGATTTAGATGCTCTTCTAAACTATTTGGGCTATTCAAAATTTAAAAGATGAAGTCCCACTACCTTGTTTTTCTAGCCAGTGGAGATGCCACATTACTTATACTAGCATGCCTAGAATGTTTCTGAGCTACTTCACTGCCAGTTTGTTGTGATCCAAATGAAGCCCTTTTATCAGTAGCTAGTGAAAAAGGTTGTGGTATAGTGTAATTTTCCCTTGTAGCTCCAGGGTTAATTTTCTTATGAAGTAGACGCTTTAATGTAGCTAGTGTGACTTCAATATTCTCTTCCGTCTTAATTATGTTATTTGTAAATGCTAAAACTCTATCCTTATCACTTTGTATTGAACTCTTCGTTATTATGACCAAACTATTCAGAATCCTTGAATTTTGGCTCTAACAAGACATATTGCCACTGTTTCCAAGTAAACTATTGCTAGTTTTTAAAGATCTGGATTGTGTCAAATATTGGTAGGATGGTATCCTATTTTGCTCTAAAAAGGTGGCAAACAAATAGAAACATTATTTAAACTTTTATCTAACAAGGTTTATGATTTCTTCTTATATCAATGAATGAATCACAATTCTACAGACATTTATATGCACTGTATACTTGTTAAGTTTCAATATTTTCACCCTAAATTGAACTAAAAAGGTTTAGTAACCCTTACTTAACATGGGAGTCATTTCACTATGTGAGACAGGCTAATGAAATGAAACCACCGGGTTCTAGACTGGCTCCTATTTAATCTTTCAGTGAAAATCTCTTAAAACTCATGAAAACTTGTAGGGAAAAGGTAAGAAATTGCTAAAAGCAAACCTAAAACCTAAAGTTTAAACTAAGGAGGTGATACACTAGAAGTGATTTTGAAGATGTAATAAACATGTAACAGAGAGGATTATCTAACTATATGAAACACACATAAAGCACAACTTCTTGTAAAGGCTTGCACAAGTGATTTATGATAAGGTTTCAATACTGAAACTACAAAAGGAGGATAAACTAATGCCTCACTTTGATTAATTTCACCTATAAACACATATCATAACCTGCAAGTAAACCTACTTTTCTACAAAACGGTGCTGGAATGAGACAAAAAAAAAGGAACAATGAAACATTCACAAGTTAATCCATCAAATCATCCAAAGATGCACACAGTGTTTGTAGAAAGGAAAATGGCTTAGCAATTTAATTTACAAAACATGATCACACAGCTATCATTGAAATTATCTCTCTGAAATGTTGAATTACAGACCCTCTAATAAAGCTTAGGACTCAGAAAGAGGTCTCCAAAAACTTTATCATCAAATAAGAACTTCCAAAATGAGTTCCAAAAACTCAACAAGTACAATGCCCAACTCCTTGGGTTGTATGCAGAGTAATAGCCCCAAAAAGAGGACTTAGTAACTAAAAAAATGAAGTCCTACCCCTGGGAAAACTCCATTATCTCATAAAGAACCCATTGACTCATTTTCCTCTATCACTAAAATTGTCAAACTAATCATAAAAACCTCCAAACTGACTTGGCAAAGTCAAATTCGACCCCCTATATTCTCTCCATATGTTTCCCAACTGATTCTAGACTTCAAGACCATAATGGGAGAATAAGATAACTCATTTGATTCCTTTTGCATTAGTAATAGAAAAAATATCTAATGACTTATAATTATGTCATTTAAATATTTCTCTTTTACAGTAATACTTATGCAAAAGAAATAATTAAAATTAAAATTCCCCCTTTTTTATTCTTTTGCATTTTTTTAAAAATAGGAAATAATATTAAATAACACATTAATATTATTTATTATATAAATTATATCCTATGAAAAAGAATAAAATTAGCCCATGAGGTTAACGAACACCTCTTTTCACATTTTGTTTTATGCGAAATAAAGGAAAAGGGATAAACATCCCATGATATTGCTTGCAGATCTCAAAAAATATACAAAAAACAAAGGGCATTCATATTGAAGAGCCCTAATCTTCTCTCATCTTCTTCATTTTCAACTTTTGAAGGGTCTCAAAGCAAGAAAACAAGGGCTTCATCAGTTGACTTTGGGAACATTTGATGGTTTTTTCACAACTGTCGTATCTAGACTTGATTTTCTTCACACAGTGGTTGGCTTGGAAGGTATGGCCACTGCTGTTACACATGATCTTTCTCATTTTTAATCCACCATGTTGAAGAGTTTCAAACTATATTTTATTTAGTGACATGGATATATGTTGGAATTTACTTTGAATAACTTAATACAGTTTTGTGAGAGCTTAACCCATAAAGATATCAAGATGATTTATTACTCTTTGTTATACTCTTGTTTGTAAGAATGTTTTCCAGGAAAGCCATTTCTTGCTGGGTGTTATATTCTTTCTCAAATAACATAATATAATGGCTTTTCCCTTTTCTTTCCATGGATGGGCTCCCTACTATAACTTTATATTATAAAACCCAAATGGGGTTTCTTCCTTGGAATGAATTTGCAGGTGCTTTTAAGAGAAAAACCTGAATCAGGTTTGTTGCTTGTCTCTATTATTGAGTTGTTGGATATCGATAAGTTATTACTGTTACATTTTCTGGGTTTTCTCATAAACTTGTTCTAGTATGAAGCCACATCATTTTGCAGGCCTTTAGGTCGTTCCCTTCTACTTTGAGTAACCAACTGGGTGAGGATACTGTCCTAATGTTGCCCGTGTAGAACCACCCTGATACTAGAATAGATGACTCACTGTATGAATTCCATGTAGAGAATGGTTACTTGACTTTAATATTATTTGTTTTGACAGCTAAAACATTACTCTGACGATTATTTCCAATGTAATGACTCCATACAGTAGGTACTGTTGTTTCAATGAACCATAGTCACATTTGTAAATATCCTTATTCTAGGGAAGCCATTTCACACAATTTACAATCTCTTGGTGGCCCGAAATTGTAGTCGATATTCTAGGTTTGCATCTCTTTTTTAAACTCCTTACTAAAAACTTGCTGCTCATCAATACTGTCTGCTTCTTATCAATATTTGTAGATAGTCAACCATATGCTACTCCATACTGATTCCAACCACCTTTGATTGTTATTTTTGATGATACAATTCTAGCAAGAATCTAGACCAATGTTTTCTATTTTTGGAATATCTAGAGGAGCCAAGATAATCAATACAGTAAGGCAAACATTTTAATAGTTGTATGGGTAAAGTGTCTAGAATGGAGAATTGCATAGTGTGATATTTAAAATTTCTATGTCACTACCTCATATAAACTGCACCAGTCTTCTTCTTATATGGTTCATCTGTCTTTGTCAAAACTTATCCAACTTTTTCTTTTTTGCCATCAATGGTGATTTCAAAATTTTTTGTTAGATACTAGCACGTTCATCACAACAAAGAAGACTTCCACTATGAATACAAATATTGCAAGAACTTTTATTCTTTATTGCAACATACTTTTAGATTAGAAACATAAAATTGAAAACACATCACCCTCTAAATCGAGCCCATCCTCATTTGCTGATTCTAGCCATGGCCACTACAATTTGTGCAAAATCATTAACATGACTCTTACTTGCTGAACATTTGATCTGGTCAAAGAACATCTACCTTAGATACCAATCCTCACATAGAATTACAACAATAGTTTTAAGTCATACAGATCCTTAAGAAGGTATTGGTTTGCAAAGTATATTCTTAACCAATAATTTGCTGACATCCATTTTCCAATACAAATCTACCTCGACCATATCAGTTGACACTCTAAGTATCTATTTTCTCCCATGCTTGAGAAAGCTTTATAAATCACATGTCTTCTTGCTTGTTGATTATTGTTTATGAATAGCAATCTAGAATGTTAAAATAATTCTTATCTGTTGTTTCAGAGTTTGTGCTATTTCATCATGATATTAATCATTATTTTTTTGCTATAACCTTTTCCATCCTATTGTATATTATGAGGTTTGAGCACGGGCTTGTGACACTCAAAAATAGTTTCATTTCTTTCAGCACTAGATCACAATATCATTGCTTATTTTTCTTTCATGATGAAATACATTGACAGATAAAGTATGCATAGGAAGAGAGATATATGGTCATTTCATAGATCCTTCAAGATTTAACATCAATTTTTTCATGTTTCTTATAGCTTTTGGAGAGCGTGGAGCTTGAAGCTTAAAGAGTGAGGCAGGGAGAGAGAGTTCATAACCAGTCAAACCAATAGGCAATGACTAGTTATCTCTACTCTGTATTTCATTCATTCATATATATCTTGTTCGTGTATTTCCTGATGAAAGAAATTTAGTAGCTACACTCACAACTTGTGTGAGATCATTTCTTTCCATCATATTAATTCATTTCATTGTTTAGTAAAACATCAATGTATATTGAAAATAAATTATACAAGGAAATTTCTATTGTTTGAATGAAATGAATGGAATTTTTGTCCTTTTATTACATGTATACTTAAAATTTTATGCATGTGCAAAATTTTAGTAACATTTTTGGCAATTTCTACTGTATGTCTGATTGCTTGACATTTGACCAGTTCTTTAGCTGTTCTTATTTCTTGGACATAGAGTTTGATTATGCATTCCTAGCACCTAAACCTGACTCAAAGTGACTTCTAAAGTTATTGGTTCAGTTTTGAATGTATGCTCCTAAGTTTAGTAAGATTGGGAACTCTTATTAAATTGATGGGTATGCAGGGTCAAAAGTCAAGTATCAACTTTAGGAGTTGAAGCATCATAGTAACCCATTTGGTTGGTGTATGTGTGGATGTATGGACTTATGTGAATGTATGTATGCAACGTATGCATAGGTATGTAGATATGTATGCCTGGCAGCCATACATATTTAGTGTTAGTGATATGTATGTGTGTATGGGTGCATATGTTGGATATGTGCATGCATTTAAGCACACATATCTATGCATGCATGAATGAAATGGGTGGATATGACTGCTGAAAAACATAAACTAGAAACTTGACTAAACTAAACTACAAAAAATTATATGACAGAAAACAAAACAAAACAAAATGCAGACGTAGTTATGGAAAAAAAGGGGAACTAACCTAATATGTACAAAGTAGGACTGAAACTCATACCTCAAAGCATGGTTTGAGGTGGATCCTGTTCACAGGGATTGGTAGTAGATCTCCCTCCATGCTAGCAATCTGGTAAGAATTATGCTATTTACACTCAACAATTTAAAATGGCCCAGCCCACACATGATTAAATTTACTATGTTGGCCTAGCCTGCTCTTTAGAACATCCCACTTCAGTACCATGTCACCAACATGGAATTCCCTAGTTTGAGTTCTTTTATCAAAGCTCCTCTTTATTTAAATTTTTCGATACTCCATGGTTTCCATGGCCTTTTTCCTGGTTTCCTCCAACTCCATCAATTGAGCACACTGCACTAAAATAGGGTCACCTTCCTCAAATAGAACTAGTTGTTTACCAAGATCAAGTGCTGGTAATTTTGTCTCAATAGACAATCTGGCTTCTTTTCTATCTACAAGCCTATAAGGTGAGTTTCCAATAACTTTCTTTGGAGTAATCCTACCAACCCATAAGGCAACTTTCAACTTTGAATGCCAATCTCTCTGATTCTCTTGCAAATTGCACTTGATGATTCTTATGAGGTTCTTGTTAGAAGACTCTGCCAATCCATTACCCTTGGGTAATAATTAGAGTTGGTACTAAGATATATCCCATGACTAAAGGCCTAATCAGTTACTTTCATTCCAATGAAAGCAAGCGCATTATCAGAAACAATGGAATCAGGTACTCCAAACCTATTCACAATATCATCATAAAAACTTCGGACTAATATTTCATTTGCATCCTTTAACGCGTCTACCTTAGTCCAACGTGTGAAATAATCAGTGGCTATAATAATCCTCTTGTGACCTACACTTGATGGAGGGTTAATGGCCCCTATAAAATCAATGCCACACTTTGGAAAAGGTTGTTCTGTCTTAATTGGCTGCAAAGGCAAAGCTAGCAACCCCTCTTTCCAAAAAACATAGTGCATTTACTGCATTTTCTAACATGTACATGACAATCCTTGAACAAATCAAGCCAATAATAGCCAGCTTGTAGAATCTTATAAGCTATTTTCCTAGGAGAAAAATGTCCTCCTAAATGCCCATCATGAAATTCATGCAATATTTGAGCAATCTGACCTGAATCAATGCACCTAAGAAGGACTCCATCGAAATCTTTACAGTATAGAATGTCATTAATCAACACGAAAGGAATCAATTGTAAGCGATAATATCTTCGCTTTGTTCAATCCAAGGTGGCTGAACACTCACTGGTTTTCAAAAAATGTATCATATCCTGCAACCAACTTGCTATTCCATTATCGCTTCTAGCAGCTCCAATCAGTAAAATAGCATTTGCTTTCTCCTCAAGCTCTGAAATATTCTTATCTATGATTTGCTCACACAATCCCTTTCCTCTAACCAGCTTGGTTATCTAGATATCTACTTCATATTCCATGATGCTTGTGATCCAACTGGCTCTTTTCTCATTCAAATCCTTACTTAGGAGGAATTCCTTGGCACTTGGGTGTGTGACATGCAAAATGACCTTGTTATGTGTCAAAAAGTGCCTAAATTTCTGAAGGCTTTTTACAATAGCAAGAACATGTTTCTCAACAAAATTGTACCTTTGCTCATACTCTTCTAGTCCTTTGCTAAAAAATGTGATTGGCTATTCCAATCCCTCGGCATTTTGTTGTACTAGCATAATTGAAATCACATCATAACCACCATATGCATAAATAATTAAATCCTTATTGAAATTAGGATTGATTAGGATAGGTGCTGATGCTAATGCATTTTTTATGGCCTGAAAATTATCTCTAGCCTCCTTTGTCCATGCAAAAATGACATTATTTTTAAGCATAGTTGTTAATGGCTTGAGAAGTGCTGCAATATCAAGCAAAAATCTTTGCACGAAATTGATGCGACCAATGAAACTTTGAAGGCTTTTCTTGTGCTGTGGTAAAGGCAACTCCAGAATTACTACAACTCTTTCAGGGTCCACTGTAATGCCTAACTTAGATACAATTTATCCAAGTAATTTCCCCTCATGTACATAAAATATACTCTTTTTAGGGTTTAATGAGATGCCTAACTCTCTACAGCACTCAAAAATTTACCTTAAGTGATCAATATGATTTGTGTTTTCTGTGAACTGTGACATCATCTAAATAGACCAAGACAAACTTGTACATCAAATATTTGAAAGCCATCTCCATAGCTTTTTGAAATGTAGCTCTAGCGTTGGACAATCCAAATGGCATTCTTTTGTATGCCATTGTTCCCCATTTTGTTGTACACGTTGTTTTATATTGATCTTCTTCCTTTACCAATATTTGATTATAACCCAAATAGCCATCCAATAAAGAAAACCTTTCAGTCCCTGATACACTTTACAAATTCTATTCCATGAATGGAAGTGGGTGCTTATCTTTCAGCAGGACTTGATTCAAATCCCTAAAATCTACACACAACCGTAACTCCCCATTCTTCTTCCTTACAGGGACCAGGTTAGCAACCTAGCTGGTATGTTTAATAGGAAAAATAATTTTACTCTCGATCAGTCTGAGAACCTCTTTCTGCATCAAGGGTTCTAGCTTTGGATTGATAGGCCTTTGCCTTTGACACACTAGTTTTACTGTTGGTTCCAACTCTATTATATGTTGTGCTAGTCTTGGATTGAATCCTTTTAAATCACTATATTTCCAAGTGAACACATCACTGAATTCTTGCAAAAAATTAAGAAAAGCTTCTTTTTATTCAGCTAAATTTACTTTGCCAAATTTTAGGCATTTACTTGGTGCAATTTCCAGGTTTGCATACTAGTTTTCTTTAACCAACAAGTTAGCCTTTCCATGTTTTAACTGATCATATCAATTGAAAATGCTTTCTAGCATTACTAAACCCTTTGGGAACTTGTTGCTTTTTAACTGTATCACCTGATCACCATATTGATCCTTATACCTCTACTAATTAGAATTGGCAAAAATGTCTTCTTCCAGCAAAAATTGCAGAATTTGTTCATCATTGTCAAAAACTTGCCAATTAATATCATTATCAAGAATTGAAGGCCTGCTAATGATTTTGATATGTTTCTGATCATATGTATGGACACGTTGTTAACAATATCATACTAGGCTCCTATAGCTGCTAGCCTATCACCGTGCTAGTTTTTGTTTCTAGAAACAACTAGTATATTAAATGCATCAAAATTTTCAAGTAAATCCCAAACATGATGTCTATAAGATTTTAAAATATCATTTTTCGCAGTATTCAAACATCTGATTTGATTTACTACTAATTCGCTATTACCATACACTTTTAAACACTTAATTTTGTGTTTTCTCGCTCATTCTAACCCTTGGATTAAACCTTCATACTTTGCTGTATCGTTGGTACAAGAAAAACTAAATCTAAAAGCAGCATAATATTTCTCGTTGATGGGTGAGACTAACATGACACCCCCACTAGCACCTTGCCTACTCCTCGAACCATCAATGAAAATACTCCATAACAGATCTTGGGACTCTCCTAACTAATTTGTTGGTTTGACTAGATTGGGAATGACTTCATTTTGCTCATGGATAATATAGGTCCCTAAGTCAACACTTGTCATATGATAAAATTGGTTTTCATAGGTTTGACTAGATGCCCATTCATCAAGAAGAATATTTGGGATGTTATCTATCTGGGTTTGATTTTTAGCAGCAGTATGACACTCCTCTTCATCAAATGTAAGCAGATTTGCATTGACAACACTGGGTACATAGGGCTCTATGTGGTTTTTTGCAAGTAACTCAAACTTAATCATTACTTTAGTGCCATATCTAGTCCTAAAAAGCATGTGGGACCAATTAGATGACAAATAGCCACCAATCTTAGTAGTGAAGTCCCTAGACAAGCAGATAGCAAAGTATAGGGGTAAATCTATGACATAGATATACTACTAAATGGAAAAATTAGGACAGGCATGAAGGGTGACACTTGCATCTTTAATCACACCTATAGTACCCATAGATGTCCCATCAAGTTGGACAACACCTTTTTCAATGGGCTGGTATTTTAGTCCTAACCGGTCAGCTATCTTTTTTGGCATTACCGAGCTTGTAGTTCCACTATCTACCATACAGTTATGGACTAATTAATTTCCAATGATCAAAGAAAGGTAGAAAGGAGGTAGTTTTATTACCTTATTTGATTCCTTGGTAGTTTCCTCACTATCATCCTTCTTTTCATCAACATTGGTTAACACCACCTTTGTTGGTTCATTCATCACCTTTGCGAAATTTGCTTCATCCAAGAGAGCCTTTTGCAAGATATCTATTTGACCAAGAATAGCCAAAGGCTCCCACATTGACATACACACGTTCATCTTCTTCATATTCTCCACTATGTTGAATGACACAACAAAGTGTGACTTCTGATGTGCTTTAACTGCACCATGTTCTGCTAACTTGTGAAAAGTTTCCTTGGTGATAGGGACATGAGTGTCTTCCACTGTGTTTGTAGCATTTGATGATGGCTCAGTTGTATTAGGTGATTTACCCTTGTTTTCTGTTTTCTCTATTTCAAGAGCTCTTTTCTTAGCTTGGGTATTCGCCGATATGGGTGAGTCATTGTTGATTGTGCAAAACTCATCTCTCTACTAGTTGAGGAAATTGGTCTTAGGAGTTAGTGCATCATGTTGTTGTTTAGGTGCGTCATTTGTGATATTTTTCTATCCTGCTACTATATTTTGCACCATTAATGCCTGATTTATAAATCCATTTGTGCACGTAGCCTGATTGTGAAGTTCATTATAGGGATAACACCACTCAAAATCTGCTACAAGATTGTTTTGCATGGGCACAATGTCTCTACCTCGATTAGTAGAATTGAGAGGAACTGGATTGTATGGCCATAAAGGTCTTTGATTAATATTTTGCCTATAACCCATTGCATTACCTTGAAATGGCAGCCTATTTCCTTGAGGTTGGCCTTGATTTTGCTGCTAGTAAGGCAAATTTATAGTTGGATTATGCCGTTGATAAGATGGCCTAGGCTGAAATTGTTGTTTTTTCAGATTAACCAGCTTATTACTAAAGGTTTGCATCATATTTTCAATTTTGAGCTGACTATTCTTGATTTCCCTCAGCTTTGGAGAAGGACTTGTGGTATTTGAAGGATCTACCATGGTAATTTCTTGGCTGGGAACAATAGGTAATGGGTTTAATGAATGAATTGCTAATAGCATATTGGGCTGAATATTTGGAAAAATGGGCATTGGAGGTCTAGGGGCTATTTTACTAGCCTGGATAAGACTATTTTCAACTCTAATAGCAATCTCATAAGCTTGAGGCAGTGAAACACCTCCCATAGACTAAATCATTACTAAAATATCGCTATTTAAACTTCTCAAATAATAAATAAAAGCATGATCTACTGAAGGTCTTACCGTATTGGGTATTCTAGTCTAGGTCCTTTGAAACCGATTAATAAAATCCATCATTTGTTCTTGTGGTGCACGCTTTATGGTTTTGAGCTGCTCCACAAGCAACACAAAGTCTAACTTATCCTCAAAGTGTCTTGTTAAAGTGTCACCCAAAGCATCCCATGATCCTATAGAACCAACAATTAGGCTTCTGGACCACTAAAGTGCTTTCCCTTTTAATGATGCTGCCAGTAGCTTAGTAGCCACATCCTCCTGTGTAACATGATGTGCGTTGCACAAAGTAGCAACATCCTTATGTGCTCATAAGCTATAGTTTGGTTTTCTCCAGTAAAATTTGGCAAACTCTTCAATGCAGCAAGTGGTATGTCATGATGTTGTGCAAAATTCAAGGGACCCCCTTGATTAAAAGGAACAAAAGCATATGCCCTTGCCATTGGTGGAGGTTGTTGTACTAGTTGCTGTTGTACAGGTTGCTATTGAAAACTTGTATTTGTTATACCTACTGGTATAAAACTAGTACTTGCTGAATTTTTAGTTGAATCAGTAGATATGTCAAAAGAATCAACTCTTACTGATGGACTTGCTAAATGTCTGACTTTTCTTTAATGTATTATGCTATATACACGAAGAACAAGAGCTAAAAGTTGCCTCCTCGACGCTAGTTTTGTTCTAGCAAGGCTCCTTCAATGTCTTTTTGGAGTTTCTAAGTGTAAATATTCAAAATAAGTGGAACTTCATGTTTGAATCTTTCTCATAAATTCATCACCCTCTGCTAGTTGGTTGAAAGATGACCTTCAGCTGTACCAACACAGGAATAATGTGCTCGAGTCCCACCGGGCATGCCAAAACTGGCAAGTTTCAGGATTTACACCCTAAACTAAACTAAAGAAGTTTAGTAACCCTTACTTAACATGGGAGTCATTTCACTATGTGAGACTGGCTAATGAAATGAAACCTCTAGGTTCTAGGTCGGCTCCTATTTAATCTTTCAGTGAAAATCTCTTAAATTCATGAAAACTTGTAGGGAAAAGGTAAGAAATTGCTAAAAGAAAACCTAAAACCCAAAGTTTAAACTAAGGAGGTGATACACCAGAAGTTATTTTGAAGATGTAATAAAAATCTAATAGAGAGGATTATCTAGCTATATGAAACACACATAAAGCACAACTTCCTGTAAAGGCTTGCACAAGTGATTTATGATAAGGTTTCAATACTGAAACTACAAAAGCAGGATAAACGAATACCTCACTTTGATTAATTTCACCTATAAACACATATCAAAACATGCAAGAAAAATTACTTTTCTACAAAAAGGTGCTGGAATGAGACAGAAAACAAGGAACAATGAAATATTCACAAGTTAATCCATCAAATCATCCAAAGACGCACACAAAATTTGCAGAAGGAAAAGGGCTTAGCAATTTACTTCATAAAATATGATCACATTGTTGTCATGAGAATTATCTCTCTAAAATGTTTAATTACAAACCTTGTAATAAAGCTTAGAACTTAGAAAGAGGTCTCCAAAAACTGTATCATCAAATTAAAATTGCCAAAATGAGATCCACAAACTCAAGAAGTACAATGCCCAACTCCTTGGGTCGTATGCAGAATAATAGCCCCAAAAAGAGGACTTAATAACTTAGATAATGAAGTCCTAACCCTAGGAAAACTCCATTATCTCATTAAGAACCCAGTGGCTCATCTTCCACTGTCAATAAAATGCTCAAACTAGTCATAAAGACCTCCAAACTGACTGGGCAAAGTCAAACTCGACCCCCTATATTCTCTCAATATGTTGCCCAACTGATTCTAGACTTCAAGACCATAATGGGAGAATAATGACTCATTTGATTCCTTTTGCATTAATTATAGAAAAAATATCTAATGACTTATAGTTACATCATTTAAATATTTCTCTTTTACAGTAATACTTATGCAAAAGAAATAATTAAAATTAAAATATCCCCCTTTTTGTTCTTTTACATTTTTTTAAAAATAGGAAATAATATTAAATAACACATTAATATTATTTCTTATATAAATTATATCCTATGCACAAGAATAAATCTAGCCCATGAGGTTAACAAACACCTCTTTTCACATTTTGTTTTATGCAAAATAAAGGAAAAGAGATAAACATCCCATGATATTGCCTACAGATCTAAAAAAATATGCAAAAAACAAAAGGCATTCATATTGAAGAGCCCTAATCTTCTTTCATCTTCTTCATTTTCAACTTTTGAAGGGTCTCAAAGCAAGAAAACAAGGGTTTCATCTGTTGACGTTGGGAACATTTGATGGTTTTTTCACAGCTGTCATATCTAGACTGGATTTTCTTCACACAATGGTCAGCTTTGAAGGTATGGCTGCTGCTATTACACATGATCTTTCTCCTTTTAAATCTACTGTGTTGAAGAGTTTTGAAGTGTATTTTATTTACTGACATGGATATATGCTGGAATTTACTTTGAATAACATAATACAGTTTTGTGAGTGCTTAACCTGTAAAGATGTCAAGACCATTTATTATCGTTTGTTATACTCTTGTTTGTAAGAATTTTTTCCATGAAAGCCATTTCTTGCTGGGTGTTATATTCTTTCTCAAATAACATTATATAATGGCTTTTCCCTTTTCTTGCCATGGCTGGGCTCCCTACTTTAACTTTATATTATAAAACACAAATGGGGTTTCTTCCTTGGAATGAATTTGTAGGTGCTTTTAAGAGAAAAACCCGAATGAGGTGTGTTGCCTGTCTCTATATTTGATATGTTGGATACCTATAAGTTATTACTGTTATATTTTCTAGGTTTTCTCATAAACTTGTTCCAGTACGAAGTCACATCATTTTGCAGGCCTTTAGGTTGTTCCCTTTTGCTTTGAGTAACCAACTAGGTGAGGATACTGTCCTAATGTTGCCCATGTAGAACCACCCTAATATTGGAATAGATGACTCATTGTGCGACTTCCATGTAGAGAATGGTTACTTGAATTTAATATTATTTGTTCCCATGGCTAAAACATTACTCTCACGGTTATTTCTAGCATAATGACTCCATACAACAGGTACTATTCTTTCAATGAACCATAGTCACATTTGTAAATATCCTTATTTTGGGGAAGCCATTTCACACAATTTACAATCTCCTGGTGGCCCGAAAGTGTAGTTGATATTCTAGGTCTGAATCTCTTTTTTAAACTCCTTACTGGAAACTCGCTGCTCATCAATACTATTGTCTTCTTATCAATATTTGCAGATAGTCAACCATATGCTACTCCATACTGATTCCAACCACCTTTGATTGCTATTTTCGATGATACAATTCTAGCAAGAATTTGGAACAATGTTGTTTGTTTCTGGAATATATAGAGGAGCCAAGATAATCAATACACTAAGGGAAACATTTTAATAGTTGTACGGGTAGAGTGTTCAGAATGGAGAATTGCGTAGTGTGATATTTGCAATTTCTATGTCATTACCTCATATAAACTGCACCAGTCTTCTTCTTATATGGTTCATCTATCTTTGTCAAAAGTTAACCAACTTTTTCTTTTTGGCCATCAATGATGGTTTGAAAAATTGTTGTTAGATACTAGCACATAGATACCAGCACATGTATGGCAGGAAAGAAGACTTCCACTGTGAATACAAATATTGCAAGAACTTGCGTTCTTTATTGCAACATACTTTTAGATTAGAAACATAAAATTGAAAACACATCAACCTCTGAATCAAGCCCATCCTCATTTGCTAATTCTAGCCATGGGCACTACAATATGTGCAAAATCATTAACATGACTCTTACTTGCTAAACATTTGATCTGGTCAAAGAACTTCTACCTTAGATACTAATCCTCACATAGAATTACAATAGTAGTCTTGAGTCATACAAATCCTTAAGAAGGTATTGGTTTGCAAAGTATATTCTTAACCAATAATTTGTTGACGTCCATTTTCTAATGGAAATCTATGTTTACCATAGCAGTTGACACTCTAAGTATCTATTTTCTCCCATGCTTGAGAAAGCTGTATAAATCACATGTCTTCTTGCTTGCTGATTATTGTTTGTGAATAGAAATCTGGAATCTTAAAATAATAATTTTTCTATTGTTTTAGAGTTTGTGCTATTTCATCATGATATTAATCATTATTTTTTTGCTGTAACCTTTTCCATCCTGTAACATTCACAAAGAATTTCATTTCCTTCAGTACTAGATGACAATACATTGCTTATTTTTCTTTCATGATGAAAAGCATTGACAGATAAAGTATGTATAGGAATAGAGATATACAATCATTGCTTAGATCCTTTGGGATCTAACATCAGTTGGTTTCATGTTTCTTGCAGCTATTGGAAAGAGTGGAGCTTGAAGCTTAAAGAGAGCGGCAGGGAGAGAGAGTTCATAAGCAGTCAAAGAAACAAGAAATGACTGGTTATCTCTACTCTTTATTTCTTTCACTCATATATATCTTGTTCGTTTATTTTCTGATGAGAGAAACTTAGTAGCTACACTCACGGCTTGTGTGAGATCATTTCTTTCTAGCATATGAATTCATTTCATTGGTTAGTAAAACATCAATGTATATTGAAAATAAATTATACAAGGACATTTCTATTGTTTGAATGAAATGAATGACATTTCTATAATTTTATTGCATGTATACTTAAAATTTTACACGTGCAAAATTTTAATAACAATACCTTGTCAATAAATCAATTATTCTCCTTTTTCACATTGGATACATAAGACTTTTCACCAATTACTTTAGAATTCTCTTATTCATTTTGTGATTCTCCATTTGCACAACCACTGGATTCTGCAGCCTTCGCTTCATTAGCTTCTTTTTTCTTTGAAGTCTCTTTAGATTCAAAACACTCTTCAAAGATTTCTACTTTTATTTCTTTATTTGGATCAAAAACCAAGTTTTCCTTCCCAAGATTTCCTATGTTAGAGGACTGGTGAATGATTAGAACATCAGACAATATGGCATGCTGAAATGTTTCCTTTTGCATTTTGTGGCTTCCATCTTCTCCAGTTAACATGATTTTGGAAAAGTCTTGAGTACTTAAAACTGATTGTATAGCTTGTATTTCAATCATATTTGGACAAAAGATTTTTAAACTCAATTTCTTTGGTTATGTTTTATAGTAAGAATTGCTTCCTACAAAAGCAAAAGATGAACATAATCACAATTTTTTGTAACCATCTTGTGCTAAATTGTTGGATCTGATCCAAAGGAAAACCAAAATATGAAATAAAATTATTTGAATAACCCAACATAAAACAATGGGAGAGGTCACAAAAATCTAGGTTTTGCATGACTTAATTATACAAGAGATGAGATTAAGTTTGTTGGTATATTTTTACAGTACTAAACTATCCAAAATATTAAAAATTACTTCTTTTTTTTCCATTGAAAAGGTAAGCACCATTTTCTCACCAAAACCTCTTGGATTAGTTTCAATTAAGTATTTGTATTTACAACCCATCATTCATTAAATGAACTATTAAACTTGATTTGTTAGTCAAATCTAGGCAAAGAAAAGGCAGGGTCTCATTGATACTAGGATATAATGATGAAACTTATTCTTCTTCATAACAAACATTCTAGTTTTACTAAATACCAAGACTAGTATGAACCACATTCTATACCATCTGAATATATTGTATTGCATTTATGTTTATGTATAATTTTAAACAAAAGAGGTGCAACATAGATTTCAATCATTATTCAGTGTTCGCCAATGTACCAAACCCAAATTTATTACACCATCACTCATTTAATCAACAATCACTTAATCATCATTCACCAATACCTCAAATCATACAATGAAGACTAGACATTGAAAAGCATCACCAATCTCATATTAGTGATCACAAAAGATCATATTTTGTTATTGACTTCTAGGTAGTAACATTTTCGCTCATTGTGGTAAGATGAAATATATATTTAAATATATATGTCTAGAATATGTAGGAAAATAATTCAAAACTCATAGATACTAAATAATATAATGTATATAGAACATAACATCATTAGATATCAGTAGAGGAATGAGATTTCTTAATAAATACTAAATAATATAATGTATATAGAACATAATATCATTAATAATGGAATTTTTAGAATTGGAATATTGGACTTAGAGCCATAATTTAGTTGGATAGGAGTCCTATGGCAAGTTGGAAGGCTGAAAAGACGTTAAGATGGGAATGTTGTCGAGCCATGACTTATTTTGGAAAGTATCTTTCTTTCTCAAGTATTCATAACTACAGCTACTAGGAGAAAAGTATCAATACAAATTTTCCTTCCTAAATGTTACAACTGACCCCAACATGCTCCAAAACACATTATAGGTAAAAGAACATTAAAAATGGAGTAGGAAGAATGAAACATATATTCAAACTTCCCAACATTTGAAATAGTAGAAAATATCTAGAAAAATTTTGCTATTATTGCAGCTTAGTCTAATTCAAGTTTTCTCCATTTTATTGAAAAATCTAACAATTTAATATTTTCATGAATATTTTCTCTATTGCTTTGCTAAATCAATCCCAAGAAAGAGTTTGCAAATATTATTTGAAGCATAAGCTGAAACCTCCCAAACAATTCTTTTTGTTTTTTCAATATTATTGCTGATGGGATATGTTTTTCTAATTCTCACTTGTTCTATCTTCAATATTGATTTTTCTAATCATTGTTAAATATGTATAATAGATTGAAAATATTCAATTAAGATCTATAATGGGAATCCCTAGGTAGATTGTGAGGCAATAATAGTTTCTTACTTATGGATTGACATAATTGTGAAAAATCTATAACTCTCTTCATCATCTCCAACAAGCTATCAGGAATGTGCAAGGATGCTTGCATCCTCTTGTTTCTGAGGTTCTACCTTGTATTGGCCCTATATTGGGGAATGTAAGTTAAATACTTATAACATTAATGGCATGTTATAGTTAAGTGAATTTAGATTATAATTTTTGAGCATATTGCTTAGAGATGCTTTATTTTAAACAAGATAATGTGGCTTGCTCTTGTACTTTACCTTGGATCTTCTTACCATGTTGTTGAAGGTTGTTACCTTTTCTAAACCAAAATTCCAATTTATTTTGGATTACAGTTTTATTCTTTCCCACTTCTTGAAACAACTCAACATGATTAAGTGATTCATAATTTTTTTTTGGATAACCATGTATTACTCACATCAACATGTCTTACACACATCCTCAAAGTTTTCCATGGATTTTCAGTCAATCTGTGGGGAGGATGTTTATTATTTTCGATACTTGCATTATTAAATTTTAAATTTATATTTGACTTTCTTTTTGCCTTTTCTTGATACAAAATGTACCATTTAATGTTGTGAAAATTATACATGATGTTTTTTTCTCTTATATTTTTTTAATAATTCTTTGAAGTGATGATCACATTGGGTTGCAGTTGAGGACTGAATGGGCTTTTTACCAGCTTGTTTTTGTGAACTGTCTAATAAGATTTTATTCTTGAATTCATGCCTATTTAGGTTTTCTTTTTTGAACCCCATTTTTATTCTTGTGAGAATTATTTGTTTTGTTTTTGTTTCATAATGTGATAGAATGCCTAGTTTCTTTTGTATTATGGGGAATAGATGCATTGTTGACTTGGGTTAGTGATAGCAACATTACCATGAAGTCACTTCTTGATGCAACTACAAGGTGGTGGCATACTTGACTCTTAAGAAAAATGTGTCATGACATGGATTATAATTGATTATAGTATATGTCCATCAAAATATCAAAATAGATTCAATGGTCTTTGTAAGATAAATATGAATTTAACTGTTCTATGTGTCAAAGATACAGTGACACATTCTTCTATCTTTGTTTTATTTTAGGAATTGCAAATGCTATTATTATTCATATGTGTATAGTGTATGTTTGTTGTGCAAATAATTGGATGTATTTGTTGTGTATAGTACCGTATGCCAATGCATTTAAATCTATAATTGTTTAGATAATTTTTATATTTTAGCTTATACATGGATATTTATGTGAATAGATATATTTATCTATATTTGTTTCATATGTACTTATCTTTTGTTGGTTGACTAGGGTTTTATTGTTTTCTCTCAATCCCCTCGTTAGGATCTTTCATTCTTGTAATTAGTGGATATAAATGCAATTGCCAATTTTTTTCTTAAATGGTAATATAGCTCATACTTTTGGAGTTCATAAATCTAAGGGATAGATCTTTTGAGGTCCTAAATATGAAAAGTATGTTTTATTAATGGCAACTTGTTGAAATTTAAAATGATGTCATGGCAAAGCTACCCTAATGTCTGTGATGTAATTAGATTTAGATCACAATGTTTGATTTCCCTCATAATAGCCTTGAGAATAATTGGCACAAGAGTTCTACAATGAACTGAAATAAGTGGTGTAATAGTAGTCCTCCATAAACTCGTAGTATTTAAACAACTTTTATGGATTCATGATTTAGGTCAAAGTTGACATTAAATGCACAAGTTGTAAATGATGGCTTACTATCCAATCAAAATTTGTTGACACAAATATAAATGAGGTACAATCATATTTACCAGGTTCAAAAAATTCTACCAAAGTAAATAATTTCTCATATAAAATACTAAATAGTTATTGGTGGAAGAAATCACTCTTCAAGCAACTATAATAGTTGTTAAAAGAAAGGGATGTAGATGCCATGAGACAAGCATAAAAGCATTGGTTCCAAAAGTTTAAATGTACATAATATTGTTGTCGATGGAAATGGGATACTAGAGAGGAAACCTAAGCCATCATTGTATCATATTGGGTGAGTGCACCAAAATGGTGTACAGAAAGGGGCGTATAACTGGACATCTTTTTTTTGAAATCAGGTAAACTTGAACTTGGACGTGACATTTGAGGGTTATCCACTAAAAATGGAAAGATGTGTAAAACATACAAATTATAGTACTTTGAATCTACTTTATAAACTACTATAGTTTTTACAAAATGGATAAGATTTGGTGGGTCAAACCTTATGCACAAAAAAAAATAGTTCTTGATTTTATTAAAAAATATAACATAGTTATTTTCATGTGCAACACAAAAGATATAGTTATATTTAGTATTTTTCATATGCCTTTGGTAGGATGATAGCTAAGAGTCATATCTAGAAGTTGTGTATTTTTTTGTAATTTTATGATGAGTATTTTTTTTGTTATGAATTATTGAATAGACTACATTCTGAAATTTTGGTACCTGTTCATGTGTTGAGCATGACTTGCATCAAAATAATTGAAAATAGATTTTGTTTTTTTTTAAATGTATATATAATCAAGTGTAGAGTAGTAATATGTAATTTATTTTGAATTTGGTGAATTATATCAAATGTTATTTAAAAAATGATAGACATATGTCTATGAGGAATGTTAAGACAATGGTAAAAGTAATTAAAATTTAAAATGTTAATGTTGTCCAAAAAAAGAAAAAAATATATGGTTGGAAAGCTAAGAAGACGTATAAGATTATGGTGGTGATTTTAGAGATACCCACTTCACCATTAGCATACCTGATAAAAACAAAGATGATAATTCATCTTAGAAGATGAAAAAACTTCTAAAGAAAAAATGGAGAGAAAACAGTCTCCCAAGCCTTTGGGTCATTTTCCTAGGCTATCACCAAGCCATAACCCAATCAGGTCTTTTGGATTCAAATAACCTGATTGGGTTATAAAAATGAAAAATTCATTCAGAACCCAATCTAGTTTTGTATTACTACTTCACAAGATTAGATTGAGGGAGGGTGTGTGTGTGTGTGTGTGTGTGTGTGTGTGTGTGTGTGAGAGAGAGAGAGAGAGAGAGAGAGAGAGAGAGAGAGAGAGAGAGAGAGAGAGAGAGAGAGAGAGAGAGAAGGTTATGTATTATACTAAACAAGTCTCTATCATATCCCCCAATCCTCATCTCCACCTCATCCTCTCTCTCTCATTTTTTCTCTTTATCCTATCCCTGTCTCTCTTTCTCCTATCCCATTCTATCTCTCACTCTTTATATCATATCCACTAATCTCTCTCTCCTATCCCCCCCCTCTCTCTCTCTATCATATCCTCTAAATTCTTCTCTCCATCCCATCTTCTCTCTCTCTCTCTCTCTCTCTCTCTCTCTCTCTCTCATTGTCACTTTCTCCTATCCCCTCTCTCTCTTACTCTTGTCCCCTTCTCTCTCTCATTCTCTCCATCTCTCACACTCTTTCTATCATATCGCCTAATATCTTTCTCTCTCCCTCTCTCTCCCTCTCTCCTATCCCCTTCTCTCTGACTCTTTCTATCATATACCCTAATCTCTCTCTCTCTCTCTCTCTCTCTCTCTCTCTCTCTCTCTTACACACACACACACACATATTATCTCCATATCTATCTCACTCCTTCTATTATATCCCTAATCTCTCTCTCCATCCCTCTCTCTCTCTATCATATCCCCTAATCTCTCTCTCTCTCTCTCTCTCTCTCTCTCTCTCTCTCTCTCTCTCTCTCTCATATCCCACCTCTCTCTTTCTCATATCACCTTCTCTCTCACTCACTCATTCTTTCCACCTCTCTTTTACTCTTTCTATCATATCCCCTAATCTCACACAATCTCTCTCTCTCTCCCCTACCCCCCTCTCTCTTTCTCCTATCCCCCTCTATCTTTCTCCTATCCCCTTCTCTCTCTCATTATTTCTATCATTTCCTCTAATTCTTCTCTCCATCCCATCCTCTCTTGATCTCTCTCTCATTATCTCTTTTTCCTATACCCTCCCTCTCTTTGTCCTATCTCCTTCTCTCTCTCATTCTCTCCATCTCTCTCTCACTCTTTCTATCATATCCCATAATCTCCCATAATCTCTCTCTCTCTCTCTCTCTCTCTCTCTCTCTCTCTCTCTCTCTCTCCCTCCCTCCCTCCCTCCCTCCTTCCCTCCCTCTCTCTCTCTCCATCCCTCTAGATCTCTCTCTCACTCTTTTGATCATATCTCCTAATCTCTCTCTCTCTCTCCATCCCCCCCTCTCTCTCCCCTATTCACTTCTCTCTAACTCTTTCTATCATATCCCCTAATCTCTCTCTCTCTCTCTCTCTCTCTCTCTCTCTCTCTCTCTCTCTCCCTCCCTC
Organism: Cupressus sempervirens; assembly: GCA_028749045.1. Lineage (NCBI taxonomy): Eukaryota > Viridiplantae > Streptophyta > Pinopsida > Cupressales > Cupressaceae > Cupressus > Cupressus sempervirens. Next base: position 135,275,326 of record CM053793.1, on the reverse strand, counting down.
TTATCTTTCTCTCACCCACTTATCTCTCTCATTCTCTCCATCTCTCTCTATCCCTCTAGATCTCCCTCTCTCACTATTTCTATCATATCCCCTACTCTCTCTCTCTCTTTCTCTCTCTCTCTCATATCCCCTCTCTTTCTCATATCACCTTCTCTCTCATTCTTTCCACCTCTCTCTTACTCTTTCTATCATATCCCATAATCTCCCATACTCTCTCTCTCTCTCTCTCTCTCTCTCTCTCTCTCTATCATACCCCTAATCTCTCTCTCACTATTTCTTTAATATCCCCTAATCTCTCTCTCTCTCTCTCTTTATCATATCCCCTTCTCTCTCACTCATTCAATCATATCCCCTAATCTCCCATAGTCTCTCTCTCTCTCTCTCTCTCTCTCTCTCTCTTTCTCTCTCTCTCTCTCTCTCTCTCTCTCACTCTTTCTATCATATTCCTAATCTCTCTCTCCCTCTCTCTCCCTCTCACTATTTCTATCATATCATTTAATCTCTTTCTCCTCTCCCATTCTCTCTCACCCATTCTCTCTACCTCTCTCTCACTCTTTCTATCATATCCCCTAATCTCCCATAATCTCTCTCCCTCCCTCCCTCCTATCCCACTCTCTCTTTCTCCTATCCCCTTCTCTCTCTCTCTCTCTCTCTCTCTCTCTCTCTCTCTCTCTCTCTCTATCTCTCTCTCTCTCTCTCTCTCTCTCTCTCTCTCTCTCTCTCTCTCTCTCTCTCTATCTCTCTCACTCTTTCTATCATATCTCCTAATATTCCATAATCTCTCTTTCCCTCCCTCATATCCTCTGTCTCTCTCTCTCACACACACACACACACACACACACACACACACACACACACACACACACACACACACACACACACACACACACACATTCTCTCCATCTCTCTATCACTCTTTCTATCATATCCCCTAATCTCCCCTAATCTCTCTCTCTCTCTCTCTCTCTCTCTCTCTCTCTCTCTCTCTCTCTCTCTCTCGTATATCCCCTCTCTATATTTCTCCTATCCCCTCTTCTCTTTCTTCTATCCCCTAATCGTTTCTCCATCCCATGTCTCTCTCTCTCTAATTATTTATCTTTATCCGATCCCCTAATCTCTCTCTCTCTCTCTGTCTCTCTCTCTCTCTCTCTCTCTCTCTCTCTCCCTCCCTTATTCTCTCTCCCTCTTTGTATCCCCTTCTATATATTTATCCTAGCCTCACCCCCTCTCTCTCATTCTCTCTATCACTCCCTCCCTCCTTCAATCTATCTATGTGTAGTAGTAATATAGAACTCAACTAAGTTATACAAAACTCGACCGAGTTATTTGTCCATATGGATAATGCAGTTAGAACTCAATAACTTGATCAATTTATACAAACCTCGATTGGGTTATTGAAAAACTATAAATAAAATATTTCAATGATTATTATGATGTTTTAGTATGGTCCACCACATTCTACTATTGTTTCACATGTATTTCTAAACTAGGTATGCAATTGTAAGGTTTTTTGTGTTTGGAAATGCTAAATTTTATATTTTTCATGTGCCAACATCTTTTTTTATGTTAGTATCTTATGATTGAGCATAAAATAATCATGCAAATTTGTTTAGTTTTGTATTTTATTTTTTATTTTATTCATGTTATTATTTTTAGCGTAATTTTCATCTACAATCATGGGAAAGAATAAAAGAGGAATGATTGAAAAACGAGAGGCAACAAAGGAAAAAACAAGAGAGTGTATGAGGAGATTATGTGAAGGTACATCATCAAATGCCTCCAATGTAAGTGATGTAGATCTATCTATTGATATTGATGTTGCAAATACACCTAATTTGGCAAAAGAAAATGTTCAACATACCCCAATTGAAATGATTATGAAAAATACAATTACATCACCTGATACCCCTAATGCGACATCTGAAGTTGAAATTATGAATCCACATTATGTAAGTAATAGAAATATAGAGCATGTGTGTACATCAACATCTCCTAGAATAATTTTTAGAAAACCAATGTTTCTAATTAACATTGATGAAAATATTTTTAATCCAATGCATGATAAAATGTCAGAAATAAATTGGAAGAGAATTGTTCAAAAGATTTGGAATAACTATTTTGAAATTTAAATCAAAGTGGAAGATGCAAAATTCTTGTTGAAATGGTTAAAATTCTGATATTTAGAGAGACAATAAGAATTTTGGGATTAAGAACATCTGAAAATAGTAGTGAAAAAAGTATTATTAGAAATTTCTTTGATGCATGCCAATCCATTGGTTCAACATACTAAAGATGCTAATACAAGTTGATGGATCCTCACATCAACCATAATGGGAAAGGAAATGGAAAAAAACTTGTATGGTAAGAAAAACAAATAAATCATTCAGGATAAGTAGAACAACATTACTCAAATCCTCAATGAGGCGAGAGAAAGTTGAGAATTCTAATAGGACTTCTCTTTGGTCATTCCAAGGTAGACTCCCATTTAAGGATAAATTTATTGTTGATGCACTAAGATCATTAATAGAAAACTTTTAGTGTGAAAACATAAGGGCTTCACCAGACCAAAAAGATGTTGTCAAAAGAAGAATTGAAAAAATAAACCGTGATCCCGATGCAAAACATTTTTTGCATATGATTCAAACACAATTTTATGAAATGTTTCTTCCAAGATTTCCTCAAATTAAAATTAGACAAAAGTTTTTTGAGATAAAAAAAACCATTATATGTTAAGGTAAAGCATATAGGCACTAAATGTTGTTGTACAGTTCATGTTGAGATTTCAGATGCAGTATGATGCTTATCATTATATATGTTATACTTTGCATACTAATGAAATATTGCAGGAATGTGGTCTACAATTACCTGCTAAGTCACTGAGAGAATTTATTGCAAGTGTACTATGTAAATGAGATGATGGGTTCATTTATCATAAAACCATGTGTTTAAAAGGTTTTTTTCCCTTAATGTGGTGATTTGCAAAAGTTGCATAGATGCCTACGTCTAGATAGCACTCATGAAATTGGTAAGACACTAGTTTGTCTTGAAAAGAACAAGTTAGTTATATATGGTGTTCAAGATTTAAAAGAATTAAAGAGGTGTGAATTAGTGAAAAGTAAGAGAGGGGTTAAAAACATAATTTTATGTTTTTAAATTATTAGCAAAAGGATTGTGCAAGTGAAGGTGAATAAAAGATTGAAAGACTAAGGTGACCTGATAGTGCAGAGAGGAGATATTGCATATCTTCCATAGTGAGGTAATTACATAATGGAAATAAAAGACATGCAGAAAAAATTAAGTGCAAATCAAAGGATCATGGTAGTGATTATATTCTAACTAGTGTATCAGGTGAATCTCTTAACAGGGTGTCCCTAATAGACCTATTATAAATCCCATAACAAAGTGCTCACTTTATTGTGATGTATAAACCCTTTAATCAAGGTAGACTTGTATAACCTTGTAAGTTTTTAACAAACCAAACCCCTCACAAGGTAGATCATTAGAAGTGATAAAAAACATAGCCCTAACAGGCACACTTTATTGTTGTAGTAATGAAGATTTTGTGGGTGTCATCCCCACTGCAATTTTACCCTCACCTTGGAAGGTTTCTATGTTACCACATCTTGTGTTATGTGTTGATTAGTTTTTTATGTGTGTTATTCATGTTAGTAGATGTTGGATATCATATTACATGTTACATGATGATGTATGGTTAACATTAAGGTTGAGATGTGTGGTGAATTAAGTTTAAATATGATTCATGTTTGAAGTGGTAAAAGTTTGAGAGATCATGATTCACCTCCCCCTCCCAACACCTTACTTCTCCATTATATTTCTAAAAGTGTCTTGTGTACGTAAGTGCTTATGAATCTAATTAGTTATTGGTCTCCAAATTTTAGGTTGAAATTCATGTGGATTGGCACTTGCAAAATATTTTCATATCATTATTACTTTGTGAGGATAGATCTGGGTAATAAATTTAAATAGGTATTCTCACTAGGGGATTTTTTATTTCTATCTATCGATGAAAAAAATTTTGTAACTCCTCTAATGGTAGGGGAAAATAGATTCATTAATCACTGTTCAAAATTATCATATTCGAGTAACCATATTTAATAGAAAAAAAGGGTATAAATAAGCATTTAAATCTCCATTAAAACAATAAATAGAGGATGAGATTCTAGAATGATGTTAGTCTAGGATTTGATCTTGAATTGAAAAAAATGTTATTTTATCATTTCTCACCAAATACAAAATACAATGGGTGAGTGTTTATTTATTTTTATTATTTTCCTCGTTGGATTAAAGCATATTTTGTCATCCTTTTTATGGTGCATATTTTATCATCTATCACATATGAATTTCCACTAAAATTTCCATGATTTTACATAAAAAGTAGAAAAGAAACAACCATAGATCATACCGAGGCCCTAATTTGAAACTCCACCAAATTTTCCATATTCGTCAATTTGAATTTTTTTCTAGAATACCTTGTATTTATTTGGGTGTGTCACTCCATTTAACTCAAGTTTACTCATCATCTAATTTGACACTAAATTATTGAAGCCACAATCATAATCATAACATTGCATTACTTGCTTTCTAGTAAACAAAGTGAAAAAAAAGGTTTCTGCTCTAAATAGAATCAAATTTCTTTGTTTTCTTTAATGAAAACTATTTTTTTTTTATCGATATAGACATAAAAATCTCTCTCTCTCTCTCTCTCTATATATATATATATATATATATATTTATCTAGTGGAGTTGATTATCATTTTATTTTTGTATGGTATGATAACGAATTTCAATACTTATGTTTCTAGCATCTAATTCCTATTTGGTTGATGTCACGCTTTTGAAAATCTATCACTTTCCCTTGATTTATTCAATTTTTTCTTAGATAAAATTTCATGAATATCCAAAGAAAACTATAAAATATTTCAATAATGTGAAGACTCCTAATATTGATTTCATCTTGAATAGTTACCCTCAAACCACTAATTTATCTCTCTAGTTTTATTGGTATACTCTAAAATGACCTTACTAATAATAATAATATTGCATCTTTTTTTTCACTATAATATCTTAAAACTAAGTCTTTGTAGCTCTAATCTTTCATCATTTATTATTCTATTCTATAATGAATATGTAAAAATGTTGTTCATCTCACTCTAAGAGTTCTAACTAGGGGGAAAATTTTCATTTTCACATAAGCTATACTTGGAAATGGCCTAAGTCATAATGTAAGTTGGATTAACTTATAAAAATTAGAAATTTATATTCTCATATTGAAAAATATCTTCATATTTGAAGATATTTCAATTATCATTTCCAACTTATTTCACTTAAGAACTTGTAACACATCACATGTGTCTATGTGTACTTAGAACAATGCATAATACAATTTTATTTTTGGTAATAATGACGAGTCCCATTATTACCTTTTCTTTTAAATAAGACATCCTTCATTCTCAAGGTTTAAATTTTGATGTTTTCTTTGCCTTGGGTTAGTTTCTTGCTGAACTTACTAGTTGTAGTTCTTTTGAGCTTATCCTTGCTCTAGTTTGGGTCTTGGTTTGAGATTCATGGGTGGTGATAGGCTATGATTTCACCTTGATAATATTGATAATAATTATAAAAATGACCTTTCTATTATGCTTGTTTCCAAACATGGTAGGATTATCCCATTTATGGAGTGTGTGACATGACAAGATGAGTGTTTATCTCACTAGTTTGTGTCCTCCTAGAATGGGAGAAGAGTGACTTGTAATAGCACCATATTTGAATTAAATAAAGAGGTCACTACCAGATCCACAAACTTATCCATAAAGGTAAGAAAATGGAATCAATTCATTCAAAAAAATTACCTAGCCAAATTGAACTAGCTTTTCTAACCCAACAAGAAGTCATTTAAATGCAAGGGTGATTTCAATTGGGCTAAGTTATAGGATATTTAGCCTTATGTGTGTGCTATTTTCATGAAGTACTTTAATTTGGAAGGTGAATTTAGTGTTTATTTTTATCATCTCCCCTTTGTAAACTATGTTTGTAATCATGAACTCATCACCATCCCTTTTTAGCTATTGCACTACATGGAGAGTAGTGTGAAAGAGATCATAGAGGCTAAAAAATTCTTATAAAAATTATGTTATGCTTTACCAGGGGTCAATCTGTATCCTTTACCTAGTTTCCACCTTAATCTTTTTTCTCTTAAAAATTTCATTATCTAGTTAATTACTAAACTACCTTCCCCTTTCTCATAGTGTAACGCCCCGCTCGGGAACCCAAGAGAAATAAACCTAACATGTTACAATGTTTACTGAACTATTTTTTTTTTTGAATTTTAAACAACATCAAGATAACATTAATGCGGAAGCAATATGAACATACACATCAAATACACATATGCAAATATAGATACAGTTTCAATTCCTCAAGAGTTCCTTTACGTTGAGTCACATTTAATAATTTTTAAATTAATAAGTTTAAGTTCCAAGTACAATGTCTCATGATCATAAAGAAATACCAGATACATAATCGCATAAGCAAATGCATAAGTATAAACAATACAATGAAAGTACATCCACTAAATAACATCCATTGCACATGTCGCAGGGTATGTGAAAATAGATACTGTACAATAGAATACATGATAGCATATATACATCATCTGAAAAGAAGTCTGTAAGATAAGAAATAAGAATGATAAAGGTACATCTTCTGCAACGAACATCCAACAGCTGGCAATGTGAAGGGGGAACCCAAATGGTAAGAAGACACTACCTCCCGACCGCGTGGTTACCTAGTCAGGCTTCCACTCCCACCGTGCAGGGAAGATAATGAACGATCCACAAACGGCTATCAAACATAAAACACTCCTAGGCATGGAATACCTACTAGCCAAAACTATCTCAAAGGTAACACATACTACTCAGGAAGATAAAATAAACTAGAAAGAAAGAACACTCAATCCAATACTGACATCACATAACCAAACATCATACACAAACCAAGTATAAACCAAATACCAAGATCACAAGATAAAGTCAACAAAAGATAATCATCTTAAGTCAAAAATCACATGTCAAAAGTACAACATAATGAAACACCAATCATCATCAATGAAAGTAAGTAACCACAATAAACACATCCAACAATAGATACACCACCAACAATAAGTACACCACATCCAACAATAAGTACACCACCAGAGATACACAAAAACTACAGAGGAGACTTAGGCTACATACTAGGGAGTGTCATCACATGGCTGCTTGAGTTACCCTGGACTGATCTCTTAATAGACCTCGGACCCTCAAGCGTTGAGTTACCCTGGACTGGTTACTTTGAACCCCGGACCCTCAACATCACACATATGGAAACTAGAAAGCCCTCTCAAGAAGACGAGGCACTTATCTCATTCCCATCCTTAGTCTATACAAGCACTCAAGGCATGGGTAAATCAAAAATCTCTAACTTATCTTTTTAGTGTGTATTTCCCCCCATAAATTATAATTACTAGATTATCACTTATTACACAACTTGCATTAGGTTACCCTGGTACTGACCTCTTTGGGTCCCGGACCCCTATGCAAGCCACTCCCAAGTCACGTACCTAAACAACCTCTCCTAAGCACATAAAAACACAGTTGTGTCCCATACCACAACATCCATAAAGATCAAACTCGGTTCCTTAACAGGAAACCTAATAACACGATGGTAAACCCAAGTACACATAATTGCTCCACAAAGTAAATCTCATAAATATAATTTCAATATGAATCACAAAACACATTATGACATCCAGCCATATAAATAGTATAAAATAAATCTCACAAAAACCTCTGGTGTACCCTCTAGACTGGTCGACATCTAATCAACCTCAAAATCCAAAAGCACAGACAATACATGCAAATAATATAATTTCATGGTTTGCATTTGATTTGAAATACACAATAGAGTTACCAGTAGAGCTTCAGTTTTAATTTGTGTTTCAAAGCATAAATTTTAAGTAAATAAGTCTCAAAGATCACCCATACAAATTATCTCGTTCTTAGTTTGAATTTTACCCTTATTGATTTTTAGTCAATTTCCTAAAAACAATCAAAGAATAATTTATTTAAATTATTAAATTAATACTTGCTGATTCTTAAAGATATAACCTATTACTTTTATCAATATTAAATACATTTGTCTCTTAACTGAACATCTTATATTATTAATTAATTCTCATTAAATAAAATTTAACTAGATTAATTAACAATCTCTAACTTTGTTAATATTCATTAATTATAATTTTAAACAAATTTAATATAATTAAATAAATATATTATTATATATAATATTAAAAATTATTATTGAAAATCATAATATTTAAAATTAATAATTAATAATTTAATTTTAATATAAATTAATTTTAACTAACTTAAATAATATTAAAAAAAAAAAACATAATATTAAAATTTTTTAAAAGAAACAACCTACGGCTTAATAATCGCCGACCCTTATAAAGGGTGGCTGCCGTGGTGGCTTCGCTGCTGCAGTAGCAGCAGCGTACTGCCTTTATGGTAGTACCTGCTGCTACGGCAGCAGTCATAGCTGCCGTGCAGCATACCTTATGCCGCTGATCCAAGGAAATGGGTGGGGTACGGTGGGGTACCCACCCCAAATTATATTATTTATTTATTTATTTATTTTTTTTTTTTCTTAATTTAATTTCATTTATAATTTAATACAATTGCTATATATGTTTTTATAAAATTATTGTATATGATGTTTAAGAGGAGTTTTGTAAATTTATAAATTACAATTTTTATTTTATTAAAATATATGATACTCATTTTAAACAAACTCCACAATAATATATATATATATACATATATATATATATGTATACATATATATACATATATATATACATATATATATATATATATACATATATATATATATATATGTATATATATGTATACATATATATATATGTATACATATATATATATATATATATATATGTATATATATATATATATATATGTATATATATATATATATATATATATATATCACATTATTAATCTAATAGGAACACTAAGTTTAATTATTCGAATTTCTAATTCAAAATTTTCTTTTTATTTCAAACCCTTTCTTGGATTAATATCGTTCTTAAAGTCTATTAGAAAAAAAAAGACAACATTTATCTTCTAAATCTCAAACCCGATTTCAAAATCCAATAGATTATTGTATTTTCTTAATTTCTTATTAAATCTTATTCTTATTAAAAAAAATACAACCCTCTAAAGTAAACTCAGCGAGGTATCCATTAAGTCCATGTACAGATATTTCTCAATCAAGAACAAATATTTGCATACCAGGAAAACAACACATACAAAAGACACGGAGCAGACAGAAGTTTGAAAAGCAAAAACTACTATACAATTAAATCACAAGATCCTACCTGGATCTGATGCTAACCTCTGACAACTAAATGCAAATTCCTACCGCAAGCAAAATCTTTCAAGCCACGTAAAATCCTTTTCCTTCCAAACCCTTCGAGTTGCTCTCCATAAATCTGTGTGTGCCCTAAAATCTGTGTCTGAAAAACTTGTGTCCCCAATAATGACCCGAAAACCCTCTAATATAGAATCTAATTACCCTTTAGGGTTTCTAACTCCACAACTCTAAAATTACAATTATTTTATTTAATTAATTCATTCATGCACAATTAATTTCCCTTTTAATTAAAATTATTATTTTATTGTTCCTTTCATGCACATTAAGTGAATTGTTAAATTACTTTATTTAACTTTCCACTTTACTTTAATAAATTTATAACTTTTTAAAATCTCATGTGCACATTATTAAAATATCTTTATTCAAGTTCACATTTTTATCTTTTAATTAATTTCTATATTTTAATCTTATTCATGCGAACTTAAAACATATTCATAATTTAATATCTTTTTCCTTTTTAATATATTTTGAACGTTTAATTTGATAACTATTTATTAACTTAAATAACAATAATATTTAGCATTTATTTAAAAATGAACTCTAAATATATTATTATTAAATTAAATAAATATTATCATGTTCTAAATTTAATCTTAAAACTTTTATCTTCCAATACAATTCTTTATATTTAATTAATTTCTCAATTAATTAAATATAATTAAATATTCAAAAAGTCATAATAATTCTTCATTAAATTAAATTATTAATTTAATCTATTAATTAGACTTAATTAATAGAAATTCATCAAAGACTCACAAAACAACATACGCACAAAAGACTCACGGATTTAAAAAGGGTAGACAGTTTGTTACGAGTCCTCCTTGCAGGACAAGTATTATAGGCTTATGGCTAGGATTGGACCTGATTATTATCTTCCCATTCTCACCATTTGAGTATTTGTAATAGGGCACGCTCATCCTGGCAATTCAGGGAAGTCGATGCCCGGTACCTGCATCCTGCATAAAAGACGAGCATGTACATGTATATAATATATCTAAACTAAACAGACAATGGCGGGGAGTGGTTCATCGTGTAGATCCCGACTAGTAGGTGACTACGACTCCCTCCCTTAACCACATCAAACACGTCAGATAGAAAGATAAAATAAACACGCACACCATACACATGCAAGTATGGGGTAAGTATCGTAAAAATCACAAGTCTAACATCAAATGCGTACATATAATAATGCATCTCTATCAATACAACATAATCATCATTAAAGACATCATGTTAACATTTTTATGAAAGAAACCACATTTACTAACTAGGAATCATCAAAATACCATTAACAACACATGAATGAAATCAACTAAGCAATAATAACTGATGCATTTGTAATTCAAGACATGAAATAATATCATAATATTGTAAATCCAATATCTATAAACTAATCAATGCATAAAATCAACCTAAAAGAATTTGACAATGATAACAGCAATGCAAACCAGGGGCAGGCACTACACATAGGCCTAGTCTTACCCTATAGACACATTTATTCTTTCTGTGGGCCCTACTATAAAATGGTGTGTCTGTAATCCTTTTAGGATTGAAAACCCTAGGGATTTTTTCCCTTGATGCAGAGTCTATTGGATTACTAAAAAATAAGAAATCTAACCCTAGATCTGTGATTAAACCTCAAAATAAATACAAAACCAATACCTACCAATTTTACTCATAGATTGAGATTACAAAAGAAGACAACCCTCTTTTTCACTCTAATAGAATTTTAATAGCTTTGGATAAATTAAGAATGCAGGAGTTGATCCTTAAAGATTATTGGGAGAGTGTGAGTAACAAAGAGGGGAATTCTATGAATAATGGATATTCCTTCCATGTTTCTAAGAGTGACATGTAAAAGGAAAATGTCCCCTAACCTTGACATTAATTTAATGACATGGGAAAATCTTGACTTTGGAGAGATCTTGCATCAATCAAAACTATTCTATGTTTGATTTTTATGGTTTTGCTAATTTTCCAATCTATTTTACTGTATCAATAATCCTTTGTTTGATTGAGTAATCACTTGTGATATTTGGCACATTATATAGACCTAGCCAATTTCTTATACCCATTTTCATAGATTTTTGGGTTCTTTTTTTCTTGAGTTATATTAATCTTCTCTAAATTATTGTATCCTTGTCAATTTCATGTCCATTGGTGACTTTTGATCTTGTGATGGAAATCTATGATCATGTATCTTTGAGGGTGAATTCAATGATGTTCTTAGATAATTTGACATAAATCTAGGAAAAAAGGATTTAAAATGTACAATATCATTTGTGCCTTATGATTTCTGATTAGGCCTACTTCATGTAACATGTTTCTCATTCTCGCATAATATTCTTGATGTTGATGGAAACATATGTGTCGTGATGCCTATGTATTGAAATTGATCTATTTCTAGAGGTAGTATTTCATAATTTAAGGAGGAATACATATTTTTAATTGGATCTAAGGTCTAGGGCCAATTAATGTAATAATGAAGGCATGTATGGTTCAGTTATGTAACAAAGTTGATTTTACAACCTATGTAAATTTATTTATCTATTAGGGAATGTTGTCCTCTATTGGTTCTCTCTAAATTCTTTTTTCATATATTGTGCTTATTCTTTCTACATAATTACACTTATCTCCTTAATATCTCTTCAATTAGTTATGGTGTGCTTGGTAGTATTAAAGAGAAGGTTGCATTCCTCGGGAACTTGCATTAGAAATCCAAAATATATAAGCCCTAATATAGTTTTTGTATGGTTGTAGAGTTATGATTTTACCTAAAATTTCAAAGTGTCCAATGGTAGTTTGGGGAAGGAGAGTTGTGAATCCAACAATAATAGATATGTGAACATAGAATTTTGATAGAATTTTAACAATAAAAATTGCACAAATAAGATGAAGACTAATTGATGATGTAAATGTTGAAGAAGATGAGGAAGTTGTTACAAGAAATGATGAACCTTTACTAGAGAAAGGAGATGAAATATTTCTAAGATACTTTACTATAGTAAATTCTAGACAACATTTCTAGTTAACAGGGTATGATGGAAAATTATATTCCTATGAATTAGTAAATTAGATAAATGACATGGAAAAGTATTTCAAATATGAAAGTAGATTTGAAGATATAAAGTAAAAAATTTCTAAAACTAAGTTGAAGTGACATGCATATTTATGGTGGTAAATTTGAAAACTAAGAGAGGGAGGACAGAAAAAGAAAAGAAAAAATCTTGGGATAAGATGGAGAAAAAGTTAAAGGTTCTTGCCTCATGATTGTTAGGTTAATTATTTATGGAAAATATATAATTTCATGAAAAAAAAATCTTCTATGGAGTATACTAAATAATTCAATAGATTGGATATCAAATATGGACATAAGGATGATGAGACAAAAAAAAATGCAAAGCATTTTAATGGATTAGGGACATCTATTCAGGATGAAATAATTCTTGTTAAGATGGAAAGTATTGAGGAAGCTCATCATTTTGCCCTATAATTTTAAGAGAAACTAAAGAAAAGATAGGAACATAGACCAAGAGGAAGATGCGGAAAAATTTAAAGATGTAAACCACTTATTAGATGTGGAAGATCTTATTTATATCAAAATAAAAGTAAATTAGAATAAGAGGAGGAGAATTTATATCAATGAAGAGAATAAGATTATCGTAAAGGAAATGGTTACATAAGAGAAGTAAAAAGTATGTCCAAAGTAACATGTTTTAAGTGTGGATAAGAGGGATATAGAGAATTTGAATGAATACATGGAACTTTAAAAAAGAAGACATTTACTAATAGTCAAATTGAATCAATGTAATATCAATCATTTGAATTATTGAATCAACTAGAAGATTGGGAAAAATAGATGATGAGAAGGGCATTGTGTAATAAACAAGGATTGAAAATAGATTGATACAAGTATGAAAATGTGTTTCAATCATTTTTTTGTCACTGATGTCAAACCTACTACTTGCTGGTAAGAAAATTGCTCAGTTGATTTGAGTACTATCCTTTGTTTGATTGATGAGGAGGTTTTGATCAAATGAGATAACAAAATCACATAGAGGAAAGGTTGAATTATGGTAAGAAAAAGGAGTACAAAAATCAGTTAAGATAATGATGTTATAGTGCATTGATTATCTACTTAAGGTTACAAAGGTTGGATACACTGATTAAGTCTAGAGAAACAAGTAAGAAGAATCGAGTCTACCAAGCCTGATCGAGTGGACTATAGGTGCCACCCAAAGTTATTGCAAGCCAAGAAAAAAATGAGTTGGAGCTGAGAAAAGTGAATTTTTAGTGTACTTCAAGTGATATAGTGTAAGCCAAGTAAAGTTTAGTTGATGCTGATCATTGGTAAACTTTAGTGTTTGCCAAGTGATCTAGTTAAAGATGAGTAGAAGAACAATTTGGAAACGGAGTGACAACATATTGATGTCAAGTACTAGTATTCATGTTAAATCATAGATTTGACAAATCTAAGTCGACTATTTTTTTTTCTTGAAATTTATGAAGCATTTGGAAGATAACTATGATGAGTTGGTGGCACAAAATTCATGGTAAACTATTTTAATGTGAATTCAAAGAGGATTGAAGAAGAATTTTCTAGAAGGGACTCAAATGTAAAGATGGGTAGATTCATTGAATCCTACCTAATCCTACCTAACCCTAAAATGGATGATAGAGGTTGCATGGAAAAGGATCTAAATTTTCTATTTATAGAGATATTTTGTTAGAAGCAAGGTTGGTCATGTTCGAGAACCTAAGTTAGACAAGAGGTCTAAGGTATTCCTTCATTCAGTGACCCAACAAAAGAGACTGCTATTGGCAAACAAAGCAAGAAGGCTTAAATGAATGAAAGCTTGAAGGGTGAACAAGTTATCAGGGCAGAAGGGTGTGAAAAACAAGCAAAATGGAGGACTAAAACAAAGATTAGTAATCTGCAAGTGAATTGTAATTTTTTATTTGATCAAGATTTACTGTTAATTTCTAATCATTGTACTAGTCTAGGGTAAATCCTTTGGATTAAGGTTGACCTAATAGTCATTTTTAAATCCTTTAACCGGGTGACATTCCAAGTGAATGATCTAAAGTCCTCTAACAAGGCTCACTCCTAACAAGGTGATTGAAATCCTCTAACTAGGTCACATTTAAAAATGTGTATTACTACCTTTAATAGGGTTGGCCTTTCATAGCGCATCACTTCAGAAGAGCGAGAATGAGTAGCATGTTACTAGTGGTTTTTTTGAATTTGGATTTGCACATAAAATCCTTATGTCAAAAGTGTTATTGAATCTATTATGTTTCATGTTTACGTTTATGCAAAGTTGTTTTTACCTAGGATAGTAATCTAAAAGTTTAAGTGATTATATGATCTAATGGATGCATGTATGAATATATTTTATTGATATAGGCTCATTAAAATGTGACAAGTTTTATTTATACATGTTACCCATTTTTTCAACATAACCAAAATGGGTCATAGGTTGACCAATTATATTTCTTAGGGTGTTGGGGATGAATATTTTGACTCATTAAATACCCATATAACTAGGGTACATGAAATATATTTTAGAAAAATTAGTTATACACATTATATCCTAAGTCCCAAGGGTTGTTTCATGTTTTAATTTTCCAATGGGCCCATACTTTCCCATTCATCAGATCTTTCAAGAACTATGGTAGGAACAAGCCCACATTTTGAAGTTGCTCGATGCAGACAAGTGTCTTGCTGCAATGTGGCATGTGTGTCCTACTTTCTGTAGGCCATAGACAAGGTAGAAATTTTTCAAGTCAATTTGGCATATGAAAAGCTTCTGGTTGGTTGACACACTCACATATTTCAATGGGTGGTCCATGTTTCATCCACCATTAGATCAAAGATGATTGACGGTAGGAGCTTCCATTCTTCATCAAGTTGCGGGATGTTTAGGCAAAGTAGGAAAGTGTCATGCTACCATGTGGACTTCATGATGTCATTCCTATCAAAGCTGCAAAAGGAGACCAGGCGAGACCACAATATGGACATGTCAAGACATGGTGGAAATGTCACACCATTTTATTGGCTAAGGTACTAACATGGGCAATCGATGCGCCACTTTTGTTTTGATCGTCAGATCTTCTATGATCAATGGTTGGTGCTTCTCCACTTTTTGAAGTTGTGAGGATTTTAAACAATGTAAGGAGGTGAGATTGTGCCACATGGATTTGTGGGTCCAAATTTCTTCAATGGGCCCCCAAGTTGGATGGGTTGACATGTCAAGGTCAAGATGGAATATGATAGAGCCTTTATTGGCCAAGATACTGACATGATGGCCAAGGTGGTGACATTTTTTTGGGTCATCCGATCTTGGAGGATCTATAGTAGTCACTTTTTCACATTTTGAAGCTGTGAGGGCTTTAGACATTGTGAGAAAGTGAGAGTGTGTCACATGGCCATGTGGGGTAATTTTTCCCAAAGGGAAATAGGTCTACTGAGGTGGAATATGTGCCAAACACTACATGATGATTTTCTAGGGTTTGACATGTCCAATGCGTTGGATACTGAGTGTCATGTGGGTCTAGGAATATCAAGTAGTAGGCATAGTAATAATCAGGGTTTTCCATGATTGTCGATCTTGTGGAGATTGGAAATCAACATTTTTTCACATTATAAAGTTGCAATGATCTTAAGAAATACGAGGAAACACCTGATGGACATGTGTCCAGGAGGCCCATTTTTGTAAGGAGCTAGACATCACTATTAAAAGGGATGTTGATGGTGATAGTAAATGTTTCCTCCCTATCATGGCATAATATCCTAGGTCAACCAAGTCAGCATGGTAATATAAAGGAAAAAGGTGGCAGGCGAAACCTATCATGTTGTATCATGTGGATATGTCTTGGCAATCAACTAAATTTTTACCTTGAGGTGGTACAATATCAATAACAAAAATGAAGCAGTATAGGTTGGCATCAATCATAAAGATGATTTGGTGACTTAGGCAGTGGAGTTTTGATGAGGATAGAATCTGCAGTTAAGTATGGATATGGTAGAGATCAGATTTGATCATTTCATGGGATGACCACCAAGAAATATATGATCTTTTCTTAGTTACAATTGCAACTATTAATGCTATATTGGTGGGGGTGGTTGTGAATTTGATCTTTGAAAATAACAAGAAGCAAAGGGTAGTTAAGGTATTCCTACACCATGTAACACCTGGCCTTACCCATGATGGGGAGAGCATAGAATGTAAACATGAATGTAATTCTTTGAAATATCTGTACTCTTCTAGTAAATTTTTGACATGTACCCCTCCCATTTAATGATTTTTGCAATCATGGTCTATTTAAGGATTCCCAAGATGTGGAGAAAGGGATGGCAATTTTGAAGTCTTATGCAAGATAACATGGTCAAGATCTCTCAGGAGTCCTTCGTGCCTTTCTTAGCATATCACTTTAATTTTGCAGTCAATTTGGGTGAAAATTATTCAATGACCTTTGAGATCTAAATGATAAAACAATGTTATAGCCCTTCTTATATCTACTTGTTTCTTATGTTTCTTATTTGATAGAATTTCTTGAGATTTACTCTTTGCATCCATGGGTTCTATCTTAGTTTTAACTGCAAGTGAGATTTGATTGTTCATGGAGGTTGCAATTTGAGATACTCCACTCTCTTTCAAGTTGTGACATTGAGAATGTTAGCATTCCCTTTATCTCCTTTTCTAGAGTACAACCTTCTTGCGAAATATTTATATATAAATTATTTGCAATATTGAGTTCTTGTTAGCTACCTAAAAGCATTTCATTAAGTCAAGCCAACAATATCTTCATCCTAACATCTAGTGTATCACCGCACTTTAGTTTTTTAGTATTTACATTCCAAGAAATCCTTCTAACCCTTTCCCCTTCAAGTTTATTTTCTTGTTTAAAGAGGTAAATTAGTGACACATCAAGGGGATCCAACCTATAACATAGAGGTTCACTCCTAACTTAGTTACTTCCCACTACCTAGGAGTGTTCCCATGTTACTTAAAGTTGACTAATTTAGAATCTAGTCATAGGCACAAATTTGAGAGATAACAATACATTTGGACCTTGGATAACTGATTCACCCCCTTATTAGTTATCCTAAATAATTTCAACAATTAATATTAGAGCCATTTGCTTAAGAGAACTAGTTTGAAGGTACTAGAAGAAAAAAATCATGATGTCAAAAAGAGAGGTACCCAAGATTAACAAGGAAAACTTCCTTGCATGGTAGAGTCTGATGAAGCTACACCTAATAGGTTTTGGAGACCATGCACAATCTACCATTTCTATTGAGAATGTTGATCCTATTGGAGCCCTAATTGTTGAAGATCTGAAAAAGAAGAAAGAACACAATTAGAAAAAGTTAGAGATTGCCTTTGCACTAAGTTGTGCCAAGTTTGATGACATCAAGGGTTGTGATAGTGAAAATAAGATGTGGGACGCTCTTCACACCATCTATGGAGGAGATGTAAATATTTTGAGAGAAAAATCTAATAGTCTTAGAGGTAACTTCGATGATATGAGGATGCAAGAAGGTGAGAATGTTGCTCAATATTGCTCTAGAATAAAATATGTTGTTAATGCTAGAAGAGGAGTTACTGGTAAGATAGATGATGATAGTATATTAAGAAAAGTTTTGAAAAAATTGTTTCCCATCTATGCTACTAGAATTTCTACAATTTAAGAACTGAGATGTATACTAGGTTTTAATCTAACTCTTGAAGGTCTAGTAGGTAGGCTCATTTCTTTTGAGCTATTTAATTTTGACAACTTCAAATCTAATAATGTTGAATTTACTTTTAAATCTAAGTTGTCGTTGAAGGAACCTAATAATAATAAGAAGAAAATGGTAAAATATGTTTCCATTGATAGTGATATAGATGAGGAGCATGTAGAACAACTTGAAGTACTACTACAAAGGATATTTCATAGAGGCAAAGGAAAATTCAAAGGTAAGTTACCTATCATTTGTTTTAATTGCAATGAGGTTGGTCATATCGTTACCAGATGTCTAGAGAAGAAGAATGATAGAAGTGGTGACAAATACATAAGTAGAAGACATGAGGATAACAAAGACTACAAAGACAAAGGAAAGGAGTCTTGCTACATTACAAAAGAGGAAATCAAAGATGGATCTAATGATCATGATGATGAAGTGTTGTATGTTGCAATAAAGGATGATTAGAATGAGGATGAGGCAATTGCACTAGTGTCTTGTGTGAACAAGAATGATAGATGGGTCCTTTATAGTGGGTGTTCAAATTACATGACTGGAGATAAAAGTAAGTTCATTACCTTGAATTATTATGATGGAAATAGTGTAAGGTTTGGTAATGATGCACCTTGTCTAATAAAAGGAAAAGGATCTATCAAACTCACAGAAAAGATTTTATGTGACAATGCTTATTATGTTGAAAGACTTAACTATAATTTTTTGAGTGTGTCATAATTGAATAGTTCAGGTTGCAAGTTTGAGTTTGAGAACAAGATAGCTAAGATATATGATACTTATGGAAAACTAATTGGAAAGGTCATCAAACTAGAAGTAGTCTATTCTACTTTAATATGAATAATGCTACCTATCTTGTTGTAGAATTTGATGATGTGTGGTTATGGGACAAGAGGTTATGTCATGTTAATTTTGATAACTTGGTTAGTATCAATAACATGAGAAGTGTTAGAGGTTTTCCTAATTTGAAGAAACTTGACAATATAATTTGCAAACAATGTCAATTAGGCAAAATGTTGAAGTCTAGTTTTAATAGGAAGACTCACACCTCTAAAGGAATTTTGGAGATTGGTCATACTGACTTGTGTCGACTAATTAAGATGAAAAGCTACAAAAGTGACAAGTACAATATGATATTTTTTGATGATTATTCTAGGATGATGAAAATTATGTTTTTGAAATAGAAATCTACTGCTTTCCAAATGTTTAAGTGGTACTTAGCAAGAGTTGAGAAGGAAACAGGTAAAAGCCTAAAATGTATGAGATCTAACAGAGGAGAATTTAGATCAAATGAGTTTGAGATGTTTCTTAATGACAAAAGAATCAAAAGACAAACATCTACACCTAGGAATTCTCCACAAAATGGAATTTCTGAAAGGAGGAACAAATCTATAATGGACTGTGGTAGGGCACTCATGATGGAGTGGTGCAGGAGCACCTATCAAGACAATGAAGAAGACCTTGGTAGTAGATAAAGAAAATGGAGAAAGGACCTCTTTAAACATTAATTGGAACATTCTAAGGCCAATAATGGCATATTGTAATGGACAAAGTACATTAAAGGTCAAAGGTCCTAATAAAGCCCTATGGGCAACATGATGTAAAAATGGCATATGAGCCATGAAGGGTAGAATAGGAAGTAGTTTCATGTGTTTTTGCATTCAATAAGGTCATTGGATCATTCTTAAATTAGTTGCATAGGTTAGAATGCTGAAATATGCATAGAAGCAAAATTTGAAATTTGAATTTAGTTTTCGAGGAAAAATAGTAACTTGTTATTTGTTTGATTAAATAAAAATTTCCAACCAACTTGGTTAGTTCGGCAGGTATTCTAAGGTTTATTTAAGATGTCTCAGCCATATGGAAAAGAAGAAAGATTGGTATGTATAGAAAAGCACATGAATTGTACGGACAACCAAGAATTGAATAAGATTTCTGAGTTTTCTTGCTTATTTGAAATATATTTGATGTTGTAACCTTTATTTTATGCTGATAGGGTTATATTTTGAGGTTTTGCATCCATCTTGAGACTTTTTTTTTATCAAATTATAGTTATTATTGCTGCTGTCATGCTGAAACTGTGAGTTTTGCTTTGATTTTTCAATAGGAAATGAGGGTACCATCCTAGTTTTGTACATCTAACCCACGGGATGGACCCTAAATGCCCTAACATGTCTAAATAATTATGAAAATGCAAGAAAAGTGAAGATTTGCAGGTTATTGTGAAAGAAATGCAAAGTTGAGTGCTGGAAGGATTAATTTGGGTACCCAAATGAGTGCTAGGTGTTATGCAGCCGTACATCTGGCTTAACAAGGCATATTTTTTATTTGATATTATTTGAAGACATGATGAGTGGATGCTGAATCCTGAGTTTTAGATCCTAGAAGTGTGTGCTTGACCTAGATTGGTGATACCCTTGATTTTGAGGGTTTTAAGGCTTGGATTTGGGGGTTTCATATCAAAAGTCCTCATAGGATGAAATTGATGATGGATTTGTCTAATTAGGCACAAAATATGATGAATATATGATTTTAGTGGAATTGGGATAAGTATTTTGCATAGTTGCTTTGTAAAACCTCGTGTTTTACCCTTGAAAAATAGTGACAGTCATGATTTTTGGCATATTTTTCCAAAGGAGTCCATATTAAGTTTTGAGTATGTTATAGAACTCTGAAAAAGGGTATCTGAAAAGCCTATTCATTTTTTGGTGTTTTTGAAAATTTTGGAGAAAAATCAAGAAAACAGGGTCTGCTGATCCAAAGAAGAGAATAGCCTAGTCAAGGGCAAAACTGGTCTTTTTTTGTATCTACTAAAGATTTGTGGGTTTTGAAACTTTAGAAACATGTTGGTTGAAGTTGTTTAAGGTGTGTAGAGGTGGAGGAAATACTTAGTGAAGGTAAATCCAAGTTTGGAGTCTTTGGTGGCATTGTGTGCTTTTGGGAACACCATTGAAACATAGGGGGTTTGGGTCCATATTGTATTTGAATTTGAAAATTTGTGGGTAGTTCCTTCAACCTCTGCATCATGGAGAATAATTTTTGTTTGAAATATTCGAGAGAAGCTATAAGTACAGCTATCTATACCTAAAACTATGTGAAAGTCAAGAAAGGTACTCATTCAACAACTTTTGAACTATGGTATGAATATTCACCCAATGCAAAATATTTTAAGATATTTGGAAGAAAGTGTTATATTCTCAAAGATTTAAAGAATGGTAAATTAGATGCAAAAAGTGAAGAATACAAATCTTTTGTATACTTTTATGAAGGTATGCATGTTGACGAAGATGTTGTAAATCAAGTTGCAAATCAAAAACAAGCTTCAATGACTGACGCGTCACATATAATGAATGTTTAGTCACATTCAAGAACCAAGCTATAGTTAGATGTCAAGTTGCTGACTAAAGCTAAGGCACATTCTGATTCTAAGATTAGTGTACATGAAGAGATGCTGAATTACTTGATAGATAAGTACATAGTGATTCAAAAGTTGACAGACCTAATGAGGAAAATAGAGAAGAACGAAGATTGAAAAAGTATGTCAAAAGACATCACCCTGTTGCATAAATTATTGGTAATAAAGATGCAAGACCAATGACAAGAAACAAGCTGCAAAGTGATACATGTTTTCTTAGCATGCATGAACCGAAAATAGTGAAAGATGCCTTAGAAGATGAGGACTAGATTAAAGCCATGAAAGAAGAGATTGAACACATTGAGAAGAACAAGACATGGACTCTAGTTCCTAGACCAAAAGATAAAAATGTGATTACCACAAAGTGGGTGTACAAAAATAAGTTAGATAAAAATGAGGAAGTCACAAGGAATAAAGAAAGATTAGTTTTCAAAGGGTATGCACAAGAAAAAGAGATACACTATAGTGAAAAATTCATGTCTATTGCAAGATTGGAAGGAGTAAGAACTCTTCTTGCTTACTTTGCATACAAAGGTTTCAAATTTTATCAAATGGATGTTAAATCTAGATTTTTGAATGGCTTATTGGAAGAAGAGGTCTATATAGAACAACTAGAAGGATTTCTTGATGCTAACAACAAAAACATGGCCTATAGACTACAAAAATCTTTAAATGGTTTGAAGCAAGCACCAAGAGCATGGTATGAAGGCCTTACAGTTATCTTGTCAAGATTGGTTTTAAGGGACTGATGATAACAACAATCTATACTTGAAGACAAAAAAGGCAAAGGTATTTCACTATATAAAATTTTTGTTGATAATATCAGATTTGGAGGTCAAGATACTTTATGTAAAGCCTTTCCAAATGAAATGAAGAAAGAATTTGAGATGTCTATGTTTGCAGAGATCAAATTCTTTGTGGGTTTGCAAGTACATCAGATGAAATATGATATATATCTCACTTCGTCTAAGTATGTAAAAGAGATACTCAAAAATTTTGGATTGGAAGATTCCAAGCTAGTAAGAACACCTATGGTGACATGGCACAAGTTTTCAAAGAATGATGATTCAACAGAGGTGACTCAAACATTATATAGGTCTATGATTGGAAAATTGCAATATGTAGTGTATAGCAAAACTTGAGATTGTGTTATCTTTTGGGATAGATGCAAGATTCTTTACTAATCCTACAGAAAATAATTTGATGGATTTTAAGAGAATAATGAGATATCTAGGAGAAATAGAAGTCTATGGTCTATGCTACAAGAAAAATGAAAAGTTTGAGTTGAGTGCCTATAAAAATGTTGATTGGGATGGAAATATTGATGATAGAAAGAGCACTAGTGGAGGAGCATTTTTCTTAGGGAAGAGGTTGGTTACATGGATTAATAAGAAAATAAATTACATATCTCAATCTACTGGTGAAGCTGAATATGTTGTTGTTTTAGTAAATTGTACAAACATTGTGTGGATCAAATAACTACTCAAAGGTATGAAGAAAATCACTAAACCTATGATACTTTATTGTGATAATACAAGTGCTAGAGATATATGAAAGAACCCTATGATGCATACAAAAACTTATCACATTTCAATCAAGTATCATTACTTGATGTTGGAATTATAATAGGAAAGGTAAACTTCTTCCGGGGGGGTGGGTGGGTGGTTGAATAAGTGTTTTAAACATTTACCCATAAAACATTCACCACACATCCATCTCAGACATTTAATAAGTAAATTAAAATACCATGTGAATCATATACATCTAAATCATGCAAACAAGTAAACATTCACACATGTATGACACTAGATATGATTACCTAGAAACCCTCCAATGAGAAGATAAAATTGTAGTGGAAATGACACCCAAAAATCTTTAGTACTGAAGTAATAAAGTTTATCTTATGAAGGTTATGATGCTTGATCATGAGACATGATCTACCCTATAAAAGGTATACCTTGTTAAAAGCTTACAAGTACTGTTAGGCCTTACCCTATTAGAGGATTTCAGCACCCTATGAGAAGTATGCCTTGTTAAAGGACTTTGACTCATAATTAAGTAAACACCTTGTTAGAGGATTTCAATAGAGCCTATCAAGACTACTCTATTAAGAGAATTAACCGATTCACCTCTTAGAATGTTTTACCATTGATCCTAGGGTTAGCATTTTGTTTCTTGATGATAGATCACCTCTAAACTGATGTATTATTGATCCTTCTTGATCAGATGTTTCTCTATTATATGTTATTCCCTTCCTCTATTATCCTTTAACTAGTTCTGCAATGTAATATTAGATCACAATTCCTTAGCCACCATGATTTTTTTTTTGTGCATGCAAACTTCTCTCTTTGATGCTTCCACACACATATGAAATTTAGGGTTTGTCTTCCTTAAGGAGATCTTGGTGACTTAGGTTTAGGTATGAATCAATGACTATGATTCATCCATTTTTCCTCTTAAACCTTCCCTTTACCTGATTGGCCGCATGTAATTCATAAGGATTCCAACTTAAAATTCATCCTTAACTCCAAAATATCATAATTCAATCTTTAAGTCGGCTCAAAAATGGTTCACATAGTAGTTTGTGCCATTACAAACAACTATGACAAAATTGTGTTACTAGACATTTGAAGTCTTTCATACTTGGCATATACTATTTTCTATACTATTACTCGACATCTAAATGACTTGGCATACACTACTTACTCAACTTCTATATCACTCAACATAGACTTTCTTCTCAACACTTGAGTGACTCGACACTCAATGTGAAATAAGTAAATGACTTAAGTGTATAGATACTCACTAGTCAAAACCAATCTGAGATCAACAATCTCCCCCTTTGAAATGAGTGTCAAAAACACTTGGTCATGCATTTATATCCTTATTCTTATGAGCATAACATATCTCTTATTTGTCTTATGTACAAAATTTCAAAATTTTGCAACAACTTGTATACTTGAAAATCTTATACTCCCCCTGAATTGTTTGATTTGGTTCTATAATCAAAATCATCTTACTCTTGCTGAGTACTCAAGTGATTCTCTATAGTCAAAATTTTTATCTTTGTTGTTCTTTGCTTGTTTTTTTGCTCTTTGCTTGCTCCCCCATGCTCTTACTCTATTTTAGCTTAGCACTCTTTCTCTCTTTTGTTCCTTTCTCCCCCTTTGCTAACTCTTATACTCCCCCTTTTTGACACTGATGTCAATGGGCTATACATTGATAGTGTGTTTATCAAACAAATATTTATGGACCTCTAGTATAATCTTAAGAGTTGCATCCCAATTTTCACATGCTACATCCAAAGACTTAATTTGGATAGCCAACTCGATAGCAAGGTGAATGAGCCCATCTAATGTGGAAAGATTGGGTTCTTTCTTCATAAGAGTTTCAGCATACCCTAACTCCTTGTAAAAAATCTCCATGTGAGGAGTCAATTTTTTTTGGATGCTAATTACTTTTTCCCTTATGTTGGCTTCTTTGGCAGATAATGTTGCTAACTGACTCTAGGTTTGCAATAAAGTTTTAAAATGCTTCTCACTTTGAGCTAGATTCATAGGCAATTTTGCACTTGAAGAATTAACTTGACTTTCCAAGCTCAAAATATGACGTCTTGTCTCTTGTATAAAGACTCTGGGGTTGCACAATTTGGTGTATAGTGAGAAAATATTCTCAAGTACCTTCTTCATACTTTCTACCTTAGTTGCTAATGCAACTTGTGCGAGTGCTATGCCACCTAATATTTTCTCATTCACTTTACTTTGAAATTTCTTTTGAGACCATTCTAGTAATTTGGCATTTGTATCAAGGTCTACCTCACTTACCTTTTCCACTAAATATTTCAAGTGTTCTATAAGTGGCTTGGTTTCATTTGGAGTTGGAAGATTAAATGCATTTAGGAAGATGTCTTTAATATCCATCAAAGCTTGCTTCTTTAGTATGCCCATCTACTCTATTATCATTGTGGCATAATCAAATTTTGGTAAAAAAATTTCTTCATCAAGGCTTACATCTCCATATTATATTACCTATTTTTCCTTTGATGAACTTGGACTTGGCACTAAGAATTGCAAGGGTGTTGCATCTATGCTCAGCTTCTGAAGAGTGTGATTGGAAGGAGTGCCAAATTCTATTAAAGTTACTAGGGCTTGGATAGTTTCTTGCTCCTTCAGTTTGGGTGTCAACTCAGTCTCTTTAGGCTTTTCCTTTTCTACCATAATGCCTTGAATTGCACCTTGTACTTGTGTTGGACATGCAGATAAATCTATCTGACTTGTTTAACTTTTTGTATCAGTGGTGTCTTGAGTTTCCACTTTATCTACTTCAATTGTATCAACCTTTGTTGGTGTATTTTCTAGTATTTTATCTATAATTTGTACATTAGTGACTTGAGGGGTGATGGTAGGTGGTTCTTGTGTATTCACCTCTTAACTTGTAGTGTTAGTCATTGATTTTTGAATTTCATCTACTTTCACTAACACAAGATTATCACACAATTTAGCCTATAGTGTAGATTGATCTAGTATCTTTTTTAGATCTTCCTTTGTTAGGGGATTATGTTCTAAGCAGTGAGATTAGAAACATCTTTCACTATTGCTATTTTAGCATTTACACTAGATATTTGTTGAGGGCTGACATTAGGAAATTATGTATCTTTTACACTCTATTCTTCTTGTTTCTTTACCTCATCTATTGCATGTTCATCTACATTCATTTCTATAGCTCCCTCAACTATGTTTTCATTGTTGTGATTTTGTCATCATCTTTAGCCTCAACAGGCTCTTGTTCTCCTTCTTTTGTTGTAGCTAATCCATATTTGACATTCCACAATTGTATAGATTTCTTTACAACATCTTCAATGTTATTTTGTAATATGTTGAAGGCTCTATATTCAAGAACAAATCTAATAACATATTTCTTTATGGCTTTACCAATTCATGCCCTACTAAGTTTAGGCATAATTTGAGCAATTGATGTCTCCCTAATTTGTCTTTCTAGGTTTAAGCAATAATGTCATTTTTTCTCAACTCTTTCATATAAAATTTTGGGCATAGAGTTTACAATCTCTAGTGGGGATTTGTTAAAATTTTCCATCATGGCATATATTACCTCCTCCACTTGATTCTTTTCAGCTTTACCAAGATTATCAAAATCAATATGAGAAAATCCTGACAAATTTGCTCTATTCTTAACATTTTCACATAGGTTTTCTAAATCTAAAGATGGATTGTGAATCATCACTTTGAATTGGCTATTGTCATCAGATTTTGTTTTTTCTTCATTAGATTCAGCTTGAGAAATGTATTTTCTCCTTGGTCTTTTCAATGCTCTTCCTTCTTGCTCTGTAGGTTTGGTCTTCTCTTTTTCCTTTTGTGTAGTGACACATGTACAAGCCCTTGTGGTAGGTGTTGTAGGTTTGGGTTGGCTTGGTTTAACAATCTTCTTGGATCTTGTCACTAGTTGAGCCTTAGCCTTCCTCTTATTCTTATTAGTAGGAGTAGGTCTTTCCTTAGCTTCTTCTTCTTTGACACCTTCTACAATTTTTATCTCTTCCTCTTCTTGATCTTCTCCCATTCCTTGTGCTAATGCAAGTGGTGCTTTGGTCTAGGTGTCTTCTTCCTCTTCATCCTCTTCCTGCTTGACACCTTCACCAAATTTAGCTTTCAATTTCTTTACCAACTTCCCCTTCTTCTTTATGATACAGGTAGTCTTTAGTTCCATGGTAATCTTAGATTTTTCCATCTCATAATTACCAAATGCTTTGGCATCTTTATCTATATTCTCTATAAGTAATGCAGTTATTTTTGTAGAGACCTCATCTACATTAATTTCATAGCCTAATAGCCTTAGCCATCTTACCCTTCAAGTTGCTGCTTAAACAAAAGTATAGTCAACATCAACTAGAAAAAAAACACCATCATAATGTTGTTCCACTAATGATACTAGAATTCTCAATCTCTTTTTCATAGATTACTTGAATTCCTCAAAGTAACTTGTCATTATTGACTCAAAATTTTCACCCAATTGTTAAATGAAATCTCCTATTTGTACTGCCACAAATCTGGACCTGTCTTCCATGCCATAGTGCCAAATGTAGGAAAGATGTTTTGAACATAAAAGAAGATACATATCGAGATAGAACCAAATTTTCACTGAGCACTCTTTATTTTCCTTATTTCTCCTAGGTTCTCAATCAACTGTTGTAACTATAGCTCAATATGATCATATGTGTGATCCTTCTTGACAATCTTGTAACCTACATCCATTGCAATATAGGGTACATTGTTCAATCTGCATGATTGGTAAAACTTATGTGCAATTACCCTTACTGCAAAGTCTATCAATGGATCTATGATGGTGTCAATTGGCATTGCTCTCTTATTCCACACAACCCATGTGTTCTTCTCAATAACCTCTTTTGAATTTCTCCTCAAAGTCTTAGGTTGATCTGTAATTGGATACCTTATTACCCTATGGATTATTCTTTTGGTGATTTTTAACCATACTGAACTATCATGAATCTTGCTCAATACAATCCTGATCCATTCAATTTTGAAAATATTTGAGAAATCTAGGGCACGAGTTAACCTTTTCTTTTCTACAATTTTAAATTCTTCCCTTAATACCCCATTTTCACAAAGTTTATCATATCCTTGCCTAATCTTCATGTCTCCAATAATCCTTATCTTATAGTTGTAACATTTTTGACATCTTAAACCATTAAAATTTTTAGTAGTATCATGGATAATGCATTAGAGGGATCTTGTTTATATGCAATATCTAGTATGGCCTTGAAATTTGGTTTTTTGACCTTATTGCTAACTAACTGAACATTCAAAACCTCCTTACCCTCTACACCCTTTGAACTAGATGTCATCTTATGAAACTAGGGTTTATGAAAATAGAAATAATGTAGCTTGGCACACAATAAATATCTCACAAAATCTAATGAAATGGTGTTGAATGATTGTTCAAATCTCTTGCAATCACTTTTGATGAATTTCCTGATTGCCTCTAGCTCTTCTTGCTCTTTCTCAACTTTGAAATGATGTAAAATGAGTTGAAATTGATCAAATGCCCCTTCAAAGTACTGTAATTAATGTTGAGTTCTTACACTAATGTAAGCTTGGAATTAACCAATTTTAGGCTCACTCAGCATCCATTAGTCTTTTCATTTGTTCAACAATCATTATGAGCTTGACATCAACTAGCTAGTCTATTAGCTTTGCATCCTCTAGAAATTTACTCAATGATCATCAGAAACTTATCATGCTCGGCAATAACATGAAAAAATTTAAGATTTTTTTTCTTTAATTCCTAATAACATCTTGCATCTTTGTTCATGCTTATGTAATCTTTTTAGTACTAAATCCTTTGGAACTAATGTGTGATATAATTTTTGAGTATCTGTCCCACATACCTCTTTATTACTTAGTTTGATGAGGTGTGATCACTTGACCCATTGGGTGAAGTGATCCCTTCTCCACTTGATGTGATGTAATCCTCCTTTCTCTTCCATGTCTTGTTAATTTCATTTCTAAAATTTTCAATATATGTCTAATCTTTTCCTTTATCTTTATTGAACTCAAAACTTGGTGCCTTTGACCTTGTTGGGCAATATTTACTGACATGGCCAATATTTAAATAGCTAAAACATGTGGTTTGACTCAAACACCCTTTGTAGTAACTTATGAAGTGTGTTCTAATATAATTCTTAGGAATATGTCCATACTCTTGACATTAGTAACAACTATACTCTAAATTATAATCTCAGTTATAAGTGTTGACATTGTTCTTTACATTTGTTTGCATGTTTGATGACTACATGGGTTTGCATCTACACTCAAAAGCTCTATGCCCATACTTCTAACAGTTATAACAATATCCTTCAAATCTTTACGTACATGGTCTTATTTCTACATTCATGTGCTTAATGGCCTTTTTTGTTGCACTTATGGCAGTGAACCATGCTCTTATGCTTGACATTCTAATTTAAAATCTTGTTCTTGCACACATTAGTATTATTTCCTTTCTTAACAATATTATTACAAGTAGGTTTGGAATTCTTACATTTTTTGCTCCTTTCTTCAAAACTGTTGGATGACTCTCCTTCTTTAGTACTTAAGTATCTTAGTCTAGATATATCATTATTGGATCTAGGGGATTTCAATAATTGCCCAAAGTATTTGATGGCTTCATTTGGTTTATTGAAACTTTTTGCAAATTCCTTTTCCCTTTTTAGTTCATTGTGCAATTGCTCATTCTGTAATTTCAATTTTGTTATCTCAATGCCCTTGACATTCATCTTATAGTTGGCAATCATCATTTGAATCAAAGTATCCAATTGCATCAAGGCTTTATCTTCCATATTTTTCCTTTTCTATTTATTCACCTCACATAGTAGTATGGCTTGTGGTTCTTGCTCTAACTTGAGATTTATGATTTCATCAACTTGGGCTATGTTCTTTTCCATTAGATCTACAACTGCTGCATCTAATTCATTGGAGTCTCCATTAGAAAATATCTTAGTAGTGTCCACCTATATGTATTGTGTGTCATTCTCCTCAATAGAAATTTAATTCCTTCTCTTCAAATATTTCTTTAAATCTTCTCTAGCTTGATTCAGATGATGTAGAATGAGATGTATTTCAATCTCCCAATTCTCAATGATCTTTTGCAACTTGTAGACTTCCATTTCTAAGATCTTTTCTCAAAGATGCAAAGCTTCTCTTTTAGAGAACTGAGCTCTTATATCAATTATTGGAATTACAATAGGAAAGGTAAACCTTTAAGGGCGGGGAGGCGGGGGGGGGGGTGTTGGGGGTGAATTAGAGCTTTAAACTTTGACCCATAAATCATTCACCACACATCCATCTCATACATTCAATATGTAAACTGAAATACTTTGTAAAGCATATACATATAAATCATGCAAACAAGTAAACATTCACACATGTATGACACTAGATATGATTACCTAGAAACCCTCCAATGAGAAGGTAAAACTGGGGTGGAGATGAAACCCACAAATCTTCACTACTGCAGTAATAAAATGTATCTAATAAAGGTTACAATGTTTGATCATGAGACATGATCCACCCCATAGAAGATTTTCCCTATTAAAGGCTTACAAAAACTGTTAGGTCTTACCCTATTAAAGGATTTCAATATAGCTTGTTAGGACTACTCTAGTTATAGATTTAACTAATTCACCTGTTAGAATGTTTCAGCATTGATCCTTTGGTTAGCACTTTGTTTCTTGATGATAGATCACCTCTAAATTGATGTATTCTTGATCCTTATTGATTAGATTTCTCTTTGTTTTATGACATTCCCTTCCTTTGTTCTCCTTTCACTGATTCTGAAATGTAATCTCAACTTACAATTCCTTAGCCACCATGAATGTTCTATTTACACTTGTAAAATTCTCTCTTCGATTATTCCACACACATATGAAGTTTAGGGTTTTTCCTCCTTAAGAAGAACTTGGTTACTTAGGGTTAGGTATGAATCAATGAATGTGATTAATCTAATTTTTTGCTTAAACCTCCCCTTTACCTGATTGGCTGCATGTAATTCATAGGGATTCTAGCTTTTGATTCATCCTTATCTCCAAAATATCATAGTTCAACCTTTAAATCGGATCAAAAATTGTTCACATAGTTGTTTGTGCCATTACAAACAACTATGACAAACCTGTGTTACTCAGCATCTAAAGTCTTTGATGCTCAACATATACTATTTTCTATACTGCAACTTAGCATATGAATAACTCGACATGCACTGCTTACTTGACTTCTGTATCACTTGGCATACACTATCTTCTTGGCACTTGAGTGACTTGGCACTCATTGCGAACTTGACATGAACTAAGTAAATGACTTAAGTGTATAGACACTTACTAGTCAAAACCAATATGAGATCAACACTTGATAGAGTTAGGTCATGACAAAGAGGTGAAGATGGAATATGTGAATATAAAAGAGAAGATAGATGATATGTTCAAAAAAGAATTACCTAAGGATGCTTGTGAGTATTTAAGAGGTAAATTAGGGGTGATGCCCCTATCCAAGGTTATTTAAGAAGCATGAGTAGTGCCCTACATCAATTGAGATAATTGGATTATGGTACAAATTGGTGCAGTGGATCTTACATTGGGAGTTGCCTAAAGTAATGAAAGAGCTGGAATAGTTGATCAGTCATAAGTAAGGTGATAGAGGGAGAAACTAAAAATGTTCATATCTACATGTTGGGATGACAAGTCTTTGGCATTGTTGTCAAAGAGGGAGAAATAGATACATAATTATAGAATATCAAACATGGTGAGAACAAGGGAGAAAATGAATATCTACCTAGTAAGAGAGATAGTGTTGAGGGAGATATAAGAATAGAATAAATAAAAATAGAGACATGAATATCAAAAAGAGGGAGTGATCAACATAGAAAGGAGAAGTCCTGCAAGAGTTGATTGTTTGTTGATTAGAACATAATTTTGTACCCTATAAAAAAGATGAAAGAAGCTTATAGAGGGAGATATTTCAATACAAGGAATTATTTTCCTTTTGGTATTGTTGTTCATACTAGTTTTCCATCAATGCCAAAGAGGGAGATTATTAAAAATAAATTGATACAATTATGAGAATGTGTTTCAATCATTGTTTTCTCACTAATGTCAAACCTACTACTTTTTGGTAGGACAAATGCTTAGTTGATTTGAGTACTATCATTTGTTTGATTAATCAGAAGGTTTTGATCAAATGGGATAACAAAAGAACCTAGAGAAAAGGTTGAGTTATGGTAAGAAAAAGTAGTACACAGATTAGTTAAGACAATGATGTTATAGTGCATTGATTATCTACTTAAGGTTGTAAAGGTTGGATACATTGACTAAGTCTAGAAGAACAAGTAAGAAGAATTGAGTTTGCCAAGATTGACCAAGTGGGTAGTAGGTGCCAACCAAAGTTAGTGCAAGCTAGGCAAAAAATCAGTTGGAGCTGAGAAAAGTAAAAGTTTAGTATATGTCGAGTGATATAATGTAAGCTGAGTAAAGTTTAGTTGATGTCAAGCACCAATAAACTTTAGTATTTTCTAAGTGATCTAGTTGAAGATGAGTGGAAGACTAGTTTAGAGGCTAAGTGACAACATATTGATGCCAAGTGGTAGTATTCATGTTAAATTATAGATTTGACGAATCTAAGGCGACTATTTTTTTTCTTGAATTTTGTGAAGCATGTAGAAGATAACTATGATGAGTTGGTGGCACAAAATTCATGGTAAACCTTTTTGAGGAAAATTCAAAGAGGATTAAAGAAGAATTTTTGAGAAGGGACTCAAAAATTAAATCCTACCTAATCCTACATAACCCTAAAATGAATGATAGAGGTTGAATGACAAAAGATCTTAATTTTCTATTTATAGAGATGGTCAGAAGCAAGGTTAGTCATGTTTGAGAACCTAAGTTAGAAAAGAGATCTAAGTTATTAATTTATTTAGTGACTGAATAGAAGAAATTGCTATTGGAAAGCAATGTAAGAAGGCTTAAGAGTATGAAATCTTGAAGGGTAAATAGGCTATTAGAGTTGAAGTGCGTGAAACCAACGTAAAATGGGGGACTGAAACACAGATTTTTAATCTGCATGTGAGTTGTATTTTGTTATTAGATCAAGCCTTACTGTTACATTCTAATCATTGTACCAGTCTAGGGTAAATTCTTTGGATCAAGGTTGACCTAATAGTCATTTGTAAATCCTTTAACCAAGTGACTTTTTGAGTGAATGATCTAATGTCCTCTAACAAGGCTCACTCCTCATAGGGTGATTGTAGTCCTCTAACTAGCTCACATTTATAGTGTGTATTATAGCCTTTAATAGAGTTGGACTTTCACAAGGCATCACTTCAAAAGAGTGAGAATGAGTACCATGTTATTGGCAATTTTTTCCAAATTGTGTTTCCATGTAAAATCTTTGTGTCAAAAAATGTTATTGAATCTATTATGTTTCATGTTTACATTTCTACAAAGTTGATTTGACCTAGGACAATAATCTACAAGTTTAAGTGATTTTATGATCTGATGTGCATAAATATATTTTATGGATATGGGTTCACTAATTTGTGAAAAGTTTTACTTGTACATCTAGACCTTGGATAATGTAGGTCAGATTTTTTTACAAAATAAAATTTTCTTAGTCCTAGTTAAAGAATCAGATTTAATTTTATGTCTTGCCCACTTGGGTTTCAATTTTTTTAGTTTTCAAATTTGAAACCCTTTGAAAAACCCTATCAAACCCTAAGTCTTGTGATCCTTTTAAATTTAATCAGGTGTGAAACTTTTTTTTTGAAATTTTGAATATTCCTATACCAAGTGCCTTTTACCTAGATCTTTATAAGATCTACAGTTTTTGCATTGGTGCTATGGGGAAATGAAAGGTTTTAAATGATAGTAACATAGTGATTGTCATGAAATGGATTGGTCATGTCATAAAGTGGAGGGTCGGTGCCAAAAAACTGCATTGTTTTGAAAAGTTTGGTCACATGCTTCATGTCAGAATTGTCATTGTTAACAAGGAAACCACTTGGAACAAGTTTGCAGTTGGCATCACTAGAGTCTTGTTTTTCAGACAAGTCACTATGTCATGATCGATAAAAGAATGTTCCCTACCAATACTGACATAGCACCTTCATGAAGAATATAGAAGACGATAGTTTTTAAAAAAAGATGATGATCATGAAGTTTCCCAAGTGGTATTATGGATATGTGCCTTTATTACTTTGTTTAAGGTATTAAATATGGTAATCATGATTGAAAAGCAAGTATCTTCCTAGTATTGGACTTTAACGGTATTCATGAGGTTGCCATGTCATGACTGGAAAAATAATGGATCTCATTGGTAGTGACACAAGGACTCGATAGGAAGTGATTTTTATGGCACTAATTTTAGAAGGTGGGTCCCAACAACTATCTTCTCAGAAATGAGCCACATAATCTCATAGACAAGGTGGTATCCTACTAGGAAACATGTATGCACTAGAAGTTTGAATAGCACGGGTGGTTGCTATGTCGCGATCAAAAAATCCTTGCACCTTGCCAGTAGCGAAATAGAGCCTAGCCTGAATATATGAAACATGGCAAGGCCCAAATCATGTGATGTCACAATACAAATTAGAAGACTAAATTATCTATTAGTTTGATAGGACATTTATGTTTCATCAATAACATGGATCCATACTCAAGTCAAAAGTCAGATGAGAGTTTGCGATTATTGGATTAAATTAGATCAAAGGTCATCGCCAAGTCACTATGGAAAATTGTGTGCTATTTACTCAATGTAACATGGAAAATAAGGGGCCCACTTCATTTGTGTAAGTTTAATGCAGTTTCCTCACTGTTAAATCAAGCTCAAATCAATGGTTGTTGCTTCATCACTATGGGAGGTTGCTCAAGTTTTAAGAGTAGTGACAAAGCAAGAAAAGTGAATGAAGTAGGGACCCACCACAGTGGTGTTGAAATGTGAATTAAATTCCTATTGTCATATTGGGATGGAATCAATGGTTGTCACTATATCATATAGGCAACATTCTCACTCTTTATGTATAGTGATGCAGCAACTCGGCAACACATGTCCTCAAGGATTATTGGATCTAGTTTATAACACTAGTAGTGAAGGAAAAAAATAGGTGGAGAATTCATTGGATTGACTACCAGCATGTCAAGTGGAAAATGAGTCATCCCTATTTTCACTCCTTGATCGTCATATTTTTTGAGATCAGTAGTGTGAATTAAAATGTAGAAGGTGGTGCCACTCTGTTTCCCTTATAGTTCATTTATGAGGAATGAAAGCTTTGCATGTGAGCAAAAAAAAAGTATATTGTAGAAGATCTTGGCATTTCCATCGCATGTGAACAAGATTTCTAGGTTCTAAAGCAAAAGAAGTTAGTGAGAATTTTTTTTGGGCTTGATCGAAACATAAAATAGTTTACCATTGTTCACAATATATTGCAAAATAATAGAAAGGAAAAATCAAGAAATCAAGTAAGTCCTCGTGTTCTAAACTCTCTGTAGCAATTAAGTTTTCTACTAACTATAATTAGTATGCCTCCCAAGAAGCTGTTCTCTAGATAGGAAGATTAGTTGGAAAAGAATATCCATGAGGACCTTCTTGGATTGCTCCCTAAGTCTACAAATGAAATTGTGAAAGTGAAAAGGTTAACCTTGTTAAACCATAGGCTCAAAATTGCAGATGGGTTATACAATAGGGGGAATTGGGCCAAAGATGCCAAAACTTCTCAAATTGTGCTTTCTTTGTTTAAGAAATGGGTTTTAGAAAGGAATTTATTTTCCCCACATGCCAATATCTGGAACTTTGACATAGGAAAGCTAGTAGTTCCAAGTGTTTTTTTTGATTTTGACCTTTTGGAAGCTATTGCAAAAAATTATGATCAAGCAAATAGAGTAGTAAGGAGAGTTGATGGTGTACCTCTGGTCACAATCAGCCCTAAAGAGATTCAAGAGGTATTTGGTTTAGAGCCTTTGACAAACTATCATGTGCCCATTGACCTACAAGAATTAGAAAAAGAATATATGTCAAAGAAGGATGCAATTAGGAAGGGTGCATTGAGAGCACACATAAGCTCAATTAGGAATTTGCCAGTGATTATAGCATCCTCTAGGGAACCCTTCAAAAAGGAATTTTTCACTTCCTGAGCTATGGAGGCATACAAGGCTTTGTGTCAATTTTTTGGTGAGGATGAATAGAATATCATGCCCATTAGTTTAGTGTACATTATCACTCAGATTGCCTCTTTTGGTGTGGATGTTATTTTTTATTTTTCGTACATAGCAGAGGAAATTCATACTGGCCTGGTAGGAATTGCAAAAGGCAAGGTGGAATTTTTTTTGGGTCATTATTCTTTGTTGATGCATATGTTTCTATTCAAATGAGTAGCATATTTTGGTAATGAAATGAAACTGAATAGAGAATAGGATGGAGATGCACTGACAGTCTAGTTATGTAGTGCAGATATGACCTGGGATGCTGAAAATGCTAGTTTTGCTAGGCTTGATAGGTACTTTGACTCAAAATTGAGGTGCCTTTTATTAAGTGACAATCCTAGAGTGCCTAAGGCACTAATAAGTCTCATCATGCCCATGGATAATCCTATTGGTTTGAAAGTTTCACACAATTGGGATGACATAATCCCATACTTTATTTCCATTATCATTAGGATTTATGGTTTTAAAGGAACCCCTCAGGTATTTCCCTCCTAGGTGCCATTAAAGGTAGGGTTAGCTGAATTTTTGTGGTAGCTAGGAGGACTAGAGGAAAATTATCTAGTGAAAAGGGGTAGAGGCTCAATTTTCCCAACTTGCACTTCCACTCACCAATTTGTGATAAAAAAGGGGGGATGGTTTTTTCTATATAAAATACTAGATCAATACAAGACAGCTCTACTCATCCCCATTTTAGTGACACCAAGGGATTCTATGACTTGGCCTTTAGGCACAGAATCAAGCATGGAAAAATCAAACATGATTCATACTTTCTTGAAGACATAATAAGAAATGAGTTCTCCTTGAAAGAACAAGAAACCAAGAAAGAAAAATGGATAGTGTTCTCAAGGGTTTTGGATTTTATTGTTTGTTTTGATGAAGATTATGATCCTTTGGGTAATGCCACCACAAAGGTAGATAGGATAAATAAACTCATGATTACTTTTGCTAAAATAATGGAAACTATGAATGAGAAAAAGAAATGTTTTATTAATGTTTATCCAGATAGGGCTAAGGAGGTAATGAGGACACTAGGATTCACTCACAATCTAGGGGCAGTACAATTGATTATCTAGAAAAGGTCAAGTTATAATGTAGTTCAAAATAAGAAGGTCACTATAGATAAGGGAAAAATAAATAATAGCATCCACTAGTGTTGCCGTAGAAGAAAGAACTAATGAGCCCTCTCCTAAGAGGCAAAAATTAATGAAAGTACAAGGTCCTCATATTGAGGAATGTTCACCTACACAATCCCCTTTGTAGATTGGAGAGCAACAATTTTCTAGAGAATAAATTGAACAACTAGGGTCCCAAGGAGGAATTTTTATCACTTAGGTAGAATTAGATGAGGGAACCCTCCAAGAGCCCGCTATGCCAAGCCTTGAGTTGATAGTAGTAGATTTCAAGGGAAAGGAAATGGACTCTGTGATTGAGTAGACCCGTCATCAATTTTTGTCAGATGACAATTTTGTTAATTCTAGAGCCTTCCACCAATTTTCATGGAGGAAAAACATAGGAAAAATTGAGGAAAGATGCAATAAATTGAAGGTTGAGCATCACGAGATTGAAGATGTAGCCATTCAAATAGATATAAAAGAGGAAATGATAAAGGAATTTCAAAGCATGATCCCTGAGGAAGGGAGAGAAATGGTATGATCATCAGGTGTTTTATTGCTTCCCAATTCGGATATAGTAGATGCTCTAATTTTTAATTCTATTTCCAATAAATTAGAGACATTGGAGCAAGATAAAAAGAAATTCTTAGGTGCTAAGTTTAGTACAGACCAAGTTGCTTTGCTTATCTGGTCCACCAGAAAAGCATCCAGAATAATGTCTCTACAATCAGATTATACTATGTTGATTGATAATTTGATTGTAAAAAGAGTAGAGGATACAATTGCTACATGCTGAGACATTGCAATTAACTTTGGCCACTGTAGAGAAAGATGAGAATAATAGATTGGAATTACGAGCCAAGTATGAGACAGTTTTGGAGGCATATAATAAAGAAGTTCAGAAAAGAATTGAACTTTAAACTAAGGTAATGGGGAGATCTTCTATGACAAAAATAGCATATCCCCACCCTCTAGTAGAACCTTTTAAATCCTCTCCTCTCATTGAAATACCAAAGACTCCACAAAGGCCACAGTACTAAACAACAAAAGATTTTGAGGAAGAAAAGAACAAACTATGGGCATTGCATGTAGAGTTGAATGTATGATATGAAGAAAAATTAAGAAAGGCTGTCATGTATTTGGTAGAGAAAATTGGATGGTCAATGTTATATGAGTAGTTAGCTAGGGTTGTAAGCATATGGGGAGAAATGAAGGCTAGTGAAGAGACTTTGAAACCCAATGTTAATAAGTGGGGTAAAAGAAGAAAAGAAATTACTTTTTTATGTTACTCTGTCATAAGGTCTTCCCATGACCATTTTGAAAAAACATTTGATATTGCCAATGATCTTTCAGATTTTGATGATAGAAGAGTTGCATTACAATTGAGAGTTGTTGCTTATCTAAGTAAGTATAAAAGTGAAAAGTTTGATTTATTCTCTTGTGCTTTGGATAGAAAAAATAAACTAAAGAATAAAGATGAATGGGCCAATGAATTGGATGACCTATTCTATTTGAGAATGAATAAAGTCATCAATGAAAAATGGCATGCATGGTGGGCCACTACTACAGAGGAATTGGTGAAGGCTTAGTTATTCTTTGATTCTTTAAAATAAGATTTCATTAATATTAACAAGGAAGCTAAGTATGTGCTTAAGAAGCAACATGACATATTGCACTTTAATTGGCCAGATGACACACATTTTGACAAGTGGATGGTAGATATTACTTCTGATGAATAGTTTGAACAAGCTAAAACTGATGATGTTGAGGTGTAGGAAGATGAAGTATAGGTCATTGATAAAACTGCACAAGATTAGAGGGAAGAAGATAAAGGAAAGAAAACAATTTAAATTGTAGATCTAGAGGTTCATGCTGTTGACATGATAGAGGAAGAAACAAGAATAAAAAGTACTTTTATCAGTCCATGATGAAAATAGTGAAAACACTTGAGTTGAGATTGATTTGCAATTTGCTAGAAAAAACTTCAGCATTGGCCAATCTAGCAGCTACATATATCAAAGATTCAGAGTAGCAACCAATCAAAAATTAGTAACATAAGAAGATGTAATAGAAATGGTACCTACGAAAAAAATAATATGATGTATTACTACCTTGCTGTTTCACAAAAGTTTGTCTTTTCATGTTAAGAAAAATTTAAATAGCTTTTGTCTAGAGGGACAACTGTCCTTTTCTCTTGGCCTGAAGCTTGTTGCATTTCACTCCATTTAAGTGAGATTCCAAGGCTAGAGAAGGGGCCAATTTCATGGTTACTTTTAGTATATACTAAATATGGCTCAGTCTAGTTATTAGTGCAAAACTTATGATGTATCTTTTTGGAAATACTTAGGAATATATGGATGTTACAGGGGTCTGATGATTTCCTTTGATAATCATTCTATGTTTTATTACAATTATATACAATTTTCAAAGAAGATTAATACAGAGTTGCACTTATAATATTGTTTGAGTAAAGCTTGTTCAATTAAATGCAATTCACTTAGATTGTGTATCAATTCATTATTGCTATTGATTCAATGAATTAAGTAAATTCTTTAGTGAATTTGATAGGATTGCTAAGGTAATACGAGGGATGTCTATAAGGATTAATTCCAATGGGAATTTCTAATAGTATTGGTTGCAATGCAATCAATTAGATCTATAAATTGAAGTAGACTCTAATTCCCAATGGATAAAGCACTGATGTAGTTAATCCAATCTGTAGAGAAAAAAATCATGAATAAGCACCAATTCTAAAATCAAAACCAATTTTATTTCATTGTTCAAGGTTGTGAATGTTGGTCAGCACTCATTTGCATTTGATTTTTGAGTCTTAGATAGCTACTATTGCCAGAAATATTTGTAAACTTAAGGAGAATTGTGACCAAATCTACTTATGAGGGATGTATATCACCTAAAAATGTTAAGCATTAGATAAGCTATGTTTATGTCAAACATAAAAGATGAGAATAAGAATGAAACTAATAGGATTCTCATACAACAACATTAATTTGAATCATCCGAGAGGTACACCAACTTTGGTTTTGTAGAGCCTAAAGAGTAGAAAACTAGTCTAGGTTTTGTCGAAGTTGGATCCAAATAATATGCACACATAATTGTTAATGGAAAGTAGCTAGTCCCTAGAATTCTGAGTATTATTACTTTAGTATTGAGGTTTTTATATTCAATAGTTGAAAAAAATCCAACAAAATGGCGACTCTATTTGAGAGTTGTGCAATTTATATGTGATAAGTACTACAATTTTCTTTGGTCAGGTTATGCACATGTTTACCAGATCATCTCAATACTATTTTTGATTATGGTGGGATTGTTTTAGTGAAAAACCTTGAGAATTTAAAAGAAAAGGAAATTCAAATGCCACATTTATACCCTAACATATACAACCTTTTCACATGTTGTATTTGTCAAACCAGAGTTGGAGCCTTATTATTTTTGTGATTGGTTCCTTTTTGTGTTGTATAGGTTAATATTACCTCATGTCCTTTCCTTAAAGCTAGGAGATATTTTATTGCTACTTTCCCCTAAGAACAGGGTGGTGACTCAGTCAAGGTTTTGAAGCTAGTGCTTATTCGATAAATAGTAAATATGCCTGACAAAAGGAAATACACAAGAGCTTACACAAGAGCCAATCTTGATGTACCAATGTATACTAGATTACCTCAAGGTGGTAGGAAGAACCCGAATAAGAAAAAGCTAGAATCAAACCACACTTGGAAACCAAGAGGTAGTGTGTCAGTTAATTCTCAATATAAACTAGTGGTAGGGAGAGGGCCTTCTTCACTTAGTTCTAAATCAGAAACCGCAAGACTCTTAGGAGGAATTTTTAGTACCCCATTACCAATTGAAAGAAGCAATGAAGACAAGAACATGTTATTAGTAGGGAATGCATCTCCTAGGACAAATTTGATAGCCAAGATGAATCATAGGCTAGGACTCAGGAGTTCATTTAAAGATCCTTTTAATCCTAAGGTGGTCCCATACATGGAAACTAATCTTATATATTTCTATGATCCTACTGATTTAGAAGCCACCTCTATAGATCCTAAAGAAGTACAATTAGAGATAAGAGTTTTGAAGAAACTGGTTTTTGAAGAAGAAGCTAAGCATGTTCATCTAGAAAAGGAAAGAGAGAAAGTCACCCTAGATGCTAGAGTTGAAGGAGATAATCTACTTAGAAGGATGGCTACCTTATAAGAACAAAACAAGAAGTTAGAAGAAAGAACTTCAATCCTTTATGCTAATGTCTTTGGAGATATAGAAAGTCTGAGAACCAAAGTTTACGA
Source organism: Cupressus sempervirens (assembly GCA_028749045.1). Taxonomy (NCBI): domain Eukaryota; kingdom Viridiplantae; phylum Streptophyta; class Pinopsida; order Cupressales; family Cupressaceae; genus Cupressus; species Cupressus sempervirens. The sequence goes on along the minus strand of CM053793.1, from coordinate 135,233,475 downwards.
ACAAAAAAAGCTTCTAAGCCAAAGACAAGAACCTATTATTTCCCAAGTTCAACCATACAAACCTATCCAAAATAAATAGGTAGAACCTATTGTCAAACAGATAGATAAAGAAAAAGGAAAACCTATAGGAATCCAAATAAATGAGCGTCAAATAATAGCAAGAAAATCTCTAAACCCTCCTATGTCAAAATTAGATTTAGATTAGATAAAGCTAGGAAAGAGAAATAAGATCTTGCAAAGGAACTTGAAAAAGTTGAGAATGAAACCCAACCTACAAAAACTAGGAGAAAAATTTAGTTCATATAGTCTAATTCTATGATGGCTACATAGCCAAACTTGTCTACTCCAGCTATGGTTTTTGTACCTTCTTATGGACTAGTAATTTTAAATTAGGTAATATCTCAATCTGCCCCTACCTCATCATACACCATTAGTACTCAAGTGCTTGTCATCCAACCTCAATAATCACAAAGTGTTATTCTCAACTAAGCCAATGTAGCAAGCACCTCAAATATTTCTAGTTTTTAGAAGAAGCCCATCTACATGGAAAAATATAGACAAATGTCATTGTAGTTATTCTTGGTGCTCCTCACCCTATATCTTTTGACTTAAGAGATAAAGTTGTCAAGTTCTCTAGAAATAATGTTGTTATTGGTGAAGAGCACTTAAGAGTTTTCATAGATATGCAAAATTAATTTGAAGTTGAACATGAGGATTTGATGATGAAGTTATTTATTCATTCGTTGACTTAAGATGCAAGGGATTTGTTTAGAAGATTGCCTGATGATAGCATTAGTTCATGGAGTGACTTGGAAATATTATTTAAAGAACAATATGGGGATAATACTAATGCTGGTTTTATGTATAATGATTTCAATAACATCAAGAAAAACCCTAATGAGTCTACACTTTATTTCAATGTGAGATTCTAAAAAGGGATGTACAAATTGTTCCAAGTTATGAGATTGAATGAGGATGTTTGTCTTACAACTTATTTTAATGCCTTTGATAGAAAAATGGCTTACCATTTAAGGGATAAAGGCCCTAAAACTTTAAAGGATTCTTATAAGATTGTAGTAAATATTGAAAATAATAGGAAAAAATCTAGCAATCTTGGTAGGAGAGATGACCCATAGTTGTTCAATCCTAGCAATAATAATAAGGAGGATGACAAAACTCCTACAGGTAAGAAGCCTAAGGAACCTATAATAGGTCATGTATTAGACTTGTTGAAAAGATGAACTCAACTGCCTTTACTTCTCATAAGCCTAATGTTAGTGAGAAATCCCTAGTGAACAAAAACAATTTCAATAGAGAACCCAGAATGCAAAACTATCCTTATACCACTCAATGGAAGGATGGTAAATCAATTCCTAACCAATCCCAAAATGTAGAAGATAAGAATACGCCAGATCCTTTGCAAAGAAGCTCTCTTAATATGAATGATGATGTGCCATTGTGTATTATTTGTTTTTCACCTCAATCTTTAGAGTATTGTGTAGTTGCTCAATCATTTGCTTTAGGTCAAGATGGACAAGATGAGAAGAAAGAAGAAGAAAAAAGCCATAATGATGTAAGCTGTAATATGGTCAACATGTGTGATGATTGTATGGATTTTGATTTGGAGGAAACTAAAAGTGATCTTGAAAATAAGACAGATGCCTATCAGTTACATCATCAACAAGTGTTCTTAGATGGAAAATGTTGTGATGAAGATTAGGTATGCATTACATCTTCTAAAGTTGGCCATGTAAACTTGAGAATGCCCTCTAAGGAGGAGATTGATAGGATTACTGCAAAAATGATTTCCCAAGTGTATAGAAATTACAATTTGAGAAATCAAATAGTTAACATGTTTGTTGTTGGGTTTTTTAAAAAATTGGTGAGGTGATTTCAAATTAGCTTGTCAAAGAATCTTGTTTACTATGTTTGGGTAAGTTGAAGAGGCTAGAGGAGTATGCTCTATTCACTTTTGGGTATATCAAAAACTTGGAACCCTTGAATGCAAACTAAGTCCTCATGTGGTACAACTTTGTGAGTCTTCCTTGATTAGAGAGGGGTAAACCAAAATGGACATTCCCTTTATTGGGTCAACCATGTGGATGAAACCTCAAGCAATAATAGCCAGTTCTGATGTGGTAGTAGCAAGGACTATATAAATGTCCTTGTGGGGGAAATTCTCACAGGTGTATTCTTTTTTTGGGCTATTAGATCTCCTCAGTATTTCAAATTAATTAATTTTTTGGAATATTTCAAAACCCTGGTGCACAAGGATTGGATTTCACTAACTCTAGATGACAAAAGCTGTAAAGTTGAACATTACTAAGAACCATAGTGCTACAAAATTTTCTTTTCTATGACTATGTCTATGATTGAAAAACATTTTGAGAACATACACAATAGTGGTTCTAGGGATTATATTGATACTATGAATCTATTATTATTCATGTGGAAGGTTGCTCCATCCCTTGCTCATTGTTTGAAGACATTTTCTTGAAATCCCTGATTGTTGTCTTGCCTACCTAGTTCATGATTAAAAATCTATTGATACACCTTGCTGGATATTTAAAATGAACAAAATCTAAGTTCATGTGTTGAGACTTTATGATCAAATTTCTTTTTGTCCTATTATTTTAAATCTCCCTAAGTTGATCTAGTTCAGATTAGGCTACTTACTCCATTGTTAGAAACATGTTTGCACCTTAGGTTATTGTGCTTTGACCTCTTGAATTAGCAATCATTGATTTTACAAGAAACCTTGTTTGGAGTTGGTGATTTCGAAGTCTTCATCTTGTAAGTCTCATCATGATTCTTCTAAATATCATTCACATTCTTAATCTTCTAAGTCTTATCATGATTCTTCTAAATATCATTCAAATTCTTCATCTTCTAAGTCTAATCATGATTCTTCTAAATATCATTCATATTCTTCATATTCCAAGTCTTACCGTGATTCTTCTAAATATCATTCATGTAGGTATTCACCTACCTCTTTTATGAGTCATTATATCCAAGTGGTGAAAACCTAAAAATGGGTGTTTCTTGAGGCATTTGCACCCCTATTTCTTAGCATGCATCCTCGACACATAGCCTTTCTCCATCATGTCTTATCCTTGCTGCCTTGGTTTGGAATTGGTCTTTATCTAGGGGGCATAATTGTGTTCACTTTGGTCTTTTGTCCATGTTACTAATTAGGATACCTCACAAATAGTATTTTTCAACACCACCCCAATTGTATTTTTCAATACAACTGTTGACATCAAGTGTTTTTCAACTCTTATTGGTTTGGTCTTACTCAATTGTGTCATGTAATCTTACCTGTTTGTAAGAATTTGATCCTTATCCTAAGAACTTAGTATCTTTTAACACACTTAAATTTTAAACACAATGCTTAATGCTTGACTTATGTCATGATCTTTTCTTTGTGTATTGTTTGTTATTAATTTTGGTTGAGTGTCCTTGTCTAATAAGTCTCTCTCGAATGCATAGCTAGAGGACATGGGGCATGGGGCATGTTTTTATTTATTTTCTACTTGTGAGTGTGGTCATGAAACTCTAGAGTGCCTCTTGTTGTCCCCTTGAAACACTTAGGAGATTTGAGGCATCATCCTTAACTACTTTTGCACAACTGTTGTTATGGTTATCCTGGCATCTATGCTTGAGCATGGTTTTGTTACATTAAATTGGGTAAGCTAACATCAAATTCATCTTGACCTTTATGTCTTTGATGCTTATGTTATAATCTTTCCATATTCTAATCCAATATTAATCACATTCATATCGTTATAGTTGCACTTGTTATTAGTGATGATTGTGTGATTTTTTGATGTTCATTAATAATGGCCCTATGATGAAAATAAGTTCATTTATATTCTCTATTGAATGATGAACACAAAATCCTATGTTATAGTTGCTCTATTTCAAGTACACCATTGCATTTTCATGTAGCTTGCATTATTATACTTCATGTTAGTTTGCATTTTTAGGTTGCTTTATGAGTTTAAGAGGGTTTTCCCTTCATTTTTCTTGTGGACTTTTAATCAACTATGGTCATGTTTTGATCTTCATTTCCTTATCTACTTTTTTGTTCTCAATCAAAATTTCTATCTTAAATAGTTTATATATTTTGGGGCTTTATATTTCTATTTCTTTTTATATCTTCCAAACTTCTATCTTTCATTTTCTTTTACTCCACTTCTTTTCTTATGAATCACCTTTGGGGCATAATATTTCATGCTTGATGCTCTATCTTGGTTTTGTGATTCTTATCTCTTTCATCTTAAATCAAGAACTTTATATTTTGCTTGATTTGATTAAATTTATTAATTTAATAATGTGTTCTTAAAATGTGTAGTGCCTACCCCTAGGTCACACTTTTGTTATCATTGTCAAACTCTTTTAGAGCTAGTTTCATGTTGATGATTATTAGCAGCATTGTTTTGAGACTAATAAATATTGTGTTATGGATTCAGTTGATAAGTGATGATATTTTTTAGACTCTACATTTCATGTATGCATGATGATTATTATAGTATTTGCAATTATTGATGATGATTAGTTAGATGATTTATTATCATATGTGTTTTCTTATGGTTACTTACCCCATACTTTCATGTGTATGGTGTGTGTGTTTGTTCTTATGTATGGCGTGTCTAATGTGGTTAAGGAAGGGAGTCATAGTCACCTGCTAGTCTGGATGTACACGATGCACAATTTTCTACCATTGCCTATTTAGCTTAGTATTTGCAATTATTGATGATGATTAGTTAGATGATTTATTATCATATGTGTTTTCTTATGGTTACTTACCCCATACTTGCATGTGTATGGTTTGCGTGTTTGTTCTTATGTATGGCATGTCTGATGTGGTTAACGAAGGGAGTTGTAGTCACCTGCTAGTTGGGATCTACACGATGCACCACTTCTTGCCATTGCCTATTTAGCTTAGTATATATTGTACTTGTACATGCATGGTTTTTATGCAGGTTGCAAGTATTGGGTATCAACTTTCCTAAATTGCCAGGATGAGCGTACCCTATCACACTATCTCAATGATAAGAGAGGGGAGATAAATTCTCAATTCCAAGTCCCAACCCTTTAAGCCATTTGTCCTACGTAGAAAATTTGGACAAGTATCTGAATTGAGTACCCTCCGAATGCGTTGGATGATATAATTCATGATATTAATCCTTGGTTTGATTTTGTATGTATTTTGGCTATGATGGAATTTCGTATTTTATCCTTGAGAGTCTTTGATGTATTTTCTATTAATTAAGCCTAATTAAAAGATTTAATTAATGGGTTAATTTAATGAAAACTTAATATGGTATTTATTTTATTTAATTAATTGGAAAATTAATTAAATAAAATAATTAAAAGTGAAAATAAAAGTTATAATTTTAAATTTTGAATGTGACAATATTTATTTTAATAATAATATATTTGGAGATCATTTTTAAATAAATGACTAAATAATAATATTATTAAAGCTAATAAATATTTTAGCAATTAAGTTTTGAAAATGAAAATTTAAAAGTGAGAAATATATTTAAATTATTAAAAGATTCTAGATTTCATGTGACTAAAATATAAATATATTTACTTTTAAATAAGTGGAATTATTAAAGTTAGTGCATGAGATTTAATAAATAAATTAATTAAATTGGAAAGAGTAAAGTAAATATTATATTAATGATTGTGCATTATTTCAATATTTAGGAGTTGGCAAATTCTCAGGAGTTGTCATGTAGACAACATAGGAGTTTGCACTCTAAGTATCCACTAGTTGTCTACACTTAGGAGTTAGCATTTTATTTGAGCACATGGTGTCTACAACCTTATGACTTATCTAGAAGGTTGGAGAAGACTCATGCTTAGTTGTCATGCTTATTTTCTAGTTGTTTCTAGAGACACTCTAGATGCATCTTAGAGGCCTTTAAATAGAGGGTCTCCTAGTGTGTTTGGACAAGCTTAAATGGAAGCTTCAAAGCTAACATGCATTTGAGAAGCTCATTGGAGGATTCGGTTGGCTTGGATCTTGGAGGAATTGCGAATGATTGAGAATGAAGCGATTTTTTATGAACTTTTGAGGCATGGCAAATTAGCATCAGTGTCCAGGTGCACTCATGATATTCACATATTCCCTTTGTACTCTTTCTCTTCTTGTCTTCATCATGTCTGTTGTATGTGTCTAAATCTTCTCTATGATTGAATCTATAATTTAAGATTGGAATCTAGATATTTTATTTGGTTGCAAAGAAACCAATAGAAAACCCTAGATCCAATTAAGGAGAAATTAGATTTGAATTGGGTTTGGGTTCGAATTAGAATCAAATTGATCAATAGATTTGAAAAGGGTTTCTAAATCTATAGTCGAACCTATTAGAGAAAATTAATGGTTAAATTTAGAGAACCGTTATTTTAGAGAGGAAACTCTTAATTTATAGATTTAGAAAATCTTGTATATGTTCTCTTTATATGAATCTACATACATGTATATATAATATATATATATATACATATATGTTGTTATAATTAAAAATAGTCTGCATATATATATATATATATATATATATATATATATATATGTATATAGATATATATATCTATATATGTATGTATATATATATATGTATGTATATAGATATGTATATATACATATATATATATGTATATACATATATATATATATATATATGTATATATACATATCTATATACATACATATATATATACATACATATATAGATATATATATCTATATACATATATATATACATATATATATATATGTATATATATATATATGTATATATATTTATATATGTGTATATATGTATATGTGTGTATACATATATACACATATATAAATATATATACATATATATATATATACATATATATATACATATATATATAAATTGTAGTGGAAATTTATTAGTTTGGTATCGCATAAAGCGTTATTGAAAAATGCTATTTAAAATTGCGTTTTATAAATAAAATATATATATCAACTTATATGTTGGGGCGGGTGGTTTTTATACCCACTGCACCCACTCACCTCTTATCGACGGCCTCCGTCTGCGTCAGCACTAACTCGGCGACGGCGTACTACACAGACTTGCAATTTACGCACACTATTTTAGCTTGCAGTGGTAGTTAAAAAAAAAACATTTTTGAAATATGATAATAAAGTCATATGAATTTCGTATGAGATTTTAAGATTGTAGTGATACAAATCGTCGGTAGCTAGTAATATATAACGATAGTAATATATGTATATATTATTTAAAATATATACATTCACTAATTAATATAAATATTTATCATTTATAAATATTAGATGTTATTTAATGTTAATGTTGTATAGGAATTATCAATTTATTTAATAATAGTTTGTCAACTATTGTTCAATTGAATTGAGATATTAAAACTCATTTGATTTAATGGGGAAACTGTTATCATAGATTTATAACTTGTTATTAGTAATTAACAAGTTATTATTAATTTATTAATTTCAATGTTAATGGGTGTAGTATAGTTGATTTTAAATTATGAAATTAGAGTTGCTAATATAGTTGTGTAATTGTTAATATGGTTATGATATCAATAATTAAGTTATGTAATGGAGATCTTTAATTGTAATGATTATTGATAATATAGATTAAATGGAAAGAGATGTTAATGTTTATTGATATTCATTAATTAAAATAGATTTAATATTGGTTTGCTTAAGTTTAATGATGTACGCAGTTGAACGAAAATTGTAGAATTGTTATAATTTATCATGGGGTTGGAAATACCTAAATAAATAACTTTAGAATATTTTAAGAGAATTAAATTGAAAAGATTATCGATAATACAAATTCATTGAGGAAACATTAGTATTCATTAAAGAGTTATGTATGTGGTCATTGTAGATTTCCAATATAACTTGCTATTAAATAATAACAAGCCTTTATTGAACTATTAATATGAATATTAGAGATTTGAATTATAGTTGACTTTTAACTTACAAAATTATAGTTAGTTATTAGTCAACTGATATTATTTGGAACGTTACCATGGATATGTAATTATTAATTAAATTAATTAATTAGAGTTAATTAGATTTATTTAATAATTAAGATATGTAATTAAGTTTTAATTGATATGCTAATATCAATTCCTCTAGAAAAGTTGTTAAGTATTTACATTGAAGTTGACAAGTCATACTCTCATAACTTGAATAATGATCTTAGATATTTTAATGGTGAGACTTAGTAATATTTAATTAAGTTCTAATTAAATGATATAGAGTCATGGATTGCGTATCTAGGTTAATTGATTGATTTAATTAATCATTTTAATAAAGTTATAATCTTCTTATTCGAAGATTGATAATTGGCTTTCTTATATTTTAACGAATAATGATCCTTTGATTATGTTGAGAAGTCGAAGTAACATTAAAGAAGAGTTACTCGATTAGAATATGGATCTTAGCAAAATAAAGCAAATGATTTTATTAAGTGTCAAATGATTTAATGAGTAAATATTTACCCTTAAGTTATTCTTAGAATATTATTTTAATAATGAAAGGATAAAGCTATCGGGGAACAAATGGGTTGACTTGTAGGTCAAATGATGAAACTTATGATACTTGAAGTATACTTGTAAACAGAAAACTGAAACCTCTACACTTAATTCAATTATGTAATATAGCAAAACCTAAACATGTGTTTGTATCGTGTATTCTCTATGCTTCTTGTTTTGGGTTTTGGGTTAACTAGTGTTAACCAGTCTTAGGTTGTTACCAGAGGCTCGGGGGTTATGAGATGTGTTGGCATGTTGATCTTATTTGGTCTCAATATTTATAAATGCATCCATGGTAATGTGATCATATTCTCTATGAAATGTTTCTATTTACTGATTGTCATTGTTCATCAGTCTTAATGTGTGAAGCTGAGATGTATGCGTATGAGACACTTGAGCTAATCATTTTTGAGTCATCGATTAGTTATCCTTGGATTATTTTCTAGTGGCCATGATGGGACTAAAATGTTGATTTATTTCTTGATGATGTCATGTTGTGACATATTTTGACTCAACCATTTTGGAGTCTTCGATCAGTATGATTTTGAGATATTCTTGGTTGCTTGTTGAGAACCAATGGATATTGTGATTCATTTTGAGATAGATTTTGGTTGTTGAGAACCAATGGATATTGTGATTTATTTTGAGATATATTTTGGCTAAACCAATGGATACTTATGATTATCAGTGATGCCTTCAGTTTCCAATAGAGAGTTGTTGTGATCATGATTTTCTATGGATGTTTTTCCAGATGCTCATGGAGATTTGATGATTCTTATCATGGATATTTGATGTTATTATCATGGATATTTGACGATTCATTTTATGGATTATCTTTTGGATTTTCTTTCTAGTCGCTTGTACAGGACTGTGGTGATTTTTTGATTCCATGAGCTTAGGGTAGGTTATCTACTTGTAGTGTCAGAAAGTGGCTTGCAATGGGGGTCGGGGCCCTAAGTGGCTGCCAGGGTAACTCATTGTAAGTTTGGTTAATAAGTGATAACATTTACACACTAAATGGGGATTAAATGAACGTAAAAAAAAATTGTTTTGATGTTCTCGCCCATTCCTTGAGTGCTTGTACAGACTAGGATGGAGTAAAGGGAACACATGGTTGCAACCTTGCATTCCATAGTATGCCTTGTCGGTATGAGAGGATACTAGTGGCCGCATGAGATCAGTATGGACTTGTGAAGTTTAGCTAACTTCTAGAGTAACTTGTACGTGATAAATGCGATGACACTTTCTCACTTCCAGAGTAGGTTTCCTACATGTTATTGTTGTGCCTCTAGGAATTAGATGTCAGTTTGGTGTGATAGAACCTTTGAGTTAGAATAATTTTAAGATTCCTGGACTTATAGAGATTTATGCTATATGATAGCCTATTTGGGACTTGAGATTATCTCCTCAGCATGGTGGGAATGGACCACTTAGGTTCCACGTGGTCGGGTGGTAGTTTTTTTCCACTCTTATCATTTGAGATCTGTCTGAGACACCGTGGCTGGAGCTTTCTTGGTTGGTATTTATCTTCATTTTATTCTTGGATCATTATGATAGATGATATACCCTATGATGGATTTATTTACTGGTATGTTTCCTATATTGATGATTTGCATATGTTAGATAATGTTATCTTATGCTTTACTTTGCATGTTAGTAGGATGTTTTAGGAGTGACATTCCTACTATGATAATACCGATGATCTCTTTGGTGCTTTGGAATATTATGCATGGAGGGATGGCTAGGATCCACAATGGTCTAATGATGTTATTTATGGTTGGGAGGAACCGTGCACTTAGATATTTATGTTTGTGATATATGGTTATATTTTATGATGGATGTTTATATCTTTTGTGATGATGTATTGTGTATGATATGTGGTTGCATTTACTTTAATTGCATCATGGATTAGAGTTAGTATGATGATGTACTTTATTTTTACCGATGTATATTATTTTAAGCTTTTCACACCTTGTAACATGTACTGTGGATGATTGAGCAATCTGGAATGTAGTTACAAAAAGGACACTTGTATATGGTTTAAAAATGTTGGATATATCATTTTTATTTCATAAGAATGTGATGTTAGATGAATAGTTATGATTAGATGTAATCCGATGTTAAGGGATCTTAAAAAAATGTAATCTGTTATGTATTTTATGTTTATTTGAATTGTTACTAATGCTATCGTTAGTATGTATAAGTTGTGAATGGTTTATCTTTCATTTAAAAAAAAAAAAAAAATGTTTGGCAAACTTAGTGAAATTCTTTGGATCCCTTGGTGGGGCATTGCAAAATGTGAGCACACTTCGATGAGTCATTACATCCCAAATTGCTCAAAAATGAAGTCTCGAATGGTGGCTCATAGCTCTCTATTCATGGAGTGCAAGGGTTTGTATTGGAGGCCCTTAGTTTGACCTAGTCTATGTGCATCCAAGTACACCATGAAACAAGAGATTCAAGGATCAAAATATGAATGCAAATGAAGATGCAAACTAATCTAAATGATGACAATGCAAAGCATTGAAAGAAAGGAAACAATAATGCAATATTAATCTATGAAAATAAATATGACTCTAAGATAATATGAAAATGTAAAGATGAAACCTCATGATGGAAGCCATGGATGTAAGAGAGGATAAGACAAGAAGATAAAAGTTCTCTACGAAAAACTTTAATGCTCAAACTCCTCCAAAAATCGCTCTCCAAACCTGTAGCATAACAATACTATAGCAAAGAGCTATTTTCTTTATATCTCTCTCTATTACTCTATATATTATTCTATATATTTCTTTATTTCTCTATATCCCTCTATGCCAAAATGACAAGAAGAGGGCTCCTTATAAAAAAACTGTGGAGGCGAGAGGTTTCTCACAACAAATATGAGATAATAGAGTTTGATCCATGTGAGACAAAATTCTACCAATGAGAAAAGAGGAGTGTTTGAGAAGAAAATGGAAAGAGGAATCCCACTTAGAGATACATGCATTTAAGTGTAGAGAAAATAAAAAAAAGATTTATTTAATTTTTTATTTCTTTTATTTCCTTTTTCATCACAAAGAGACATTTAAGAGGGAATTTTATTTAATTAAAAGGGAGAAAATTCTTTTAATTAAATAGGACATATTTTATTAAAATAAAATATAAGTTTTTGTCTTAATTAATTAAATGTGAATGAATTATTTAATTATAGAGAGGTTTTGATTCAATTAAATGGGAACTTATTTTATTTAGTTAAAAGGAAAGTTTTCTTTTAATTAAATAAGATTTATTGAGAAAATTATCAACTTAGAAATTATTAAAATAGTCCAATTTGATCAAAGAAATTTATTTGAATTGATTTAATAAAATATTACAAACCATTTGATTTAGGAAATTGATAAATTGATAAATTGAATAATGGGGGCCCATAGTCTAGGTGACCATTTTAGGGTGCATGCATTTTCCCTTCTTTGGCTAATGTGTGATAAATTTGGGAACACATGTAGTCAAAGAAAGAAATTGAAGTGTGAGGTTGATTCATAATCACAAAACAACCTAGATGTGTGGTCAATTCAAGAACACATCATTACGAAGAATACAAATAAATTTTGACTTGAAAAAAGTTGAGGATAAAATTGATAAAACTGAATGAAGGATTGAAAGTTGATAGATACTGCCTCTCATGATCAAAATTGAAATGAGATAGAGGAGAAAAAAAAAATGATAAATTTGATCAAATCAAATAAAAGATAATGTTCTTGATGTAAGATGAAAGAGATAAGAATCATAGAACCAAGGTAGAGCGTCAAGCATAAAATATTATGCCCCAAAGGTGATTCTAAAGAAAAGAAGTGGGGTACAAGAAAATGGAAGATAGAAGTTTGGAAGATATGAAAAGAAACAAAAAGAAGAAAAGATAAAGCCCCAAAATCAATCAACTATTTAAGATAGAAATTTCAATTGGGATCACAAAAGAAGATAAGGAAATGAAGATCAAAACATGACCATAGTTGATTAAAGTACACAAGAAAGATGAAGGAAAAACCCTCTCAAACTCATAGCGCAACCTAAAAATGCAAACGAACATGAAGTCTAATAATGCAAGCTACATAAAAATGCAAAGGTGTACTTGCAAAAGAGAAACTATAATATCGGATTTTGTGTTCATAATTCATGAAGAATGTACACAATCAAAAAATCACACAATCATTACTAGTCACAAGTGCAACTATGAAGATATGAATAAAACTTACATCAGATTGGAATGTGAAAAGATTCTAACATAAGCATCAAAGACATAAAGGTCAAGATGACTTTGATGTTAGCTTACCCAATTTAATGTAGCAAAATTGTGCTTGCATCAAGGCATAGATGCCAGGATGATCAAAAGAATGGTTGTGCAAAAAATAGTCAAGGATGATGCCTCAAGCCTCCTAAGTGTTTCAAAGGGACAAAAAGAAACAATTTAGAGTTTCAAGACCACACCCGCAAGTAGAAAAAAAATAAAAACATTCCCTAAGCATCTTGGAGAGACTTATCAAACAAGGACACTCAACAAAAAGCAACACTAGTCAACCCACAAAGAAAAGATCATGACATAAGCCAAGCATTAAGTGTTTGTGTTTAAAAATTTAAGTTTGTTAACGAATATTGAGTTCTAAGGACAAGTATCAAATGCTTACAAACATGTAAGGTTACATTACAAAACTAGGTAAGACCAAACTAATAAGTGTTTTAAAAAACTCGATGCCAGGGGTTGTATTGAAAAATACAATTGGGGTGGTGTTGAAAAATACCATTTGCGAGGTGTCCTAAATACTAACATATCCAAGAGACTCAAGCTAACATAGTTATGTCCCCTAGACAAAGATCAGCTTCAAACCAAGGCAATAAGGACAAGGCATGATGGAAAAAGGCTAAGTATTGAGGATGCACACTAAGAAACAAGGGTACAATGGCCTCAACTAGCATCTGTTTCCAAGTTTTCACCACTTAAGGCTTTTTTTTTAGGACTTTTTACAATTTTTTAATAGATACATCAAAGTGCTTATTGCTACCTTTTCACTAAGATAATCTTTTTTTTCAAGACACTTTCCAGTTTTTAGAATTTTCACAATATATCATTTCTTTTGGATTTTTGAAATATATCATTTTTTAGATATTTTAAGGATCAATAAATATGTACAAAGAATATACAATGCCCCCTGATAGAATAGGAATCAAACTTTCAAGCAAGATCACATCATGTAGTCCCAATGCCAAGTAAGGTGGAGAACAAGAATGATTAGCAAGTTGGTGGGAGAAATGAAAGACAAGAGAATGAAGAAGAATAAACGGAAGAAATCCTCAAGGAAAAACTCCTCAATAGTACCGAAGTTAAGGAAAAATTGTCATGTAAAGTACATTTGGACAAGAAATGAAAGCTAGCATAGAATAGTTCATGAAAACATAATGTAAAAGTGGGAAAGATGCAATCCAAAGGAGTAGACATGCCAAGAGGCTTGATAGCATCATATTTTACTCTTTTTTATTAGATCAAGACCAAAGGGGTAAATGGGAAGAGGGTAGTGAAAGTCTAGAATGAATGGAGGAAAATAGATATGAAGGCTAAACATGAAAGGAATGAAAACAAGATCATCATAAGATTGCTCAAAAGATAGCCAAATATTTGTGTATAGGTCAACATTGTCAAGATTAAAGAGAGAAGATGAAATGGATGAAAGATTTAGAAGAACTACGCATGATGCCTAATTGTTAGGTTTTCATCAAGGTACTCATCTAAGGTGCCACAAGGGAGTGGCTTTTACCATAGGATGAATTTATTTCTCTTTATTTTTGCTACCAAGGTCCCTAATTATGAGGTTTTCACCAAGGTACATTTTCAAATTTTTTATTTTTTTCATTCTTATTTTCAATTTTTTTTTGAATTTTATAGAAGAATTCAAGCTTTAATCAATTTAAATAGTGCTGCTATAGAAAATATGAGTCATGTTAAGCACAAGCCATATATAAGTATACTCAAAGATGCTCATAGGGAAAGGAAGATGGAAGAAAAAAATGAAGGATATGACTTTATGTAAAATGAGTGAGATTAGAAGATGGAAATGAAGGAAAGATCAACATCAAAACACACGTTGAAGTGGTTAGAGGATGGATAAAACATGAATGAAGGAATATGTGAAGGAATATGGCGAGTGGATAAATGAGGTTATGATTTAGGTGCATGGAATGGAAAAATGCTTTTGAAAGAAGATGAAGTGGAATCCTTTGGAAGCTTGAATGTCAACTTCATTTTTTGTTCAACATTAGACTCTCTCAAGAGAGACTTTTGAATCCATATAGTCGTAGGCCTCTTTTCATTTCTTTTTAATGATTTAGAGATAATATCTTCAATGATGGATTTTGGAATCCATACTTGTCTTATAATTTTTTCCTTAGATATCTCTTTTGAGTTTATGCCCACATGTCAATTAGAGGAGACATGGTGGTCTTCCCTTTTATATAAATTCTTGAATTTCTTATTATTCTTTTATTGAACATTCAGGTTACTTCCAAAAGACTCGGGAATTGTGGAAGAAGAAGGATGATATGACTAGTTTAGGTAAGTGGGTGGATGAAAAAGATTCAAGGATATGCATTTACATTGATCTTGAGGAAAGATAGGAGAGGGAGGAACATAAGGACTCAAGATGGATGATGAATTAGGAGAAAGTGAAGGGATATAAGGAACCAAGAAGGAAGGAAAACATGAAGCATTTAGTATTGGTGGGGGAGGTCCAAGGATAGATGTGGGAGATGAAAAAGGGTAATCAATAAGAGCAACTTCTTTGATAGGAGTACTTGAAGCTTGAGAAGACTTAGGAAGAGTAGAAAGTGGAAGGGAATATGGAGTGGTAGAACAAGAAGATGGAAGACTTTTATTTTGACAAGGATCTTTGGATAGCATAAGTGTAGAGTTTTTCTCTTGATTTTCAATAGGTTCAACATAAGAAGTAAAAGCACTATTTTTTATAATCTTAATGGAAGCATCATCTTTGGAAGGCACAACTATATTAAGGTCATTTTGATTGTCAATAAGCTTAGTGGTGTAAGTTATGGCTTGATCTTTCTTAGGAGAAGACTTAAGACACGATGGGATGAATGAAGAAGGACACAAAGGTTCAAAACAAAAATAAAATGGATCAGAGAAATCGTGAAAATAATTTGATGACATCGAGGGTTCTTGATATTGATCTTTCTTTATCATTTTTATAGTCCTTTTGACATGAAACCACTCCTAAGGAGAAATAAACATATTGGAATAGATAATGAAGGACTAGCTGAAGTAGGCACTATAGCACATGAAGGCTTAGGCTCTTTAGGTTTAGCATTATCAAAAGCATTCATAGCCAAGTCAAGGTTAGCTTGATTTTTTTAAAGAGGTAGCCTTTGAGAATAACTATAGGGAACAACATGAAAAGCACTAGGATCTTTGTTGGATAAAGGATTGGTAGAAGATTTGAGAGACTTAGAATCTTTAGAGGATGTATGGAAAGTGGAGGAAGTAGAAGATGGAAGAGGAGCATTAGAAGACAAAAGTTCAATATTAACATGATCTTTCTCAAGAGTGTCATCTTTATTTTCAGCATGAGGGTTCTTAGAAGAGGAACTCTTATGCCATTGATATTTTATTTCAGTAGAAAAAAATGATTTCTCTTCCTCAAAAAATGCAGATTTATCATTTAGGTATTGTTCACAAAATTTATCAATTTTGTTTTCAAAATTTGAGTCATATGGATTACCATTAATATCAATCCGTGACTCATCCCCTTTAAGCACAAGTATAGGACTAAGAGAAATATTAGGACTCATATGAATACAATACTCATTGTCATAATAATCATTGTCACTATAGACATTATAGATAGGCATATCACAAGACTTTTCATGTTGTTCAATATGGTATATCTCAATAAGAGGAATAAGACTCTTGGTACAAGTAGAAGTAGAAGAAAAATGATATCATGAAGAAGAGGTAGGTGAAAAACTACACAAATGATATTTAGAAGAATCATGGTAAGACTTGAAATTTGAAGAATGTGAATGATATTTAGAATAATCATGATAAGAATTAGAAGGTGAAGAATGTGAATGATATTTAGAAGAATCATGATAAGACTTAGAAGATGAAGAATATGAATGACAATTAGAAGAATCATTATGAGACTTAAAGATAAAGAATTTGAATGATATTTATAAGAATAATGATCAGACTTAGAAGATGAAGAATCTAAATGAAATTTATAAGAATCGTTATAAGACTTAGAAGATGAAGAATATAAACTATATTTAGAAGAATTATGATAAGACTTGGAAGATAAGGAATATTTGGAAGAGGGATATTGTGATATGATATTGTGTATGATCCTAGAAAGAACATTTGATTTCTTCCCCTTTTCCATCATTTTGGTTCCAAGGTTGGCATCCATATATCTATTGGAATAACAAAACTTTTCAAATTGAATAAGGAGGTTGAGTTTTTCTATTCTGAAATGATGGTCCCTAATAAGATATTAAAGATCCATGGTTCTAGAATAAGAAGAATCAAGCATGGAAGAAGAGAAAGGATGAATAGAAGAAGGTAGAATATATGATAATAGGAGGGAAAGAATCAAGAAGACATGAAGAAGAGGAAGAATGGAAATGGGAGACTAGTAAGACATGGATGATGAAGAAGAAAGAAGACCAAGCGTCCTTTTATGAAATTTGATACCATTTGACTTCATTTGAATGTTGAGAAATATGTAATAGCACTTGCAACCAATATGAAATAAAAGGTACTAGTTGATAGGAAAACCCTAAGAAATGTTGGTACTAAACTAGTATACTAAAAGCACTCACTTGTCCAAAAGAGAAATGATAAGATAGAATATTACAATAGGTATAAAACAACACTGCCATAGAGGTGATATATTAAGGTATGGTGAGTAGGAGTGGGAGTAGTCAGCGGAGAGAACAGAGAGTACTTTGAAACTAGTCCTAGGTGCGAATCTATAGGGAGGGGGTAATTGAAACCCAGGATCAAAGGAGCAGAGTTTAGTAGAGTGTGGAGATGCAATAAAGAATAGGGATGGGGACCCACATGACAATGGTAGTGGATTGGACAAACCTCTTCCAACACCCAAGGTGGATAGGTCAAGGAATCTTCTAGAGAAGAAATGGTCTTCAACTTTTGGTATCAAACCGTTTGGTAAGTCCTCTTTTCCTTTGGTTAAGATTTTATCTAGTTTGGAAAAGGGGTCATGTTCAATTTCTATTCTAAACAAGCTTGTTGATCATAGTATTGCATCTATGTCCTCTACTCTAGTTGGGAAGTTCATTGGGTGAAGACCTAACATAGATTTGGTGAGAGCTTTCACTATGAAAAAATGGCATTTTAAGGGCTAGGTCAATGTTTCAATAATGGGAAAAGGTTTTCTATCCTTTTATTTTTCTTACAAAGAGGACTTGGCTAACATTCTCTGTGAAGGACCTTGGAGTATAGGTTGTTCAACCTTGGTGCTTCAGAAATGGTCATCAAAATTAGATCTCAATGAATCTTTCTTTTAGCAAGGATTGCTCTAGGTTAGGCTTCTGGAGCTTCCCTTGGAGTTCTGGAATGAGGATGTTTTTTATGGGAGAGGCTATTTCATTTGGGGAACTATTATCTATTGATATGATTATAGCTTCAAAAAGTAGATTAACCTATGCAAGGATTTGCATTGGTGTTAGGGAAGGGGATGGCATGCTAGAAGTGGTGTGTTTTCACTCTAAGGTAGGCACTCATATTCAAATGATAGATTATGAAAGTATCCCCTTTACTTGCTTTCACTACTTAAAAATAGGCAATAAGGTGTATCAATATCCAAAGGATAAAAAGGATAAGAAGAAGGTTCCTTCTTCTTCTCATCAGAGGGACAAGTTGATCTAGAAAAAGAAGTATTTCAAGAGTGGTCAGAAGGAGGGGGTTATAAAGGACCCAATGATTGAAAAGCTTAAACCTTCTACTACTTCCACTAGGAAAGATAATGTTGTCTTGCTTGGACCGAAGGTCAGTAATCAAGGAGAACCGCTTCCAAAGCCAAATGTGGCTATAGCTCTAGTAAAGGATAAGGACATTCCATAGAGAGTGGTAGTTAAAGATGTGCCACTTCCAAAGTCAAATAAGGGTTGCAGTTCAAGAAAAGCCAATGGAGAGTCCAAAGAGAGTGGTTATGATAAATGATGTTGGGTATGCTTCCTTACATCCTATAAA
This sequence comes from Cupressus sempervirens, assembly GCA_028749045.1. NCBI lineage: Eukaryota > Viridiplantae > Streptophyta > Pinopsida > Cupressales > Cupressaceae > Cupressus > Cupressus sempervirens. The sequence goes on along the minus strand of CM053793.1, from coordinate 135,214,649 downwards.
GCTAGTGGAAGTATCAGAGGCTTTTGCTAAGGATGGGAAGGAACTAGTTTTTGAAACCAAAGAAGATGATACTGATAGTGGGGAGAAAGATATTTCTCCCGACAGCTCAGATAACATAGATGCCCTTTCTAGTGAAGGTGCGGTCTTTGTTTTGGATGATTTTATTGAGGACAAGACATGTAAGGTTGGGAACTTGCAAGCCTCAGAGAAAGAGATTCAATCAAATGTTGGTGGGGAGCTCGACCCCATAAAATATGATGAGGTAGTGAAGGAAAATCATGTGGAGGCATTGAATATTCCTATGACCCCAAGGAAAGCCTTAACAATATCTCACTCCTTGGAAAAAGAGTTGGAGAGGGAAGCTTCTTTATCACCTAAGCCAAGAAAGAAAAGCTATAGGGAGCCATCAATGGCTTCGCCAGTTGAGACAAGAAGCAATAGCAGACCAAATGCGGGACCTCAATCTAAAAGAGGGAGAAGATTCAAGAAACAAGCCAGAGAGGAGGAGACCAAAAGAAGTTTGGCAGATGGGTACCAAAAAGACTCTTTTGGAATGTACTAGGATTGTAAAATGAAGTTAATCTCATGGAATATAAGGGGCCTTAATGGTGCCCATAAGTAGGAAATTATTAGGAACTTGATTAGAGACTAGAGACATAATATTTTGTTGATCCAAGAAACTAAGATGAATAAAGAAATTTTGGGAAAAATCAAATTTAGTAATACCATGAGTGGGGAAGCCTTGAATTTAGAGGGTGCATCTGGAGGATTGTTAACTTAGTATAACATCAAGTAGTTTATGATAAACACTATTTATAATGATGGCATTATCCATTTCTACAACATGTTTCATATGTATTACAATGAAACTTGGTTTTTACTGAATGTTTATGCTCCCAACAATAAGAGAGAAAGGAAGAATTACTGGTCCAAAGTTGGGGAGCTGGTGCAAACTGCTAATTTAAAGAGAGGTATTATCATGGGGGACTTTAAGACTCCATTAGTGCATGAGGAAAAGATGGGTGGGTTGGTGCCTAATTGGGAAAGTAAATAGGATCTCTCTAGTTTTATAAACAACTTGGCTTTTTTGGATCTAGGTCTCTCGAAAGGAACTTTTATTTGGTCCAATAAAAGAATAGGAAAGGAATGTATTTAGGTTAGATTGGATAGAGCTTGTATTTCCCTTGACTAGTTATTGTCTTTCTCTTGTAAGCTATCTCTTCTTCCAAGAGCTGGCTCAGATCACTCTCCTATTTTCCTTTTGATTGCTCCCATTGAACCAAGAAGGAATTTCCCTTTTAGGTTTGAAAAGATGTGGACTTTTCACCCTAACCTATTAGACAAAGTAAAATTTTGGTGGGGAATAGATGTGGAAGGTACTACTATGTTTAGAGTTGCTAGAAAATTTAGCAATGTGAAGAGAATGATTAAAGTATGGAATAAAATAGATTTTTCTCATATTTTTCATGATTAATGAGGATCTTTCTGTTAAACTTCCTCTATTCAAGATAATATTCAATAGGAATAATGAGTTAAACATGGATTTTGTGTTAGCTATATTATCTAATTTGTACAACATCATTAGTAAGGAAGAGAAATTTTGGAAGCAAAGATCAATACTTAATTGGCTAATGGAAGGGGATTAAATACTAAGTTCTTCCACTTATCCACTCTTAAACATAGAGAAAATAACAAAATTTTAGGGATTAAGAAATGGTGAGACTTGCTGACTCAAGAGAAAGATATTTTGGCTGAGGTAGTTTCCTTTTTCTCTTCTTTGTTGTCATGGGATCCCTTGTTATCTAAGATAGAACAGAATGATATTGTGTCTTGTATTCCTCAAATTATCCAACCCCATCACAACACAATGATTCAGGCTATCCCTAATGCTTAGGGAGTTAGGGAGGGCTTGTTCTCTTTTCGTATTGACAAATCACCAGGCCTAGATGGGTTTCCCACCTTATTTTTCCAATTTTATTGGTAGGTGCTAATGGATGATGTGGTGAAGTATGTTCAGGAATTCTTTGGAGCTGGGAGTATCCTGAAGGAGATAAACTCCACATTTTTGGTCTTGATTCCTATATATCTAGGGGAAAATTCTTTGGATAAATTTAGACCTATTAGTCTTGGAAATTCCTTTTACAAGATTATTTCAAAGGTGCTAGCTTCTAGGATGTTGAAAATTCCCCCATTGATTATCTCTTAGTAGCAAATGGGATTTTTTCCTGGAAGATAGATTTTGGACTCAATAATGATAGTGCATGAAGTAATTCATTCAATGGAAGCTGGTAAAAGAGAAGGTATGCTTCTAAAACTAGATCTCTCAAAAGTATATGATCAGGTTGACTGGTTTTTTCTTAATTTCATGCTTTAGGCTTTTGGTTTTGATCAGAAAGTTTGTAAGATTATTTCCCAGCTTGTTTCTACTTCTTCTCTTGTTGTTTTGGTTAATGGTGCTCCTTTATATTCTTTCAAATCCTCGAGAGGCCTTAGAGGTGCTCCTTTAGATTATCATGGCAGAATGTATTGGAAGGTTAACTGAGAAAAATAAGCATGAAGGAAGGTTAAAAGGGTTAAAACCTTCCTCTAGGTGTGCTCCCTTCTCCCATCAAAAATTTGTGGATGATACAATTATGGGAGGGGAGACTTCTATTAAAGAGGCTATGGTAATGAAGGAGATTCTTGATTTGTACACAAGAAGTTTGGGATAGCTCATTAACTTCATGAAAAGAGATCAATCTTCTTTGTTAATACTCCTAAGGTTAGGAAAAGAAAAATTGCGAGGATCCTAGGTTGTGGAGTGGGAAATCTTCCTTCCACTTATCTTGGGCTCCCTCTAGGCACTAAGCCTCCTAACTCTTTCTCAAATGAGATCATTGATAGGTTTAGAAAAAAGCTAGTGGGATGGAAAAGAGCTTTACTAAGCCAAGCTGGAAAATGTCAGTTGCTCAAATCCACTCTTTAGAATTTTCGTATGTATGCTTTGAGTCTCTTTGGGATTCCAGTTAAATTTGCTGAGAAAATGGAAAAAATTCAGAGGGACTTTCTTTGGACTAGTCTAGAAGGGAGAAAAAGGTATCCTTTGGTGGCCTAGGAAAATGTTTCTCTTCCTAAATGTTATGGAGGCTTGGGCATCAAGAAATTAACCCAACTAAATAAGAGCCTCCTAGCATAGAAGATCTGGTGCATTTTTAATAATACTGGAGAATGGAGAGATATCTTGGTTAATAAATACATCATAAGACCTTATCTTTAGTTTTCTCTTAATAATGAGGATATACTAAAGGTAGTGTTCATATGGAATGGATTACAAAAGGTCAATAATCTAACTAAGGCTAGGGTTATCTAGAAACTGGGCAATGGGGAGGATATTCAATTCTGGTCTGGTAACTGGCTAATCCAAGGCCCCTTAATAATTATCTTATTTTTAAAATTTGAGAAATTGTTTGTATAAGGCAATTTGGGTCAAAATTTATCAATTACAGATTTGGTTAGGAATAGAGAGACCTTTCTATCATTTTTGGGGACCTTAAACCGATAACGACAATGATAAATTCTACGGTTTTAAGTAACAGAAAAGATGAGGTTATTTGGAGGAATAATCCCAATTGGTATTATTTTGTTTCTTTGGGCTATAATTCTCTTTGGAGTTTAAATGAGAAACCCCCATGGGTGACTGCTTAGATTCCTGGCCTTATCCCAAAGATCGGTATCGTTTACGGGTTGGCTCTTCAAAACAAAAATTCTAACTCAAGATAACTTAATAAAAAGAGGCCATATTATGCCTAATAGATGTATTCAATGTAAAAGCCAACTGAAAATGGGAAATCACATGTTTATCCACTATCCTTTTTCAAGGGAGGTCTAGGATTTTTTAAGTAAGGACATTTGGATTTTCTAGTGCATGCCAAAAAATCTTCTAGATTTCTTCTATCAGTGGAAAAGTTTGTTCAATTTTTTTTTTTGCAAGAATTTGGTACCTAGATTTTGCTTCATTTTTGCTAGGTAATATGGAAGGAAAGGAAAAATAGAATTGTTAGAGAAAAGGAGGCGCCTACCTTCATTCTAGGGGAAAATATTTATAAGAGCGTCAAGGAAAACTACTAGTTGAGGAAGGGGGGAGAAATCGAGAAGGGAGGTAAGAAGATGGAGAAGGAAAAGGATAGGAAGTTAAATGGCTTCTTCCCCCATAGGGATGGCATAAAGAAACTTTCATGGTGCTTGAAAAGGTAACCCTAGCCCTTCAGGTTGTGGAGGTGTTATAAGGAACAACTTTGGAGAAGGTGTGGTAGGTTTTTCTCTTCCTTTGGGAGTCCAAACCAATCATTTTGCTGAAACCAGTGCTGCTTGTCAATCTGTTAAGTTGGCCTTTGATATGGGCATTAGAAAACTTTGGTTTGAAGGGGACTCTAAAAATATCATTAATTGTATTAATTGTATTTCTCAACCTTCATGGTCTATTACCAACTTAGTTGAAGAGACTCGTGCTATCCTTGATAAATTTGAATGTGTTCACATCACACATGTGTTTAGGGAAGCAAACCCCATGGCAGATTAGTTTGCCAATGAGAGTATCAGGCTAGATAAGTTGTTGACATGGCACTCAAGAAGGAATATTTTGGTAGAAGCCAAGAGTCTCGTTGAACTGGAAAAAAACTAGAGGTGTACAGTGGAGATCTAATTTCTATTATGATTATTTATGGATATTGGGGAATGAGTAGGAGTAATAAAGGTGTTTACAAAAATGCAAGCAACAGAGGTTATCTATGTCATTTCGACACATATTGTGGGTCAAAAATTTCTTTTGCTACATTTTATGGGGTTACGTATAATAATTTGGCACTTTTCAGAGGAATAGTAATTAGATTTTCCAAATATCTAAAAAGGGTCTGTAGAGAGTAGAGTTTATGAGAATCATTGGTTTTGAGAGTGAAGAGATGGTGGGTGAACGTATTAGGAAGGAGCCTATGGGGGATGTGGAAAAGTTGAGAAATAGGGATAAAGTTTTGGTAAAACTGTAGAAGGGAGGTATTGTCAAATACATTGCAAAACTCCATGGTTTTGACATAGATGTTACAAACTTTATGGTGAAATTGTGGAAGGAAGGGAAGGTGAAGGTGAATAATGTTTCTTTTTAGGTCACAAAGGAAGTGGCTATTGTTGTTTCTAAAATCCTAGTGAAGGGTTTCAAATTCTTCAAAGATAAGAAACTTTCGACAAATATGGTGAAGGATTTTGTGCAGAGCTCAGAGGAAGAGAATGAACTAGTAAAATGTGAGATGTACTATGATATGGAGTCCATCAAGAAACTTTGGAGGTATGTCTTATGAGCTGTTATTGATTACATCACTCTAGATCCTAGATTTCATTGAGTAAGAATTTACCATTTTGTTCTTCTTAATCACTTCTACCATGATGTTAAAATTTCCTTTCCGTACTATTTGTTTACATCTATCAACAAAGCTATTTCTAGTTTCAAGAAAAAACCATCAGTGTATCTTTCTTTGTATGAAGGACTATTATTGTTAATTAATGAGCATTTCAAGGCTTAGACAAATAGCAATAACCTGTAACTAAACTCATGGGTAGCTCTAGTTTCTCTTATGATTTTGATGATATCTAGAGCATTAGATCTTAGGGGGAGGAGAATACTTCCTTAGGTAAGATACAAAAAGGTTAGAAGTCTCCTTCTACCATTATCCCTCGAAGGAAGAGTCCCAAAGGTCATGGGTAAAAAATTTATGATTAGGATGATAAGGACTATAATGAGGAAGGGGACATGGTTTCTGAAGAAGAGGGAAAGGAGAAAAAGTTTATCAAATTGGAAGATTTTGTAAGGAAGAAACATAAGAGAGAGAAAGGTATGAATGAAGAGACAGTGTTGAGCCAAGAGCTAGATATTTCAGCTATCTCTCTTTCCCCAATTCATCCCCAATTTCAATACTAGGAGTAAGAAAAGGAGCATATTGGGGGAGAGAGTAGAAAATTGGTTGTCAAGGATAGGAGAAAAACATGGAAGAACTTCAAAGTCAGAACTACGACTATGGGTATTGTTAGAGAGGTTATGAACCCCTAGATTTTGGTTGATAATCAGGAACAACCAAAGTTTGAAGACCTCATCGACCTTGAAATTGTGGCAATCACTGATAATGCAAGGAATATGGGAATGAATTTATTGAATAATGGTTGTAACAACATGATTGATAACTTCATATCAATCAAGTGGCTTTATCACAAGTTTGAGGAGTCTAGGGAGAAGATTGGACATATGGAGAGAAATAAGAAAGAGCTAGGTCAAGGTTACTAGAAGGACTAGGAGGAAAGATTTAGTTTGGTAGAGTAGAGAATTCAAAACCTAGAAAACTATTACCATAACTTGGAAAATCAAATGATTTCCATATTCAACTCAATCAATGAAATCATTCTATCCCTAACTAGTGCCTTAAAAGCTAGGGGTATGATAGATGTTGACAATGATAAGGATAGAGGAAGAGCCAAAACTGATGAGGATGTGGCTACTGATATTGACTTCACTAGTATGAATCAGGTTGTGCAGAAGACCCATGAGCAGATGGTAGAGGAGACCCACGAAGCCTATGAAGCTGCTCAGACTATGCAGGAGCTCAAGAGGAAGACAAAAGAGTAATTTTCCTGTTATGTCTTTTGGTGTTAGATGTTTGCTATTTTTTTGTTGGTTTTTTCTTGTTCTAGGTTTCTATTTGGATGTTCTACTAGCCTTTTCGTTGACCTTTGTTTAGGCTGGGTTGTATGCTTATTATCAGCCATAGTTATGTAATTAATTTTGGGTTTTAGGATACCTGTAAAACCTATTTATCTAATCAAAAAACACTGCCACAGAGGTGCTCACAACTTTGGGTGAATACCCTAGAACATATGGACGAAGAGGATGATTTACCCAAATTATAAATAATTAAAATTGAATTTCTATGAAAATGGATGGACAAGAGATTACTAAGACTCTGCAAGTGTAATATCAAAGAATCCAAGGTATATCTTTCTCAACAAGGACAATCTCTATCTCACCAACTCCAAAAAAGGTCTGTTGTGAAATAGATAATTACTAATTCAAGAGGTCAAAGCACAATAACCCAAGGTGCAAAAAAGTTTCTAACAATGGGGTAAGTAGCCTAATCTGAACCAAATCAACCTAGGGAGATTGGAAATAATAGGACAACAAAGAAATTTGATTGTAAAGTCTCGACATAGGAACTCAGGCTTTGTTTATTTTATATGTCCAACTAGGTGTATCAATAGATTTTAATCATGAACTTGACATGCAAGATAGCAATCATGGATTTCAAGAAAATATCCTCAAACAATGAGCAAGGGACAAAGCAACCTTACACATGAACAAGAATAGTGTCATAGTATCAATCTAATACCTAGAACCATTATTGTGTATGTTCTCAAAATGTTTTCTAATCATGCACATAGTCCTAGAAAAGAAATTTTTATAGCACTATTGTTCTTAGTAATATTCAACTTTGTAGCTCTTGCAATCTAGAGTGGGAAAAATCCAATCCGAGCACACTAGGGTTTTGACATATTTTGAAAATTTAATCAATCAAGGATACTAAAAAGATCTAATAGCCCAAAGACTAGACCCATGACGATTTCCCCCACAAGGATATTTATATAGTGGTTGTTTCTATCACATAAAAAATGGCTATTACTACTTGAGGTTTTGTCCACATGGTTGACCCAATAAAGGGAATGTCCACTATAGTTTAACCCTCTCTAATCAAGGAATACTCACAAAGTTGTACCACATGGGGACTTTGCTTGGATTCAAGGGTTCCATGTTTCTGATGTGCCCAAAAGGGAACAAAGCATACTCCTCTAGCCTCTTCACCTTACCCAAACATAGCAAACAAGATTCTTTGACACACTAATTTGAATTCACCTCACCAACCTTTTGGAAAATCCAACAACACCACCAATCTCAAAAGAGAAAGGACTAATGGATGTTGAGGAAAAATCCAAGTAGAATAGTGAGATAATAACAAATATCCTTCCTTACCAAAAAGGGGACCCTTTGTTAAGAGGAGCTTCACATGTAAAGCAAGCGAATGCAGATCAATTTCTCAGGATCTCCTAAATAGTGTTGATAGGTCCTAATTACTATATGAAATACATATGCATGAAAGAAAATCTAGATCCAATTTTAGAGGACCAAATGAAGTTTGAATCTATGAAAGCATGTAAAAGCACTCAAGCCAAACACATGAGAGGGTTCATTTCACTTCCAAATCCAAATGTTATAGAGATTTGAAAAAAAAATTAAAAAAATAGTAATCCTTGCAATGCATCGTTTCTCTATTGTACCTTTCATTTACACTTGAATGCTCACTCACAATGAACAAAACAACAAGCAACAAGCAAAACAAAAAACCACAAAAAATGCAACGTATATCCAACGTATGCAAAACTAGGGCTAGATCTGAAATTTGATTTTTAAGAGTGATAATAATTAGCAAATAACCCAAATGAAATATTACATAATACATTTATCCATTATAAAAATTAAATGAAATTTATTCATTAAATGCCCTTTTTTTATTGATTTTTGACCTAGTCATCAAGATTAGACCTATATGATATGATTTCAAATCCAAAACCCTAAATGCGAAAAAGTGAAACCTATCAAAAATGAGAGAGCTTTTCAAAAATGTTAGAATTTTGAAAATATCTTTTCATTTGTGCCCTAGGGAGCCATTTGTCAAAATAGACCTATTTTTGCAAATCAAATGATTGAGCCCTAATATGTTCTTTAAAATCAAAACTTAGAGAACCAACTCTATTTAAATTTTACACTACTTTCCAAAAATGTAGAATTTTCAAAAAAATTCACTAATTTGCTCCTTAAAATTATTTTTTATTAAAAATAAAGAAAAAATTAGAAGAAAAATGAAAATGGCTTCGAAAATTTTGAAAATTGGACTGAAGCTTTTCTAATATATTGCCACCTTGCAAAACTAAAATTAGATTAAAATACCTAGTCATTTCAAAGAAATGATGAAATATTTCAGATCTTGGATTTTTTGTCTCCAAATAAATCTGCACAAGGGTATTAGATCTAAAAATATCCAAAACTAGCAAGTAAAGGTGGGTTGCCCCACGATGGGTGCCAAAAATGCATCCCTAAAATGTAAGCACACTTCTATGAGTCATTATATCCAAAATTTCTCAAAAATGAGGTTTCGAAAGGCAACTCATAGATCTCTATTCATCTAGTGCAAGTGTTTGTAATGGAGGCCCTTAGTTTGACCTAGTTTGTGCCCATGCAGGTACACCATGAGAAAAGAGATTTAAGGATCGTAATATGAGTGCAAATGAAGATGCAAACTAATCTAACTAATCACAATGCAAAGCAATGCAATAAAGGAAATCTAATCTGTGAAAAAAAATAACAGTGCAATATTAATCTATGGAAATAAATATGACTCTAAGATTATATGAAAACGTAAGGATGAAAGCTCATGGTGGAAGCCAAGGATGCAAGAGAGAATAAGACAAGAAGATAGAAGTTCTCCACAAAAAAGCTTTAATGCTCAAACTCCTCCAAAAATTTATTAACTATAGCATAACTGTGGAACAATTGTGGATATTTCATGGATCAATCGTGGATGTCTAAAATGAGGTAAGGGCTTTCCCTTATAAAGGAAAACATGGTGGTGGGAGGCTTCTTACAACCAATATGGGGTAATAGAGTTTGATCCATGAGAGACAAAATTCCACTAGTGAGAAAAGAGGAGTGCTTTAGAAGAAAGTGGAAAGCGGAAAAAGAGGACTCCTGCTTAAGAGGTATCTGCATTTAAGTGTAGAGAAAATAAATAAATAAAAGATTTATTTAATTTTTTATTTATTTTATTTCCTTTTTCAAGTGGGTTTATTTTTTATTTATTTAATTTCCTTTTGCATCACAAAGAGATATTTAAGTGGGAATTTTATTTAATTATAGGGAGTGAGTTCTTTTAATTGAATAGGAAATATTTAATTAAACTAAAAGATAGGTTTTTCTCTTAATTAATTAAATGTGGATGAATTATTTAATTAAACAAGATGTTTTCTTTTAATTAAATGGGGACTTATTTTATTTAATTAAAAGGGAGATTTTTTTTTTATTAAATAAGACCTAGGATAAAATGATCAACCTTAGAAAATATTGAAATAATCGAATGTGATCAAGGAAATTGATTTGAATTGATTTAATAAAATATTGTAAACCATTTGATTCAGGAAATTGATAAATTGATAAATTGAATTTTGGGGGCCCATAGTCTAGGCGACCATTTTATGGTGCATAGAGAACCCATATGTCTGTTATTGTTGATCTGAACATCCAAGAAAAATATCATGATAGAAAAAAATTATTTGTTACATAATGTTTTGAGTTTGTGTTCATTTGACTATAAGTTTTAATATATTGTTGTTGATTATGAAGAATCTACTATAGATAGTCAAGTGCTTGCTTTGGCTTTGGCTAGAGAGTATCTACTTCTTGTTCCTTCTAGTATATAAATTCATATTTTATATGATAATATTCTCATTATATCAAATCAAAACTTGTATGCTCTATTTTAACTATAACTTTATTTCTATTTGTGTAGGAAAATTTTATTAGTTGATATTGGGTATCCAAATGTATAACCAAGATTTCTTGCCTCTTATTAGTGTACACATTACCACCTAAAAGATTTTCTAAGTGAAAAATTGATCATCACTCCCAAATATTTATTAAACCATTGACACTTCTCTCTTAGGAATGTGATAGAGTAGACATTTAGTATTTTTAAGAAATATTTTCCTATCTTGAAGCATGAAAAATCCTACAATATATTTACCCAAAAAAAGATTATTTTCGCATTCAACATATTAAAACTTCATTATCATCGTGGATGCTCTTCCATCTAAAGTGAATATTGACAAGGATGATGATCATGTTGGGATAAATGTCTTAATTATTGAGACTTATGGAATGAATTAATGAGACATAGATGATTGGGGGAAATTTCAAGATGAAATAGTCTGAAGCATGTGGGAAGACTACAAATCTTGAACTTAATTTTACTACAAAAAAATGAACATTTATTTGCACTTTGTTGTATATGGGTATTGCACTCTTTAACAAGTTTTTGTTGTGGTAATATCAGTTTTAACACTCTAGAGTTTTTTTTATATATAGCTCATTATATAGAAGTTATTAGGTTTTTATAATATATGTACTTGGCATTTCTATGAACATGGCATTGTGGCCTTCGTACATGTCTGGTATATTATGAATTTTTATGAATATTTATAATGACTAATCTCATTTATTTTGAGATTTTTTATTATAGTGGAAACTTCATGGTTATTGTGAAGGGTTATGCCACAAATTATTATTTTTTAAATTTATTTATTATGATTTGCAATGTTACCATTTTTTGCTCCAGAGAATGCTAACTTTAATCCATATTCTTATCTCTCAAGCTAGTTAAAATCTTGCAAGCTAATTAAAAATCATAGATATGGATAATAATATGATGAGCACTAGAAGTCTTATTTAATTTTAGCCCCTTTCAATGTAGGTGAACTATATTTATTCTATATAAGCCACCAATTTGTCATAGTAATATGTCAAACCTTTTGACATGGGCACTTCAAATATCATGAGGAATCTAAAGGGTTTCTTTTTTATTGTAAAACCTACAAAAAGTTTTCATACAATCACATAGAAGAGGTATTAAAAGTTATGAATGTATATCTTAGATTTGAAATCTAAGTCAAACAATCAATATTTTGTTTCACAATAATATGAAAAGGGAACCTAAAAGCTTAATATAGGAAAGTAATTATTATTTTCCAAGAAAATCTAGAGTGGTTATTATTATTATTATTCTTGACAAATTAGGATGGAAAATTGGAGACAACATGTCATCTATTTGGAAAGAATGTCATGCACA